>CM075814.1:6200910-6934861 GCA_037975025.1 Excoecaria agallocha | reverse complement strand
GGCGTACCTGATCCAGATTTCAAATGCGTAACCAAACCCTTAATATACACCTCTGCAAAGGGCATGGTAGCATCAACCTCGCCAAGTTCTTCTCCGGAGCTCGGCCACCCAGTCTCTGCCACAATGATTGGAATGTTCTGGTAGCCGGACACCGCCATAGACGTAACGATGGCATCCAACATCATGTCAAAGAGGTTCCTGCATCTGACTCCAGTGATCAAATCATCCCTGAAATTGAAAGGTTGCTCCTGAAACAGGGCAAACCCTATAGGAATCTCTGAGTAAACCCTGTACATGTTGTACGGATAAATTTTCACCAAGAAAGATGAATTAGTATCTTGCAGGAACTGAAGCAGAGGCCTGATTACAAGTTCACCAAGAGGTTGTTGGAAAGAAGCGGAAGACGGAGGGAACGGCATCGTGACGGCATTAACGAAATAGAACGTCATAGAAACAGAAATCTTGCTGATTCCTATGTCACAAAGGGCGAAATGTAAGTTCCTGATCGCCGGAACAAGAAACGGCATGAGCTCCGACGAAACGGCGTCTTCTATCACGAAAATTATAGAAATCTTGGAGCGAGGGTAGAAAGGGAGAACGTGGCCGTACAGCCACCGGAGAGCAGCGGAGCGGTTGGAGACGAGAGGGAGGAGGAGTGAGTTTGGGATGGAGAGAAAAAGAGAAATGTTGGAGTAAGCGAAGGAGCGGACAAGGTTAGGCTCTGGGTGTGGGAGGCGGAGGTTAGCCCAAGATGAGTTTAAACTAAAAGTGATATTTTTGAAAACATAAATTTAAAAAATGGTATTTTTAAAACTTAAAAATTGATGATGGTATTTTTAAAAATCAAAGTTAAAAAAGTTGTATTCTATGTAATTTTCTCAAGAAAAAATGTTAAATTTTAGGGCTTTCTTTCTACACAAATGCCGTAAAAAAGTAAAAAAATTTCACGTTTGCCCTTATTCTCTTTCTCACTTTCATAAATGCATTTTTTTTTTAATTTTTTCTTTTATAAATATTTTTTTTTTAATTTTCACTTTCATTTTTACCTTCTTCTTCTTCTACATTATCTTCTATTCTACTTTGTCTTTGTTTTTTTTGCTATCGCTGCCGCCACTAATGCTTGTTCGCCATAGTTACCCAAGGGCTATAAAAAACCATTGATCGACGAATAATTGACAAAGAATAATAGTTAGAAGATCCTGCTAAAACATATGAAACCAACATTAAAGATGGATTCTCATTAGCGTAAATGTAGTAATATGGATTTGAAAGAGAATCCTCTATGTTTTGTTGAGTCACACTTGGAGTTGAAGTAGCCATGAAATCAAACAATTAATGAGGGAAACCTAAAAAACAATTGAATAAAATGATTTACAGCAGCTTAAAAGAAGAAGTTTATGAAAGTAAAAGACGAAAGAAATAGTATAATGGAAGAAATAAGTTGTTTGGTTGATGAGAAAGGTGAAAAAATCATGAAGAAAAAAATTGCTACGAAAGAAGTCAGAGAGAGAGAGAGAAACTTTAGCTTTTGATTCCTTGTGAGAGTAACTGAATTTGGAAAATGAATTCTCTCATTTCTCAATGAAGATGACAACTGCTTATATGCAAAAAATACAAAAAAGAAAAATGCAAAAGTTGTAAGTGTTGAGTCAACAAATCTTATAACTAATTCACTTAATTAAGAAGACTTAGCTTTTTGATTGTATATGTGATTGAAAAAGTAAATACATTATATTTTAATAAAAAAAAAAGAAAATACAGTGTATTGAATTTCGTAAAAAAAAATACATTGTATTTATTCTGCAATATGGGGTGCTCTACTTGCTACATGCAAGATTCATAAAAATTCGAACATTGCATTAGCAGCAAAGAAACTTCTTGTTTTAGAACCCCAAAATTTCAGTTATAATGTTCTCATGTCAAATATTTATGGTGCAACAAACATATTGAATGATGCTGTAGGTATTAGAAAAATAATGAAGTATATTGACATTAAGAGGGCAACAGGTCTCAGCTTAATTGAAGTAAATGACTCAGTTTATGACTTCTCAGTGGGAGATATTAGTGGAGATTATTGGTAGCAATGCCCAAAGTTTGGAGCGAATTGTACCATAAAGTTTTTATATATAGGCTTGTAAATTACCTGACAGAAAAATTATTTTTAAGTTCAATCAGTTGTTCAGTACATATTGTTTTATTTGTATATTTGAAGCTACGGTTTTCTTCTTTTTCTCTTATTAAAATCTTTAACCATTTAATTAACTTGAAAATCATCAAAATATTGAGAAAAAAATCATGAAAATATTATTGCCAGTAAAATTAGGATGTTGGGAATATTCCATTCTATTTTTTTGGAAGTAACAAATTATCTGCCATGAACTAGGAGAATATTTTACAATGTAATCCATGATACATTGCAATAAGCAGGAATTCATTGAAAATTTCTAATTTGTTTTCAGAATATTTAATTGTCATCATCAATGTTGGATTACAATGTCAAACACAAGGTGTTAACCGAGCCACTGTTGGGCACGACGATCACCACTGCCACCAACAGAATGCCAAATGCTAATTTTCTTAGTAGAATATTTTTGCTAAAGCCATTCAAAAGCATGCAGCAAGCAGAGCACCTATTGTCGATTTTCGCAAGTATACGAAATTGATTCTAGTAATAAAGAGTGAATGAGTTATCGTTCACACAAGAACTGATGATCAAGTACCAAAATTGTGATAATTTTCTATTATTTAGACAAGCAAGACTAAAATGATTAACTAAATAAAAATTATATAAGTAAAGCACACAAACAATTGAAAGATTGAATAAAATCACTAAATGGAAAACTAGGGTGTCTTTGAATTCACTTGAATCTATCTTTTTGTTTATATCTACTAGCAATCAAATTTAATTACTTAAGCAATGAAATAATAATCCTAATATATTTAACATGCTCTCCCAAGCGATGTCAAACTTATTCATCAATTTCCATTAACATTTGATAACAGCTATTAATGAGCAAAAACATAACTATAACTGTTCTCAATAATTTCCACAAGTCAAGTTACATTATTTCCATTCAAACTATGTTTTTGTATTGTTCACAATTCAATTCAATCTCAAAATTTTTCTTCTGTACCAATTTTAAGAAAATAAATTAGTTAATCAGTGGCCAATTAATTGAAAGCATTAAACATTATCATAAATAATTGTATAAGCAAAGAAAACTAATCAGATAAATCCAAACAAAATAAGAATTCAAGCTACATCAAAGATAACCCTAAAAGAGATTTAGCTCGTGCTAATAATATTCAAGAATCCAAAATAACAAATCAAATTCAATAACATAGTTAAATCAAACTTGAAATTGAGTAGGAATGAAAATCTTAGTGCTTAAGGCTTCAACTCTAGAGAAATCTTTAGATCCCAAATCTTGAATTTCTTCAATTCTTTCTCTTGTTTTTTTTTTCTTCTGGTGTTTTTATCAAATATTTATAGGCAAAAAATGAATAACTCTAGCTTCTGTAGTTTCCCAATTAAAATAAGAAAAGAGCTATGCTAAAATTGTAAGTTTCGCCAAAATATACTTTTTTGTTGCAGCCAAGTAACTTGAAGACTTAAACTTTGCACTGCCATTTGTGAAAGAAAGACTACCCATGCATGGCCAAGTGTGATTTTGTTCCTTGTGGTGCACGGCTAAGCAAGCTTCTACTGCTCTCAATGCAATTCTTCAACTTTTACTCGTTTTTCTTATTTTTTTCATACGCGGCCGTTTACAATTTTATGCACGGCCAAGTTAATTGCCTTTGGACTGAACGTCACACTTGTTTGCTTTAATTTTTCAAAATTATGAATTTGGTCCAGAGCCTCCAACCCATTAATCATTGAAGATTAATAAGATTAAATCTAAAATCACCAAGGTTAACACAATTAAGCCAACTTAACAATCAAAAGATAAAAATTAAGAATAAAACTAAAATATAGTGAAAATTAACTACTAAACTGCTATTCTAACCTAAAATTACTTAAAATGATCCATAAAAACCTATGTAAAACCTACCAACAGCACCCCAAACTTTTGTGTGTGCACATCAAGTAAACGAACTAAACCGGTGACCAGAAGGAAAAGCTTACATTGACCGATGGAAGTTGTAGCCAAGCAAGAAATGCAAACTTCACATGATAATAGAGAGGAAACCTAATGAAACAAAGTGATTAAGGTTCTTTAGAATCAACCTCCTTCAAAACAAGTAGAGTAAAACAGGAAATTTTAATTGTAATCAACCTCCTAATTTAGTAAACTGTTTTCAAACAAGAAAACGAGCCAGAGTGGTAGAAAGCATTACTCCATAATTTAACATATAAAATTATATTGGAAAGACTATGAGATTGCATCTCTAGGCTTGTCTAGCTAAGCAGAGGAAAAGCTCATCCATATTATAAGAAAATATTAGTTAAAAGGAAAGGCATAAACCATACCATAAAAGAATTTTATCTGCAAACACTTCTGCAAGACTAAAAGTTCCATAAGCTGCAAATAAGAAGCAGTAAGATATGAAGTATGTAAAGATGGTAAAAAAAAAAAAAATACAATTATTTGCGCAGGTCATCATAGGCAGAATGCCAGAGCCATAACACACCACATTATCATCCTTCCAATCTTGCAAAAGTTATCCTAAAAGGCTAAAACTGTTCCTCAAAACTAAACGTGATTCCAGCCTAGTAAAGTTGAGTTTCTCAAAACAAATTATTCGATGTGCATAATTGCATAAATAAGAGCATTATCCATGCAAAAAGATAAAATTTTCCACACGTCTTGAAGAGATTTAGTATCACTCTAGCTATGAATCAATTGCAACTCCAGACAAGCAGCCAAAAAAGAAAGGAAAACATAAAACTAACCCGCCAAATAAACAAGTCATCTCTGTTGCTCCACCGGATCTTTCTTCTAAATAGCCTTGCATGTAGAATAAACATCAACCGAGAATGTACCTGTAAAAGTTTGATCAAAGACAAATAGAAGAATATAGCCACTCAACTAAAAGGAGCTCGTGCGAAGTTTGATTAAAGAAGCGGATAGAAGCCTGATAAAGGGAATAAGGAAAACCTATAATTTTGACAGAAGATAAATAAGGAAGCCCGATAAATGGAAGAAGGCAAAAAAAAAAAAAAAAGGATAAAAGGAGTATTTTTGAAAAAAATATATAAAAAATTTTTGAAATGGGGTATTCTTTAAATATAAAATATAAAAATGAAAGTTTTTAAATATGGTTTAGTATTTTTTAAAACAGATTTAAAAAACGTGACATTTGATGTAATTTCGTCTAAATTTTATTGTAGCAAGATATAATTTCATTCCTATAAAAAATCTAATTTCATCTGTAATAAACTAATTATTTACTAGTTTATTAATTTCATCTATCAGACAAAAATTTACTAATTCTTTTTGCAATTTATATAGTGCATGATTGTTGTTGTAAAAATTAAAATAATAACTAATACTGATGTGAGAGGGTTAGCACGTATAGAATTTTAAAAATGAACTATGAACATTTATACTTATTAATTTTATAAAAAAATAAAAATTAACACTATATAAAAAAAATGAAACGCATGACACCAAACTGTGCAAATGTAACATTTTAATTATAGTGATGAAAACATATGTCTCGCATGTACAGTAAAATTAGTAATAATTGAAAATAAAATGAGTTCAAATTTTTGTTGTTGTTAATTTTGATATTGTATGATATCATATTAATGCAGTTAAGTGTAGAATTAACAAATATATGTACTTGATAGGTCATTGTTAATGTTTAGATATTCAAATAAATTATTAAATTAAGTTCACTGTATAGGTATTCTACCAATAAAAAGATATAAAACATAAACACAAATTAAAAAATTATGAATATGGAACAAAAAATAAATAAATGCATAAATAAATATATACAAATTTTCTGATACCTCAAATCAGCTTATGCTGCAAGTGCAAAGTATAAACTTATGGAATGAAAATTAAATTAAATAGAAGATTAGACAAATTAAACTGATTTTATATACTCAATACATGAGCTTTTAAACTTACAATTCTAAAGCTAATTACAAGATGTACTCAACACATTAATTTCTTAAATTCTCTAAACTATTTTGATCTTCGCGTCTTAATCCTAAAAGAGGCTTTTTCCCTTCTGCAATAGAAATAACATCTTTATATAAAAAACTAGAGTGGCATTTTTAACATTTTAACTTGTAGATTTCAATGTGAAGAGATGGGCTAAGTTATAAAATGAGATTTTTTTGAAAATAGGGTTATTTTTAAAAAAATTTTAAAATTTGATGCTACAATAAATAAAATTCGAAATTTGGTGGGATAGAAAACAGATTCAATGTGTGTCGGAATTGGACTTGCGAAATCCATTTTCATTTGACTGTCAGAATGTCAGAATTCGGCTCAAATAGGAGCTGAAATTCGGTATGCTGGGACTGCCTTCATGATATGGTATGGTCCTTTTTCCCCTTTAGGCATATAGTCAGAAAATATATATTACATTATTCTATATATATATATATATATATATATTACTTTATCCTCAATGTGGATGGCTATATTGTGAGATATAAATTACAATATTTGTTATTCAAACTTCATTACTTAATAAAATATTACATTATTATCATTCAATATAAGATTTCGGAAAACAAAATTTTCTCATATTAATATATTCGTATATCTAGTCAAATTTCAAATTGGTGAAAACAATACGTCACAAAAGTTTATTTATTTATTTTTGATAAAATAAGGAAATTGTTCCTAATTCATATTCCAAACCTACAATGCGCTTGGTCATCAATCCAAACCTAACAAAAACAACCAATCAGATTTAACCACGCTGGAATCCATGTCACACGCAAAACCATTCTTCACGCAACACTTCAAGCCGTCAATGACGATTGAAAATCAACGGCTAACATTATCCATGTTAGCGATCCGTTTCTTCATCAATCCTCCAATCAACTCCCCCTTTTCAATACCGATAAATAACAAAAGCACAAACGTTGCTTCTCACCTGCACATCATTCTATTTCTCTCTTTTCAAAGCTTAAGAAAATCAAATTTTCGCTCCATTTCAATGGCCAAGGCAGAGAAAAAGCCAGCGGAGAAGAAGCCAGCAGAAGAGAAGAAGACAGTAGCTGAGAAAGCTCCAGCGGAGAAAAAGCTGAAGGCTGGGAAGAAACTGCCAAAGGAAGGCGGTGCCGGCGCCGCAGACAAGAAGAAGAAGCGCCCGAAGAAGAGTTCCGAGACATACAAGATCTACATATTTAAGGTTTTGAAGCAAGTGCACCCTGACATCGGAATCTCAAGCAAGGCCATGGGAATAATGAACTCTTTTATCAACGATATCTTTGAGAAGCTTGCACAAGAATCATCAAGACTTGCCAGGTACAACAAGAAACCTACTATCACTTCAAGGGAGATTCAGACTGCTGTGAAATTGGTTCTTCCTGGAGAACTGGCTAAGCATGCTGTTTCTGAGGGTACTAAGGCGGTTACTAAGTTTACTAGTTCTTGAATTAGGTCTTTAGGCTCTGCTTAAAAAAATGGGATAATTAGGATAATCTCTATTCTAGGGTTTTATGGATGCTGTGATTATGTAATTATTCACAAGTTATATGAATTTCGGAATGGATGATATGCATTCTGTTAGTTTCTTAAGTTTTTTGACTGAATCATGGTAATTCTAGTGTGGATGAAAATGAAAGTGCGGTTTACTAGATGGTTGCTTGGATTTGTATCATCCAAGAAATTGACGCTTTGTATTTGGATTTGGCATATATTTATGTGTTTGAGGTAAATTGTCTTGGCTTTTCACACAAAAATTCTGTTGACTTTCTCTTAAGAGAGATTCAAATTGAATATAAAAACGATTAATTCATGTTATAAGTTGGTGATACTGGTTTGGTTATCTGGGTTTTAAAAAACAGAATAGATAATTATATTGTAAGTCGTTGTAGAGTTAGTATAAATAAATGGCAATTGATAATTTTATTCATAACTCTACTAAGAAAAAGAAGAATGTCTCAACAAGTATGTTCATGGAGCGGTGAGTGCAATTAGCTGGGCATTCTGATACCAAGCTGGGCAATCAGAGCAAGAAGGAACATGAAAGTTTTCCAGACCCTTATAGCAATCATAAACATGTATATATTTGGAACTGATACAATATAAGATGGGGTTAGTCAAAATAATTGAAAAGGGATGCAATACAAAAGCGCACACAGCTATACTGCTATAGCTTCTTTGCATTTTTTATTAATTGTTAGTTGCTTTTTAAGAGTATTGCTATTGCTTTATGGGAGTCGCACATGGAAAATTCTCAGCCTTGCGGCTTTATCCTGATTCTATTCATTCTGTTTCCTTGTGTTTCCCTCTTCAGGGTACACTTCCGTTATTTACTTCCTCAACTGTGCATCAGTTTCCAATTTTAGTCTTGGCTGGAAAGTGGAAACGGTCCTTTTTCCGGCTGGTCTTTTTTTTTTTTTTTTTTTCATCTGGAACTGATTTAGCAGTTTTCAGTTCAGCTCACTCTGAGAAGTTTTTGAAAAGAAACTTCATTGAATTTCGTTTTATGTGAGTCAATACTCAATAGACTAGTTCAGTTATGATAATATTCAAAGCAAATATTATATCCCTGAAGATTTTTTAATTTAAAATCCTCTGTTCCATCTTCTTGAGTATCTGACCACTCATTGGCTCACAAATACGTAAGAAAATAGACACCAAGTCTACAGGGTCAACAAGAAAATGGGTTAGATTCTTGCATCCATAAACATAATCATCTCAACTCTGCATTATGGTTATTAAACTCGGTTTGACTTGGCTGCTCAAACCTTAAATTTGGTTTAACTTGGCTGATCGAACCGTGACTCGACAAGGAATTTGAGTCGGTCTAACATGAAAATTGAAAGAAGTAAAAACCCGATTTGGCTTGGAGTTTGTTTGGCTCGAAAATCTGCAAATTGGATCGAAATTCAGTTCAACCTAAAATTGCTGCATTTTGAGAAAAAAATTTCCTAATACTTTGTTTGGATGGAAGTAAATTGAATTTAATTTAATGAGTGAAAATTGGAGTAATGAAATTTATATTTCTAGTTATTTTTATTCTATTGTTTGAATAACTTAATAAAAACAGAGAACGAATTAAATTTTCATAGATATATTTGATAATTATGTCATATGTGCTTGGCTGTGCATCACCCTGTCTATATCCATGCTTGGCCGTGCATCATGCACAGAGACATTGAGTGGCCGTGCAACACAAGGCAAGAAACCCTGCATGGTCGCGCACCACAAGGCTAAAAGCCTTGAGTGGTTGTGCGCCACAAGGTTTTTTGTTTTGAGTGGTTGTGCAACACAAGGCTCTTTGCCATGAGTGGCCGCGCAACATAAGGCTATTTGCCTAATCATGAATTTGAATAATTTGGTAATTTCATTTATTTACCTCGCTCTCTTTTCAAATTGGAAGGAAATAAAATACTTAAAAAAGAGTTAATTGAGAAATCTAATTTCAATTAGGTTTCTCTTTCAATTTTATGATTTTACAATTCAAGAAAAAGTAAGCTATCCAATTACTTCCACTTCCGTCGATCCAAACATAGCGTAAATCTCTAAATTTCCCTTCCCAGCATCCATTTCATTTCAGGCAGCCGTGTCCTCTTCTCATTTCTTCTTCACCTGGAGCAGGACTTGTGTTCCTTTAGGTGCGTTTCTTCACCTCGAAGACCCGATTGAAATAAGTTTCTTCCTCTATCTTGTAATTTTTAATTTGTTGTCTTTGTTTAGGTCTTTCAATCGCTGGTTTTTTAGTTTTTCTTTTAGGGGAAGCTTGTTGTTGGTTTTCTAGTTTTATGCTTGTGGATTTTTTTAATAAATACAGATTTTTCATTGATTGCACTATTTAGGTTTGTTTGATTCTAAAACTTTTAGATTGCTGTCTTAAACAATGTGATGACTGAAAGTAAGTGGTGAATACTGAACATACATTTACAAGAATTCAGTTTATATAATCTGATTTGAGTGTTTCCTGGTTTGTCAGAATTAATGTTAAATATTTTCTAGGTTGCTCTCTTGTTACATTGAATGTTGAAGGTGAGTAAAATACGATATGTATGTTGAAGCTGGTAATAGGGAACTATAGAAGAATTGGTAGACAGATTCTTAGGTACAATATGCAGAAAGTTTGTTTAGTTATTTGCTGTTTAGGATAGTTTTTGTGAAGTAAAGTGGAATAAGGTAGTTGAATTTATGGCTCTAGAGCTTAAGTCATGCTGGAATTTACGTTAGTAGAACTTGTGATTTTGATTATGCTTTGAATGTATGATAAATACTGCAATGTCAGCTTGGAACCATTCTGCAGAGTTAGGAAATTTCATTCAACCTGGCTGAGATGACTTGTGTATTGGCCGGGTCACTAGTGCACCGTCAGTCCAGAGGCATGCAACCCGGCTGAGACTAATTCCAGCTCAGCCGGGTCACTTGTGTAGCTTCAGTCCAGAAGCTTTCAAACCGATTGAGACAAATCCAGTCCAGCTGGGTCACTTCTATTTTTGCTTATCCCATTTGTAATACATGCTTATGCATTCTGAACTTGTTTTAATGTTTCACATTATGGGAAACTTTTTGGTAAGCTATGTGTATAACTTGTAACGGGCATCAATAGGTGCTTTAATCTCGAATTCCATTGAGACTCAATGTAAGAATTTTAAAAATATATTTTCTTACCAATGAATTAATGAGCAACTATGCTTCTTCTAAGTCCGAATTCTGAATAAATGAAATTGAAAATAATAAGCTATAGCCTGCAAGTTCAGGCCTCTGATAATTGGGCATGCTCATGACACTATGATGTATCTATCTATCTATTACAATCTCGAAGTAAACCCTCCGCAGAAGGCAAGCCACTTACTTGAGCCCTTCTTAACAGACCCATTTGAATTAGCCTGGATCCACTCAACGGGAGGGGGACTCCACTTGATCCAACACAACACTGGTGGGCCTCGCTTGCCCGGTAACAGCATAAGCAGAACTGGCAGCAGCCATGCCCTTGCAAAGAGACGATGAAATATACTTGATGGATACTGAGATTTTATAAAAGGAGGGCTGTGTACAGCGGGTGAGAAGGTGCCGCTTTAGGTTCGTACATATTTGAGAGGTAGGACCGGTCGGGTTTGATAAGATAGAAATTCTGCAAAAGAAAGATTCAACCGGACTTGAAGGCTCCAATAATTAAGTGTTATGCAGAATATATAAAAATTCTCGTGTATGCATTTTGAAAGTGAATTTATTATTTATAGTGGTGGAAAATCGACTTGATAAGTCTATTTCGATGTCAGATTAGGTAGGCAGCGATGTAATATTTGACAAGCGACGGATGGAACAGTAGCGTGTGTTAGAAGCTTTTCACGGGATGAGATTGTTTTGGCTAATCGGTCTGTCCATATGGATTTTTGGTGCACTTCTGGCAGTGTGCATGGGGCTGTGAGCTGTTGGACCCTTTGCTGATTCGAGCTTTTCAGCTGGTTGGGCTTTTTTTTTTTTTTTTTTTTTTATGTCAGCTCATTTATTAAGAAATACGGAGTATTTTCAATACTTATTAACCTTTGGAAGGCACTGTGACTTTTGATTAGATATGATTTTATAAGTTGCGTTTAAGTTTAAATTTTAATGTTAGAAAATTAGTCCAAATTCGATTTTTTATTCGTTAGAATTTGCATCTGATTCAGTTTGCTTGTCAAAATGGGAAATTTTAATTGCTAGCTTCCTGTAAATTAGAGAGGTAGAGAATGGAAAAGAAAAAAATTACGTAATGGTTTTCAAGAAATGACAGTGAATGATGCATCAAGATAAGTTTGCAGGTCAAAGAAAACAATGAAGTTGTCGGAAATAGACTAAGAAATTAATCAAGTTATGATAACCATGCATTAGCTTAACATTCTCAGTAGATGACGGCGAGGAAGAAAAAAAAAAGATTTAGCTGCAAAATCCATCACAATCGAATTGATTTTTTTTTATTAATTGTTCCTATGGATTTAACTTCAATTTTTATTTTTAACATCTTTGATTTTTATTTTTTTTATTATCGATTAATTAATTTATATTTATATTATATTTTTATTTTTATATCCTAATTTTTTTAAATTTATATAAAATAATATTTTAAAATATATTTAAATTAATTTTATATTATTCTTTTTAATTATATAAAGTAATACTTATATAAAATAATTAGTTAACCTTTATATATATTGTTTGTTATTATATATATTAGTATTTAAATATTTTACTTAATTGCATTTAATGAAATTTTCTTACGTTCTAAAATTTGTGTCTTAATATTTAATTTTGTGTAAAATTTTTTCTTTGATCTAGGATTATGCATGATAATTTTCAGCAAATATCAAATCCACTATATAATGTTAGCTATTGATTTGTTGAAATAATTATCTATAAGAAGTGCAGAAAGGTGAAAGTGGGATATAAATTTGGGCTAGTATGTTATTTTGTAATTTTTATTTTGAATTATTTTAAACATGTGAAATGAAATGAAATTTTGTTTATTTTTTCATGATTATATGCTAAAAGTTTTAGTGGTTAATAAAAAATTGGTTAAACAAACAGCAAAATTAAAATTAATTGATTAACCGAATTTAATAAATGAATAAATGGTTATTGATTTTAAAAAATAATATTAGTGAACTGATTAAAAAAAAATGTTGATTAATCCATTAACGATACATATTTACTCCTACAAAAATAGTAGCATTCCATGTAATTATTGTTAATTTCAGATCTCAAAATTAAGAAATTTAATAACCTTGACTTTGTCCATGAATAGTTGAGGAGTTAAGGTATTTCTTTGATAAGACCAAACAAAGTAGGGGTTACTATGCATCTGTTAAGTAAAAAATTAATCAATTTATTAATATTGAATTTTCAAAATTATTAACCGTTAATCAGTTCGGTACATTCGATTAACTAGTGTATTGATTTCAATTTTTTTTTAGTTTGATTAACTAATATTTTTCAGTTAACCATTAAAATTCATAACATGCAATTGTCAATTATGAAAAAAGGAAAAAAGTTTAATTTAATATAAAATGTGTAAAGTAATTCAAAATAAAATAAAAAACAAATATAATATACTAGTCAAAATTTATATTCAACAAATCAATAGCTCATATTATAAAATAGATTTAATATTTATTGAGAATTAGCATACTTAATTTTATATAAAAAATTGAAAAATATTAAATATTAAAAAAATATATTCTAAAATATAAAGAGATATAATTAAACCCTATTAAATAAAATATGGACACAAATATATTATGATAAAAAACTTATATAAAAATTATTCAATTACTCTATATAAATATTATTTTATATAATTATAGAAAATGATATAATTTAAAAATAGTTAAAAGGATTCTATGAATTTTATAAAAAAATACAAAACAATTAAGGTATACAAATAAAAATATAATTTAAATATACTTTACAATATCACTCTATATAAATTTTAGAGAGAAAAAAAAAATTTGGAGACATATATATATGAATCTGTTAATCGTTAATCGATACCAAAATCAATAAATAAAAAACTGAATTGAAATTAAAAATAATAATAAATTTGTCGGTTAACAGAAACCATCAATTTTTTCTGAGTGTGGATCGAAATAAAAATCGATAACTGAAATTAATAATAATAAAAAATCAAAGCCGGTTTGATTAACTAAAAAACCGATTCAACTTTGCATAAAGTTAACCATTTTTGGAGGGTTTTTTCTCAGCCATAAAACTAAGCCACTTGGTGTGATAAGACAGTGATAGGACCATAAATTTTTGTAAGTTTGCCAATATAATAGGAGGTGGAGGACCTTTTACCCCTTTCTTTCTAAGCTACAGTGGACGAATTTCAGGCTTCCACCAATAAATAGAACACCCACGTAAGGTTCCTCCATTCCATATTCGCTATATAGTAGCTAATATTAGTTGCTGATTAATAATTAATGTTTAATATTCAAGTGCTTAGTAAAATTACATAAAATTGTTGTTATTTAATTGTATAATTATCTGAATAGATATATTTTTAAATATTTTTTTATCATATTAATAAATAAAACAAATAAAATCATAATACGGAATTCAAAAATTGCTCGAATATTATCCCTATTTTAATTAAGATAAAAATAGAATAATTAATAAAGTCTATTTTTTAAAGGGCAAATTACTAAAGTATAAGAGTAATTAATATTTTTTTTAATCTAAGTGAAATATTCAAAATATACACCTAAAATAGATGTGGAGGAAGAATTTATCACGTTTTTCTTATTAATTAGCATGACTCAGAAGCCGTCCACTCTGCTCTGTCAAGAAATTAGTTAAGCCATGGTCCTTGTCGTTGTTGTTGAAGTGCAAATCCACACATATTTGGTCAAAGATAACATTCTCTCGGTCAAACTTTTATTTTATATTTTCAATTATTTTTTTGATCTAATATTTTTCACAATACCGAAAGAGTGTTAAAATGTGAATATTTTAGCACAATTTTTTTAATAACTATAAAGGCATTTTACCATTATTGTCAATAATTTTAGCGTGTATTTGGAGAGGCAAAAATATCGAAAACAAAAATAATACATTTTTCATTTTGGTTATTTGCAATTCCTTATATGTTAAGTTGAGAGAAAAAAAAAATAAATGAATAAAAGATAAAATTAATCATTACTAAGAGATTTGAGTTTGAAACCCATGGACTATATTAACCTGTTTGCTTTAAAAAAAAGAAAAAGAAAATGAATATATTAAGCTGTTTTTTTTATTAAAATTGAAAACAAAGGTTATTTATGCAAAAATGCAGACATATATATATAGCATTTCCAAAAGATTATTTGTGTATTACTATAAATTTATTATCACGTACAATAATTGAGATTACTAATTTAAATGATCCCCAGCTAGAATTAATGCTCACCTCCTAATTTTTGCAATTGAATTGGCCGGTCCAATTTTCATAACTTCAAAACGTTTCAAATGAAAAAAAAAAAAATAACTGAAAAATAAACCAAAACCGCATTAGATTTTTTTTTTTTTATTATTGCCGTGACCAAGTAACATAATTTTGTTTCATCTTTTTTTGCGCAATTACAAATTAATTATTCTTTTATTATATTTTGATTTATATAAATATAGTGAAAATACATATTTTAAGCCATATTTTGATTTTTAATTTGCTATACATACTATTATATTAATGGATAACACAAAATTATTCAAAGACTTCTGAAGAGCTACAAAGTCATTATTCAAATATAATTTATTATGTATGGATATTTATCTATTATGTCTTAAAAAACTTATTATTTATGGAGATATTCGCTGAAATGAATATCACTTTGAGACTAAAAGAGAAATACCAAATATCCATATATAAAAATTATTGTATAAAATAAGTAATATATTTTTAAAGATAATTTGATTTTATTTTGATACAAATATTAGTAAACTCGAAGTTTACTAATAAATACAAATATTAGTATCGTGAAGTTTACTAACTGTTGTCCAAATATTAATAACTTATTATTTATCAATTATACAAATATTGGTAAACATACAGTTTATTGATTAATTGATACTAATATTAGTAAATCTGAAGTTTATTTATTATAATAAAATTAAAAATTAATATAAATACTAATAAATATTTAGTTTATTAACTATCGCAAATATTAGTAATCTCAAAGTTTACTAACTGTTTGATATTAATATTAAGAAATTTTATGTTTATCAATTGATATAAATATTTATATAATAAAAATAGTAAACCTGAAGTTTACTAATTAATAATTGATTAATTGGCATGACCGGTTTGACTATCCTGGATCGACTATAATATGGACATTATTGAGAATTCATATATTTATTAGAGAACCAAAAGTTTTTTTAATTCAACTTAAGAAATTCTCATAATCTATTTGTTTTTAAGAAATATTACTAAAATATCACTAGCTAATAAAATGACCGAATTTTAAGGATGATCACGGGGTGGAAAATCCCCGTCCCAGGTGGGGATCCTCCCCGAATGGGACGGAAAATCCCTGAAAAATTTTCCCGTGGGGACGGGGACAGGGAAAAAGTATTCCCTGACTTAAAATTTGAGGTGGGGACGGAGATTGTGGTCCCCGCCCCCGAAATTTAATTACTAAATTTAATTATATTTATATAATTTAGTTTTAAATTATATTTAATTTTAGTTTTATCAATTATTAAAATTTATATTAGTTTGATTTGTAATTGAATTTATATTTTTAATTATTAAATATTATATTTCAATTATAATTAATTATTAAATATTATATTTTAGTTATAATTAAATTTTTTTTAAAAATAAAAGTATTTTTTATGCGGGGAAGGGAATCTCCGCGGGGATGGGGATCCCCACGGGGACAGGGACATGAGAAATTTTTTCCCAGAAATACTATTGGTCCCCGCCCCGCCCTTGCGCAGGGCGGTAGGTGGGGAGGCACTCCTCGCCCCCACCCCACCCCGCAATCATCCCTACCAAATTCCCTTCATTCTAAAATGAATAAGGATAATATATATAGGCCTACTATCCACCATGTGAATCATTCAAATGGTTTATAATTTTTAAAAGATACATCAATAAAATGATCACATGTGTATTTATTATCATCTCACAACTTGCAGGATTATTTAAATTAAGTGCACAATTTCCAAATTATGCAATCAAGATATTTTTTTTGATAATGCTAGTGATTATATGTCGTGGGTAAAAGATTGTTATAAATCCCTTGTACATGTTCATACTCCAAGATCTAGCAAAATTTTTTATTAAATGCCTTCGGTTAATTGTTAGACATTTTTATGAAAACATTAGTATTATTTTTTATATATGGATACATAATATTGATATAAGCAATACTTACATATATAATACCAATAAAAATCATAAAATTCTTCTATTGCAATTTTTAGTTTAAAAATGCATTTTGATTAATAATTTTTAATGTTAGGGGAAGAAAGTAGCTAAAAATAAATAAAATAATAAATATATTGTGTGTAATTTAGATCCTCATATCGTAAACTAAAGTTCAAAAGATTAGTTAATTACTTAATTATGATGCTAATGTATTTTTTAGTGTGTAGAGATTTATTAAATCTCATTTGTATTAGCTGCAAATGCTCCGATTTAGAACAATGTTCCAGTAGGATAATTTTCCTTGTAGGGTAAATTATTTGGTTTCAAATAAAAATAAAATCTATAAATAGTAAGGAGCAAATAAATTCATATGGTCATATTATGCAAACGAGTACTCTTGAATTGACCTATGATATAATTAATTTTTAAACTCCAAAAGTGATTCAAGTACTTGAAATTAAATAAGAAATTTCAATATGTTATTTGTCATTAGAATGAATTGAAAATGATAAAGTTGTCGATAACATTTACGTATAAAAATATTGATGTTGATATTTTCAACATAGTGAGTATCTTAAAATTAAATGTATTGAAAAACACAGATATTAATTGCATTCAATATGAATATTTGAATTCGCAATTCAAAATATTGAAAAATATGATGCTAAAAGAGTATAATTGATATTCATGTAATAAACAATAAAGTCGTAAAATATTATTTATTTTATAACATTTATTACAATGGATTGGCATCGATTGTAAAAATATATATTTTCTTATAATGAATGCAATAAATTTTTATTATTTGTCAATTTTGTAATATATTAGTATGTAACTAATTGATAGTATTTGCATATTTGATAATAAAATTACATGTAGTTCTTGAAGGATTTATCATGCCTAAAGCATATAAATATTTCTGAAAAATTTTATTTAATATAAATATATACATGAATTTTATGCATATAATTAGTTTACCTATTGTCATGGTTTATTTATGATTTTAATTACCTAAACTCTTGAAGAGTTCAAAATATTTTAACGAATTTTATAAATTAAATTTTTTCTTGACTTAAATATCGAATACTATTTCATTGAAAGATTTTTTTTTTATAATGTGATTATATGCTTATACATTATCTTCCATTGAGTACTCTAATTGTTGTAAAGTCACTAGATATTACATATTTCATGATCATAAATTATTGCTGTTGATGCATTATATATATAATCATGCATTATATGGTAATTATCAAATTATTACTTAAAATTACATGTTGTTTTACAGATCTTAGTTCTCCCTATAATCATATATATATTTTATTTGGATAATTTTATTATTTTTAAGTAATTCTTTAAAAATATTTGAATTAAGTTATTAAATGCATTCATTTTATATAATTATTATATGACTATTTTGTATATATGTCATAAAATTATTGTATTACATTTGTTTCATTCCTTGAAATGAATGAAAAAATATAAAATTATGGCCATGAAAATTGTATGTTCAAGAAATGATAATTATTATTGTATAATTAATTTTCACCACCAGAAGTGGTTGATAATTAAGAGAAAGAATATTAATGGTTAAGAAAACCATTTGAGAATGGATAACTTATTTATGATATAGTATAAAAGTACATTGATCATGTACCATTATACGTATGACATATTATTAGATTTTATAAAATTTCTCATCTTAAAGAAATAAAAGACGTGTAGATGAATTTATATATACTTGTAAATATACAACATGTAATTTTATAAAATGAGTTTTAGTTGTTATTTTTTAGTTCATGCATAATGTATCCAAAAGATATATGGTAAGCATATCCAGAAGATATGTGGCTCATTTTAGAAAAAAAAACTTTATGATATTATGTATCGAAACTCTGCATGCATAAATTTAAAGTTGTGTACAGATATTATTATAAGAAGAAAAATACACGTTGTACTCTTTTTTTCTTAACTAATATTTTTTCCCCTGAATTTTTCTGTTAAGATTTTTAATGTGGCAACTTAAGATGCGTATTAAAGATATTGTATACTATTTTTCCCTTTATTGGATTTTTATCCCAAAGAATTTTCCCAATAAAGTGTTAATGAGGCATAATACGTATTAATGGACATTCAATGGGAAGTATGTACTATAAATCTGATGACTATGAATGTCCATAACTCCTTAAGATTGATAGCATAGCTTATCATGTGAAAAAGACAAACAATTATTATCTGTATAGGATGTTTTGTAATATTATTAATAATTTTAAAGTCCCATCAGAAGTGTGATAGATCTTTTAATGGGGAAGATATCAATATTTTTAAAAAATAAAATAAAAATTTTTGAAATGATACTCTAGAAGAGATAAAAGCAATACCAATCAACAATCCCATATTTCTATAAAAATAACAACAGAAGTGGTTCTATTAGTAGTAAACTATATAAATTATATGAAAATAGATGATAATTGTTGTTGATAATGTAATGAGTATGAATATCTAATTAACGAAAGTTGATATCAAGATGATCAACAAAAAGGGAAAGATGTAATTCATGCTAATTAGACTCATACAAAATATTTGGATTGAAAATCCAAATACCAAAAAATGTCAAATATTTTAGCTATAAAAGTAGTAATTATCGAATTACTCAATGTTGGTTATTCATTAAGTTAGTTGAAAGCTCATGTGGTTCAAAGTCATATATCAATACAATAAAGAAATATGTAAATTATTCGAAAATAATGACCAACAATAAAGAAGTATTAAGAAATCATAAAATTTTTTCAAGCAGCAAACCAGCTGTTTTTTTCACGAAAACTCTACCAATTTCGATTTTTAAAAAGCATTTAAACAGTATTGGGATACTTCAGTTTAAGAAAATATTGTAATTATTTTATTTTTTTAGGGAAAGTATATACCCTATGAATACTGTATTTTTTTCCTTCGCTAAGTTTTTATCCCGCTGAATTTTTCTTAGCAAGATTTTAACGAATCATATTCATAGTGCATAGCCATTCAAGATAAAGTATTGTGATAATTATGAAGTATTTGGATGACTATCAAACTCATTCTTCTCTCAATTCTACTAGAAATTTACTTTTTTTTCTACTTATAAATACCCCAATGTGATTATTTAATGATGATTAATGAGAGAAAATTTTCTATTCATATTATATATATTTTTACTTTAATTATTTTTAAAACATATTCAACTTTTTTTAATTGAGTTTAAAATCTGTGCATCAAATTTTGACATTATAATTTTACTTCTTGTTAAATTCTTATATATTTTTAAATTTTTCTAAATTTATAATATTACTCAAAACTATTTCTTTTTCTCTAATAACTTAATTTTAATTTTTAGACATATATAATACCTATAGATTATTTTAAAATATTTAATTTAAGGCTTTGATACCAGTCAAAGCGAGTTTGTTCTACTTTAAGAATTTTAAGTCACCTAAGCAAAATTATATAACTACTCTGAATTTTTTAAAACTATTTTAAAGATTGGATTATAAAGTTTTGGACTTCACTCAATTTTTTATATTCATTAAAGTACCGAAAACTTGTGACAAAGTCCAAAAGAACCCCTATGTTTAAGAAAATAATTCTCAAGCTCAGTTTGTGTATAAAGTTTTTCGGAAAATTTAGAAGAATTGGCTTTAAAAAAAGTAAGTTTGAGAATTATTTTCTCAAAAATAAAAAGTTTTTGGATTTTATTATAAGTTTTTGGAACTTTAATAAAAATGAAAAATTGAGAAAAGTTTAAAATTTTAGAATTCAGTCTCCAAAATATCATAATAGCTCTATAACTCTGGCTAAGTGAGTTAAAATTTTTAATATAGAGCGAGCTTGCATTGAATGGTATTAGAGTTTTGTATTAAATATTTTGAAGTGATTTTATAAATTTTGGACTTGTTTAGAGAAAAAAAAATAACTTTGAAATAAAAAGAGATTGATTTGAGGTAATGTCACAAATTTAAAAATTTTAAAAATCATACAGGGACCTAATAAAAGAGTAAAATCAAAGTATAAGAACCCAACATATAGTTTTTAGAATTTAGAAATTAAATTAAAAAAATCAAATAGGTCAATGAACTAAAAATATGTTTTTTTTAAATAAAATGTATTAAACTTTCAAATACCCTACCATCTTTCTAAATAGAACAAAAACAATGCTTTACTTTATTAATTAATTAAACCTCATAGTGTCTCAATAGAGCTGCAGTAAAAATCACATTGCATTGTTTTATTTCTCTATTTTTCTTTTGAAAAAGAAGACAAGTTGTTTTACATTTTATCACGTTTGAGGCAATTGTTTTGCTAAAACAAAGTCAATTCGCCAATAACAATTATTATTTTTGGCCTGGATTTGGTCAGGCATGGACTTGTTAAGGAAACAACCCTCTGTTTCGGCTGTTACCTTCGTCATTATCCCAATTATTTTTAATATGTTGCATTTATCTTTTACTCCACCACTGTCATTGTAAATTCTCCTATTATTATGTACAAATCAGCACTATTAAAGTGTGCTACATCAGTTGTATGAAATATATGAAAAATACAGAAGTTCTATTCAATTATTTACTGCTCTCTGTGTTTTTATATGGTATCACAGCTATCCCTTTTCCTCCCTCAAAGCATGGCAAACTTTGTCACCTCCTCTTTCACCGTTTCTTCAAGCCACTCCTTTTCTGTCAAATTAAACTCTAAAAATTACTTAACTTTAAAAACACAATTTCTTCTCATTCTTAACTACCAAGACCTTCATGGCATTATTGATGCATCTTCACTTCCTCCACCAAAAACCGTACCATCTAATGATGATGACAAAATTCAAATTCCCAGTCCCAAATTTACAACTTGGTTCAAAAAGGATCAGATGCTTCTTTCTTGGCTTTTTTCTTCTATCACTGAAGAAATATTTTCCTATGTTATTGGCATCTCAACCTCACATGAAGTCTGGCAAGCATTGGAAAATGCCTTTGGATCAATTTCACAAAATCGATAACTTCAACTCCATATTGAACTCTAGGAACTGATGAAGAATGACCTTTTTATCTACCAATATTTACAAAAGGCAAAGGCTCTCTTTGGTGAACTGAAAACTACCGGTAAGCCATTTCCTCCTGCTGAGTTTAATGCAATTATTTATCGTAATGTCGGATCTGAATTTCACAACATTATCACTGCCCTTAATTTGCACCCTGAACCTATCTCATTTTATGAACTATATGGTCAATTAGTAGCTCATTAAATCCTTATACAAAGTACTCTTCTTCCTCAAGCTAATATGGTTCTGAAACATTCCAACCCTATTTTCCCAACACCATCCGGTACCTCTTTCCATCCAAAAGGCTATTCTAGTTCAAATCCACATCATCCCAATGGAAACAACCAGCAACGTGGTGTGGTCCTTGTCAGATTTATGGCTATTGCAATCACACGGCTATGACGTGTCACCAATGATATGCTCCAAGAAATCCAAATTATAATGGTCATCAACCTTTAAATCAGACCCCTCAAAACCATTCACGCCCCTTTAATCTTATGGCAAATGACACTATACTAGATCCTTAACAGAACCATTCACCTAATACTCCAATGGATTGGTTTCCTGACACTGCAGCAAACTATCATATCACACCTGATGTTTAGTCCCTTAGTGGTGCTACTAACTATACTGGTAATAATCTACTTCATGTAGGTAATGGTTATGGCTTACAAATTACTCACACTGGTAATACTTGTATTTCCTCTCTCAAAGGCCCCTTGCAATTCAAAAATATTTTATGTGTTCCTTCCATTGTTCAAAACCTTCTTTCTGTTCAAAAGTTTTCTTCTGATAACTCATGCTTCTTTGAATTTTGGCCTGATTTTTTCTTGATTAAGGACCACCAAATAAGGAAAGTACTGATGCAAGGACCAAATGAGTCAGGCATGTACATCCTGCACCCTCCAAAATAGGCCTTGATGGCTCAATTATCGACCCTTGATGAGTGGCATATGTGTCTTGGTCATCCCAACATTAAAACGCTTCATCTTTTATCAAATAATAAATTGCTTTCCAGTTCTACTAGTCATATTTCTCCATGTTCTCATTGTTTATTAGAAAAAATAGCTAGACTTCCTCTTGCCTCTGTTGCGCACAAAAGTAATACTCCCTTTGATAGTATTCACTCTGATGTTTGGGGACTAACCCCTGTTCTTTCTTTCTATGGTCATCATTATTTTATTGATGATTTTACTCGTTATACTTGGGTTTATCTTTTAAAGAACAAAAGTGATGTTTATTCTATCTTTCTGCAATTTGAAAAATTCATTGAGCAACAATTCAATATGAAAATTCGGGTTTTTCATTCTGAATGGGGTGGGGAATATCAAAAATTGAACAAATATTTTCGATCTAATGGTATTCAACATTTTATTGCCTGTCCCTATAGCCACGCATAAAATGGTACCGCTGAACATAAAATTCACCATCTAATTGAGACCACATTAACCTTATTAGCTCATGCTCACCTTCCCCTTAAATTTTTGAGTTTTTCTTTAGAACAAAGTGCTCTTTTGATCAATGTTTTACCAAGTGAAGTTCTAAATCAAAAGTCATCTTTTTAACTTCTCATGCATAAAGACCTGAATTACCTTGACATAAAACCCTTTGGTTATGCCATTTTCCCTCTCCTTCGACCTTGCAACACCTATAAGTTCTCTTTTCGCATAACATCTTGTATTAATTTAGGTCTTAGTCCCACTCATACTGGCTATAGGTGTCTTGACACATCTACTAGTAGAATTTATCTAACCCGTCATGTTCATTTCTTTGATAAAATTTTTCCTTATTCCTACCCCACTGCCACCTCATCAAGTACTGCCACCTCATCAAGGGCCAAATTATGCACTCCTTGGTTGCAGGTTGTCACGAGTTCCCATTCTATTGAGGTCTCTCCATCAACATGTTATCCATGTTTGTCTTCTACTTCTCTTCCACCTCTATCTCCTTCTTTATCTTCACCTAAAACCTCTACTTTATCCCTTTATCCATTTTTATCTTTATCTTAACCTGCATCTTCTCTTCCTTCTTAAACTTTCAATCATTCTCCACCTTTATCTCCCACTTTTGTTAGATTTCTATCTTCTCCTCAAATCTTATCATTTCCATTACCTTTTCCCTCCCAGCCTATCCACTCCTCCTCTCCTATTGTTGCCAAACCCCCTAACCTCAATCAAGTTGTTGACCTTACCTAATACTCTCTACCTTCCTCATCCTCATCCTTATCCTCTCCTCTATGTCTTCATCCCATGAACCTTTTCCCTTCCACCATATCCAAATGCCAAGCCAACATTGCCCATACAAAACCCAATTATCTCTAAATCGAACCAAAAAAACTCACCCAAGCCAAACCCCACCCTGAATGACAAACTGCTATATCAGATGAACTTAATGCATTACTTAAAAATGGCACCTAGACTCTAGTTTCCTATCCTGCTAATAAAAATATTATTGGGAATAAATGGATCTTTAGAATCAAGTGCAGGCTTAATGGTGGATTTGATTGGTATAAGATAAGATTGGTGGCTAAAGGTTATACCCAACAATCTAGGATTAATTACCAAGAAATGTTTTCTCCTATGATAAAATTTACCATAGTTTGCATGGTTCTATCCATTGCCAATGTTAATCACTGGTCCATCTCCAATGCCTTCTTACATGGATACCTTGATGATAAGATTTATATGGAGCAACCAGTTGGCTATGTTCACCCTGCCTACCCAAATCATATTTGTCGTCTTCATCGCTCTCTCTATGGCTTTAAGCAAGCCTCTAGACAATGGTTCACTCTACTTTTTGAATTCTTACTCAAACTGGGTTTTACTTTATCTAAAGCTGATAGTTCTCTCTTCATTCTTAGTCAAGGTACCTTGAAATTTTATATTTTGGTTTATGTTGATGACATTCTATTAACTTATTCATACTTTTCCAAGCTAGATTGGTTCCTCAATTACATAAAGTTAATTTTTCCAGTCAAGGATCTTAGGCCCTTCCATTATTTTTTGGGCATACAAGTTATTCCTCATGCCTTAGGGATTCTCCTTACTCAGCAAAAATATCTTAAAGACTTTATCACCAAAATAAATATGCCCCAATCCAAGCCTTACTCCATGCCAATGTCCACCATTCCAAACTTAAGCAAAATGATGGGTACTCCTCTTTCTCAACCGGAATAGTATTGTCAAGTTCTTATTACACTGCAATATCTGACATTGACTTGCCCAGACATATCATTTTTCGTTAATAAGCTTGCTCAATTTATGCACTATTCCACTGATGTTCACTAACAGGCTATCAAGAGACTGCTCCGCTACCTTTGTGGTACCTGTCATTTTGGTTTTCTCATCTCAAAAAATTTAGATTTGCATCTGCACAGTTTCTCAGACAATGATTGGGCAGGTTATCTGGATGATCGTCACTTTACTAGGGGTACTCTAGTCTACCTCGGCTCTAATTTAATCTCATAGTCTTCCAAAAAGCAACCTACTGTTGCCCGATCCTATATAGAGAGAGTGACTATAAAGCTTTAGCTAATGTTACTGTTGAGGTCTTATGGTTGCGTTCTTTACTGCATGAATTGGGGTTTTCCTCATCTCCCATTGCCACCTTATGGTGTGACAATATTGGGGTTGTTTACTTATCTGTAAATCTTATATTTCATGGTCGCACCAAACATGTTGAATTGGACCGCCATTTTGTTCGGGAACAAGTTAAAATGGGAACTTTATTGGTAAAATTTATTTCTTCAACTGATCAGCTAGCTGACATTCTCACCAAACCATTGGCTGCAAAGTTTTTTCTCTTTTTTTTTGTGACAAGCTTCACCTTCAGTCCCTTCCGCTATTAGCTTGAGGGTTGTGTTAGGGAAATAACCCTTTATTTCGGCTGTTACCTTCATCATTATCCCAATTATGTTATATTTATCTTTCACTCCATCACTGTCATTGTAAATTCTCTTATTATTATATACAAATTAGCAGTACTATAAAAGTTTGCTACATCAGCTGTACAAAATATATGAAAAATATAGAAATTCTATTTAATTATTTCCTACTTTATTTGTTTTTACAGGAATGACGTGCGAAAGGAAGGGGCAAGTCCCCTTATTTTTCTAAAATATTTTTTTCTTTTAAATTTGTTTATTTGTTTTAAATATACACTTTTACTTTAACTATTTGCTCTAATTAATTCTAATTTGAATCAAATTTATCCTTAATATTAACTTCAATCAAATTTTCCTTCCTTGATATTAGTTTGAATCAAATTTATTTCTCTTAATATTGATTTTTACCAAATTTATATACCTTAACTTAAAATTCTAAGTCCGCCCTTGATCATGGCTTTAATCAATTTTTTTTTTGACAAAGCTCAGTGGTAGGGGTGGGCATGCTGGACCAGTTAACCGGTGCATGAGTAAAAAAATTAACTAATTTATTAATATCAATTTTTTAAAAGCACTAACCATTAATCGATCTGTTATATTCGGTTAATCATTCTATCGATTTTAATTTTTTGATTTGATTAACTAATATTTTTCGGTTAAACATTAAAATTTATAACATAAAATTATAAAAAAATAAATAAAATTCAATTAAATTTCAAACGTACAAAGTAATTCAAAAGAAATTACAAAATAAACATAATTTACTAGTCAAAATTCATGTTCAACAAATTAATAGCTAATATTATAAAAAAATTTTGATATTTGTTTAAAATTAACATATTTGATTTCAAGTCATATAAAATTTTAGTTAATAAGTGATATATAAAAGTTAATCGGTTACTACATATAAATATTTTATATAAGGAAGAAAATGACATAATATAAATTTGCTTTAAAATATTATATAAATTTTATAGAAAAATATAATTTAAATATATTTTAAAGTATTATTTTATGTAAGTTTTAGAAAAAAAAAAGAAAAAAAGAAAATTTTTAAGGAATAAAACTAAAACTAAAAATAATATATATATGAGTTAATCGTGTATTAATGGTTAACTAGTATTAAAAAATAGAAACCAAAATTGTAATCAAAAACAAAAAATGTAAAAATTGTAACCTAATATATCGGATCAATTAATCAAAAAAATTTATTTTATTTTAGATCGATTTTACGGTTAAACATATTTTCGATTTTTTTCTCACCTACTAAGTGGAACATGTTTTGACTTCTTAGACATGGTAATAAGAAAAACGTGATAAATTCTTTCTCCACGTACAATATATAAGATAACCTTCACCTTCTCCTGCTTAATACATGAGCATTTAGTTTCTACTTCAAAACCATTAATTATCCCTCTCTCTCTCTATATATAACATATATATAAATCAAAATCCGTTGCAGTAATAGCAATGGAATTGAACTCCATTTTGTTGGCTATTTTTCTTTTGGGATGTAGCATGCTTGCATATGTGTGTCATATTTATTGGTGGAAGCCTGAAATTCGGCAACTGAAGCTTACAAAGCAAGGGATAAGAGGTCCTCCACTTTCTTTTATATTGGGAAACATACCACAGATGAAGCAAATGATGGCTCAAAATTATGCTTCTCCGAATATTGATGGCCCTATAACTGTCTTCCCATATTTCAAGAAGTGGACTAAGATATATGGTAATTCAAATATGTTTTTCCTTTCCTAGTTTGAAATAATAATTAACGATGTGTCTAATTTTCTACGGGAATGACTAATAGCATGGTTAATTTCATCATGATCAGTCAATTAACTTATAACATAGTAATAATATATATCTTAGTAATATCATAATTAATTTCATCAACAATTATTAAAATTCTTTTATCGGCGAAATTATGAATACAGCGTTCAAATAAATTTGGAATGTTGTATTCAAAGAATGGTACTATTTCAGGAAATGTTTAAAATTATGAATCCAGTGTCAAAATACTCATTACTAACCATAACTTTAATTAATACTTAATAAAATGTTGTTGTAAATAAGAGAATGACATTATGCAAATTATTCTTTGGATACAACATACTTAGTACACACACACACATATATATTATATATAGCAAAATGGCTCATGCTTTGCATGGGTTTCTAATAAAATATTAGGATGGTGCTGTTAATTACCAAGTGTAAGGTTATTTTTATCTTAAATATGTTTTGTTCTCACATTTTCACTTTGATATGTAGTATAGATACAAATATATGCAACTAAAAAAAGACACTAATAGAAGCATCCAAATTTTACGTACAGGTGACTTATTCAGGTTTAGACTAGGGGGAATACAGTTGTTATACGTTGCAAATACTAAGGTTGTGAGACAAATAGGAAGGTTCAGATCATTAGCCTTGGGGAAACCTGCTTACCTACAGAATGAAAGAGGAGTTTTATTAGGAAAAGGGCTTATTACAACAAATGGCTCAGTTTGGTCTCATCAAAGAAAGACCTTAGCTCCTCAGCTGTACATGGACAAAGTCAAGGTAATTATATTTCTAAAGTTTTCCAAGTCCTGGGTCTTCTTGGCAATGATTTTGAGATTTGAAATTAACAATAATTCCATGCAATGGTACTATTTTCAGGGAATGTTTAAACTTATGGTGGAGGCTAGCTGCACATTGGTTAAATCATGGGAAAATATAATTGAAACTGAGGGTAGAATAGCCGATATATGTATAGATGGCCATATGAGAAGCTTTACAGCTAATGTAACATCGAAATTGGTGTTTGGAGATGATCATCACAAAGGGATTCATATATTTCCAAAGTGTAAAGCTCTTATAAATGCTATGGGTAACGCCACAACATTAGGCCTTCCCTTCTCTAGGTATCTACGTTCCCGTAGTACTTCTTCTACAAATTTATATTATTGAATACGTAACTGATAATTTATTTTGTCCACCAACTCAGATTAATACCCAACAAATCAAATAGAGAGGCACATGGATTAAATAAAGAGATCCATGGGATTATTATGGACATAGCTAAGGGCCGCACTGGATCTGCATCTGAAGACATTTTACAGGTAATCATTGAAGCTGCCAGCGGAGACATTGGGGCATTAACAAAAGAAGAGTTTGTAGTAGACAACTGTAAGAATGTATTCCTCGCTGCCTATGAGGTCAATGCTATTGCTGCTATTTGGGGTCTAATGCTTTTGGCTGCCAATCCTCAATGGCAAGATCGTGCTCGTTCCGAGGTTCTTGAGGTTTGCGGAGGCCATCTTCCTGATTACGATATGCTTGTCCGCATGAAACTGGTATGCACCAACACCAAGTATCTAGCTAGTTGATTTTTGGTTCCAAGTTTAATTATTCTGAGATAGGATTAAGCCATACTAAAAGTTATTTGTAGGTACTGATTTAATTAAGCATATACTAAGCTAAGAAATTGATCCAATTTAAATGGTGCAGCTAAAAATGATAATTCTAGAGGTACTAAGGCTTTATCCAGCAGTGGCATTGGTATCAAGGCAAGCATTAGAAGATGTGGAACTTGGGGATGTGAAGGTTCCAAAAGATGTAAGCATATGGATATTTCTGGTGGAATTACAGCGTGACCCTAAGCTATGGGGAGATGATGCAAACAAATTTAATCCTGAGAGATTCATTAATGGAGTTTCAGGAGCTTGCAAATCTCCTGAGGCTTATATACCTTTTGGATTTGGACCTAGAATATGCCCTGGTCAGAATTTAGCCATCACACAGCTTAAGCTGCTGTTTGCTATCATTCTTTCCAATTTTGAACTCAAATTATCTCCCAATTATCGTCACTCTCCTAAGTTTGGTTTGCTTTTGGAGCCTGAGCATGGTGTTAATCTCCTTGTCCGCAAGATATGACTATATATCTACCTGCTTGGAAGAAAATTCCAATAAAAGTAATATTATTATCAGATCATATAGTTTATTGTATCTCCTAAAAATAATTGTTGTATTTATTTCAAATATTTGGAAAGTGTATTTCAATGGGTTTTTAACTCTATAAATTCTTCATTTTCACCAAGCCCCAACCCTCACATTCTCTATAAAATCCATCTTTTGAGAAAGTTCCAGCCACTGCACTCTCTCAAGGCTATCTTCTTTGATCTTGGAGATAGAAGATTAAGGGACTTCTGAAGAAGCCACCAAGATTAAAGAAGCATTCAATTTTGCTTGAATACTTCTCAACTCTTCTTTATTTATTATAATACCCAAAGTTACAAGAAAAATCCATTTTTCCAACAGAATTGAATGAATTTTCTTAGGAAAACCAAAATGCCAATGGATTAAGGCATAAGAGAATTGATTGTAGGCACCTTTTCCGATGGAAAAACATTGTCCGTCATTAATTCTTTCGGAAGGTGCAAACCAAAAAATTGTTGTCGGTTGCGATATTTACTGATGGAGTTAATTTTCGTCGTTAAAATTACCGACAGAATTATATTTTCCTTCAGAAATTAACTACACAATAAAATATTCCATAGATAAATTTTCGATAATGATGTGTTTTGTAGGTGAATTTAGCGACAGTAAGTATATTTTCGTCGGTAAATTTGCTTCATGATAACCATTCCCCCACTAAAAATATTATATATTTTTAATAATTATCTAATTATAGGTGAGGATACTATGTTGATTCTATTAGCAAGAAAGGCAGAAAGACATTATTATCAACAGATGGCCTTTCTCAAAATTTAAGCTGCAAACCTAAATTTACTTGCAATCCAACAGAAAAACCTATCGCATGCCAGAAACTTTGCAGCATATTTTAAACAACAGCAATGTTCTAACTATCACATGCCAAAAACTATTATGATACCATTATGTTAATGATTGATTAATATGCTAATAACTATACATATTCTGTCTCCCTTTGGTTAATACTTCCCATCTGCATAATTCCTTTTACTTTCAACACCTAATTAAAAATTCATTTGAGTATAAGTACTATTTAATTAATAAGCAATTAGGTACATATCTTGCAAGTGGTGAATTCATAGAGACTATTTGTATAAAGAGCATAAAAGTAATTTATAAAAATTAGACAAACTAAAATAAATTTAGATATATATACGAAAATTTAATCCATTGAATATAACAACAAAACAGAATAAGTAACAGCCATCTCTAACATCAACTGCTCAACACGATTAAAATGTTGCCATATCTAACAGACTAAATTTACCTTCTTCTGATCCAATTCTGTAATTATGTCGAGATCATAAACCACTCCCTCCATATTAGGCATAAGGCCTAACAACAGAAGACAAGCAAACAAGGTTCTTTCCAGTTCAAGGCTTTGACATAATCAATCTATCCTCTGCTATTTTATGATGTATAACTAACAAGGTTTAATATTTTAAATTCACTATTAATGCTATTAGATCAAACTGTGACCGACCAATGTCATTTTTATTCTATAACCAGAATTTAAGAAAGTGTTTGCTCACCATGTAGATGTTGTGAATGCATTGCAAAATAACATCTTTTCTTCAATGATATGAAGAATTGAGTAGAAACCACAGGACTAATGGATGGATGATTAGGAGAAGTTCATTGACATCTGTTCAACAGGTGAAGCCTTGTCAACCCGGCAAGCTGAAGCTACACCCAACATCATAGAAGTGACCAAAACCTCAGATGTACAATCTTTTTGCGGTTGATGAAGTCCGTTTATCCTAAATAAAAGAAGAGCTATACATAAATATTAATCAAGATACAACAAATCACATGCAACAAACTTCAAATCAATAATACCTAAACCATATGAAACAAGCCGCAAGCAAGAGTCTCTAAATACCTGAATGAATAACTAAGGCAACATCACAAAAAAAAAGTTACCCATTTGCAACAGCCTTGATGGATATTACCCAATGACATTCATGAAAATAAAATCCAATGACTTCCAGAGTTCAATCATGAACAATGAGGGGCCAACACATAGCTAGCACAATACCTGAATACTCAATGGATATAAGCACAGATCATCAGCATAAATATAATGAACCAGTGCATAACACTTAGATCTTCTGTTGAGTCATTTCACCACATGAGAAATCAAAAACTTCTTCGCTTAGAAGCTGAAAGTAACAGGTTATGTTATCTGTCTATTAAAAAGTACAAAAAAAGGGAGTCCATTCAAAAAAGATGAAGGGCTGTAAACTTACTTTTAATATAGTCATGCAATTCTCCCAAATTGTTTCACTAGTTTTAGCTGCTGCAATGAGATCAGGAATAAAGCTTCTCCATCTAGCTGGCCATTCGTGTTTCAATATCTGAATAACCAGTGGAATTATATGTCACCGTATGATGGCTATTAATTTTTTTTGACATACACAATGAATTAAATTCATGAAAAAAAAAATTCATAAATGTATTGCAGAAAACATAAAGAGATACCCAGAATCCAAAGAGATGATCAACATAACATTCACACATGAAGAACATATTTTACAAAGATAAATAACAAACCACAGAAATTTAATAAGAGGTTACATATCAGATGGCATAAACATATATTTAATAACCCCTTCAAGAACCTCCATAACAAGGGAAAAGACTTAATTTGCATACGATTGATTGGTTACGCAATGGACTACGCATCAACTAATTAAAAACATAATACATGACATAAGCCCATCAGTTTTCTCATGTAGATATTTGACTTCAGCAGTAGTGATGGGGTTCAGTGAGAAAAATGTCATCCAAAATGGGAGTAAAAAAAAACCAATTATGAAATATCTAAAAAACCAATAAGCTGGACAGTACCACAAAGACTGCTAAGGCTTTGCAGCCCTGCCTAACACATAAACAGCAAGCTGTCAGCAGCAGCATCTGCTGACCAATGAACATATATAAATAATGTAAATTGCCGCAGCTGTCCTAACCTTAAAAAATATGAAATTAATAACTCATTAACATAATGGCATTACAGATTACAAATAAAATTCCACCAAAAAATATATAAAATTAAAATATATTTATACATCTGTCCCGTTTTGACCAGCTTAATGTTTATCGAAATGTAGCTATTTCCACATTTTTATTTCTATACCTCACTCTAAGATCATCATAATCATCATAAATTAGTGCATGCTACCGTGTTTAACATCCATAATTTCTAATAACCTCCACTTTTGTCTTTACTAGAGTTGATTCTTGCGTAGGTTATGACATGTCAAAAGAGGTCTATGGTCCCTCAGAACTTCTTCACTGCTTATGTCAATTATGTCAATCAAACCATCTTACTTTTAACACAACCAAACATTTTCCGAACCTTGTTTTCTTTAAAAATAAATAACAAAGAAAATTTAAAAAAAAAATTTATTTAACTCCATAATCTTTCACTACAAGCCAACAAATACAAAAACATACCTATTGTTTATCAATTAATTGTTTAAAAACAGAAATAAAGAAATTATTATAGCTAATGATCAAACTGATATTGCTTTGCAAAACTTGATTCAACCACACAATATAGAAGTTAAAAAATGGAAGTATATATAGCTCCTTTTAACATAATATATTTATGGAATATTTTTTTTTTTATGTTAATTAGCAACTAAGAAAATATCTATTTGTATCCCACCTTCTTGCATTCAAATCTTAAATAAATATAGTTTTGCTACCAACTACTTTCTATATCTCCCTCTCCTATAAATAGGCAGTACAAAAAGAATCAGAATCAGTAAATGAAACCTGCATGTTGAAATGTGAGCATCTATTCTCCGCTCAGCTTCAGAACTTGCTTTCCACACATCTTCAGAAGTAGATAAATAATGTAACCTGCATATTTTAATACACTAGTAGCTGAGCAACTTGAAGTAACAGAATGCAGCTAACACTGATACAGAAAGAAAAAGCGCCCAAACAACTTACAATTATAAACGAAAAAACACACACACACACCTTCACACAAGCAAAAGGCAAAAAGAAGAAGAAAATACACTTTGTAGTACCTTCTCAAGGGAAATAGATGCAACAGCATCGTGAACCTCCCTGGACTCGGCAATGAGCCGGCCAGCTAATTTCAGGATCTCAGAGAGATTGGTGAGAACAACAGAACCAGGGAGGTCTAATTTAAAATAAAATATAAAACATTAGTAATGTTAGACTTCACTTGCGCTGTTCTACTTAATAAAGAAATGACATCTTGAAATTGCCATTGGCGAGCAAGAAAACGAACGGGAAAAGGAAAAGTATAAAAATGTCATTTTCCTCTATATTTCTCTATAAATATCACGTATTGTCTATATCTACTTGAAAAAACTAATACGTACATACATATCTACAATCTTGATTGAAAAGAAGATAAATTTCAAATATTAAAACCTGAGATTTGGAGCCAGCAGCAACAAGATTATCAGTGGAACCTCCAAAACCAAAGCTAAAAATATCTTTTTTTCTACTTATAGATGAAACCTAAGAAGCAAAAAAAAAAAAATCAGTGCACATAGACATTTTTTTGATAAGCTGAAGAATATTATTAAAGAAAATGAAAATAGGAAGCCAAATGAGCTTCCAGAGAACAAAGAAGTCATAAAGACCAAAGTGCAAAAACAAATTAAAATTCCTGCCTAATCCAAACAGAAGCAATAACCCAAATGACAATACCTATTGCAATCAAAGCAACAGGACCCAGTTTACTTGATCGATTAGCGAATAGAATGCAAACCCACAAAATATTCCGATCTTTAATTGGTGGAGAAGGCCGGCCACTGAAGAACGGTGGAGTGAATAAGAGTGAGAGAGAGAAGGCCGGCGACTGAAGAATGGAAGCCCTTCCCGACGACTGAAGAACGGTGGAGTGAATAAGAGTGAGAGAGAGAAGAGCGGCTGTGAGGGAGAGAAAAATGAAGGTGGCAACTTTTTTACATTTTGTTTGGAACAAGGGAGGTGGGAGTAATTGGGGCAGAAAATATATTAAAATTAACTTTCTTTTCCAAACAAGGATTGTAAAACCATAAAATTAGGATCCAATGAAAATCAATTTTTTTTAATTAACTCTCTTTTAAATATTTTATTTCCCTCCACTTAAAAAAAAATTAAATAAACGGATGATAAAAATAATTTATTAAAATTATCAAATTATCCCTCACTTTATAAATACATCCTCACGTTTCTGCTCTTCTCTCTCAACATCATTAGCCTTTTCCCTTCACTTGGCCGTGCACTTCTTTTCTTTATCCAATGCTTGGTCATGCAGAGTTTTTCTTCTTCAGTTACTTGATCGTGCACAAAAGAAGTGTTTAGATATTATTTTTATTCTTTTACCCATAAGAGGATTAATATGTTTTCCTATTTATGTTTATCAGGTGAAGAAGATTTAAAGAAAAAAGAGAAAATGAGTGTTTATAAATTGTTTTTATTCTTTTACCCGCAAGCAGGTTAATGTATTTTTCTGTTTATGTTTATTAGGTGAAGAAGATTTAAAGAGAGAAGAGAAGAACATTGTTTAGATATTATTTTTATGCATAAGGGCATAATTGTCAAATATATTTATAAAAATCTAATTCACTCTTGGTACTTATTAAGTTATCCAAACAATAAAATAAAAATAACTGAAAATACAAATTTTATTACTTCCATTTTCACTCATTTTCACACATTAAAGTAAATTCAATTTACTCTCATCCAAACAAAGTATTAGGGTTTTTAATTTAGAATGAAAAAGAAAAGGGGAGCAATTTTTTTAATATAGGAAAGGTTTGCCAACGGAATTGAAATTTCATAGGTAAATTATCTACGAAATTATTTTTTCGTAGGTAATTTTTTTACGAAATTACTTTTTCGTACGTAATTTACAGATGGTATTCATTTTCATCAGTAATTACTTACGAAAATACAATTTCGTCAGGAATTTCCCTATGAAATTGTATTTTCATTGGTAATTACTGGTGGAAATGAATATCGTCGGTAAATTACCTACGAAAAAATAATTTCATATGTAATTTACCTACGGAATTTCAATTCCATCACTAAATTGCCGATGGAAATAAGATTCTATCGGTAAATCTAGTGTCCAATTTCAGCTACAAAACTTTGGTGATAATTTACCGATGAAATTTTCATTTTCGTCAGTAAAATTTTCTTCCAGTTTTTACGATGGAATTCTTATTTTGTCGCAACATACAATTTTTCACTACCATTTTTTCTACAGAATGAATTTTTTTGTCGGTAATTACCGATGAAAATTTTTCCATCGGTAAATTTTTGTTGCTATTTTGGATTTTTCTTATAGTGTAATATTATTATTTGGGCCAGGTTATATTACCAAAATCCATTTCAAGACTCAAGATTCAATCTGAAACAAAGGCCCAAAGGCTTAAACCCAATTGGTAATCATTCAATTTGTGATATGATGGTACCAACGGGTCCATACCCTACCAAGTCCATTGATACACGCTACTGGCCATACTATTTGAGAATACCTAACTCTTAACACTTTAAGTGTATATGTAACACCCTAATATCTCTTAGGAGGATACTTGGGTGCCAAAGTCAACCCAAACAACATAACAGTTATCAAGAGATAATCCATAATTATACTTATACTAAATACTATTAGATTAAAGTGATACCAAATAATAATAACATGTATACTACTTCTAGGTAGTTTCTTTATAAATTACACTTATAAGAAACCTTTACAGATATACAATTTGGGTACTTAAAGAAGTAAAAAGACTTTAATTTCTAACTTCTACATTGGCCAACTGCAGTTGTCTTGACTCTAACCAACTTTTCAACCAAATTTAATATCTGCACACATAAAAAACCATTATGCTAAGCATAAAACTCAGTATGGGTTAATATTGCATGATGGTGACTACTCACAGTAGTTACATAGCAATTTTATACATATAAGACATAACAATAAAATAATTATAAGTAAAACATAGTATTAAATATAGGAAACCATTTTATAAATATTCTTTCTTAAGCTACATACTTCAGAAACCATTCAAAATATAATTTGGAATAAATAATAAAACAATCACTATAGTTTTACAGGATATAACTAAAACCTATACAGATCAAACAATAGGTCGAAATGGAACAAAAAAGATACAAATCATTACTAAGTTGTCTGCTATTATGTTTAAACACGGGTAACAAGTAACAAAATAGAAGATACCATTGATATCAAAACAAAAGAGGTATTGCCTCGAAATTAGAAATCAGAAGAGACATAATCTCCAAACATAAGAGGTATAGCCTCAAGTAGAAGATACCGAAGTGTCATAGAAGTAGCTGCAGACCCTTTCTAGGTATGACTATTTACCCACTACCAGACTCTAGCAGGCCAAGCTCATATCAAAGAATATTATACTTAGAATCAAATATATACATTACACAAAATCATTTTTTAACTTACATAATCAAATTAATATAATATACACACTATACAATTTCTCATGTTCATAGTATTTTTCATGAATCAATATACATCATTCAAGTTTTTCCAATCTTTAAACATGTTCATACACATATTAGATGAGTTTCATATTCATAAAAAGTAGTCTTGTAATGATTATACTAGATAAACCAGATTACTGTTACTAATCACATATATAATTCTATCGATGCTATGACTTATCTGTTAATGATGCATATATGAACATACATACATTTATTCTATGCATATCATGCATGATCATGGACTTATACTTTCACTTGCTGTTGAGCATTCCTTACATAACTTTATTTACATGCCTTTAAATATGCAAATACATCAGCTATAACCAAAAGAGATACAAAATCAATCTCCCACATTAAATGCTACTTCTAATCCGATGTTGGCTTGTGAGATTGTTGGCTATGTCCCTGAACAAAAGTTCTACCCTGCAAACCTACACGCACCCGTGCTAAGCTATAAAACTTAGTGGGGAACAACTAATAACACCTTGATAACCACTCACAGTAGTTATCACTAAACATTCAATAATAATAAAATACAATGCCTTACAGGATTAATAATGATATAACAGTATCATTTAATCAGAATAATAACAGACTTTATAATGTATTTACACAAATGGCCTGCGTACAATTCCCTGTGGGTGTGGATAACGGGTGCAATGAATACCCGAAGGTATCAAAACAGAAGGATACTCGTAGGTATCTAAACAGAAGTCTCATGTAGAGACAAACAGAAGACTCATAAGAGTCAAACAGAAGCAGCTGCGATAACCCTATAGGCATGCCTATCTATCCACAACCAAGTCTCTATGTGCAGGCATAACATATCATATACTGTAACTTATTTGGAATAAATTCCTGTATATTTCTATTTGAGTAATAAAAACTCACCTTTTTGATCAATAAGCAACTTGCATTTATGAGAATACATTTGCCACACAACTGAAATTTGGGATGATTTATAAGCTTAGGAAGGTCTTAGACAAGTCTGTACCTTAAAATAAATCCAAGAAAAATACAGTTTTCAAAATACAGGGGAGGGTCACAGTTACTAACAATTCCTAGTAACCGTGAGACCCAACTTGCAATAAGGGTCACGGTTACTACTAATTTCCTAGTAACCGTGAGCTATATGGCTCTTGGGTTCTGGACTAAAATAAACTACCTCACGGTTACCAACATTTTTATAGTAACCGTGAAGTAGGATGGTGAACTCAGGTCACGGTTACTAAGAATTCCTTGGTAACCGTGAGATAGTTCGGATTTTGTCTCTGGACCAAAAGCTCATTACATCACGGTTACTAGTCTCAGGGTAGTAACCGTGTAGTAATGCTACGAGACTGGGTCACGGTTACTATGAAACTTTAGTAACCATGATCCAGTAAATACTTTTAGTCTGGACTGAAATTTTAGGCACCTCACGGTTACTATGAAATTCATGGTAACCGTGATCCCTAAACCATCTCGAGACCGATTTCCAGTCTCGACTTTCATCCCCTTTTTGACCTGAAAAACAACAGTTTTAGCCAAAGTGGCCTTCAACAAAGTTGTAGGCCTACATTTCTAGTTTCCAAAACACCAAAAATCATTTCAATAGGACCTGTAAAACTCCAGTTATTCAAGAAAAACCACAGACTGCTCAAAAAGGCAAAAGTCACAAACACAATCAAATTTGAATACCGATTTTCACTATCATGCAGTGAAAATCAGATTTCAGTTTCTTCTAACAAAATCAAGGCATGTAAGTCTAGTTTCTATAGCAACTGAAATTTCATCTTTTGAACAACTATAGCTCAAGATATGAGCAAAAGTGTACAGACTAGTCAAATGATTTTTAAAACAGATTTTCATATTGACAACCAAAACTCACATGCTTTCAATTTTAAACCCTTCTAAGCTTTAAATCATCCATAAACACATGAGAGAGGCACTCAAGATCTCTCTCATGACAAGTCAATATTTATACATATACATATACACATACAAAATCCTAAGTTCCCATACCTTGTTGAGCTCCTCCTTTCTCTTCAACCTTGAAGAGTTTCCTTCCCCTTTCTCTTGCTTGTTTCTCCTTCTAAAACATATAAGACAACTCTATGAAAACCTACCAAACTATACAATGAAACATACACATCAAGGAGAAACAAGTTACCTTAACCTCAAATATCCAAGTAAAACTTCTCTTTTCCTTAGCCCAAAACAAAGAAATCTAGAGAGAGAAGATGAGAGAGAGAGAGTTTAGGGTTAGAGAGAGAAGAATGGAGGATGAAGATGAAGACCAAGGGTGGCCGGCCATCTCTCAAACAACCAAAAATATCTCCCTCTCTTAAACTCCCAATTGGTCCAAATGTCACAAAACTTCATTATTTGCAAATGGGTCCTTTAACTTACTATATTTCAAAATCTTCCCCAAAACTTACCCTTTAGCTTTTCAATTATGTCCTTCTCTACACTCATGCACACAATTAAACATGGACACTAATAATTAATTAGTGATAATTCTACTAGGGTAAACTGAGGGGCATTACAAGTCTGATAAGTTTTTGGTTCGTTTTAGAAGAGAAAATTTGAGTAAAATTTCAAAAATAGATGGGATCACAGAGATTAGAAATTAGTGATCGCCGTGAGCCTTAAAGTCCAGAATTTACTATTTATACATAATGATATCTCACGATGGTCAGAAATGAGTGATAGCCGTGAATACAGGAGGTTAAGATGGTCATAAATGTCTGACCACCATGATTTTCAGCGTATAGGCAGTTACTGTACATCCATAATGCTTTTTCATGGTGATCACAAAACCCAGATTACCATGAGTCCCAGAACTCACTTAGTTCTCCCAGTAGGATTCTTGATTCACTTTTCTTGGTATTTTTGACATAGTTTCAGCCAGATTTAGACTTAACGGCCTTCTAGAATTTTATTCCTCTATATGTTTAGTTTACATTGACTTAAAAATCATGTAATTTGGAGATATATTTTAGGAATTATCCCCAAAATACTATAAGCTTGTAATGGCCTCAACACCGGGTCAGCCGTGAATAGTACCTCCCGACAGTGAATAGTATTTCCTGGACCCGAGAGGACATCTGGAAGTCAAAAATATTTTATTGGACCATTTGAAAGGAATAGTCATGGTGAGACTGTGGTTGAAATTTGAAGTGAATTTGAGGTCAAATAGGCCTCTAAAAGTCAAAAATACGAAAAAGGTAGCGAGTCAATTTCCCTGATAAAGAAAGGGACTTGATTTTGCTTAAATAATTAAAAATAGTAAACGAACTCCGAATATCGTCAGATTTTGCGTGCTTACATGAATTTTTATGTAGAATATTTTGGTGATGAGAATAGAATTTTTCGGTGACTCCGACAGTTGACGAATCGAACCGATAAGTTTGAATCGGACCAATAATGGACTCCGATTGAGCCAAAAATTTACGTCCTACCTATTTTTGATGTTTTAAGAATGATGGAATTAAAATTAAAGTGATTTAAAGTTTGAAAGAGAGAAAAATTTAATTGGACTTTAGTAAGGCCTAAATGGGCCTTAAGAACAAAATGGGTTAAGTCTATTAATTTGACCCCATTTTTGGGCCATAAAGAGGGTAAAATAGAGCCAAATATCTGGAGTTTATCTCCAGAAATCTCCAGCATTTTCTCCTCCTTAGGTGGCCGAACCACCTCTTCTCCTTCTCTCCCTATAATTTCTTCTTTTTCTACCCCAAATATCTCATAAACCCCAACATAAAAAATGAATTTCCAGCTCTCTAGATCACCCTAGTGATCTTAAGCAAGAGATTTGAGCAAGGGAAGGCAAGAAATCAAGTAAAGAAAGGAAATGAGGTAAGATGGAACTTGAAAAATCAAGTGATTTTAATTGAGTTTTTGATGTGTTCTTATAGTTTTTGAGGTGTTTAAGCTAATTATGAGATTGAATTTTTCATTTGAGGACAAAAATTTGATGTTGGGAAGGCTTGAAATTTCGGCCAAAGATATATTTGTAAAGGGATGGAGTTTTTCTTGGTGTCAAGTAAAGAAATGTGAAGCTTAAGGAAGCTAAAGCATGAAAAAAGGTAAGTGACTATCAAATCTTTTGATTTTCCTATTAATATGAATTTTCCTTAATTATGTAATTAAGGTAAAAATACGAAAAATTGTTAATTAATGTGATTATGTTAGGGTAAATGAAATTAAGCATGAGAGGAAATGAAATGAAGGCATTAATGGAAGAAAGAAATTTTTTAAGGTGGAAAAATGTTGGTGGCCGAATTCCCTAAGTAAAGAAAATGATGAGAAAAATGCATGAAATTAATTTATGATAGCCTAAATTAATAATAAACATGATAATTGATGTCTATAAATTTTTAGAGAATATTTAAAATTAATTTGGAAATTTTTAAGATTATGCATATTGTATGTATTGAATGAAAATTGTGATTTAGCATGGATAAAGTGATTATTTTGATGAAAAATGATAATACCCAATAAAGAATGCCTAAACAAATTTTATTGGAATTTATTGAATTTATTAGGATTTTATTGGAATTTTTATGTGTATATGTATAATGAAAATAATTGAAATAGCAATGCATATTGGTATAAAAATGACTAAAGTGATGAATAAATATGAAAAATAAATTAGTGTCAATGACGAGAAATAAAAAGTCAACCGACGGATTTTTTTCGAAATAATTATTAAGTTGTGAAAATAATAAGAATAATAAATTATTGATAAATAATTCATAAATAAATGAAAATGATGAAAATAAATTAATACGTAAATAAAAGAAAGATAAAATGAATTTTTAATAGAAAAAGGACTTAAATGAAAAAAATAAAAGTTTTGGGGCAAAATGGTAATTTTGTCAAAGTAGATAATTAATGAGCAAAAATAAGTAAGAAGTGCTTAATAAGGGTAAAATGGTAATTTCTGAAACTTAATTATGCTAAAAGATAAAGTTTTCATGGTATGGGGACTAAAATATAATTTTACCCGAAAATGATAAAATAAAGAATAAAAGATGAATAATGGAAGAAATTATATAGGAAAAATGAAAATAAATGGTTATAATAGCAAAATCATAATTAAGTAGTTGAAATAAATAATCCAATAGAAAAGTCAAATTTTGTATTCTTGCGGCATAAAATAATAAATTATATTAATGAAATTTTTAATTGTGTAAAATTTAGTAAATAAAAGTGTGACTAATTTATCAAAATAAATTAGTCAATAAAAAGGAGTAAAAGAATAAAAGAGTATAAAATATTTCGCTGACGATATAAAAGTCAGTTAAGCGAATAATTAAACGTTTTGGATAAAAAGAAAAATAAAGTGTAATCAGTCAAGCTTAAAAGTATTGGAAAATAATTCGTAAAGAATTATACAAAAAGAAAAAAAAAAGAAAAATTTTGAATTATACTGTCTTAATTTATAATTCAGAATCTGTATAAAGAACTAAAAAGCTTGAGTATCTGAGCGAATTATCGAAGAATAATTCACAAAAGTGACTGGAAAAGAAAAAGTGAATAAAAGGATAAAAAGTTATTGAATAGTCAAAGGCACAAAAGAGTGCATTTAATCAAAATAACGTATAGTAATAAACAAAAGAAAGAAATTAAAAGTTTTAAATGTTCAAAAATGTTTGCAATGATATTGATTATGTTGGCCTTTAGCGATAGACAGGTAGTATGATTCTTGTTTTGGATATAATTGGCTAGCCATAAGGACACCTCTGTACCGCGGTACAAGTTATGACGACTTGCTTAGCTATGGTTAGGATCTTTGATCTCCATAGTTTTTGTGAAAGTGTATCTGTATTTGTATCTGTTTTGCGAGACTTGATCTTTCGAGATCATTTCTCTATCTGCTACGTGGGACCTTTGGGTCCAGTCCCGTGTATCCTTTGTGGGAAACCTATTATATTGTATTAGGGGCACATTGAAATAAATAAATAAGTACTGTTTAATTGAATTGAATATAAAAAGTTATAACGAAAATGATTCGTTTGAAAGAAAATGCAAAATTAAGATAAATCTGTAAAGATTTCTGAAAAGTGTAATTAGTAAGGAAAAATAAAAGAAAGGTTTTATAAGAATTCAGGATGTATTGTGTTTTTCGTGAAAAGGATAAATTTGATTAATTGGTATTTCTCGTTCCAATTACTATTATAAAAAGTGACAAATTTGAAGAAAAAAAAACAATATTAATTTCCTGTTTAAAGTTAAAAGTAATAATTTTGACATAAAGTGAACTTAATGCTTATGAAATGTCTTTCTGAAAGAAAGGATAATTGAAAAGTAAAACAATAAGAAAGACATATGATTGACCAATGAGAAAGAAGTAAAAGACTTATGTCTTAATTAATATTTGAACGAAAGTAATATATATATATATATGAATGAAGGAAAGAAGATACTGCAAAGTGTCTCGAAATACTTATATCACTTTGCAATAAAGCTTAAAAGCTATTAATTAGTAATGTATTTATTGGTTAAAAGTCGAAAAAAATATATAAAAGAATAAATAGCAAGAGGTATAATTAGAGTTCAGATTGAATAATTGAACATTAAAACAAGAATTTAAGTAATTTATTTTGGTACTAGTAAAGACACGAGTACCAATACATATTGCTAACTGGAATGATAGTTAAATCGCTGTGGCTAAAGGATAAAACGAAAGTAGTGATAAAAGTAAAAGTTATAGTAAACGTTAACATAAAAGTAAAAGTAAAAGTATAAGTAAAAGAGTAAATCCGATATTGGTCCACCGAAAGAATATACTGCAAAGTAAAGTTAATAGTTTGGAAACAAAGACTAATGGTTATCAGAATACGAATATAATAACGAGATTAGTAATAACTGAAGTAAAAGGAAATACTTAATGAAATAAGAATAGTAGAAGCTTAAATTATGTAATTATGCTTATTCTTGGAAAATTCTTGGATTAGTAGTCACCACTGGGTATATTTAATGCTCAGCACGTAGTGTTTACTGCATGCAGGTTCTGGAGTGTTGCGGGAGCACAGTACATTGAAGGTCCAGATTGGAAGAGAAGATTTTTGTATTAGTTAGTATAAGCTTTTGGCATGTATATACTTAGACTATTAAGGTAAAATATTGTATTGTATTTTGATTATATTTTAATTGTTAATGGATGAGTGGACAGTGCAAGTTTTTGGTGTGATGGGTGATGTTTGTTTTAATTGTTTATAAGACTGTTGTTTGATTCTAGAATTAATGAAAAAGTATTTTTAAGTGTTTTGAATTGTTCGGAAAAAAAACTTACTGTCTTCAGTTAAGTCTCGTTTCGATAAGGACTGTTCCGAGAAGAGTGTTACAAAGCTACTCCAAAATAGGGATCAACAACAGACTTCTAAATTTTAGGTCATTTTTTAGTATATTTGGGGTACAATCAACTCTAAATTTCTCATGAAAGTTAAATCATTATGTCTTAAAATTCCAATGAAACTATAATTACTCAATTTGAAGGTCTGTAGGCTAGGTTATGGCCAAAATACCCTGACTGTTTCAAATGAACCAAAACTAAAATTTGCCCTAAGCATCAATTCAAGGCTTAATTCATTTCCCAACACATGAATCAACAATAATTCCTTTATCCATTATCAATACCATAACAAAAATCCTACTTCAATCATTTGAAAGCATAAAATAAATAATCAATCAAGGCAGTGGGTTCCCATATCTTTAAAGCTTGCAAAATCACTCTAAATGCTTCAAGATGCTTCTTTTGCCTTAAATCTAACCTTTTCCTTAACTAAATCAAATAACCCATATATAAAGTTTTCAATTTCAGGTATACGTATGCTAGTCTCTCATTAATCTCAGGTGTGTGAGGGAAATGGAGAAAAACTAAAAAAAATTGAGTTTTCAGCCAAAATGGTCGACCTCCCTTTCCTCTACTTAAATCATGTTTATCCTTTAAGCTTCTAGAAGCATAATTTGTCAACTCTCCATTGGCCACACTTTTTAGACTTTTTTTTATTTACAAATTAGCCTTTAAACTTTCTTTAGTTACTTAATTGCATGAAATATTAACTCATATAACATATGAGTCCATGATTTACATGTATTTATACCTATAGAATATGTAAAATAAATTATCGAATTACCCTTCGATAATTTTATTAATACCGGTTATATCCTGGACCAGCCACTAACTTACATAACAGTTATTATTCACTTTATATATACCTATAAACACATCATATTCCTACCAGGGTGTAGTTTGGTGCCTTATATTTCTCTTCTCCTTAAAAGAATTTCATCCTCGAAATTCAAACCTAAAATGAACATGAAGTGTTAGATTATTAATATCACTACTGGTTCTAGAGTTACACTTATCAAAATTCATATCAATATTATCCTATTTTCGTAGGGGTATCCAATTCGTTTATGCCAAATTAATCGAATCGAGCTTGGTGCTCAACATTAACATGTCATCAAGTTAAACATCTTATTAAGTAGTCTAACACGTCTCTGATTTTATTTCAAACTATCAATAAAATTGTTTCTAGGTACATTTTTTATCTTTATTACAAGTTTCATTTATTTGCTTATTGATTATAGAAATGATTTAATAAAGGTTCAAATCACTCATTTAAACACTTCAAATTATCTTAATTAAAACATCTTAGCTTTCAACTAGCATTAGTGCCCTATCATAAACAAATTTCCTCTAACTGGCTCTATTACCCATGCCATTATAGCTTTATAATTTGAACATATGTTATATATATTTAACCTACTAGAAGGATAATAATTTCAAAAAAGTTTCACCATTCATTGACTAGCACATCCTAATAGTACTTTCCTTTTTCTCTTAATAAATAAAATAGAAATGATATAAGCAACTCGCTTATTATATTACATAAAACCCTTATTCATAAATTCCTATAATAAGACGTAAGATCTTTGATTCCTTTAACTCGATTAAAATTGTTTAGCACAGTATCCTAAAAAAATAGAAAGTTCACCAAAATAATCTTAATGAATAACTCTATTTCTTTTTTAGGGAAAGAAAAAAATAGATAATTCTTTCAAGAAGTACGTTGAAACTTTCACTTCACCCTACTAGGATTTATTGTAAAAGTTAACAGTGTTTTACATCCCTCCATGATAAACTTACAATCTTACAATATCGAAATGACATTAAATCATGATCTAAATCAAGTCCCATAAAATATTGTACCTATATATTCCAAACTTTCATAAATTACTAGTTTTGAAAAGCCATCATCAACAGCATAATGCTTAACAAGCCAATCTATTACTAGGGTTAAATTAATTTCACAAGCTGGTAATTTTGTAAACTCAACTACAAACTTTTTCCCTTGTCTCTTCACAGGGTAATTATAGTATAACAAGTTATAACAAATCTATGGACTAAAATACCAATCACTCATATTTCATAATCTCATATTCGATAATTAAGTTAGAATCATTCAGGACATGGATACTATTATCAAATAAACGTATGTACTTTTAACAATTTTTAATGCATCACATTTCCCACTACCTTACCTAATATAAATCACTTTTCTGAATCAAATTAGTCAAAACCTTAAACATTATGAAATTAAACACCACATAACTAATGCCATAATATAGAACATCTTAAATTGAATTTCCATTTAGAAAGTCAGAAATACTACATCTTGAAATAAAAAAATAAATCAAAAATAGAAGAAAAAAGTTCAAATTGAGCAAATTATTAGCAACCATTTCTTTAAGCACCTCTATAAAACCTTCAATATTCCCAACTATATCAGGACAAGGACAACCGTTGTAGGCTAACTACACAACTGACATATGCATGTATAGATCATAAAAGCTTTGTTTAGGCCAGAATCACCTAAATCTAGGCTCTAATACCACTAAATTGTAACATCCTAATGCCCCCTAAGAGGATACTTGGGTGCCAAAGCCAACCCAAAAAACATAGCAGTTATCAAGAGGTAATCCATAACTATACTTATACTAACTAATATTATATTAAAGTGATTCCAAATAATAATAACATGTATACTACTTCTGGGTAATTTCTTTATAAATTACACTTATAATAAAGCTTTATAGATATATAATTTGGGTACCTAAAGAAGTAATAAGACTTTAATTCCTTACTCCTACGTTGGCTGAATGCAGTTGTCACGACTCTAACTAGTTCTTCAACCAAATTTAACACCTGTACCTATAAAAAGCATCGTGCTAAGCATAAAGTTTAGTATGAGTTAATATTGCATGATGGTGACTACTCACAGTAGTCATAGAACACTTTCATACATATGAGACATAACAATGATATAAGTACAAGTAAAATATAATATTAAATATAGGAACAATTTTGTAAATATTCTTTCTTGAGCTACATACTCCAGAAACCATTCAAAATATAATGTGGAATAAATAAAATAGTCACCGAAGTCTTATAAGATATAATTGAAACCTGTATAAATCAAATAATAGGTCAAAACATAACATAACAGATACAAATCATTACTGAGTTGCCTACTATCACATCTAGATATGGGTAGCAGGTAACAGAATAGAAGATACCATTGATATCAAAATAGAATAGGTATTACCTCGAAATTAGAAATCAGAAGAGTCATAGTCTCCAAATAAAAGAGATATAGCCTCAAGTAGAAGACATCGAAGTGTCATAAAAGCAATTACAGACCCTTTCTAGGCATGCCTATTTATCCACTACTAGACTCTAGTAGGCGAAGCTCATATCAAAGAATATTATAATTAGAATCAAATATATACATTACTCAAAATCATCATTTAACTAATATAATCAAATCAGTATAATATACACATTATACAATTTCTCATGTTCATAGTATTTTTCATGAATAAGTATACATCATTTAAGTTTTTCCAATCTTTAAACATGTTCATACACATATTAGATGAGTTCCACATTCATATAAAATAGCTTGGTAAGTTTCTGGTTCATTTTAGAAGAGAAAAATTCAATAAAATATCAAAAATAGATTGGCTTAATATGGTAAAAAATTAGTGACCGTTGTGAGCCCCAAAGTCTAGAATTTACTATTTATACAAAATGTTATCACATAGCTGTCAGAAATGAGTGACAACCATAGATATAGGGGTCATGGTGATCATAAATGTATAACCACCATGAGTCCCAACATACAAGCAATTACTGTACATATAAAATGCTTTCTCACGGTGGTCACAAAACCCTGACTGCTGCGAGTCCCTCAGAACTCACTTAGGTCTCTTAGCAGAATTTTTGGTTCACTTTGCTTGGCATTTTTAACATAGTTACGATCAGATTTAGACCTAATGGTCTTCTGGACTTTTATTCCTTTATGGGTTTAGTTTCTATTGACAAAAAAATCATATAATTTGGAGATATATTTTAGGAAGTATGCCTAAAACAATATATATATACAAACCTTAAGTATACACTATTTATAGTTCAAACATGTATGAGGCAGGTATTTGATTTTTTAGAATTCCTCTTTCTAAGTTTACCAACTTATGTTTCAAAATACTAACGCCTAGTCTGATAAGGTTTTTCTTATTTGCAAATTCTGCTTATCTTGTTGATTTGATCGGAGTATTCCATCCAAACTCACATACTTTTTATCATTTAAAAATTATCATTTTGTACTTTTATTGAGAGGTTATGGAAGACTCATTGAGATAATTAAGGCAATTTAAAATTGGAGTAAGTAATGAAACCGATAATGAGATGAGGCTAAGATCATTTGTAAGAAAAAAAGCCTCACAGATCCACCTTGCCCATAAACTTTTATCTATGGTTGACGAAAAAGAATTCATGGCATAACCATATTCTAGCCCAATCATAATGAAAGATTTGAAAATGATCTTAGGAGGCTTTTGGCAAAAGCTACATGGAAACATAATGTAATCAATTCAGAAGGGCAAACAACCTCAAATTTTGATGAAAGATCTGGAGGTAGAAAATGAATTAAGAGAAGACAAAGAGGAGCATATGAATAAAGGGATTATGATTCATGAGCAAGATAAGAAAAATAGCCAGCCACCCGATCAAATGTACGTGAGATGAGCAAAGAGAAAAGAGGAAGGATATATTCCTGCCCTAAAGTCGAAGTCATACTTTTTGCACGTATGATCCAACCTACATGCCAAGACAATCACCCATGCTCTTATTAAGAAATAACTGAACATATATATGCACTCCAAAAAGAAAATAATCAAAGAAAGTAAAGGAATGTATTAAAGACCCTGTAGCAAACAAGAGTAAAAAGTGATTTCTTCAACAAAGAAAAGAAATTTGGATTAGGGCATCCTAAAAAGCCTCTATTCATTGGCAACAATGTTTCCCTATTTTGCCAACGGATTAGGAAAGCTGAGTTATCGAGCAAATTTAAGGAGATCAATATGCCTAGATATATAGGTAAAACCAATTTGAAATACCACCTATTAGAATACTTGACACAGATCCAAATGTATTCTTTTGATGATCGAATTTTTTTCTGAGTTTTTCTCACAGCACTAGTTGGCGATGCTTTAGATTGGTTCTATGATCTTCCCTTACAATTAATGACTTCCTTCAAATAGATATAAAACTTGTTCACAAAAAGGTTCATAGTCCAAATTCAAACACTAAAGATAGTAAATGGCTTGTGTAATATGGTACAAGGACCTGATGAACATCTGAGGGATTATATGGACAAATTTTAAACTTTGGCATCCAAGATAAAAAAAATCTTATATAGAGATAACAACAGCTGACCTGGCTAAAATTGTGAGGATTTTTTCATAGTTAGAGTCCATCACCACTCGACCATCATTAGATTTTTCAGATTAGATGATGTACTCATAGCTGATAGAAGAATGTCAAATGTTGTAAACAAGTAAAACAAAATGCAATAGATCAGATAGGGAGAAGGATGGATGAAAAGCCTAGAAAAAGTAAGCACATCAAAAAAATCATGTAAGTGGAAAGGAAATTAAGCAAGGAATCTTCGCCATGTTAGTAATCTGACTAGAACCTATACCACACTCAATTCCTTGCCTGCTAAAGTTTTGACCTGGATTAAAGAAAAACATAACAAGGTGAACTCGCCAAAGAAGATGTTTGACGAACATATGAAAAATATAACAAAAGCAAATATTACGAGTTTCACAAAAATGTTGGTTGTACAACTAATGGGTGCAATGACTTAAAAGAGGAAATTGAAAGACTCTTATAAAAAGGATCCTTGAAGAGATTTATAGGACAACCACAGAGAAGTCCAAATATAAGACTTTCAATGCAAGGAATCGATCAAATTTTAAAGATGAAGAAAGAAAGAAACCAAAAGTTGTTGATCGGCAGAAGTATAAGGCATGAGTAATTAACATAATTGTTAGGGGATCATCATATGTGCGATGTACGTTGCTTGGACATACCATTTTATCTAGACCAATCTCACTTTTAGGGATGGTTAGGCAAAGGTCTCTCACTCGGAACGGTCGATTGCTTTGTAATAGTCGAGTAATTTGACCTAATACGCTGAGTCTCGAACCTTAAAAAGGCATGAGAAAGCATTTCAAGGTACTCCTATCACATTGTTGGCAATCGATCTCAGGATACGTTAGGTACCATAAGGTAGTTATGATAGAGTCGTTACCTAATACAACATTAGAAAATAGTGGTCCAACCTTATAAAATCAAAACCAAAAGAGAGGTTGAGAATCTTACTCCTATTCATACCCTTGGTTAATATGACATAGCAGGGCCTTTTAGATTAATGGTTTTACCTCTCTTATCACACATATTTCATGGTAATAGAAAGTAAAGCACAATCAGTCAAACCACATAGCTGTAAATCATAGCCTAAACATACATATCGAATTAAATAAGTATTCATAAAGTGAACCATTTATTAGATTTATTTGGATGAGAACTTTGGTCCTCTCATGCAACTGTAAATGATCATTTATTATAAGTTTTATTGGTTAAAGGTGGGATATTGATCTCAATATATTAAAAAAATTAATTATTTACTTATGTTCAAAATCTTTTACATAATTGAAACTTATTATTTAGAATTGATTTTTATGCATAAAATAGACATTGGTCCAAATTTATCAGCAAAAATCTCAATTATTTAATACAAATAGTTTTATGTGATATTTTCATTAGTCAAGCAAAAATCGCAATTATTTAATACAAATAGTTTTATGTGATATTTTCGTTAGTCAAGCAAAAATCTCTAAGTTTGCACTATACTAATATAAAGCCATAAATAATGATCAAGGATCAATACTATACCATTCTAACCGACACGTAGCAAAGATAGGGGCATAGACCATACATGGGGGAAATAAAAAAATGCCAAAAATACCAAAAAAAAATAAAAAAATTTGAAAAGAGGAGGAAATGAAATCCAAGCCTTATTAGTGAGTCATGCCCCCAAAAATGAGTCATATCGTGACTTGGAGTCACAGTCATGAGTGTTGACTCACTAGTCACGAGTATAAATAAACTAGGCGCATAATGCTGAGAGAAAGAAATTCGAGTGACCATAAGTCACTTCAAAATGATGACTTTTCTTCTTTTTTTAGTTTTGCTCGCTGTCTTTTATGGATTTAAAACCTAAAAAACCCAAGAGGATAAAAGGAATGAATTATACTAAAAACCTTTAATAAACACCTTTTTACTACTTTTAAATTACATTGCATATTAAATTTTCGTGGAAGGATTTTTTTTCGTTATTTATTACTTGTCATAACTATCATATTTTTTATTCTCTGCATTTAGGCTAATATAAGGTCACCTACCTATGAAATCAACTAGGAACTTTATTAGGGAAAGGAATTTTCACAACTCATGGCACAAGATGGCCTCATCAGAGAAAAACCATTAGTTAAAAGGATTTAAGAAAATAAAATTCTTAATTTTTCTTGATGATTTAGGAATTTTTAATTAAATAAAAATGATGTTAGGAAATGCTACTATTTGCAGGACATGTTGAATCCTTTATGCTATCTTTGGTGTAAAGGAAGTTACATTTCCTTTAATGAGGGAAATGAATATTGTAGACACCGTGATCTGAGACAGCCTAAATTAGGATTACTTGATGATGAAAATTTGCTTATTTTTCTGATAGAAAGCACGAATCTCCAGTCTTGATCTTGATTTTCACATTTTTATAAAGTATTTAGTGGGTTTAAACATTGTTTTCTCCTAGGTTTTCAAAAGAAGTTAAAAACCTTGAATTATGATCTTTGCCTATGACAGATGATCGTTTGTCATCAATAGCCGCTTTCTTCAGGGCATCTCCTAGCAAATGCCCCTATCAAAATTGTCTAGGGTGTCCTTGACTCGTTGATTGAAAGCCATCAGTCACTGAGTCATAGCCTTGAGTGACATGACATATTCAAAGGCATTTTTAATAATTTTCCAAAGCTCGTGTGAGTGATGCCCATCTATCATTGATAGATGCCTATTTATAGGGTTTTTTTCCAACTTTCTCACATTTTTTAGTATTCAAATTTGGTAGTTAGGATCGGATCTTTAATAGATATGATCTTATATGAGTTTTCTGGATTTAATCTTCCATTTTCAAAGGGACTTAGAGTTGGAATAAAACACTAACTTGTCCCTATGTATTTAAATAAAGTTTTAGGGTTTTCAAAGGGGATTCTCACTTGGGGAAAAGAGAAAGTTGATTTTTGAGAGAGAGAAACTCAATTCTCTATTCTTGGAAATCCATAGCTTCAAACAATATTCTTTCACACTAAAACAAAGACTTTTCTTAATTATTTGAATGTGGGAATCAAAGATAGTGACTAGAACCATTGCTTTCCAGAGTTACAGAATCTTGATTCCTGAGGGTAATATTTTAGGCTTCAATCTTTTTCTTTCTCTAAATTTATGTTATGTTCATATAGTTAATTAGGTTTATTCTTTTCATTATTTATGATGCTACTTTATGTTTTTGTATTAGTTAATTCGTTTGTTAATAATCTTTGTGATGCCATGATGATATCAATTGTTTAACATGTTAGAATAGGTATGATAGGATTTTTATGTTCTCCCATTGATGCATGAAAATGGCTTAATTTAATTTTTGTGATTGCATGTTATCCGCTGTGTTGTCATGGTTTAAGTTTTACTTTGTTTTTTCGTAGAAATAGCATATTTTAAAGCCTTAAAATTGTATATTTAGGGGTTTAAATTGAATTTCCCTATTTTGGCTTGAATTTTTTGCATTATGTCTATTTCTCAAGTGATAGACAGAAAGAAGGTCCGATAAACGACCGTTAGTCAAAGTAAACAATGGGATGTCTCAGTGCCTTCTCCTCGACCCGTCTTTTTTCCTCCTTTAGGCCATCTGTGGCTTCTATTTATGCCTTTTTAGGTATATTTTGGTGTATTTTGCATAATTAATTTGTTTTGTATGTTTAAATGTGTCTTAATTTCATTTTGCCCCTATTTTAGCATGTTTAGCATTCTGTAACTTTAATATTCTGTTCTAATGTGCTTATTTTCATATTATTTTTTTTAATTATTTGATGTATTTCTTTGTCTTATATGCTAATTATTTTTTTTTGTTATGTTCCTTTGAGCATCTTTGTTTTTTGCATGTTGAAGTTTATTTTGGAAGATTATCACATTTTGGAGGCTACCCTTCAAGCGATTCTTCTATCTTTCTCCTTACCTTATTTTTATTGCATTTATTTTCTAGCATTATTTAATTATGTTTTATGTTGGTTCATTTTATTAATTTATTCATTTTTGTACTTTACTTATTATTTATTTATGTTGTATTTTAATTTTAGGGATTTAATAATTTAGTAAAAAAAGGATTTTTGGCATGATAATTGAAAAAGGCATTTAAAATGATTTTTACTTAATTAATTTGGATTTTTTTCAATAAAGTGGAAAAATATCCAAGTTTTTACCCCAAAACTTCATATAAAATGACGAGTTTTTATTTTATCAAAATTGGGATCAGTCATCCCATATTTCCTAAAATCACAAGGACTCCTCACCTTTTGTAAATACATATGAAGAAACCAATATTCCTAAACCAATAAATAACTCAATTTATGTATGTAACTTTATTTTCACGTTAGACAATTTGCTTTTGTAATAATTTAAGTAGAATTTTTTATTTATTTATTGCTTTTTTAATTGTTTGATATGTTTATTTAATTTAAATTGTATTGCATCGTGTGAGAAGGGAGATAGTGGACTGTTGATAAAAATCTAATTATAAGAAACACCTAACTAGGGTGCCAAGTAAGAGTAATGTTCCGAACACCGATCTCTATTTGGATATAAAAAGAAAAGTTAAAATTCATTTTTCAACATCTTATTGGGTGGCGACTCAATGACACTGCCTTTTAAGCCCACATTAGATGCTTTCATGAGTTGACCGTCAATAATAAATTGGGCTTAAAATCCATTATATTGTGAAGTGGCCAATTTATGAGTTTTAGTAAGCCTCATCCGATCTTGGACCCTAAAAGCGAGCCTCTGAAAATCCAACTAGAATCAAGCGAGCTCCGGCTCATGTCACAAATATAATAAAATAGAAATTAAGTTGCATTTCTCTTATGGTGTTTGGTATCTTTAATTTAATTGAAAGAAAATTAAATTCTCTTATAAAATAAACATTAAAAAAGAAATTTATAAAATATAATTGGACATTTATACGCTAATCTTTATGTAAATACAATCAAATAATAATTATCATATCAAAAGAACTTCCTTTTCACCATGCATATAAAGACTAGTTCTTCATACCATAAGTTGAGCATATTATTATAAAGTATTCCTCACAAACAAACTGTAACGCCCGCTCTTATTACCTTTTTATTTACATAATTTTCTTATTAATCTACTATTACAAATACTCATATACATATAACATATAATACACTTAAAGTATAATGACAACTTAGTTCATTACATATCTTTCAAATCTTTTACATTATACATTTACAAAAAAAATGTAATACATTATCAGAATTAGCCTTCACTCGCTATCCTTCTAGTGGCCTACAAATGTTTACTCGAAAAAGATATTTTTTCTTTACACCTGTGTACCTACACAGGAAGAATATTTGTGCTGAGCAATGGCTCAGTAGGGAGTAAAAACAATGCAATTAACTTCTTATCGAAGTCTCACATACAGATAACATGGTAGCATACCTTTTCATGTTCCAAACATATATACTATAACAACAGTCCATGCATTACGGAAACATTAAAATACAATTTCTTAATAATTCACTTAGTAACACTTCAGTTTAATTCTTTAATTACACTTTATTACTCAATAAAAAATACTAACATTATCTTTAAGTATTGAAACATTTACACTGTTAATCACTTATCATTATTCATTAATCAAATCACTTTCATTGCCTGAATTTTCATCAACGGTGGATACGGGTACAATCAAGCAACATTGACAAGCAATATCAAATGGGCGAGATATAGTAGTCTCGAATACAGGCAACACCCTTAGGTATCGAATCACTACACTAGTCACCTTTTGGTGACAATACTTACAGCTGCGATCACTATCCCCTTTATAGGCATGTCTATCTATCCACTACTATGTAAAATTCAAGTATTAATAAATCATTATTCACTCAAGGATATTACACTTGTTACATTGAGAATCATAGATTTTACACATTCCATAAAAGCATGCAATAGGATTACTATACAATGTACACTCACTTACACTTCAAATATATTTAAATCACACTTTAACATGATTATTATGTAATACCATGCATATCATATACCATTTTCACTCTCATTCTTTACTTGCACATTTTAATGCTTACTTTTAAAACATGACATTAATGCATTCAATAGATCATGAAATCGTTTCACTATATCACGTCATTCATGTTCATTAACTGTATAAATTTTTATACATTAAGGCTTAGTATTTAACTTTACTTCATTAATTCATCATGTTTTACACTCATTTCATATCACTTATTACTTTTATTTTTACACTTAAAACACTCCAAAAGTGTTTAGGTATACTTTGGTGACCATTCAGGATCTGAAAATCAAGGTTAGAATAAATAGAGAAGGGTTATGATCATTAGCATATACCTGTTGACCGTGACCTAAGTTGTATTTCGATTATAGATCGAGTGAGACTACTTCACAGTTAGTACCAAAAGAGTGCTGACTGTGACCTATGTTACGGAAGGGGATTACGATCAGTAGGTAATACTTGCTGACTGTGATGTAGGTTCCATTTTGGTTCTAGATTGAAATTTAGGCTATGTCACGGTCATTAGATTTTACCTACTGGCCGTGAGGTCCATGCTGCCCAAAGGTAGATTTTTAATTTCAACTTTTATGTCATTTTTGATCTAGTGAACACTATTTTCAGGGAAAATGATCTTCTACAAATTTGTTCCACTATGTCTCTAGTTTTCAAAAAATAAAAAATAACTCAATTCTGACCTCTAAATTACAAGATATCACTAAAATATTATAGAATGCTCCCATTAGCAGGGCAGCAGACATCACTTGACTTTAAGTTAAATTTCAAGGGCCTTAGAGATAGAATCAGATCTTGATTTATTCTAAAAAGTTATAGATCTATATCTTATCTTTAATTTTCAACTATAATCATATTAATCAGACATCTACAGAATGATTTATACACTTTATACCAAAATTGGTTCAAGTGAACCTTGAACAGATTTCACTACTTTACTTTTTAAGGCATAATTTGTCTCTCCCACACAACAAAAAATAATATTATTCCTATCATCAATCACAAAGCAATTATATTGAATGAAATAAACATATAGCATAAACTCCCATACCTTAATGATGCTCCAACTCTCTTCTTCAACTTCTCTTTACCTCTTCTCTTTGCTCTTTCTTACTCTTCCTTCTTTACATGATAATTCATATATAACCGTCCATTTAAATCATCAAATCCTCATCATAATAAAATAATAGAAGAAAAAGAGAAATAACTATTACCTTTACTTGTCTAACCACTAAATTCTCTCTCTTCTCCAAGCTATACTTGAAATTAAAGGTTGTTTAAGGGTTAGAAAGGCTAAAATTTTGGAAGAAAAATGGCTAGCTTCTTGGATTATTAATGTGACTGGCCATCAAAGCCTTAAATCCCTTAAATCTTCTTTCTTTCTCAAAAGAGCTATAGAAAAATGGATGTCTTCATCTAATTGGTTCACTTGGTTGGTCATCCTTAAATTACATTTCACTCCTCTATTTATGTCTTAATTGCTAATTACACACACTATTAATTCCTTCTAATAAATTCATCCTCACTTTTTTTATAATAATACACACTTATCGCTAATTTGACAATTTACAAAAAATGCCCTTCACGATTGCATTAATATCGATTATATTCCAATTGCTTAATTAGCAGTTCTTTTACACTAAACCCTTTTCAATCTCTTTCTCCACTATACACTAATCCTATTAGGGTATATTTTGGGGCCTTACACAGATAACATATTATCATGCTAGAATATCCTTTAAAGGACTATAACATTTAATAGATAAAAATGAAATTCCCAAAATTTAACCTCTATGTGCCAGTTAGCTTAGAGAATTATGAAGGTATCTACTACCTTCTAAGGAAATTAGTCTAATGAATACACTAAGAATCTTATAGAAGACATCTTATTTTAGCTCTTACCACTATTATTGAACAACTAAGAAAATAAATTTAAATCCACATTGATTCTTAGTCAAAATAAATGTTTTTACAAATAAAAGAATGTTAACATTTGGACTAATATTTGGAAAACTCCTACAAAAGATGGCTATGTCCCAACACTTGAATTGAGATTTTAAAGTTAAAAGAAATCGGTACTTTGAGTCAATAATAGCTTTTTAAGTGGATTTTTTCAAATGCTAGTGAGCATTTAAAATTAGAAACACTTACAGAGACTATTAAGCTTAATGGCCAGCTTCTTATTGTACCAACTAATGATAAATATGTCTACTCTTTGCTTTGCCAATGTTGTAATGCCCTAACATGTACCCTAGAAGAAAATGCATGTAAATGGCATGTTTGGAGTAACAAAGAAATAAGAAAAAGGATATAGAGGGTATTATGAGGAAAGGTAGAGGTAATTTAGTAAATTGGCAATTTGACTTGTATATGCATATTTAAGAGGCTTAAGTGAGGATTAAATTGGATCAATTAATAAGAGTGAGAAAAGATTAAGAAAATAAAATTCATGAGGGATTAAAAGGAATTTCTTTTAATAGCCAAAAGTGGACAAATAGGAGAGTGATACATGTATAAGTGTGAGAAAATATTAAGAAAATAAAATTTATAAGGGATTAAAAAGGAATTTATCCTAATGGCCACAAGCAAACCAATAGGAGAGTGATACATGCATGGTTCTAGAAGAAAGTGAAAAGTAGGTATTTAAGTAAAAGTGAGGCAACCAGCCATGAAAAGCTATTTCCAACATATTTTTCTTGGTTTTTTGCTATTTTCCTCTATCTTATCCCTTTTAAGTTTAGTGAACTTGGTTGGCAAGTGAGAAAATTTAAGGGTTAGAGAATTGAGAAATAAAGGTAAGTTTGCTCCTTTCTTCTGCTCCTTTTTCTCTTCCTAATTTTCTCAATTTCTATAAGTTAAGTTAAGTGTAAGGAATAGAGCTTTACAAGAGTACACTATGTTTTGTAGAGGGAGACTCAATCAAAAGGAATGGAAAAGAACTGAACAAGGATTGAAGAGAGGATTTGAGCATTTAGAGGTATGGAAAAACTTTCTTCCTGCTACGTGTGTGTAAGTTAGGTTTGGAAGTTGTATAAGGGTCACGTAGACCCTGTAAATTGGCAAAGGGAGTGAATAATGGTGCAATATTGCAAATTACTGGAAGTATGGCATAAAGAGTTTGGAATTGGTAAACAAATAGTTTAAATCTATGAAATCTTGCGCAGTATAACCCTGGTATAATTAAACTTAACCAGAAATTTAGTAGTTTAATTGGAATGATTTTATTTAAAATAGTAACTAGGCATAAGAGATTACAAAATAAAAGAAATTCAAAGCTTTAACCCATTTTTAAGGACCTTGAAATTTAGAAATTTCAGATATTGTGATGGGAAGCTTAAGTAAATTGTAAATGGTAATTAATAAAGAATGATCTTGTTGCAATACTTTAACTGTGTTAATTTGTGAAATAGAGAGAATTAAATGTGGGAAATAGTGATTAATTATAAGTTTGCATTGATTGGTTTAGAGGAGCAAAGAGTGGCTTATGAAGAGTATAAGAGGTTTTAAAGAATCTGGAATTTTGCAATCCATACGGCTAAGATGGCTCTCATCTTAGTTGAGTCACCACATTCTGGATTCATGTAGGACAATCAACTTGGCTGAGTTGGTTTCCATCTCATTTGGGTTACATATATTCTAGACTGAGTGTGGAACCAACCCGAATGGAATGAATGGTATCTCAGCCAAGTTCCCTGCCCTGTCTCAACGTATACATGAATATTGATCATTGATTTGGTGCCAAATTCTTACTTAATTCCTCTTGAGTACTCTTTATATTTTATGGATGCTTATTTAAGAATGTAATAATTATGTGTGTGTGTGTGTGTGTGTGTGTAATTGTACATTTATTCACATAGAATTCTAAACATCATATGTGTACTATGATAATATACATGCAAGGTACTGTGATTTACTTCAAGTGTGTGGTGATGAATAGTGGCACAATGATATTATTATGTGTTATGCATATCGTATGATAGAACGATGATTATTGTAGCACTAGAGTATCCAATGTAAAGTTAATGAGTGATTATGAATGTGCTATAGATAAATAGTTATAGTAAAGTGTTTTTAATCTAATTAGGCATAAATGTAATTGAATGATAAATATATGAGTGAAACCTTAGCTTATGCTTGATTTGAACGTAGTCGTGGACTTATATGAGATAATGAATTGATGCCTTTTTGGTATTTAGTGTTGGCTTGGCACTTTAACGGTGTTTAGTGATTCGATGCCTTTAGATATTTAGTATTGATACTCTAATAGTATCTAGTGATTTGATACCTACATGGTATCTAGTGTTCCTAACTGTCCATAGTTATATTGAGGTCAAGCTATGAAAATGTTTGTAGTGTATATGTACTATGCTTGATGAATATGTGATATTTAAGTATGTATTGATGATCATGCAAGAAGTATGTATGATCGATATTCGATAATATATAAAGTGTATGATTTACACGCCATTATTAATTAAGCTGATCATAATTTGCATGTTAGAATTACGTGGTTTTGATTCCCAACTTTAAGATACGTAGGAAGCTTGGGATACTAATTCCGAATTCAAACCAAATAATAGATATATTATTAAGCATTTTAGTGTTAGTGGCAAGTTAGAGTAATGACCTACAAAAGAGTTTTCAAGTGCTATTGGCACAGCTTTAAGGCAATAACAAGTTAGGGAAATTCTTAGTGATCCTGCCTCGAATAGAATGGAATAAGCATCTAGTGGAGGTAGTTGAACAAGAGTGAATAGTCGATTTGTTCGTACACCTAAGAATAATTCTAATTAGTGAAGGTTAGTGCTAGTTAAGTCTAGAAACAGAAGGGTAAAGTTTAGTGGTGAACATAGTAGAATGAAATGCTAAAATTATAAATTAATTAGGTCTGTTTTAGTTATACATAGTGAACTGTTATTAAATATGACTTAGTTGAAAACGTTCCGAGAGATAATGGCAGTCACGAAGAATCTCCATAAGATGTAGTGTAGATCATAGAAATTATCATATATTATAAAATTCTTATTATATATCTAACTAAGATTTAGCGAGATTTATCCATGTAATCAAAACCTTGTATTTGTTATAAAGATTTTATTTTAATGCTATGTAGTTTGCACCAAAATTGATTGAGTTATATGGCGATGCTTATATTGACTAAATTGATATGACTTTTAGTGACCATAACATCCTAGGATGTTCTCGAGGGGTATTAGGGTTTTGCAAATGCTATCTGCCACACATTCGATAATGAAAAATTAAATTAAACATAAAATGTTTTATTCTGAGCGAGCAATCCATTTTAACTTCCATGGTTTTAGAAAGACCTAACGTTAATTAATCCAAGGTAATACTAATTTTAAACACTTTTAACCAAAACTAGTTCTTTCTAAGAATTTAACCTAGATATGAAAGTGTTCTGCAAAGCCATTAAATCCATAGGTAATGATCAAGGAAAAAACGATGGTCATCAATTACAAGCCAAAATTGCCACATCACATGTTTTATGGATAATCTTATCCCAGATTTTCTTATTTGTTATGATAAAGAAACAAATAGTTCTCTTAAAAATTATTATTGCAAAATAAAATTGTATATACCTGTTAAGCAGTGCCACCAAAATGTATATGCTTGTATTTTTGTTCACCTTTTTCACCATAAAATCGGCAAATAAGATATTCACCAAAAGGAAACTCGGTTGCAGTTGCAAAATGGTGATCAGAAGAACTGAAAATTAGCTGTTGAAGGTGTTGCCGCTCCCGCATTTTTGAAGAAACGCAACAAAGATGTTCCAAAATTAAGAATGAGATATTTATAGTATTAAGGGCAGAAAAATAATTTAGCTTAATCCTTTCCACTCACGGGCCTCATCATCTCTTTTCCCATCAATTTGGTGGAAATTTGCTAAAAGATTTCACAAGCTGATGGGAATTTAGGTTTCTCTTCCCTTCCCTTTAATTTCCCTACTTCAATTTTGTCTAAAAGATGAAAATAAACCACACTTTATTTTCTTTTCTTTTCCCTCCATTTCTACTGAAACAAACATCGCGTTAATGGAATCTGGGTGCAAAATCGTTAGACTATGGGACAAATTTGTTATTTCTTCATAAAGGAATTCAATTATTTTCTAATAGCTTGTTTAGATGAAATTATTCATGGTATATATGATGTGGAACAATATGGTATGGTGTGATAATTATTGTTGACATTGATAACAAAACTAATTAATTAAACCCGAATCTATAAATTCGGGTCAATCGAACTTGTTAAATAGATATGTAAAGATATAACTGATATTACAAATATTTATAATGTCAATGAGTATTCATTAATACAAACGTTATAAGGCATTAATTTAAAATCTATATTAAATCAAACTGTTAAATACAGGTAAGTTTTTTTATATATAGAGCTATCCAATTCTTTCTATTTTTTTATGATTTCTCTATTATTTTTTCTTTTTAAAGGTCTAACTTGACCACCATATTATTCTTGAACTTCCACAAGTCTTTTATTCTTTTTGAAAGTATCAAGTCCGGATTAAAATTTTTTCAAACATGTTTGGTGAAATGGCATTATATGGTGTTGTTCAATAAATTTTTTTATTAGGAGAAAAAATATTAAAAAATAAAAATTAAAAATGATTTTGTTAAGAGATTAGTGTTATATTAGAATATAAAATGAGTTAAGAGAAAAAAAAATTGTAGAAAATTATGTAAGATTGCCAATTTGATGATTTAAAATTTGGACAGAATAAAATTATAGGTCAGTCATGAAAAACCATAACTATAACTATGGAGAGCCAATTTTTGCAAATAAGATATTAAATTATATCATCTCGTACCATACAATTTACAAAACATGATCCCAACAATGCGTATGTGTAAAGTGTAAGCCTATTATAATGGCTATTGGTTCCCTTGTTTAGAATTCTCTGTTATCTTTAGAGAATTATCCTTTAATTATAATTGTGTTGATTAATGATATTTATTATACTGAATAAAGAAATACTGAATCCCTTTATCAGTTGGGTCCATAGCTCAGTGGTAGAGCATTTGACTGCAGATCAAGAGGTCACCGGTTCGAACCCGGTTGGGCCCTCTATGAGCATATGCTTTTTTCTTTTTTCGTGTCTGTTTGCTATGCGACCATTTCCTGCTCATCTTCCTTGTCTGTTTATTCCTTTCATGTTCAAACAAATTTCAATTCTTTCCGTTCAAGTTTCCAATAATTTCAGGAATTATAATCTAAAATCTGAAAATCATTTTTTTTTTCATGTTTGTCAACTTTTAATTGAATAAATAATTAGTTGTAAATTCATTCCTCCCCTTTACCAAAGTTTTTAATTCATATTAATTATTGATGTAACGTTTTAGTATAAAAAATCGTAGGTTTACACTACCCAAACAAGAGAAAAAAGAAAAAGAAAAAAAGGGAAATATTGATAATTAAATATAGATGCAACCACCTTAAATTAAATTTTATTATCTATTTGTATACCTAAAATTTAACAAATAGTAAATATAGTCGTTAATTTTATAAATAATAAGTACAAGTTTATACTATTGTTAATTGAATACCGTGACTTTTAAATACGGTATGCGTTATTACATAAAATCAAAATCAATAAAAATATAGTAAAATTAACAAGAAAATCAACTCAATCCATTTTCAATTTCTGTCAATTTTATTGTAAATGTGGGATATATTTTTATCATAATAATTCAAATGTCATATTAGCACGATTTAGTGTAATGTGCTTCAAATTTTCAAATTCAGAATACATTTTTGCTTATTATTTATAAAATTAATAAATATATATACTCAACATATTATTGTTAAATTGCAGGTACTTAAATAAACTATGAAACCGAATTCAGTTGTTTTTGTATGTACTAAATTCAACTGTTTCTTTATGTATTAAGTCATATAGATAAATGTCAATGTGAATATTAATGATAAAAAAATTCTGATTTTTGATTTTTTTATTGCTTTAAGTACGATATGCTCAGGTTTTTTTTTTCTAAGTGTGGATCAGTCCTTTTGTTTATTCCTATAAACGTATTTTTTTTTAGTTCTTTGTATTTGTTACTTGTTTTCTTGATGGTAAGACTGTAATGAAAATGAAATTTTTGTTTTTTTTTAAACAATATGATATTGAGATTTTTTACTGTAGCATGATTGATTTCTAAAATCTCTCAACGTCCTGGCCCTTTTACTAGTTTAGTCCTTGTAAAGCCCCCAAATGACATTTTTTTAAACAATATCTAATCGATTTCGATTCTCGAATAATTTACATCACTTTTGCTATTATCGTAACAAAATATTTCCTTTTTTATGTAAAAAAGGAACTTCGGATTATTTGGTACATCACATTCATAAATTTACTATTCACGTACATATACTTAAAATTTATTTCAATTCCTAATTTTTAATAATAGCCAATTGAGCATAATTATTCATCAATTTTTATAAATGATAAATATAAATTTACATTATATTTGAAAAGTTGAAATGCATGATGCTAAATTGCGCTCACGTGACATCACACATTAAAAATCAATAAAAAAATTCATCAAAATCAAAAAGAAAATCAACGCATTTTGCTTTCAATTCTCATCGGTTTCACTATACACATGGGATACGTGTTTCCATCAAACAGTAAAATGTCACATCAATATAGTTGAAACACGCTCCAATTTTTGAAATATAATGTGAATTTGTGTTTATTATATGCAAAAGTAAAGAATATATATATATATATATATATATATATATATATATATATATATATATGCGTTCAAATGAATTATAAATCTAAATTTATTATTTGTAAATTTACATAATTTATGTATTTTGTAATACCCCATATCTGGTGTAACATCCCTAACATAACAGTATAACCGGTACGGTTCCGATCATCCATAAGCTGTAAATTTTTTTTTACCAATTAATTTCTATCATATTAATGTACTTTCCTTTAAATTCCTAAAATGCATTTAACAAATCTTAAGTGGATTGTCGATTGACCTATAACTATCTAACTTATTATTCACCTAATAAAATTTCGACAATATGACAGCTGTAAATTTAACTAGCCCACTGAAAAGTAAATAATACATAGCCTCTCAGAGACACAACAATATTCAGATTTATCATTTATCCATTTATCCATTCATTCATTCTTTTCTTCATTTCCTGACTTGTATTATATTAATACTGCTAGTTCATACCCATCATCTATATTCATAAAATCTCAATTCTCCATCCTAATTACATGCCAACAAATATTACAATCCAAAAATTAATTTTTATACACATATTTACAAATACATAAATTCCATGAGTATTATATACATATATACATGCAAGTCAAATATCTATTCTAGTCATTCAAAAGAAGTCCTCCAATGTATATTCTTGCTCCCGCTTCGTTGAACCTGCACGCAGAACTATCTACGTACTGAGCACTAAACATGTCCAGTGGTGACTAACAATCTTAACATTTCCTCTTATATTCATATTTTATAAACAAAGTATTTTGAAGGTAATTATACAAAATTGTTTGTTTGCTATTAAAAGCAGTAGCTTTAATTTATTTACAATATTATTCATTTAACACTTACTTTTTACTTGATTACTCAATTTAGCCTAAACCTTCTTTTCCTTTCAAATTTTTGCCCTTTTTAAATCTTATTTACATATTTGTCTCTAGTATGCTTATTTTTCACTTTTAAACTATTAGTTGATGTACAATATACCAATTAACACTTGTTTTATTATTTTTATACAAGATTACAATTTCGTCCCTGTATGTTATAACATCTTTTTTTTTTGGACTGTTTAGGTACTACATTACCATTTTACCCCTTATTCATCATTCCTTAATTACTTTTACCCATTGTTTACACTTTTTGAAAAAATTATCATTTTATCCCTAAACTTTTATTTTATTGCAATTAGGTCCCTTTTCTTCATTTATTATCAAATTTCACTTGGTTTTATCTTTTTAACATTAAAAAATTTATAATTTATCATTTGGTACTTTCGTTGAGAAGTGACTACTGAGCAACAACATCTGACCCCCGCATCCCTCGAAAAAATATGGATTCGAAATTAAAAAATGCATTATAAAAGTCTTTGAGACTACATAAAAGGAGGCTTATGATAAGAACAAAATTCGAGACCTCAATAGTTGTTTGGGTTTCAAAGAAACTTCAAACCTAAGTAAGTACCTTGGGATACCTCTCCTGCATACTAGAATGACCCAAAAAAATTATAGCTATATTCTTGAGAATATAAAGAAGAAGATCGATGCCTAGAATTTTTGTCATATCTCTATAGCAGTGCGTGTTACTCTTACCTCTGTTGTCCTTTCTACTATTCCTAACTATGTAATGCAAGCTTCTATTCTTCCTTCTACTCTTTGTCAAGATCTTGAGAAGACTACTTGCAATTTTATTTGGGCAGGAATGGAGCTTTCTCAAAAAAATAGCTAGAGTTTAATAGGGTATTATTACCCAATCTAAGCTTAATGGTGGGCTTGCTTTGTAGGATCTTTACTTGCTCAATGATGCTTTTCTTATAAAGCTAGCTTGGAGTATATTCACCCGCTCTAATCAATTATTAGTGAGGGATGTGATTTTGAAGTATAAGCTTAGAAGAGATAGGGAGGTGTATCCCACCGCTAATAGCAATTCCTCTTCTCTTTGGAAAGAAATTTGCTTGATTTTGAATAATATATCTACCTATGCTCTTTGGTACATTGGGAATGGGTTGAAAGCTAAATTCTGGCTGGATAGATGGATTCCTAGCCTTGAATTATCGCTGCTTCACTTTGCCTTTTAGCCTGTCCCTGATGACTTAATTAACCAGGCAGTGGCTTCCTTTGCTGATGATTATTATGGCTGGAACTGGATGTTGTTGGCTAATTACCTTTTTATGGATATTATAAATAATATTGATGTTATCTGTCCACCTTTTAGTGTGGCTGAAAAAGACTTTTTCTTTTGGGATTTATCCTCTTTTGGCGATTTTACTATCAAAATTGCCTATCAAGCTATCAGTAAGAAGAATTTTAATGATGGGGGTGGCATTTGGAAAAATATTTAGGGTTTAAATGTTACTTAAAGAATTAAGATGTTTATTTGGCTCTCTCTTCATAGTGGTTTAATGACAAATGCTGAAAGGTTGAGGAGACACTTAAACAATTGTTCTAATTACTATTACTGTAATAATCAGATAGAAGATACTTTTTATGTTCTGCGAGATTGCGTTATTGCAATGCAATCCTGGGTTATGGTGATCCCTGGTTGTTTTCTTGATTCTTTCATTGCTGGAAATGAGTTGCATCCTTGGATGGTTATCAATATTAATGTGTAAAGTCTCTTTGGAGGGAGTTTCTTGGCTAGATTTGTTTACTGTTGGTTGCTGAATTTTGTGGAAGAACAAAAATAAGGCTATTTTCTAGAAGAAAAATAAGCTAATTTATACTCTAGTCAATGAAGCTTTCTCCTTTTCCTGATCTTGTAGAAAGCTCACATCTTGTGACCCTCAATATACCAGCAGCAGACAAAATCCCATTATTGTCAGATGGATTTATCCTGCCTTCAACTTTGTGAAGTTGAACAGTGATGCTTCCTTTCTGAGGATAAAAGATACTGCTACTTGTGGTGGTCTCTTACGAGATGATCATGATCGTTGGATCTTAGGGTTTGTGGCCAAAGTAGGGGTTTGTCCAATCCTGCAAGATAAAATTTGGGGAGTTTACCATGGTTTCAAGAGATCTAAAGAATTGGGTTTCACAGAAGTGGCCGTTGAATGTGACAATAAAATTGTTGTCGACATGATTTGTGGGAGATGCTCATTTAATTCTTTTTGTTTGGGTCTCATTAACCATATTCGCCGGACTGTGAAGGACTTCACTGCTATTACCTTCTCCCATGCCATAGAGAAGCAAACTTTGCTACTGATTTTCTCTCACTTCTTGCCTATGAATATCATATAGGCTATCATATTATGCACTCCATCCCTCAAGGAATTGTTCCTTGGCTTAATCACGTTCTTATAGGTGTAGTTTATTCTCGTTAATTGTTATTTTTGCGAGCTTTGCTTACCTCTTCTTTACAAAAAAAAGCTAAATTTAGGTGTTCCAATATATGTTAAGTTAAAAAAATTGGTAATAAAAAACATATTTTACATCATTAAAGTTGGCATCCCCCGAACTCAAATCGAAACCTTCAGTATGTTAGACTGACATGATAACCAAGTACACCACGACCAATGTTTTGAAACTCAATTTGACCAGAATGATCGAATTGGTTGGACCATGACTCGGTAAGAAAATTGGGTTGGTCCAACATAAAACTCGAAAAAAAGAATAAACTCGAATTGGATCGAAAAATCGAGTTAGACCGAATTGGACTGGGACTGGGGTTGGACCAGGTTAATCACAAAACTACGCATTTTGTGTCAAAAATCAAAATCCCTTATTCCCTTTTTCTTCTCTACCTCCATCCTTTCATGCATGCCCTATCTCTTTTTCTTCTTTGCCTCTATCCTTTCCTCTTCTCTTTTCATACAAGCCCTCTCCCTTTCCTATTCTCATCGGTTACAATCGCCGATCGATAAATAATCGAAGCTAGATCCAGATAAGTTGATAGAGATCTGAACCAAATTACCAATACATATACTCTTTGAAAAGGAATTGATTTTTGATATCTGAAACCATCCATATTGATGTTGTATGTGAATGTTAATACCTCTTTGTTTAACTTTAATTTCTTTCTAATCTTTCTTGTTTTGATTATCTTGGTTCACGTATCTATTAATGTACGAGATGCAGCTCTTATGTTTTTTGCTTTTTCTTCTATCAATAGCAATATATAGGGTAGGTATTTGTTCTTTTATGTATGCTCATACTGAAATTTCAAGTATTAGCAAAATATATACATACATTTTAGTTCTTCAGTTCTTTAAAAAAAGAAAGGTCAAATGATGTGTAAATGCATTTAAAACAAGCTGAAAAGCAGAAATTAATGGTTTAAAATATTCACTTTTTAATAGTTGAAATGTTTATTCAGTAAGCTTGGATCTTTAAGTGCAATTTGATGCCAAAGTCTAAGTGCTTATTGATCTATTAGAGTAATTTACTTCTATGAAATCAATATTCCGTATTCTCCAATAATTAGGAAAGGAAAAACAAAAATCAGCTCAGCATAGAAAAGAAAAGAAAAATGGTAAAATTTAATAATAATATTATTATACTTTTTTCTTAAAAAATTATATATTTATATATTTATGCATGCACCTGTAAGTATGACTATTTGCAATTCGGCAAGTACAAACCCACCAAATTGAACTTGTTTTCCACCCATATATGTGTATAATGTAGGTGTATGTGTAATAGCTAAATAGCTCTTTAGTTGTGTTAATAATCTTAACTCAAAACATTTGCAAGATCTCATTTTCCTTGTGATTTTGTTGCAAAATATCTTATTTTCATTAAAACTTGCCTTGGTGGGATGAATTATTTCAATTAATTTGAGTAATATTCTATTAAGAGAGCAAATTAAAGGCCATTTGAAACTTAATTTGGGCATTTAGAGTCAAATTTAAGACTCTTGGAACATCAAAGAAAGATTACGTAATACATTTTAGACCAAATGAGTTTTAATTACTTGCTTTTCATGGAAACAAAATTTCTAACAAAAATTGCATATGCATCCACATAGCCACATTGAAGAACAATTTCTTCTAAGGCTTGTTTCTAAAAATCAATTATATATGTGCTGGTGAAGGAAATTAAAAAGCTATTTCCTTAATCAAATGAAATTACCTGATTATGTACTATGTAGTGTTGGGATTTCATTTGCTCTTTCTTTCTTGTTAGTCAGATTATTTTAATTATGAATAAAAAGGAAGAAAATAACAAAGAAAAAGAAAAAAATATTGAAAAGTATCATATTTAGCATCGCTTTCAGAAATAATTAATGTTTGGTAAGCATACAATGGCTTGCCAAAAGTATTATGTAACATTTTATCTTATATTTTTAATTAGTAATTTGTTAGTACTATTTCGGTTGATGCTTGATTTGATATGTTACATTTGAGTCCTATAAGCGTACTAAGTATTACATTTTCTTTGAAATATGTATTAATTTATTAGAAAATTATGACGGATACACCATCTACAACACCAATACTAGTATTTGAAACACAATCCACAGCTCTTTTGTCGGCACGTTTAGTTAGACAAAAAACGGGTGCGATATGAAAATATGTTGGACTTAAAATATAAATATTTGATTTTATATTTGTAAATTTTGTTGAACTTAAAATTAATATTTTTATATTAATATTTGATAATTAATAAATTTTTAAATGTATTTTTATATACTATATTTTTAATTTTTTATAAATAATTATATTTAAAAATAATAATAAAATTTTAATTAATCTAATCGAATCAATTAATGCATAGTGCATTTGGCAAGCCGAATCAACTTCTGAGCCGAGCCTGAAAACATTGACCACGACTCCATGCCCAGAACCGACTTCACATTTAACTTCAGTAATGACCCGATGATGGCCCTTTAACTGTACCGAGTAAACAACTTGGCCTCTTTTGTTCGAGGAAAACCCTACCTTCTTCCTCCTCTGCTCCCTTATCTTTAACTTTTTCAATTTGATTTCCATTTTCTTTCTTTGACATAAATCTAAATAAAAATGTCAAGCGCTTTGGATATGTCGCTTGATGATCTCATTAAGAACAATAAGAAGTCTGGATCTGGTCCCTCTCGGGGCCGTGGCCGCGCTTCCGGATCCGGACCTACTCACCGTTTCACCAACCGTGTTGCTAATCGAGCTGCTCCCTATTCCACTGCTAGGGTATTTTTCTCTAATTTCTTCAACATTTCTTTTTCTTTGTTTTGACTTTCCATTTTTTTCTTTGATTTGATTTGCTCTTTTTATTTAAATTGATTGTTTTGTTGTTGATTTCTTTTTTCTCCTCAGGCGCCTGAAACGACATGGCAGCACGATATGTTCACGGATCAAGGTATGGGGTTTCAGGGACAGTCAGGTCGGGCTTCCGCTATTGAGACGGGGACAAAGCTTTACATATCTAATCTAGATTATGGGGTCTCAAATGAGGATATTAAGGTATTTTTTCTGATTACTTTTTTGAAAGCCTGTCTTTTCTTGTTTTATTTATTTATTATTTTTTTTTTGTTGTAAGAAACAGAATTCTGATTTATTAACTTAGTGTGGTTTTTGGATCCTGAATCATTTCCAGTTTGATGTTTTTCCGTAAGTGTTTAGTTGAATTATTTGGAATTGATTTATGCTTTTCCGCATAGGTCATAGTATGTGGATTTGATTGTGCAAAATGTTCATGCACTTATTGAATTAGCACTTTATTTATTTTTATTTATTAAGCATTTGGAATTTATCCTTGGATTCTGTTTTCTGTTTCGGACGAGGATACATTACTGTTTATGGTTTATGTATGATAATGTGTAGGTCTATTTTCACACTTTGATTGAGCTTTAAATTTTGCTGATTGGTTTTTGATATTTAAATTTCTCAATTATAAACTCTAGTAGGCTGCATCTCTTGTTTTTACATTATAAGCTTAAAAATGTGAAAGTAGATGATATATATTGAAAATTGGAATGTTCCTTAACTTATAATGGTTATTTAATGTGCAGGAGTTGTTTTCTGAAGTTGGTGATTTGAAGCGGTACTCAATCCATTATGATAGGAGCGGGAGATCGAAGGTATCTAACTCAAGTTTGGCATAAACTACATCGTTCTGATGAATACTTTGTGTCCTGTAGTTTAGAAAACCTCTTTTTCTTAGGGAACGGCAGAAGTTGTTTTCTCTCGACGAACAGATGCTGTGGCTGCTGTCAAGAGATACAACAACGTTCAGCTTGATGGAAAACCAATGAAGATAGAGATCGTGGGAACAAATATTGCTATACCTGCAGCACCAGCAGCTGCTAATGGCAGCTTTGGTAACTCAAATGGATTTCCCAGGGGGTATGCATCATATTGCTTTTTGTTGTCCATTGCATCATCTGGTTTTGTTATAGGCCCAGTTTTTGTGTCTTTCATGTGCACTCACCTGATATTACTTCAAACTCAGATCTTTGCATGTAAGTTTCCTTCAAGTTGTAGATTCTATGTAGGGGTGAGCATTTGGTCAGTTCGGTTTTGAACCGAACCGATTGAACCGAAAACCGAACTTCAGGAAATTTAAGAATCGAACCGAAATTGAAATATATAGAATCGAGAACAGAATGGATCGAAATAATTTCGGTCGGTTCGGTTCGATTCTGGGTCATATTTGGGCTTTTTTTAATTGGGCTTTTAACCTAAATAGGCCTATATATCCAACAAAATAAAACCAATTAAAAATACATACAACATAACTTAAAAATTATACTAAAGAATAAAAGTTAAAAAATTTTACAAGATATAATTAAAAATGCATTCAATGTCCTCTAATTAAAAAGCATTCCAACAAATTAATACAAGTCACTAAATTGCTATTTTGTGAAAAATACAATAATTTTTATTTGAAAAGTCCAATAATAACGAAGTTGTTAAGCATATAAATAAGATAAAAATATATAAAAAAAAATTCCAAAAATAAATTTATAGGTTGACTAATATAAAATAATAAGAAAACTTGTGTAATTTGTGAACTCAATTCAAGTTAATTTCTTATAGTGTTTATAGAAATAAGAAAGGGTCTAAGTGCACTCTAATTAACTAATAACAACTTATTTAATTACTTTATTTATTTATTTATTTCCAAATTTCCACCAACTAGAAAGCGAATATCCACTACGTTCTTTGCCCTTATTATATCCTCCAACTCTGCTCCCCCAACTCACTTTATAATTTTATCAAACATTATTTTTTAGTATATAATCCTGAGCATAGAAAACGTTTTTAAGGCATATCATATTTAAATTAATCCTCATTTAAAATACTGTCAAAGCAATTGCGAAAATTTATTCCATAAAAATTTCTGCATCTACAACGACCAACTTATGTTGGTTTCAAACATAATTTCTAATATATTCCATTAAAGAATAAAATAATAAATTAATTTACAACCTAATACTATTATTGTTATTACTTTTACTACCTTAACGTTTATATAAAATTACATATAGAGATCAATTAATTATTAACGAAACAATAAAATTGAATCCAAAGCTATTAATTATTACTTCTACTACCTTAACGCTTAAAGAGTTTCCTTTGTTAAGAATTTTTTTCTTGACTACATTAAATAAATTCGAGTAATTACTTAATGACAGTTGGACTTTTTAAATATTTGTAAATCCCATATCAAAGCTTAAGAAAAAATTATTATACAGTTGGATTATCCATCATAATTTTAAAAAATAAAAAACGCATAATCTAAAACAATTAGATTAGTTAATCATATTTATGAATTTGCAAAAATATAGATTTTATTTTTCTTGATTTTGTTTCTTCTCGAAGCTTCATATTCAAGTCTAAGTGTCTAACTAATTTCTTTTTTTTATTTCATTTTTCTTAATTATCACACATCTTTTTTTCATATAAAAAAATAATACTAATAATTAGACATGATAAGTTTCGCCACTTAACTAAATCTTGATTTAACTTGAAAAATACTTACCTCTTTCCTCTATGCATGTCTACATAGATCTCTTTTTCTCCACCTTCTTTCTTTCAGTTTCTTCCTTTTTTATAAACATTATAAGAAATTAACTTGAATTGAATTCACAAATTACATAGATCTCTTCTTCTTCACCTTCTTTCTCCACCGACATATCATCCTCGCCTTCTCCTGCACCTATTACTGCATCTCCATTGCTGGCGCCGACTGATTCACCAATCTCTTCTCCTCCATCCCCGCCTCCTTCAGATTTGGCTGCTTCTCCCTCGCCGGCTCACTCTCCTGAGAACTCTCCAGTTCTGTCGCCATCGCCGGCTTCTGCTCCGTCCAAAGCGGGTGATGTTATTAATATCAGTGACAAATCATCAAGCTCTATGTAAGGAAGATGAGATCGATGGAGTTAGGGATTTAGAAACTCAGTGTGTATATATATACTAAGGCAAAATGGTGAGTTTTACAAACTTCGATCGGTTCGGTTTTTTCGGTTTTTCAATTTTAAAAACCGAATCGAACCGATAAAATCAATTTATTTTTTTGGTTCCGAACTGAAAACCGATAAAATCGAACCAAACAGACCAAAATTCATTTGGTTCGGTTTTCGGTTCCGGTTCGGTTTTGCTCAGTCCTAATTCTATGCGTTGAGTAGCATGGATTTGCTTGGAAAGATAGTGATAGATTCTGATATCTTCAAAAGCATATGACTGGTATCACTGTGTAAATGATGTCTATATATGGAGCAGGAAAATTTTCTTTGTATGAAAAAGTGCTCAATTGATTTTAACCATTGGTTGTTCGGTCTGCGTATTTATCCTGCACGGTTACCAAGCATTAGCTTTACATCAGTACTGTCTTGTCTTATTAATGTTTGTTGGACAGCATTTAGTTAATATATTGTCAGATTCTCTCTGTAATTTTCTTGTTGTGTTTCTGAGTATTATTTTGTTTTCCTTTTTTCTTAGGGGACAAGGAAGAGGTAACACAATGGGGAGACCACGAGGCGGCAATAGCAACGGCCGCGGTTTTGGAAGGGGCCAAGGACGTGGAAGGGGTCGTGGTGAAAAAGTATCTGCAGAAGATCTTGATGCTGATCTAGAGAAGTATCATTCGGAATCAATGCAGACAAATTGAAGCCCTTTCTTTTAGTTTGTTGGTTGGTCTTTACGGCTTTGTTATGTGGCTTTCTTATATGCTTGATGATGCAAAAATCTCAACTGTGTTTTGTAACTTATTGAGTCTTACTCTTTAGGAATTGCAGAGACGCTTAGAGAGAAAATGTTAGAATTTTATATTACTCAGTTCGGGCTTTAATCGTTAATTGTTCCTTGACTTGGGTATTAAGTTTTTGGGTTAATGGACAGCTGTTAGTTAGTAATTTAGCCTTTGGTTTTGGTCGGTTCTCTTCTCATGTTCCTTCTGTTTGCTCTGGAAGTTGGACTAGGAAGTGGAACTGTTTTTCTCATGTACTCTTGTACACAACAAAATGCTGTCTACAAGGGTGGACGATTCAGCCTGAACAGATATATCCAGATTTCCTGTTTCTTTGTTTTGCTGCTTCATCATAAAAACAGGAAGATGTCCTATGAGGTAGATTCTATTTATTTTCTCAATAACTAGTAACTTTTTTTGTTTAAAAAAAATGAGAAGTTAAATGCTCGTTACTTGGTTATGGTGTTTATTATTTTGATGATTGAGTTCTTAGCTATACAAGTTACATCTTTCTTTATATTCTCTCCAGGGAAATATAAATTCCCTTGACTTACATATGGCTCCTGATATAGCATGTTATAGGGCTGGGATCTATCTCATTCTCTGCTTCAGTCAACCTGATATTGTTGAAAATTCAAGTGAAGATTTAATGCTCATTTTCAAGTAGGAACTGGCTATAGGTCTTTGTCAGTGTGCACAGATTTTCAAACCACAAAACCTCTTCACTGATGTTCTTTTGATCTGTTAAAAGAGTTGTTAAACCTCCTTGGTTGAGGGGTCCAAAGCTTCTTTATTTGGCGCTGGCTGTTAAAGAATCTGACCTTTCTCTACAAGGAATAACAGTCTGATTTGTGATGCTGGTACACTCTCTCAGACAGACTGCATTCTTAGATAGCCTGCCCTATTCTTTTTTCACGAAGAATGGTGCTTGATTGTGATTCTCCTATTCCGGTATTGTGGAGCAGCTTAACTAGTTTAATTTGGATTCAGTCTTATAGTAGTGACTTGTGCATGATGTTGGCTTGACTGAATATGTCTATGGGATAACGTGAAAAATGACATGTATTATTAAGTGATGTTAGCTGCTAGCGGAGGCAGTGTTTTTCTGAAGATTTAGCAATATCTGTACATGTGAAATCATGGTTGTTCCCGTATGGGGGATTATTGGGCACAACGACCTCAGATGCCTCGGATTTTACTCTGGTAAAAGCTGGAGACTTCCGCTAAGAGAAAATGTGAATACTGACTAGGTCTATACAAGGGCTGTTGTGCAAAGCACCATTGGATGTGTGTTCTTATCATTTCTTGGTTTGCAGATTGCCATGGATTCAAACTGTTCAATTTATCTGGATGCATTTGTTTTCTATTGCAAGTAGGATACACGAAGAGCTCGTTGGAAATATTGTTTTCCACAATCTATGTTGAGCAGCTGGAGCTGTAAGTGGCCCAAACTAGTAGGAACGAGAAAAAAGTGTTCTAGTTTTAGATGCAAAATAGAGTTTAAGTTGAATAGCCAATGTATTGAGCAATTGATCTGGTCGAGGAAAAGACGCCAATAATAAATTTTTGCTTTGGATTCAGACCCTTGCTTAGCTAGTAGTTAATAGACAGTTGGAAAAGGAGTAGCGGTATTCAGCTAATACGGCCGAGTTAAACTGTGGTAACATGTCGGATGCATGAATCTTCCAGTGAAAACTGCATGACAAATAGCACTAATTAAACAAAGTGTTCACTTGGCTGCGCGGCGGTTAGATGAATGCTTGTAGGCATGCAATAATCGATTCTCGATACAGATGTTTAGATTTTTGAGATTACGAGCATATCCTATCAATTCGCACTAATATCTTTGTATAAAGCATTTGGTAGACTTGGGAACTAACAGAGAGATTCGGTCAATGAATGAAATTTGGCATCACCCTGTGCATCAAATTACAAACGCTCAGCCGCCAAGACTAAAATGAGGGAATAGGAAAGCCAATCAAAACTATTTGTACAACAGAGAAACATCAATTGTTTAACAACCCACGCCCTGCAGACCTCAATATTTTACATGTTAATCGCAACTCAGTGCCTCTTCACCTTGTCCCACCTAGAAACCAATATTCTCACGAGAGAATAGAAAATCGCCTCTATGCATGACCTTATGAAGTTCCAACAGGAAGAAGGCCAGTACCATGGATATAGCAGTCGAAAAAACAGACTTATAAGATGTCGAGGGTATCGCCCGACGTGCGCCACAGCATTGATGATCCAACTGAGACTAAATTGCAAGATCATAAACTAGAAAAGCACACAAGCAAGTTCTCAAGTTTCATTCAAATAAATTTGGAACTGCTTGCTAACCTTTCAGCATTACACTATTATTCATTACGAAAGCAAGACATCATACAGCAATAGTATACATACAAGTATATGATACTTGATACCAAATATTAGTTATCCATAACCACAGAGAAAAAAATACTCACGGGGAAAAGAAAATCTAAAGCATCCCAGGCTGCATGTCGAACAGCTCTTGTAGGATACATTGGACCACCAGGAGAAGTAAAGCTATACAAACAAGCTTTTAATCTTGTACTAGTGGTCATTCTCAGTTCCATCCCTGCAGAAATTTATTTACCATCTTCAGACAGCTAATAATTGTGAAATATGTGCAGTGTAAAACACATTTGTCCTTCATTTGTGGATACCTTGGAGAGCTTTAATTTTTGAGAGATAATGCAATAAAACTGGCTCCACCTTCAACTTTTGAAGCTGAAAAAAAAGAGAGATAATTTCAGCACCATATTAATATGTGAGCATGCTCTGCAAGCAAATGCAAACTACTCATCAATTCATAGAGATTAGAGTAAACCTGATCTGCAAGTTCAATAACAAAGTCTGCTGGACCACCAATCAAGAAAGCATTTGGAAAAACAGGAAAATGATTCAAGAAGATATCAAGCTTGTCATCTACACAGAACAAAATATCAAAAATGACCATAAGATTCATTGCTCAACACCGAACTTGCAGAAACTATAAAGCTTACCTGAATTGTAAAAGAGTAAGAATCTTGAAAGTAGAAGAAACAGATCTTGCTGGGCCTGAATTAATTAAGGATTGGAGAAATTACTTTCCACACTTATTAGAATTAATGTTCATACCAAATACAACAACATAATTTCAATATAACCATAATATGAGAGCTAAAAATATCTGATTTAAAGCTCTGACTAGCATAGGATTCAGTGCCTGTGTCTGACCTTTGCAGGAATTTTATTCAATCTCATAGGCTCCAGAGCAACATGCTCAAGAAGATACTGGAAAAAATATATGTATGATTAAAAGTGTGAAATAAGAATGTAAACCAAGTAGGATAGATGATATTAAATCCCAAACTTACCCGAAAGAGGGTTTGGAAATGCCTACTGTTTGTTTGAATGTCAATCCTGATTTGGGTGTAAAACAAATGATTACCACAAGTCATGCAAGAAGAGAATATGCAAGAAATTGCCTTCAACTAGAACATAGATAGAAAAGTTTCACCACAAACAAGCTCTTAAGTTTCTAGAATGTTGAAAATATATGAAAGGCTGCAAAGGTTCTACAGTTATTACTTTAACATGTTACACAGTTGAGACAGAAAATTTAAATCTATCAGGGGAAAGTATCAACCTAACAATTCTACAATTACTTAAAGATTAACAGCAATACTGCTAAAACTTCTACTTGCTACTATGCATTCCCTTGTTAAACTAAGTGGCCAATTTGAGAGGTTTTCCTCTTGGGCGCTCATATGAAACCTCAGCTGACCAAATGGGACGTCTATAGTCTATAGTCTGAGAACTAAAATATTTAAGTCAGTTGTAACATATAGGAGAGTGTGAATTGTCATCTTAACTCAAGAATATGCCACCTTGGATACTCATGCTGAGAAGTAAAGTCACAACAATGCCAGTACATCCTCAAAACAACTCAAGCTGAAGGGTATACCTTTTTGATATTGATCAAGAGGGTATGTCAGATGAACAGAGAGATTAACATAGTTTTTATGCAGACATTCAACAATCAGAAGGAAAAACAAATTTTGGTGATTTTTCCTTCCTCATCTATGATCAGTTAAACTTTTGAGTGGGTGAAGACAACGAACATTCAGATATTTTCCACAGGAAATTATTGCATATAGTGATCAGAAACTATTAATATTGAAAAAGAAAATGCAAGAGAAAAAAAAAAACTTTTGAACTTTTGAATCCTAACGTAGTCAACTTCAAAACTCAAAGAATATTTCTTTTCTCCACATTCTCTAATGGAGACAGCTTTGGTAATTGATGCGCTTCAGCAACCATGATTTATGATTGCAATAATCAACCAATTGTACTTTGACTCAAAAACCTTGAGTAACTTCTAAGCACTTTTGACCACTAAATGACTACATAAGGTTTGCATTATTCATACCAGAAAACATTTGTAGCACCTTGAGCAAGAGCAGATGAATATCGTAAAAGAGCTTCAGAATTATCAATTTGGGCCTCAAACAGCTGCATAGAAGATTCAAATACTCATCAGCATCAAAGAATTTTATCGGGAACCTGGTTTTACTGGTTACAATACAATTTTCAACGGTATTTAACATTAATTTTTTTTTTTTTTTTAAAAAGTAACAAGGTTTGAGAGCATATCTGCAGATAAACAGATAAAATATAAACTGACAACAGAAAAGTTTTGAAGCTGAATTCAACTTGTAGAAAGTGTTGGTTCATTTTTCAAGAAAAATAACACTTCAAGCAAATTCAAACCAGAAATCACAATTTACTACAAGCTTGAGAATAATAGCCATTACTTTTTTTTCTCATCTTCTTTTATGCTCTAATATTAGTTCAAAGAGACTTTCTGCGGCTACGAATGTTATCTTATGAGTACTTTGTGTATTTGTATTTTCAATTTTTTTTTCACCACTGATCACTTGCAATATTTAACACGTTCCTTTTTGCCGACAAAGGAATATTCTCAAAAATAAATTACCAAATTAAAGCTTGACAGAATAGATGATTCATGCATGCTTAATTCAACTTAACCTCAAAAGCATATGCATACACATATCATTAATGATTCTAAGTACCACCACAAAATGCACGCTTATGGCGTTCTCATTTTCTTATACACTCCCCAAGAGCCATTTTTTGCAGCACCTTCTTGACCCAAGAAACCGGATATTGATAATTACTTTTTTCCAGCTAATGTGAAAATCCTTACCAGGTATCTGGTATCAAAGAATACCCCAATAAATCACGATTTATACAATTATTGTGCTTCCTTGAACAATTTGATCATTTTTTTACCATAATATGCAGCTGAAACAATACTCAGTAAAAATAGCAAGGTGCCACAGCCTAAACCCATTGCCTCACCTTAGAGCCTCATAATTCAAATTGTCAAACAGAAGTAAGAATTAAAACATCAACGAGGATTTTCTACGTATCTTGGAACAAAGCAGCAAAGTAATCTTTAACCAGGCATTCCTAATTTGTTGTTATAAGAACCACGACTCATAATTGGTTCAGTTCCATGTGTATACGTATTATAGCTGCATGACTTTAAATGGTCGGCTGAAGAACTGCTAAAGGAACAGTGAAAAAGTAAGAAACCACAATGGCATACCCATTTATGGAACAGAAGAGCAAAAATATGTGATGCAAATGATTGGCTCCAGAGTTGGACAATCAAATCAAGAATTCTTTTACCACTCTCAGGCACCAAAACATAATAATCCGCGAGGAAATTATAAAAGTACAATTCACCATCACCACTCTCCTCTGCAGAAGAAATTTTATCTTCCTCCCTGCTGAGAATTATACCTGCATTCAAAATCGCAATATGCTTCAGCTTCACCATCAGTCAATAGCATGTAACGATATGATATTTACTTTAAAAACAAAAAATAGTTCTAACATAACATTAATAACAACTCTGCTCTTCGGAGGAAAAGAAAAAATAGAAGAATCAAGTTTTGCCTGCTTGTAGATCATAACAGTATACAATCTATGCAAACAATGACCGAGTAATTTACAACTTCAACTCACCTCTGGCTCGATCATCAACTCTCAAAGCTATGTCCGCAAACAACTCTTGCAACAAGTTCCGTCTCTGAGAAGCAGAAACTAGCGCCTGCAACAAATTTCAAGTTCTGATGAGCTCCTACACACATCTTCTACAAAATTAGGCTAATTAAGAAATGCAAATTAAAAGAAAAAATAAATCAATGCATTAATCCAACAAACAACATCTCCTCGATAAATAACATTAAATTAACTACTCTATTGGTTTCTCCGAGCCAATAAATGAAAACCGATATTTAATCTGATGTTAATTTTCCTTCAAGATCACGAAATCTCAAGATTCGAGAAGAAAATCAATCATCTACAATTTCGAGTGCATTGTTTCCTCGGGAAACAAGTAGAAGGAAAAAAGAGAACGGACCCGTTGGAGCTTTTTCTCGATTTCAAGAGTGAGAGCATTAAGATAAGCTGATCTAGGAGGCGTAGATGAAGCCTTTTCCATTATTTTCGGACTTGATTATTGAAACTTCATTAAAGAGAAAGACATTACAGCATTTCCCTAAACCCAAACATCGATCGCAGCAGACGCAGAGGCTTAAGATGAGCTCCGTTGACGTTGTTACTGAAATGAGATTTGAGTAAACAGAACCCGAGAATTGAATCGAATGAAGCAGCGGCAATTTTGAGTAGTGGTAGGAATGATTACGCCAGAAAATATAATAAAATACCAATCTTCAAAGTAACTAAAACTTTTTCTTTCCGAAATTTAAAAAAAGAAAAAAATGATGAGCTATTATTTGTACCTGAAAAGCAACACGTTTGTGAATGAGGGAGAGCGGGACTTGGTGGTTGTTATCTTTTGCACACGTGTATTTTATGTTTGATTTTGGATAAAGAATGGGCTTCGATTTCCTAAGAGATGCATTGCTTCAGGGTGAGAAAAAAAATTGAAAATTGATTAATGATTTTGATGAATCCGATTTTTATTTTTTTTTTTATTTTTGGATTCGATTAACTGTTAATTGAAAAAATTTATATATTATATTGTTATTTTTTTACTTTTTCATTTTTTTAAAATTTAAATTATATTTTTATTTTTATTATATTTTTTATAAAATTTATATGATATTTTAAATTATATTAAAAAATAAAGTAGTTAACTTTTTATTATATATATTGATATCGATATTTATATTTTTTATATTTAAAATTTTATTTAATTTAAAATTAAACATGCTAATTTTTAATAAATATCAAATTAACTTTATAATATTAACTATTAATTTAAATATATATTTTTAGTATATTATATTTTTTGTGAACTTTTATTTTAAATTATTTTACATATTATTTTTGTTACCGATTTATCCCTAGCACTTTTATCAAGTTGCCATTGCCAAGAACCAGGCATTGACGCCAACTTAAAGCAATATACGCCTAATAAGTAGTGTATCTCTTTCATTAAACATTGAATCAAAAAGTCAATTATGAATAAGATCCGTTATTAGATATATTAATTTTTGACTTATAAAGCCAACCCATAATCAAACATATACGTTTTAATATTAATAATCCGTTACTTAATATTAAAATTATATTTATAGTTGAGTTTTTAATTTAATTTTATAAGATTCAATAAAAATGAGTTCGATTTGTGATTCAATTAGATATAATAGATATGGATTGCTCCAAACCAATCCAATTTTTTTTAAACCAGTTTGAACTTATTAATACAAATTATTTAAGACTGAATTAAAGTTAGGTTAAAAAGTACGGATTATATAGGTCTAGTTACTGAATTGGATTACAATTTGATAGGTTAAAAAAATTAAAGGAATTTCAAAAATTAATTACCAACAAAAAATAAAATACTGAGCAATCGAATCAGAACTCTCAGGCAGCTTGTGGATTAGTTTGCCATTTAAAATATGATACATTATAATAGCAATTGCAAAGATACTGTTAGTTTGGATAATTAAACGAATACGTAATATAGAATATGAAAAGGATAGCAGGCTACATCAAGCATATAATGGTTGTGTTCCCCTTTAAGATGACAATTAATAAAAAATTATATGAAAATGAAGTTTTATCAAGTGAGAATCTAATGAATAATCATTGCATTTTCTTAACCTATGTCTTCAGTTGCTTTTAAAAAAAAAAAAATTATATATTTAAATTTACAATGATACTGCCAAATCTAAAACCCAAATCCAAGTTGCTTTTGGCTTCGTATTTCCAGCAAAAGTTCATTGAAAAGAGTCTCAGCAAATGAGCTGAATCAGAGTTGCGTTAAGCTCATTGCAGAAAGGATCTGACCCTAAATCCTGAAAATTAAGGCTCCGTTCGGTATTGATTAAGTTTTCATATTTTTATTTTTTTTTTTTAAAGAAAAATAGAAATTTGGCAAGGAGATAGAGTTTTCGTTTATGTGAAATTGGAAGAAAGTATTTTTCTAAATAAAAACGAAATCAAGTAATCTTCAAAACATGAATTTTAGACTTTAAGTTATTAATTTGCCAGAACTCTATTCTTTTTCTTCTTCTTCTTTTGTTGGAGTCTCGATCATTGCCACTCAAGCAGCCGGCGCCACCCCACTTCTTGAGCTCTGCCGTCATTGCCGATCACTTCTTGAGTGCCACCGTCACCGCCTGCAGTTGAGAAGAAAGAAAGATTGGTGAATCACTAAACTTTTTTTATTATTTTTTTGGGTTACTCTGTATTTCTAAACTTCAGGTGCTCGAAGTACAACAAAAATTTCCTCACATGACAAAAATAATTTCTTTATAAATGAGCAGTCTCTAATCCATTTTTCCAATAACAAAACATATGATTCACATGGAGGTCCGCAAACTCCATAAGAGTAAAAAAATAACTAATGAATTAGCTGAGAATTAAACCTCAACATAAGAAAAATTTTGATGCTGCAATCTGATGCAGAGCAAAACAAAATTCTGAACATATGACAAATTTTTTTATTCAATTGTCTACTATTGTATTTTTTTCATCCAATTAATGCGAAATTTAGGTTTGCTATTTGAGTTTTTATTCAAATTTTCAGTTGAATTCAATTTGCTATTGTATTGCTATATGAAATGGTTTGTTAGATTTGAGCTTATAATTTTTAGCAAAAACCAGTAATTATAGGATTTCTGTGTAAAAGAGTAAGAATTTTTAGCAAAAAATGTAAGTAACCATTTCATACCTATTTTTTCTCTTTTTATAGGAGGAGTTAGCACATTTTTAAGGGATAATGGAAGGAGTTTTCCATTTTTTTCGATTACTAATCCTTTTTCTGCGATTTTCGAGAACGTGAGTAGGTGACTGTTCGTTCATCATGGTGGAGTTATTTTAAAAATACGTTCGTAACCGAACTCTGACTCGATATCGGAGTCCGAAAAAGTTGAACCTTTGATCGGTTCACGAGATCCTCATTGAGCTAAGTGCTCGATATATACGGGACCGTTGAACTGATCCATAAGTTCGGTCGTTATCACTAAGCATCATAAATTAGAAAAGAATAACACAGATGCCTATTATTTGTAATTTAGATTGTTTATATATTTTTGTTATTGAGAAAATTTAGCTCAGATATTTTATGTCCTAACTTTTCTCCTGTGACGGCCATCCATCCTCGGTGGCAATCCCTCTCTTTCTTTTTCATCCTTTCTTTCATGTTTTTGGGACTAAATTGAATTTTTTTTTAGTTTGGTACGTAATACATCAAGTGAATGTTATATTAAAACGTAAAAAAAAAGACTAAAAAATAAATTAGATAGCTTTTGTTTTCGTTTTTTTCTTATGAAATAAGTTTATTTTTTTGGAGATTTTATTCCTTATATTGAGATTTAGTCTGATTTTGCCTTGGTTGTCTAAAATAAAATTTATAACGAATGGAAGCGATTTCACTTGATCAGCAAGTTGCATTTCTAAAGAGCTTCTGAGGTGATTAAAAACTTTCTGATACTTGATATTGTTCATGCTTTTTCAAGCGACAAGAAAAACTTGAACATGTTGCATATCTGCATAATTTTGCTTCTTATATGATAAAAGCTTTCTGATAGTTAATGAAAAAGTTTTATTTGGATTCGGTACATCAAACTAATCATGTATTATGTATTGACAAATAAAATTAGTATCCATTCATCAATTTTTTAACTCGTTTATGAATTTATTTATCAGTCTGTTGTGTAGATATTTAATGGTATTTTCCAGCAACATCAGATTTGAAGAGTATGCCTTGGATGAGTTTAAGCCATTTAAACAATGTATAAACTACATCTCCCAACTCAATCAAGGTAAAAATATAAGAATAATAATCTTGCTTCGGCAATTCAGTGGTAAAATTGTGGTTTGCATCTCTTCTTGCAAGGAACTGGGTCGCGTTTATTATTCTCGCCAAATAATTCCTTTGCCTTGTTTATATGAATCGGATTGGATCAAATTGATCCGTTTAACTCACAAGCGAACTAAATATCATGGGTCAATCCTTTTAAATCATTTTATTTCTTTTTTTACATAAAATGTACCCAATGGCCTTAAATAAATTTATTTTTTAAACATTAACATGGAAATCATTTTTTTAGGAACACATATATTTTCAATGTATTTTTCCTTTTAAATAAATTTTTCAAATTAATTGAATGCCTAAAAATACAAGAAAAGCTTAAATTTGATTTCTGAATCTACGGTTCAGTTAATAAATAAAACAAGCAAGCAGGACCTAACAAAAGCATATTTGCAGCCAGAACTAAAATATGCTCATGTCGATATTTACTGATTATGTGGAAATTAATAAAATCATGAATAAATACGGCCACAAATTAATAATTGATAATTGCTGGATAGCACTTCTTTTTCATTTTCCTAGAGCAGGTTCTACGGATCCAAAACCAAAACATAAGAAGTCACAACGCAAATAAGAACACCTTTCCACAAGAAGAAATTATATTAAATCATCAGATAATGATTTCAATTACAAAAACATGAAGTAAATACCTAGAAGAACCAGATCTAAAGCCAAGATCAACTAATTGTAAGCCTATCACACTCCTAATACAAAGCAGAAAAAGTTCAGCCCCCAAATCCATACAGAGTCCTTCCTTGTCTCTTAAGGGCATAAACCACATCCATAGCAGTAACTGTCTTCCTTCTAGCGTGCTCTGTGTACGTAACAGCATCACGAATCACATTTTCAAGGAAGATCTTCAGAACTCCACGAGTCTCTTCGTAGATCAAGCCACTTATTCTCTTCACGCCACCTCTGCGAGCCAGACGACGAATTGCAGGCTTAGTGATACCTTGAATGTTATCCCTTAGAACTTTCCTGTGCCTCTTGGCTCCTCCTTTTCCCAAACCCTTGCCTCCTTTTCCACGACCTGACATTTTCTCGGAAAGCGTATCGAACTTTTCTCGCCTACAAGTATTGCAATTAGAAACTAGAAGTTTTGATTTTTGAAGATTTGATGAAAGGGTGAGAGGGAACTTATGGTATTTATTGAGTTGAATGGGGGATTTGGGCGGGGGCTATTTTTATCCGTTGGATTTGTTTTCTTATCGACGGTTATGAATGATTCTGAGTGGTGTGCCACGGATTGTGCTTTTTTAGGATATAGAGTTAACCTTTTCGAAGGCTTAGAATGGCGATCCGTGTGACCGAGAAAAACTTATACGCAAGCCGTAGATTATGACTTAATCTACGGTGAATGTGTACTGTTGAAAGTTGTGACATGTATTATGCTTGTAATGGTTAAGCTAGGCTTTGGCCATTTTTTATGTGATCGTTGGCCGTTAGATTAGATTATAGTATGAAGGTCAGATCTAAGTGAAAGGATGTTTATGAAAGTGAACGGATATTTCAATTCAACTCTAAAGCCTTTTTGTCGGGGGAAATTAGCGGACTGGTTAGTTTAACGTTCGTGCCAATTGATACTTTGATAGTGCTCGTTGATAGTTCACGGCTATTACTTTATATGTATAAATTATAAGATAGGGTTTATTAAATTGATTTAAATAAAAAATTTTAAATAAAATTAAAATAATTTTTAAATTAAGATATAAAATAGTTAAAATAATATTAAAAAGTATTTTAAATTTTTTTTTTTTAATTATTTGTTAAAATTTTTTGAATGAATTAAAAATATATTTTTTTATTTTTTAATTATTTTTTATTCGATTATGTTAAGATATGTATATTTTAATATATATCAAGATATACATATTTTAATTTTTTAAAATATACATATCTTAATTTTTCAAGATATAGATAGCTAATTTTTTTTTATGAAATCTATTTTTTTAACAAACGTTTGAAAAAATTGAAAATGTTATAAATAAAAGTAAAATTACAACAAAATATAGATAATAACGAGAAGTGTGATTTCTCTGTTATATTATTATGTCTCTAAAACAATAATAATGTGAGTATTTATAGACACAAACCTTGGTCTATATAGAAAACAAATAAATTCAGGAAACAAGTGAATATAGAAAATAAATCAAGTAATAAATGAAATAAACAATATGAGAAGTCATACAAATAGGAATATATCACAACACTTTTTCTTGGATGACTATACATTATAAACATGTCTCGTAAAAACCTTGCTAAGAAAAATCCAGTGGGATAAAAACTTAGTAAAGGAAAAATAGTACAATATTCATATGTATTTCTCCTCAACAATATAATGAATCACGCTAAATCTTTTAATTGGCGCATTTCAATATTGTGCACATTTTTCTTGAAAATTGAACTTGGTAGGATATTTTGTGAACAAATCTGCTGGATTATCACTTAAACGAACTTTGCAAACATATATCTGCCCTTTTTTTATAAGTTTATGAGTATAGAAGAATTTTGGTGAGATATGTTTACTTCTATCTCTTTTAATGTAGCCACCTTTAAGTTGGAAGATACATGTTGTATTATCTGTATATAATTTTGTTGACTTTTTCTCCACCACGAACCCACTTATTCCCTCAATATGTTAAGTCATGATTCTCAACCACACATATTCATGACTTGTTTCATGAATGACTAATATTTATGTATGTGGTCGAGTTTTATAAGGATCTGATAGATATCCAGTATCAACGTACTTGCCAATTTTGAATTCACTCTTTTTGAAAAAAAAATCCATATCAGAAGTGCCACGTAGATAGCATGTTTTACTCCATTCCACTGCCTTCGAGTTGGTGCAGAACTAAATCTTGCTAGCAAATTAACTGTAAAAACTATATCTGATCTAGTAATATTTGCAAGATATAAAAGTGCACCCATTACACTAAGATATGGTACTTTAGGACCAAAAATCTCTTTGTTATCTTCTTATGGACAAAAATGATCTTTCTTGACATCAAGAGAGCGAACAACCAATGAAATGCTAAATGAATAAGATTTATCCATATCAAGATTTTCTTTCAAAAATTGATATATTTTTTATTCGTTAAAATATTATTACGCTTCTGACGGATTTTGAATTCATTAACAATATTACAAAATATCCTGCATGGACAATAATAATTGCCTTTTCCATTTGATAAGTCATGTTATCAATTTTAAAGAGTTATAGACATTCACAATCATAACATTTATAATACACACTTTTTCTTGAATGTCCATGTATTATGTCTCATTAAAACCCTACTGAAAAAATCCTGTGGGATCAAAATCCAATAAAGGAAAAAGGAGTACAAAATATTTTTAATACACATTATAAGTTGCCTCATTAAAAATCTCAACAAAAAAATCCAGTGAAAAAAAAAACCTTAGTTAAGGAAAAATGAGTACAACGTGTATTTTTATTTTTTTCATAAAAATATTGGTACACAACTTTAAATTTGTACATGCAAAGTTTTGATACGTAATATTATGAAGTTCTTTTTTCTAAAAATGAGTCACATATTTTATAGATATACTTACCATATATCTTCTGGATATATGATGCATGAACTGAAAAATAATAAATAAAACTTATTTTATAAAATTACATATTGTACATAAGCAAATTCATCTACATATCTTTCATTCATTTAAGATGAATAATTTTATAAAATCATATAATATAGTCATGCATACAATAGGTACATGACCAATGTAATTTTATACTATATCATAAATAAGTTATCTATTCTCAAATGGTTTTTTTAACCATTTTTATTCTTTCTCTTAATTACCAACCACTTCTAGTGGTAAAAATTAATCATACAATGGTAATAATTATCATTTTTTGAACATACCATTTTTATGGCCATAATTCTATATTGCTTCATTAATTTGAAGGAATGAAACAAATATAATAGAAATAATTTAATGATATGTCCACAACAAAATCACATAATAGCTATAATAAATGAATGCATTTAACAACTTAATTCAAATTGTCACACTCTTCTCGGAACAGTCCTTTCTGATGCGAAACTTAGCCGAAATCAGTAAGTTTTTTTTCTCCGAACAAATCGATACACTTTAAATACCTTACATTAATTTTTGAATCAATCGACAATCATGCAAACAATTAAAACATAAACAAAATAAATTCATGCCGAGAACTTATACCAAATACTCATCCATCGATAATCAATAATCAAAATTCGATGAAAATACAGTTCAATATTTTACCTTAATAGTCTAAGTATATAAATGCCAAAATACAACTTGGTCTAGTACTAATTCTTCTCTTCCGATCTGGCTCCACCGTGTACTATGCTCCCGCAACACTTCATAACCTGCACGCAGTAAACACTACGTACTGAACACTAAATATGCCCAGTGATGACTACTAATCCAAGGATTTTCCAAAGTAAAACATAATTACATAAATTATGCTACTCTTATACTTATTTCTTTAAACTTTTTTTTTACTTCAGTCAACATTAATTTTATTATTAATTCATATTTTTGGTAATTACTATTGTTTGATTTTCAATTTTTCAACTTTACTTTACACTATCCTCTTGGATGGATCACTATCAGATTTACACTACAAAAAAAATACAGAATAGCGATGAAAATTAGCGAGGACAATAAAATTTGTTGCTAAATGCACAATTTAGCGACAAAATTGCGACGAAAAATGATTTTTGTCGCAAATATTGTTAGCTGTGAGTGGGAAAACAGATTTTGCGACGATTTAGCGAGAAATAATTTTTGTTGTAGCTAATTTTGGGCGCCAAATTTTTGGCGCAAAAAATAGAGACAACTTTGCGAGCAAAGACCCCTCGCTAAATCTTAATTCACAGCTGGAATGATAAATTAACCATTTAGCGAGGACTTAATCCTCGCTAATTTTGCGATGAACAAATCCTCGCTAAATTAGCGAGGACTTAATCCTCGCTAATTTTGCGATGAACAAATCCTCGCTAAATTAGCGAGGACTTAATCCTTGCTAATTTTGCGATGAACAAATCCTCGCTAAATTAGCGAGGACAATTCACTTGCTAACGGTTAAATAGATTGTCATTTGACATATTAACCATTTAGTGAGGACTTAATCCTCGCTAATTTTGCGAGGAACAAATTCTCGCTAAATTAGCGAGGACAATTCCCTCGCTAACGGTTAAATAGAGTGTCATTTGACATATTAACCATTTAGCGAGGACTTAATCCTCGCTAATTTTGCGAGGAACAAATCCTCGCAAAATTAGCGAGGACAATTCCCTCGCTAACGGTTAAATAGATTGTCATTTGACATATTAACCATTTAGCGAGGACTTAATCCTCGCTAATTTTGTGAGAAACAAATTCTCGCTAAATTAGTGAGGACAATTCCCTCGCTAACGGTTAAATAGATTGTAATTTGACATATTAACCATTTAGCGAGGACTTAATCCTCGCTAATTTTGCGATGAACAAATCCTCGCTAAATTAGCGAGGACAATTCCCTCACTAACGGTTAAATAGTTTAACATTTGATAAATCGCTAACGGTTTAACGGTTTAATAGTTTAGCATTTGATATAAACTAAATTATTATTATTTAAATTAAATTAAATTATTATTTTTATATTTAATAATATTAATTATTATTAATTATATAATAAAAACTTAGACGAACTAAATTATTGTTATTGAAATTAACATGATAATGGAAGCATTTAGCGAGGAGTAAATCCTCGCTAATTTTGCGAGAAAAAAATTCTCGCTAAATTAGCGAGGATAAATCTCTCGCTAATGTTTAAATAAAAAGACATATCATAGATGAAGTATTTAGCGAGGATATATCCCTCGCTAATTTAGCTTGGAATGTAGTCCTCGCCAATTTAGCAAGGATATATCCCTTGCTAATTTAGCTTGGAATGTAATCGTCGCCAATTTAGTGAGGATGTATTCCTCGCTATTCCCTCGCTGATACTTAGTTTTCATCCTTTATCTGAGGATTAACTAGTTGCTAGGAAATGTTCCATGCTAAATTAGCGAGGTAAATTTTGTAGCTAATCTCCTAAAATTTTATTTTCATATTAGCGGGATATCAAAATTATTTTGGCGGTATTCCTATTTTTATGGCTCTTTACACTTAAAACATATTTGTCCCTCACTCTCTCTTTCTTTCACAGTTACTCCCATATCCCAAAATCGTGAAAACTAGAAAAACCTAAGTCCCCCAGAGCTTGTGCTACCAGATTTCCTACAATGGTGTCCCAAGGTCTTCTCTTTGTTGGGCCAGATGAGAATGGTTAGGAAAGAGCTCAGCACACTTTACTTTTGTTGCTAAACAGGTGATTTATCTTTGATGGAGAGAATGGAATGTTCAATGATAGACATTGCAAATGATTTTCTCCCTTTAGTAAGAAACAAGGTAATTACTCTCCTCAAACTAATTCAATCCTTTCAAGTGGCGGTTTGATCCGTACTTTATTTTATTTTATTTTATTATTTCCAATCTGGAATTAGTTACCCTCACTACGTTCCACTTGATTCTGTTTTCTACTTGCAGACTAGAGGTTTTGTTAGCCGCGCATTCGAGTCCATGCTTAAGGAATGTTCGGGCAAGAAGTACCCCGATCTTCAAAAAGCTATTCAAACTTACATCGGTCAGTGAGGATCTCAGCTTTCATTTTCGTTTCTGTTTTGATAATGTGGCTGGTGGATGTTGAGTGAATTTTTTTATGTGTTTTAGTTAATTTCTTTGGAAGAGTGTAAATGCTGCTGACAATGTGTGGGGTCTTTTATCTAATTTAGGCTGTTGAACCCTGGTTATCTTCATGGTTCTGCTTGTTCTGGTATTTAGAAGTTTGATTTTAGCTGTTGCTAGAAGTTTGATTATACCTGTTGCTGAAAAAACAAGAAGAACGCATGTTTTTTTCTAGTGTTGGGCTCGGATTGTCTCCATTTGGTGAACTTGAATTCTTTTCAGAATTTCATATATAGCACAGAAACTTGCTCCTCTTTTTAGGAGATAATTGAGCTGGGCTAATCTCTTTGTCCCCTTTTATCTTTCTCATGTTTTAGGGTTCTATTTGTAGAGGCTTAACAATTTTAAAATCCTTTTATGATTTCTCTTGCTTGTTCCCAACTGGAATCATCCAGCTGGTATTTATGTGAGCCATATTAGCTGTTCTATTTCTGCAAATGTCTGCTGCTTGTTCTCCTCACTTACAAACTCCAATAGTATTTCGGATAAGAGTCAGTTGTACTTACAAACTGCAATATCATTTTCTTTGTTAATTCTTTTTCTCTTTAAATTTCTTTGAATTTCTACCATGTATTAGTGTTCAATTTAAATACAATAGAGACTAACCTTCCCAAATTTTATGAATCTATCCCTGAACAAATCTCTTGACCATTTATTTATAAAGCTCGACTCTTAAAGTGGATTCGGTTATTTTGAAATCTCTTGAACGAAGCTGACGAGAAACTTTCAACATTTTAATATCGTTGGACTCTTTGGCCTTTGCTTATATAAATAGGCAAGAGTAGAAACTGAAATTCTATGCGTCTATATTTATGCTGTAGGCCTATTTAGTCTTTGATTTTCAGCCAAAAGATCCTGAAAAATATATATATATATACAGCACTTGCAGTTTTATCTGGGAGAGCAGTGCCAGGTGAGGGAACAAATAGGTGCAACTTCAGCCTGATGTCTGTCGAGTATTTGGTGTTGTTGCCTTATAGGAGGGGAATGAAAGGGACTAGCCATCCTCATTTTCCCTTCCCATCGTAGCCAAACAAAATGAGGTGATTCCCTTTTATTTAATATCTATCCATGTCCAATGTAAAAGATTAAAGCCAATGAATGTTGGTAGTTTTTCATTACTAGCAGCAATTATTATTATTATTATTATTATTATTATTATTATTATTATTATTATTACTATTATTATTATTAAAATATTTAATAATCAGAAATCCAATGGTTGGTAATTTTAATTGAGGATACATGAGTCAAAACACTAAATTATATTGATGGTTATGTATATTATTTCATGCTATTTGTATCGAGTATTGGGTGGAAAATATTTTGTCAAGTTAGTTGAAGCTTGTTTGGAAATTATAGCATTGAAAAATAATTGTTCTTAAACTAATGTTCAGGGAGATCTTTGTGCATTCTTGAAAAGAAAAGGAGCATTAAGATCGGGAAGAGCTATGAGATGACTTGCTGAAATGACACAAAGACTAATTACATTTGTTTTAAAGTTAGACAATAAACAATTGATCAATTATGGTTTAGTTTAAATTGAACCAAAAGGTTTGTTTAATTTTTTTTTCTAAAAGCATATAGTATAATTTATCAATGTGCTTTTTATATTCTTTCTGAATTTAAATTTAAATCTTTGCTATATTTACTTCAAAAAACTATTATGCTTAATTATATTTGTAAAGGTTTGATACAAGTACCTTTGAGAGTTTGAGGTGTTGTTTATTCAGTTGGCAATAAAGATCCGAAGTTTTCTTTGCCTACATGTGGCTGTGAGTATCTAAACAGACCTGGCGCCATTCTAGAACTACAAAGGTATGCATCACTCTCCCCTTTTTTCAAATTCCTTTTAGAATCTAAGCTTGCAATTTGCTAGCATACAAGTAGAGTAAATTGGCTATTTTCATGCTTTTAGTCAGTTTTCATTGTGAATGTTGATGTTGTTGTGAGGTTTATTTCCTCTGGAATTCAGAAATTTTTGCTGCTCAACTTTAGGTGTTTTAACAAATTGGCCCCTACAATATTAAACTGACTTGATAATGAAGCCAGTTGAGACACGATATGCATTGGAACGTGGACATTCAGGAATAAAGCGCATACGAGGATTTGTCAAATTAAGAATAACTTTAGGCTATAATAAACATTTTATGAATTGTTTATGACTTTTCGTTGTTACTGTTATATATGCATGTATCATTTTAGATATATTATTAGCAATATTATACACTTGTAAATAATAATTTATTCATTAATATATATATATATTTATATTAAATATTGAGTAAATATAAATTTTTTATTTTATTGTTTAAATAATGAAATTTTCATATTAAATTAATAAAAATAAGTTTATATCAACATTTAGCAAAGATAAATCTTATATTTGTAAAATCCTAGCTGAATTTAGCGAGGATATCAGTCGTTGCCAATTTTTGCAAGGATTTTGCGAGGATTTAGTCATCGCTAATTTTGCGAGGATTTAGTCCTCACTAAATTTTGCGAGGGTAATGCAAAAGTTAGCGAGGGCTAATTCCTCGCAAAGGTTAGCGAGGATTAAATCCTCGCAAAATATAGCGAGGACTAAATCCTCGCAAAATTAGCGAGGACTAAATCCTCGCAAATCCTCGCTAATTTTGCGAGGATTTAGTCCTCGCTAATTTCATCGCAAAAATTAGCGAGGATTAAAGTCCTCGCTAAATTCAGCTAGGATGACTTTTGTTACAAAATTTTTTTCCTCGCTAAATCCTCGCTAAACTGATTTAGCTACGAAAAATCATCATTTAGCGAGGACTTTTTTCCTCGCTATTTTGCGTTTTTCTTGTAGTGTTACTTTTACCTTTACTTTATTATTTACTATAACTTTTACCTTTACTTTTACTTTCGTCTTATCTTTTAGCTACAGCAATATAATTATCATTTCATTTAACAATGTGTATTGATACTCATCTTTAATGGTACCAAACTAAATTATTTTATTTCTCAATTTATTTATTCAATTATCCAATCTGTATTCTAATTATACTTCTTGCTATCTATTTTTTTTATTTTATTTTAACTTTTAACTAATAAATACATTATTATAAAAGGGCTTTTAAACTTTATTGTAAAGCGATATAACTATTTTGGAGCACTTTGCAGTCAAATCTCTCTTTCCTTCTTTTATACATTTACCTATTTGCAAATATTTGTTTAGAACTTATATCTTTTACTTTTTCTTCATTGAATAATTCTATGCCATTTTATCGTTTTACTTTTCATTTAACTCTTCTTTCAGAAATACATTTACTTAAGCATCAATTTTCACTTAATATCATTGCTATCACTTTTTAACATTAAATAGGAAATTAATATTATTTTTCAAACTTGTCACTATTCATGATAGTAATTGGTACATGAACTACCAATTAATTAAATTTATCTTTTTCATGTAAAACAAAATACATTTTTAAATCCTTTTTCATTATAAAAGTTTGACTTAAATCTTCGTTTATTATTTTATTCTTATAAAATCTTTCTTTTTCTTTTTTCTTGTTAATCACACTTTTTGAGTAACTTTACAGATTTATTTTAATTTTGCATCTTCTTCAAAACGAATCATTCTTTATTATAACTTTTTATATTTAATTCATTTAAGCAGTACTGATTTATTAATTTCGATGCGCCCTAGTGCAATATAACAGGATTCTCAAAAAGGATACTCGGGATTGGACCCAAAGGTCCCACTGAATAGATAGAGAAATGATCTCGGAAGATCAAGTCTCACAGAGTAGAAAACAGATACACTTTCACTTTCACTTTACACTGAAGTTATGGAGATCAAAGATCATATCCATAGCAAAGCAAGTCGTCATGACTTGCACTGCGGTACAAAGGTGTCCATATGGCTACCCAATTATATCCTAAATAAGAATAATATCACCTGCTTATCGCTAGGGGCAAGATAATCAATTGTATTTGCAATAATTTTTAAACATTTAAAAATCTTTAATTTCTTTATTTTATTTATTGATACACTTTATTTCTGATCGAACACATTCTTTTAGTGCTTTAGACTAATCAATAACTTTTTGTCCTTTCTTTCACTTTATTTTTTCAAGTCACTTTTGTGAATTATTCTTCAATAATTCACCCAAATACCTAAGCTTTTCAGTTTTTTTATACAAATTATGAATTTTGGCATTATAATTCACAATTCTCTTTTATTCTTTTTGTATAATTATTTGCGAATTATTCTCTAATAATTCAAGGATCGACTTTTTACGATTTTTCCTTTTCTTTTTCTGTCCAAACTTTTCAATCATTCACTATGCCAACTTTATTTCGTCAGCGAATTATTTCATAATAATTCACTCTTTTAATACTTTTTATTGACTAATTTATTTTGATAAATTATTCACGCATTTATTTTACAACTTTTTAAGCAATTATGGATTCTATTGGTATAATTCATTATTTTATGTCTCGAAAATTCATAATTTGACTTTTTTTATTTCTTTTTATACTAAAATAATTTACTTCGCATTCGTTATAATTACATACCTATTTATTGAATTATTTCTTAATAATTCAATATTTTAGTTAAACATAATCAATATTTTATTTCAAAAATATTCTAATAAAGCATATAAATTTCATAAAAATTCGCGTACATATTATTTTATAATTTTCATCATTTTCACTCATTTTATGAATTATTTACCAATAATTCATTATTCTTATTATTTTCATGACTTAATAATTATTTCAAAAAATTCATCGATTGACTTTTTATTTCATTTTCATTGACTATAATTTAATTTCATATAAATTCATCTTTTTCAACATTTTTGCACAATTTTTCACTAATAATTCAATTAATTTCAATACACATATTAACATTAAATTTTCAATAAAATTTCAATAATTTCAATAAATCCCAATAAAATTTATTTATGCATTATTTACTATTTAGCATTATTTTTCACAAAAATAATCAATTATTTCCAATTATTTCATAATTTTTACTATAAACATAATCAATACATAGGCTTTAAAATTCTAAAATAAATTTCAATAATTCAATAAAATTTTATGGGCACCATTTATCATCTCTACACTTAATTTAGGATAACATATATTATTTTCATGCAAAAATTTCATTACTTCCTTTTACTATACAATTCGGTCACCATTAATTTTCACTTAAAAAAATTTCTTTCTTCCATTTTAGCTTTCCATTCATCTTTTCTAATGTTCAATCTCATTTACCCTAAACCAATTTCATCAATTAACAACTTTACCCATTTTTAACCTAATTACATAAATGAAATTAATTTAAAATAAAAGGAAAATCAAAGGATTTTGTAGTCACTTACAATTTTTTCGTGTTTATGAGTGCCTAAGGTTCATTTTTCTTGCTTTTAGTCATGATAACTCTTTTCTTTTCACTTTTCACCCTTGATTTTCTTTGCTTCAATCAAATATTAAAGGCCATATATTTGAACTATAGAGATGGAATTTCACTTCTCATGTTAGGATTACATGAGAATTTAAAGTAGAAAATTAAAAGAATAAAGAGAGAAGAAAATGGAGATGAGTTGGCCACAAAGGAGGAAGGAGAAGGGCTGGAAAAAATTTGGATTTTTTTCAGATTTTCTAACTTAAATGGTCTCTCTTTGGGCCAAAAATTAGGCCTAATAAGTGGGCTTAACCCAACTTAATTAAATGGCTCATCATTTAAGGCCCAATCCAATTTTTCTCTCTTCCTCACTTAAAATAACTTCAAAAATAATTTTATCATTTTTATCAAATCAAAAATAGGCAGTACATAAATTTTTGACTCAATCGGAGTCTGTTATTGGTCCGATTCAAACTTATCGTTCCGATTCGATAACTGCCGGTATCACCGAAAAATTTAATTCTCATTACCAAAATATTCTACATAAAAATTCGTATAAGCATGTAAAATCTGAAAATATTTGGAGTTCGTTTACTATTTTTAATTATTTATGCAAAATTAAGTCTCATTCCCTATCAGGAAAATTGACTCGCTACCTTTTTTCGTATTTTTTACTTTTGGATGTCCATTTTACCTCAATTTCGCTTTAAATTTCAACCCCAGACTCACCATGATCATTACTTTCCAATGGTCTAATAAAATATTTTTAATTTTTTGGTGTTCTTTTAGGCCCAAAAAATACTATTCACTGTTGGAAAGTACTATTCACAGCTGACCCGGTATTGAGGCCATTACACAAATATTTCTAAAAAATTACTTAAAGATAATAAAATTATGCAAATAAAATATATATAATTATATAGAGAACTAAAATTTTGAAAATAATATGTAATTTTAAGTAACATTTTGACAATTACCATGTAATGCATGATTACATAATGCATTAATAGCAATAATATATGATAATGAAATATGTTGTATTTATTAACTTAACAACTATTGGAGTACTCAATGGAAGATAATATATAAACATATAATCACATTATAAAAATTTTCTTTCAATCAAATAGTACTCAATATTTAAGTCGAGAATAATTTTGAACTCTTCAAGAGTTTCAGTAATTAAAATCATAAATAAATCACGACAATAGATAAACTATAACACTTCAAAATCATATACATAAAATTCAATGCATATAATTGTATTAAATAAAAATTTTCAGAAGTTTTTATATGTTTTATGCATGATAAATCTTTTAGGAATTATATGTCATTTTATTGTAAAATAGGCAAATAGTATTAATTAGTTATATACTAATATATTACCAAATTGATAAATAGTAAAAACTTATTGCATCAATTATAAGAAAATATGCAATTTTACAATCGATGCTAATCCATTGCAATAAATGTCATAAAATAAATATATTTTACGACTTCATTGTTTATTGCATGAATATTAATTACACTCTTTTGACATTATATTTTTCAATATTTTGAACTGTAGCTTCAAAAATTCATATTGAATATAATTAAAATCTGTATTTTTCAACAGATTTAATTTTAAGATCATCACTATATTGAAAATATCAACTTTAATATTTTTATATAGAAATGTTATCGACAACTTTATCCTTTTCGGTTCTTTTTAATAACAAATGACATATTGAGATCTCTTATTTAATTTTAGGTACCTGAACCACTTTTGAAATTTTTAAAAATTAGTTATATCATAAGTCTTTTAAAGAGTACCCGCCTCCATAATATGACCATATAGATTTATTTGCCCCTAGCCATTTATAAATTTTATTTTTATTTGAAACCGAATAATTTACCCTACAAGAAAAATTATCTTGTTGGGACATTGTTCTGAATTGAAGCATTTGCAGCTAATACAAATGAGATTTAATAAATCTCTATAAACTAACAAATACATTGACATCATAATTAACTAATCTTTTGAACTTCAGGTTCACAATATGAGGATCTAAAATATAATATATTTATTTATTTTAGCTGCTTTCTTCCCCTGATATTAGGAAAGATATTAATTAAAATATAATTTACAACTAAAATTGCAATTGAGAAATTTTATGATATTTATTGGCATAATCCATGTAAGTATTGCTTACATCAATTATATATCCATATATAAAAATAGCACTATTGTTCTCATAAAAATATCTAGCAATTATTTGGAGGCATTAAATAAATATTTTTGCTAGATATTTGAGTATGAATATATACAACGAGCTTATAACAATCATTTACTCGTGACATATGATCGCTAGTATTATCAAGAAAATATCTTGATTGCATATTCTGAAAATTGTGCACTTAATTTGAATAATCTCACAAACTGCAGGTTGTGAGTTAATAAACACACATATGATCATTTTATCGATGCATCTTTCAAAAATTATAAAATATTTGAGTGGTTCACATTGTGGATAATGGGCTCATATATATTATCTTTATTCATTCCAGAATGAAAGAAATTCAATCCCTTTATTAGCTAGTGATACTTTAGTAATATTTCTTGAGAACAAGTAGATTATGAGAATTCCTTAAATTGAACTAAAAGAAACTTCTGGTTCTTTAATAAATATGTATGTATGAATTTTCAATAATTTATGCATTATAATTGATCCAGACTAGTCAAACCGATCATGCCAAATAATTAATTATTAATTAGTAAACTTCAGGTTTACTATTTTTATTATATCAATATTTATATCAATTGATAAACATCAAGTTTCTTAATATTAATATTAAATAGTTAGTAAACTTTGTGTTTACTAATATTTGTGATAGTTAATAAATTTCATGTTTATTAGTATTTGTTTCAATTTTCAATTTTACTATAATCAATAAACTTCAGGTTTACTAATATTAATATCACTTAATCAATAAACTTCATATTTACTGATATTTGTATAATTGATAAATAATAGTTTACGAATATTTATACAACAATTAGAAAATTTCAGGTTACTAATATTTGTATCTATTAGTAAACTTTGAGTTTGCTAATATTTGTATCAAAATAAAATCAAATTATCTTTATATATATATATATATATATATATATATATATATATTATTTATCTTATACAAAGTAGATCTCGACTATTTCTCTCTCGGTCTCAAAATGATATCCATTTCAGCGAATATTTTTTAAAAATAAAATTTTACGGGACATATTGGAAAAATATAACAAATTGTATTCGAGTAATTGCATTATAACTCTTCAGGAGTCTGCAAATAATTATTTTGCACATGACAAAAATATGCATATAGTAAATTGAAAACTAAAATATGGCTTTACATAAAGTATATTCATCGATCATATATATAATATAATGATCAAAATATAATTAAGCAATGGTCAATTTGTAATTATGCAAAACAAATCACTAAAATCATGTTAATGTTCACGGCAAAATAAACGGCAATGGAAAATGCTATTCTCACTTTTTTTTAATAATTTCGTATATTGAAATTTTTAAAATTTATTGTAGGGTACAATTACTTAATCATTAAACAATCTCATTAACTTATGATAATTAAAATAATTCAAAATTTACGAATTAAATCTACATATCATTTAATCTTATAAATTATAATTCTTAATTTCTTCGAGCCGGGTTGTCGTAAACCACCGACTTTCAATAATCAATAGAGACTATCGTGTTGATAATGTGTTATAAATAAAAATAAAATCAGAACAAAATATAGATAATAACGAAAAGTGCGATTTCTCTATTATATTATTATGTCTTTAAAACAATAACAATGTGAATATTTATAGACACAAACCTTGGTCTATATAGGAAATAAATAAATTTAGGAAACAAGTGAATATAGAAAATAAATCAAGTAATAAAGAAAATAACCAATATGAGAAGTCATCCAAATATGAATATATCACAACAGAAAAGATTAAAATAATTTTATTTTCTTTTTATTCCAACACTTTCAAAGTTAACAAACACTTTCTTAAAATATAGCAAATTATATATATAGATATTACAATTATATTTTAACAAATAGAAAAAATATACAGTTGGGCATCATTTTAATTCAAAAAACAAAATATATTCCATTATTAATACAATTTACAATATTTAGTTATTTTAAAAAAATACTAAGACAATATGATACAAAATCAGATATTTTATCCGTAAACAGAAAAAAAACAATACACCATTATCTCTTGAATTTGTATAATAACATAAACAATATATTATACAGTGATTAATTTCGACGCCACTCTTACCTCTGATCTTATTTCTGATAGATATTCAATTTTCATGTTTTTCAAAGAAAAATAACAAAACTCTAAATTCTTAAATCTCTACTACTCGATCCTTTTGTTCTTCCCTATCTCCCTCTATCCTTCTTTCATGCAACCACCGTCATTGGAGTTTTTATGGCTGACCACCTATCATATCATCTTTCGCCGATTAGATTTCTTATTTTTTGGTATATATAGTTTTTCTTATTATTTTTTAATATTTGTGTCCCTTTCATGCAGTGGTTATTTTTCCTTTCTATTTCAAAACAGGGTGTTACAACTGATTTGGTCTTTTGCTTGGTTGGATTACTACATTTATTGTTAAATATTGCCTTTTGTTTCTTATAAGGTCTGTTGAATTGCAGCGGCATATAGCCTGGGTATTGCTTTATTAGGTTCATATTTGTTGGGGTCTTTTTTATTGGGACGTATTTGTTTCATGGAGAAATTTTGAGCATGTGCATTACATATTCAATATTTTAAATTTGGGCTATTTATGAGTTGGACTTTATTTTTAAGTTAAGTAAGATTTAATTAAACTAATTGATAAAACCTAAAATGGTTTATCTGTGAGAGAGGGATCAATGGCTGAGATGGCAGATTGGATAGTTAGATTATCTGTGAGAGGAGAGCTTGTAATTGTACAGCCGGTCGGATAGTTGGACCTGTAAAAGAGAGTGTCTGGTCGGAACCAGGCTTTAGCACTCCGAATCTTAAGTTAGTGGCTTTTTAGAGAAAGAGTACTTGGAGAGAGAGTCTCAGATATTTCATACCTGGTGCCATCATGTCTTAAGCTATTTATAGGAGTTATTTGGAGAGGTACTCAAGTACCTTGGGAGGTGATATCTGGCAGTCAGAGTAGGTGAACGGCAATGTGACAGGAGGTAGACGAGAGCATGGGCGTTGGCTTGTGCCAGTGGGCTAACAGGACAGGTTATCCCATCAGTCCGATCGGACACTTTGCTTTCCTAAGTTATCTTCCAGCTCACGTCTTGACCTTTTGTTATTGGGCTTGGACCACCTTAAATGCTATTGGGCCATACTAATTAGGCCTTTAAGAATGTTTTTTTCGTAGTTATCACTTGTCCCCCCTTTGGAGGGTTTGATTGGGAGCTTTTTTCAATTTTTTGGCGGGACTTTTGAATTGATTCAAATTTTGATAAGTCATGTCTGTTCATTTTGAACAGCCGCTATGCATTTATTGCTGATGCGTGTGTCTAAGGTGATGCTTCGTTCTCTGTAACCACCATTGATGGATCGAAGGCACGTGGCGATTATCCAACGGATAGGTGTTTGGAGTATTCTAGAAGCATTTCACTTATAAATAGGCATTCTTATGGCGGTTTTTATTATTTTTAAGTGACTCTTAGCAAAACTCTGTCAAATTTTCTGCGCGAAACTTTGCTATTTTAGTGACTCAAACTTTTCTTTTTCAGTAACTCCAGAATTTCTATGAGAATATCCAAGTAAGTAAATGACCCTTGCCTTTGATTTCTCTTCCTTATTCGTAGCTTCATAACGCCATTATTTACCTCGCTCCTTTTATCAAGGCAGCTTTGAATAGCAAACAGCTTATAGATAGGAGTTTTCTTGAAGCCGATAAAGATTGTAAGGCCATGGCTTGCTCTTCAAAACTCGTAAGGAAGGCATCGATTAAGATTTTTCTTTCTCAAAATAATCTTCCCATAGAAGTCTTTATGATGGCTTGAGCTTTTAATAGTAAGGATCGATAGATCGCTTGCTGACCGATCGGTAGGAGATCTTGTCTCGTATTTTTGATGGCGAGTGATAACATCATGTGTTATCAAGGATGATGAGTGACTCATTTGTCATTTATGGAGCTTGGGCGTTGGGCTGAGATTTCTCTTTGGTGCTTTTGGGATTGCAACCCTCAAAAATTATGGAATTGCCCTTAATTAGTTTCGTTCGGACAAGTGGAGAATGACATCCTATTCAAAGATCTTCTGTGAGATGGAGAGAGTGACGCCAATCCCAAAAGATTTGAGAGAGGCTTGAAAGGTCGGACAGCCGGTCAGTTTGTTTATGAAACTTTCGAGCAATCCAATCGCAGGTCTGAGTCTCGACGCTGCCATTGACATGGGGCGGGATCGTTGTAATTGGAGTGCAGGAAAAGCATACACATATATAATTATGCATTGCAAATTTAAAAGAAAATATCAGCTGGAGAAATACTTATCTTTCATTTTCATAATGCAGCTACGAACATGATGGCTAAGGGAGACGATGTCACCAGGCAATTAGCCGATTGGGCCAAGGCTAGGATCGAAGCAGATCATGCTGCCAAACAAGAGAGGAGGGCTAAAAAGAGAAAGCTCGTGCCCTCTTTCGAAGTTCAGGCTTCCCAGCCTTCTGCAAATACTTCCATTGCTGCCCCGAGTGATGTCGCAACTCCCGTTACCTGCCCTTCTTGGACCCTTCCAGAGTCCTTTTTCGACCGGCCATTGCCCGAGGATCTTTCTCATAGGCATTTGCCTAGAAATAAAATTGACTCCGAGAGGGAGCGAATAGCCTAGGATCGGGAAAATTAGTCTAGGCAAACATGGCCGCTATGGACGAAGATGCCCAAAGGAGGATCAAGGAGGCGGTGAAGAAGAAAGTCGACGACTTAGTGGCCGCAGTAGATGCAAGGGTTGCCGCCAGGAATAAGGGAGGTACCCAAAATGTGATTGCAAGGATTGTCGAAGGTCGGGCCTCATCAATAGGGGAGGTTTTGAAAAGTCAATTTGGTGACGGCTGGTCTATTGACAACAAAGCCGTATCAAATTATTTATGCCGGGGTATGCTTCAAGAGGGCAATTTCAAGGCGATGGGGAATCCTAATATATTATCCAGAGAGTGCAGCCTTTTTCAGCAGCAAAGTCTGGAGGTATCTTTTCCATGCTTTCGTTCTAAATAATATCTATTAACTTTGCTTCATCCGGCCATTATTTCTTCGGCGAACTAAACCTTTGGCTTCCCCTCTTTTGTCGTTTAGTTAATAAAAGGGGGTTTGCGCTTGCATGGTATGGCCAATCTTTACAAGAGGAAGTATGAAGATTCCGAGCGGGTAAGAAGAGAGACGAAAGATAAGTATGAAGCTGCTAGAAAAGAATCCTATCGTGCCCGATCGGAGAACGAAAAATTAAAGGAGGAGGCCGATCGTCTTTTCAAAGACCTGCGAGTTCGACAGAGAGAGGTTGATCGCCTTAAAGGGGACATGGCCCGTCTGACTACCGAGAGTTCTTCAAAGCAGAAATTCAAAGAAGAGGCAACCAGACTGAGGGAAGAATGTATGCGTCTGTTTGCCGATTGCTCAAAGGTCAAGGAGGAGCGTGACCTTCTGCAGGGTGAGCAGGAATCACTGAAAACTATCTTGACCGAAAAAGAAATGGCGTGGGGTAAAAAGCTTGAAGACGAGCCTGTTGCTCAAAGAGAAAAACTACTGGACCAGGTAGAAGAGGCCCAAGGGCAGTTATTAACTCGGTTGATCTATGAAGCTGTTATGCTTTTTTTAGAAACTTAAATACCGCAAGTATACGGTGTACCGATTATAGTACTTCAGATATCGATCCCACGAGGAATGTTGATTAACATTGTACACTATTACTACTTGATTTTAATCTTGTTTACAATGCTCATTAATTTGCAAGTTAAAATTATTATTAAAACTACACTACACTAAATTAAATATTTTTCTACTTTAATGATAATCCGAGAAGACTTATTAATATGATGAATATAACATATACATAATTATGGAATTTGATCTTTTCCTCTTATTTATAATTCAATATTTATCAGGCAAGCCAAGTTGGAATAATGTTCTATGTCGCAGCTCTTGCATCTAGACTAGATTATGCCTTAAACATGCATTTATGGTTCTAAATCGCAGCTCTCGTATTTAGACAAGAATTACATAAACACACATTCAAAGAATAAAAACAAACCTATAACAACTATCTCCACATGCGATCTCTCAAACTATGCTTTGATAATGAATTTCCTATTAACTTTCAATAAGACATTGCTCTCGCTAACTCCCTTATTTATAACCGTTATGATGATTTTTAGAGAAGGAATTGCACATCTAAGGTCATCTTCCTTAACTTATAATGATACTAATAAAGTTTTAATAGCAAATACTACATATAAAGATAAATTAAAGAGAAATTATTAAATATGAATAATAACATTCAAGTTCCTAAAAAGAATTCATAATAATAACAAAGAAGAAGTAAATATTAGAAATAAAAGAAGGGGATCTCTCAACCCTTCTTTCTTTCACCAAGAATAGTCTTCTTCCTTGTATTTGCCTCCTCTTCAAGCCATAAAACTAAAACTAAAACCTACAACTATATTCTACAATTACAATTTTTAAATTAGAAAAAATAAAATGATAAATCTCTCAATTCTATCTCCTTCTTGAAATAACTTCCAGGATATATATAATTTTCCAAGCATCAAGTCCCTTCAAGTGCCCCTCCATATGGCTGCAACCCTTGATGAAACTTGGTGACTTTTCAAATAACTCTTCAAGCTCAACCGCACTTAACCACCTCCTATCGCGCTCGTGACATCTGTCGCGCTCGCGACAAGACACGCTTCCTTCTTCCTTGTTTTCCTTTTCTCGCTGGTTGCCTTTGTACCTTCCGTGACATGTCGCGCTTGTAGCAACTGTTGCGCTCGCGACACCATCTTTTCTCTCATCCTTCTTCACCTTTTTCTCCCTTTTCTTCTACATACACAAAACTTGACAAAAAACATTAAACACACTTAATTCTAACACAATTAAATATAACAAAACATTATTTTGATAAGAAAACATGGATTAAATATGAGCTATTTAGGCTCATATCAGACCCCACACTTAAACTTTTGCTTGTCCCCAAGCAAAACTTACTAAACAATCAAACAACACAAACATACAAATTTTGGAGCTCACATTTATATTTGGCAAATATTTGAAAACCACATTCAAAAACTCTCATCTCTTCACAAATTTATCCCAAGTTTGCAAAGTCTCAAACAAAACCATTCACCATTCAACTTAAACAACTATGCACGTTTGGAAAATTATGAAGTAGCAAAGCACAAGAATGTATGAACTTAAGAACTTAAATATCTTAACACATGTAAACATTATTCCACACCAAATATTGCCTAAAGTAATTCTCACTCAAACACTATATTCTTAAAGCACTTATTCACTCAATGTGTTTATGGGTTAGTGTTTCTCTCATCCCTTAAACATGTCACTGTCTACCATAAGCTTGTAACTAGTAAACATCTCCACTACTAGTATAAAATAATACATGAAATTAAAAGGATCTTACAAGGGTTGTAGCTTGGCTTAGGTTAAGGTAGGATAATTTTTTGTTTATGTAGCTTAAATTGTGAATAGAAACAATATTACCATTTCATAAGAGATTTGTTTAAGAACCTAAGCATCGCATGATGTAATTTACTTCTCATATTCCCTTCTCAATGGCACACTACTACTAGTTTCTCTTGTTCTTTTTTTCTTCTTTTTCTTCTTCTTCTTTTCTCTTCTTTGTATTTATTTTATTTTTCTTTTCTTTAGAAACTAGCCTTGTTCTAATATTGATCCTAGAGAAGAATGGAATTTAACTCTCATTTTTTAAATACCATCATGCTTACATTAACAATATATATCTCCTAAAGATATAACAATTTATTTCTCTTCACAAAAAGGGTAAAACAAAGAAATAGATTTTTTATTTAGTAAAGATATTGGCTAATTATATGTTGCTTAACAAAAATAGGTTTAAGGCTCAAAATTGGCTACCTAAAGTCAAAAAGGTAAGTTTTTAAAGCAAGCCAAAATGGTGTAATCTAAATGCCCTTATCATTTTTCATGCACATCTCATACTAAATGTAATATCAAAGTTTACCAAGAACAAATTCTAGAGAAAATGGCATATTAAGGCTCTCATACAAGAAAAATATCAATGTATAAGGCTCAAAAGCTCACTTAAGCTATAGGTCAAATTACCTTAAGCAATAAATTGGCAAAAATAATCCGTTTACACATTTGAAAAGATACTCAACCTAAAAATAACCTACACTAAAGTGCTTTGACAAGTCATAACCTTCATTATGTACATTAATTTGTCAAAGTAAAATGAAAACGATTAGCCTAAAAATTTGCCTAACTTGACTAAAAATGACAGAAATTCAAGTTAAAACATGCAATTAAATCCAAATAGGTACCAAATACATAAATTTCAAAATTAAATTCACAACACAATATACAAATAAATAAATATACTAACAATAAACAAAAACATGAATAGAAACAATACATACATACCAAGCATTCCCCGACAACGGCACCAAAAACTTGTTATGCTTTTTCTATAAGCTTAAATACCGCAAGTATACGGTGTACCGATTATAGTACTTCAGATATCGATCCCACGAGGAATGTTGATTAACATTGTACACTATTACTACTTGATTTTAATCTTGTTTACAATACTCATTAATTTGCAAGTTAAAATTATTATTAAAACTACACTACACTAAATTAAATATTTTTCTACTTTAATGATAATCCGAGAAGACTTATTAATATGATGAATATAACATATACATAATTATGAAATTTGATCTTTTTCTCTTATTTATAATTCAATCTTTATCATGCAAGCCAAGTTGGAATAATGTTCTATGTCGCAACTCTCGCATCTAGACTAGATTATGCCTTAAACATGCATTTATGGTTCTAAATCGCAACTCTCGCATTTAGACAAAAATTACATAAACACACATTTAAAGAATAAAAACCAACCTATAACAACTATCTCCACATGCGATCTCTCAAACTATGCTTTGATAATGAATTTCCTATTAACTTTCAATAAGACGTTGCTCTCGCTAACTCCCTTATTTATGACCATTATGATAATTTTCAAAGAAGGAATTGCACATCTAAGGTCGTCTTCCTTAACTTATAATGATATTAATAAAGTTTTAATAGCAAATACTACATATAAAGATAAATGAAAGAGAAATTATTAAATATGAATAACAACATTCAAGTTCTTAAAAAGAATTCATAATAATAACAAAGAAGAAGTAAATATTAGAAATAAAAGAAGGGGATCTCTCAACCCTTCTTCCTTTCACCAAGAATAGTCTTCTTCCTTGTATTTGCCTTCTCTTCAAGCCATAAAATTAAAAATAAAACCTACAACTATATTCTACAATTACAATTTTTAAATTAGAAAAAATAAAATGATAAATCTCTCAATTCTATCTCTTCCTTGAAATAACTTCCAGGATATCTATAATTTTCCAAGCATCAAGTCCCTTCAAGTGCCCTTCCATATGGTTGCAACCCTCGATGAAACTTGGTGACTTTTCAAATGACTCTTCAGGCTCAACCGCACTTAATCGCCTCCTGTCACGCTCGCGACATCTGTCATGCTCGCAACAGGACACGCTTCCTTCTTCCTTGTTTTCCTTCCCTCGTTGGCTGCCTTTGTAGCTTCCGTGATATGTCGCGCTCGCGACACCGTCTTTTCTCTCTTCCTTCTTCACATTTTTCTCCCTTTTCTTCTACATACACAAAACTTGACAAAAAAACATTAAACACACCTAATTCTAACACAATTCAATATAACAAAATATTATTTTGATAATAAAATATGGATTAAATATGAGCTATTTAGGCTCATATCAGCAGCCGAGCAATGCTTTCCTGAAGCTGATCTTAGCTGGATGGAGGACCCAGGAGTTTTGCTCGACCCCCCTTCCAGCGACGGTGAAGAGGAAAACCCCCAAGATCTCCCGTCACCACAGGTTACCTCATCAGAGCCGATCGGTCCTAACGCAGCTATTTCAGCACCGATAAATCCTGTTTTTATAGATACCTCAGAGTCTTTATGACCTTCGGTCGACCTAAATGTACCTTCTACGATTGTGGAGATTGTAGATATTAAGATGTAAACTTTCCCTTTTGCAATGAGGGTATTTTTGTAAAAAATCTTCATATATGAAATATTCAACGCATCAAAGCGTTCATTTTGCATCGTCTTCATACTATAATTTTGCTTCAGACGAAATCTATCATGAAATTATTAAAGGGAGAACAAATAGTTATCAACCATAGAGATTTCGGGGATTTAAGCATGGAGAATGCGTAAATTTGAATAAGGAGAGTACTTCCTGAATGTTAACATGTTTTTCCAATATTTTAAATATGGAGAATGCATAAATAAGGAGAGTACTTCCTGAACGTTAACGTGCTTTGCCAACATTTGTAGTTCGTAACTCTTTGCAATAAATTTAATTCGATCAGATTAAACTCGTTATTCAAACGCGAGTTATTGCTTAAATTTATCGCGTCAAATGCGCTAGACGACGTCATTGGTTTTAAATAGAGTATCAGTTGATCGGCTATTAGGAGAGTCATCCGTAGCGAATGATCTTTTCGATCTTATGGTGGGAGACAAAACTCCATTCTCACTCCCAACTGAGTACTTTCGTAGCTCAGTGGTAGAGCACCATTTATTGCTCTAGTAATCTTTTTGATCTATGGTGGGAGACAAAACTCCATTCTTACTCCCAACTGAGTACTTTAGTAGCTTAGTAGTAGAGCACCATTTATTGCTTTCAGTTTCAAGTAATTTTTCTTTAATGGAGAAGGCCTATAGCCTTTAACCTCATTTCAAAAATTTGGCGATTTCATACTTTGGGAGAGACAATTAACTCAATTGTTGTCCTTCGTATTTTGGGCTCGGAATGGACATCGAGCCTAGCGAGTGAGCTGGCGGGGGTCAAATGGAGACGTCTTGCATCTTTGGTTTAGAAATCACATCGAACCTAGCAGACGAACTTAATAAGGAGGAACTTTTTCATATACTCGGGATGAACATCGAGCCTGGCAAACAAGATAAGAGCGAACAATTGTTTTTTTGGTTCGGAATAAACATTAAACTTTAACAAATAGTTATCATTAAATTCCTGTCGAATTTATTCGGACCGAAAGTAGGGAATTTCGTTGAACGGGGCCAAATAGATATCCTGCAAATATACATTCAAACCCAACAAACAATGAAAAGAAAAGAAAAACATACCTTTTTCGAAGATGAAGAAGAATGGAGAAAATGAGAAAAATGGAGAAAACATTCTTTATTGAAGGTGAATATAATACATGACTATACATGGTACTTCTTGAGTACTCCGACGTTCTAGCTTCTAGTGATATCTGCTCCTTCAAGAATCCTGGGTTTATAGGGATATTAGAGTTGGTGTGAGCTTTCCCCTTTTAACACTTCCCGTGCTTATACCCGTTTTCTCAAGCACAAGAGCATACATATTTAAGGCTCTTGTCCTTTTGAGTTGTGCCTTTTAGTGACTCTTTGCTTTTAGGTAGTGATCGTGGCGTAGGCGTCTTTCCCTTTCTCTTCTATTGCATCCGGATGTTGGCATCTGGCCGATCGACATATAAGCCGGATCCCTATATTAGGGTTGAATAAGGTGGCGTACTCCATCACTCGGACAAAGAATGCCCGGTGGGTCACCAAATCTTGAATGAAAGCCCATTGGACCTCTCTTTTACTCATGCCAGATGCCCCGCTTTGGAACGGACCGTCCTACCATCATGGGTTCTTGCCTTGGAATGGACCGTCCTACCATCATGGCCTCTTTTTGGTGCTCGATTGTGGCAACATATTCATTACCATGTATCATATGTTGGCGATGACTCCAATTTGACAGAGTAGAGGCCTGCCAAAAATGGCATTATAGGCAAGAGTCATATCAATAATCATAAAGGTTACCTTATAGGTGTAGACTGGAGCTTCCTGGCATCGTTCAACTAGAACAGTCTTTCGATATGACCCGCTCTTGGCGATGGATGGTCTTTCGATCTGATTCGCTCTTGGCGGAGAGACAACTGGAACGGTAGCATCGCCAAGTCCTATGAGTGGTGTGGTGTTTGATTTAAGTTCTCCGATCGGAAGACTCATGCCTTCGTAAGCTTGAAGGGTAAGCACGTTTATCGCACTTTCAACATCCACCAATATCTTCCTCACTTTGGAGTCGTTGATTCACACCCTGACTGCAAGGGCATCTTTGTGAAGAAACGATACGCCTCGCGCATCATCGATGGATATGGTGACTGGGGCTAGCCGTTCAAATGTCTGGGTGGTATAAACGCCTTGACCTTTTCTTGATTCAGTGAGATCCTCTCCGTGAGATGATCTGCCAGTGATCATACTTATGACACCGGCATGTGGACGACGTGGGTTCGCAGTTCTTGGCCTTCTTCGCTCATCATCATCGGGACCATGCAAGGGCATTTCCTCCCAGAGTGGTAGGGAATATCTTGCGGGCAACCCTTTCGTCGGAGGTGTACACCTGTACATTATCACACCTCGTCGTCTCCTGGTGTGGCTGCCTGGAGTTCTGACGCTCTTCCTTTTGTTATCGTGAGCTCTTGGCTCGCTGATGGAATTTTCCTTATTTCTTCTTCCTCCAAAGCCTTTGGTTGTGCGATCTATTTCACAACCTTCGAAAATCCAGGGTTTTTTTTGTTGTCCAGAGTTTGGATCATGGCTTTAGTGAAGTTGCCAAAAATGGCGCGCCTATCTTTGACGGTAACAGGGGTATCATCTGGCTGTCATATGGCTGCATCGTCGAAGTTAGAGAGGGGGGTTACGTCTATCAGGTGATCTAAGAAATCTCCCTCTTATCCCCGAGGGCTTGGCTCGATCTTAGCTGTTGTGATTACATTTCGCAAGAACTTGATACTCATAAAATCTCAAATCCGCCATACTTCTCAATGAAAGCACCAAATGATAAAACCTAAAATGGTTTATCTGTGAGAGAGGGATCAATGGTTGAGATGGCAGACTGGATAGTTGAATTATCTGTGAGAGGAGAGCTTGTAATTGATATAACTGATCGGATAGTTAGACCTGCAAAAGAGAGTGCCCGATCGAAACCAGACTTTAGCACTCCGAAGCTTAAGTTAGTGGCTTTTTAAAGAAAGAGTACTTGGAGAGAGAGTCTCAGATATTTCATATCTGGTGCCATTATGTCTTAAGCTATTTATAGGAGTTATTTGGAGAGGTACTCGAGTACCTTGGGAGGTGATATCTGGCAGTCAGAGTAAGTGAGCGGTGATGTGACAAGAGGTAGACGAGAGCATGGGCGTTGGCTTGTGCCAATGGACTGACAGGACAGGTTGTCCCATCAGTTTGATCGGACACTTTGCTTCTCTAAGTTATCTTCCAGCTTACGTCTTGCCCTTTTGTTATTGGGCTTGGATCGCCTTAAATTCTATTAGGCCATACTGATTGGGCCTTTAAGAATGTTTTTTTTCGTAATTATCACTAATAATATTTAGTTTTGGATTTATTATTTGGGTCTTACAGGCAGCCCATTCATTTGATCTTTAAGTTGATTTAAGTTTTCCTAATTTAGAAAGGATTAAAAGTTAAACTAACTTAGTCCATTAATCTACAATTGACTGGTTCATATATAATTTATATTATGTTTTTATTTTTATAATTTAAAAAATTTTCATTTTTCAAATTTTTTCTCTAAAACTTATATAAAATAATATTTTAAAATATATTTTTATACCTTAATTTTTTTGTATTTTTCTAAAAAAAATTATATAATCTTTAAAATTAAATTTATATTATGTCATTTTCTTTAATTATATACTAATATTTATATGTAGTAACCGATTAAATTTTATATATGTTATTTTTCATCATATATAATATCATTTAATTATATTTTTTTATATTTTAAATTTTACATTTTAACATTTAATATTATCTAAAATTTTATTTGATTTAAAATTAAGCATGTAAATTTTCAACAAATATTAAATCTGTTTTATAATATTAGCTATTAATTTGTTGAACATAAATTTTGACTAGTAAATTATGTTTATTTTATAATTTTTTATTTTAAATTATTTTACACATTTAAAATTAAATTAAATTTTACCTAATTTATTTTATAATTTTATGTTATAAATTTTAATAGTTAATCAAAAAATATTAATTAACTAAAATAAAAAATCGAAATTAATGGACTAGTTAACAGAATATAACATATTGATTAATGGTTAATAATTTTAAAAAATCGATATTAATGAACTAATTAATTTTTTTTTCATGAACCAATTAAACTCCTAATAATAGGTAAATCAAATTATATTCATTTAGTCGTTTTTTTATAAAATTTAGTATGTTTATAATTTAATTTATTTATGATCTATTCATTTTAATCCGATCCAAGACATTTATCATTTTAGCATAAACTTCTATTAAATCAGAAAGGTCGTAATTAAAATAATAATAATAATAATAATAATAATAATAACAGAAAGAGTGTAGAAATGGGCTCTAGTAAGCCCACTTCTATGTGGAGTCCATTATTGTATGAGTTATCACGACGAACGGTACGATTCTATACCCCTCAAAAGCCCGCATGAAATCTGACCGCAACAACTACAATATTGTACTCGCTTAGACTGCAATTATCTCTGCCCTTAGCCGCTGCGCACCAGCAAAGCAGAAAGAAGCTGACTAGAGAAAGAGAGAAAGATGCCTAGGTGGTTCGATCCCTGGCCCGTCTTCTTCAAGCGAGAGTTTAACAGAACCTGGCCCTTCCTGGTCGGATTCGCCGTTACTGGAACCTTTATTACCAAGTTCTCTCTTGGCCTTACTGGTACATCTCCCGATCTACTCTTCTTTTACGGTTTTCGCGTTTCTTATTTTGTTAAGGTCCCTAACATCATTATAATAATGTAAACAATCTCAATCATTTGATCGGATTTGCCTGTTAATATTTGCAGAGGAGGATGCGAAGAATTCCCCCTTCGTCCAGAGGCACAAGAGGTACATTTTCACTTTCTAAACCCTAGATTTGATTTTTTCTTGTTTCAGTTTGTTAGATCAATAACATTCTTTTCTTTATTGTATTTTATAGTGTGATTAGATAGAGGCTGGAATGTTAAATATTCATAAATTTTCTTTTACAAAAATCCGAAATATAATAGGCCTCTACAATTCCTTCTTTCGAGATAGAATTTGTGCGCTTCTTTCTGATTATGAGTGTCAACTAATGTGTGTTCGGTGTGCACTAAGCCTAGTCAATCTCCCGTACTGTAATGATACCATCCAAAATATCATTGCCGGTGGGCTTTTTAATGATTATAAAGTTTTTGCAATCATAGTAGGCTTTTTATTGTTGAGAGTTTGGGCAAAAATTGCATTACTGCATTTAACATTCAAATCCATGTAGTAGCTTGTTGGAACTTATAATCAGCCACATATTTATTTCTTTTTTTTTTTTTTAAATTCATCGTCTATGATCCATTAACTTTCAAATTGAGTTTAGCAGTATGATGTTGCATCGTGTGATGGTTTGTATTGGAGGACATGGAATTGGAATTCAAAGTTTAATAAAGCCATACAACTGGTAATCATAGTGTACTAAATTTTGAGAGCTTAATGTTCTTTTTAAAGACCATATGATCTTTCTGGGCATGTTTCTTGTTTGGTGTTCTCTCTCCTCTTATTTTCCAAAAGAAGGGACGCGGTTGCACCCTTGCTTACGTAGTGTAGCCCCTAAAAGGTAAATGATTTTAGTTATGATGTGACTTAACGGACCTCAGGTTCCTTTTTTATGCTTCTGTGTGAACTTCCATGAACGGAATCAATGTTAAATTGGTTTCAATGTTCAATACTTGTTTTTTGATATCCGCCTGATGGGGTGTATATTTTGATTTACTGTTTTTAACAATGCTTTCTTTCCATTTTTGCTTGTGTTTTGACTGCATTCATTACTTCATGTGTATCCATGGCATGTTTCATTTTTTAAATTGTGCAATCATAAAAGGAACGGAACACAACGATTTGTTTAACACACAACAATTTGTTTAGGTGATTTCATTTGGAAATGATGGATATCTGGTCCCTCTCTGAACTATCAAGATCTTCAGTTTGCAGCTGTTATAGTGGATTAATTTTTGAATTGTCATCTAGAACTAGAAATGTTGATATTTTCTGGATGGCATATATTTTCGTTTGCATGTTTATGATCTATTTATCCAATTAATTAAATAATATCGTATTTTCTTCGAAGTGAATTAAGTGCCTCCTCATGGTTATCATGACCTGTATACTGGCAAGAATTGCTTCTGACATATGCTTCTTTATTGATGAACGACGCTGCGTCATGGTTTATATATATTGCAGGTGAATTGAAACCAACATAGCTGTCAGCATTCGCACTTATTGCAGGAAGCAAACTGGAATAGCTCTGTTATCTTGGTCTATAATAACAGCAGAGATGTTCTACATACTTAAATTTGACTTTTCTATCAGCATTTTTTTTTTTTTGACTTGAATAATTTAGAACACCTCTATTTGGATGGCTGTTGAATTTACGTGCTTGAATGGTTATCCTGGAAAGAGAAGATGAAATTACCTTATATTGGGTATATTGCTTTTGCAACAATATTTTCTGTTTGAAATTTACTATGTTTTTGAATTAATGTGGTCTGTTCAACAGTTAACCTTTCAAGAGATTGTAGTTTCAGATTAAAAAAAAAAAAAGCCTGTTCGAGATGTGCTTTTTTTTTTTTTCTTTTGTTGGAATTGTGTTTCTGATAAAATGTAATAGAAAGCCGTAAAATAGAAATACTGCTAGAGGAGCATACCGAATTTGTACTACATCACCTTCAATTTGGGTTTACGAACTTTTTTCAATGTGGTTTGAGTTTTTGAAGTCCTTGCATTGTGGGGGATCTGGAATTATATCTGCGGTATGTATGTGGACAGGCTTATGGAATTCAGATGTTGAAATGTCTTCAGAAGATGAGAAGTTTAGATGTGAATCATCATCTCTTGCTAGTCGCCGCGTTTGCATGCAAACAGTCGGGCCATGGGGGTTAAACGAAGCGTTTTGGTTGCATTTCTTGCCATCTTTGACAATTATTTTCAATCTTACATTTTAGAATTATTATTTTTTTTTCAACAAAATCAATTGCTTGACCCTTGGCTCTTCGAGCGAACGCCAGCTCAGGTTTGACTGGTGATGAATTCCGATGTACCTCACCAATTTCCTAACTTCAGACCCAATAACATTTTGATGATATGGCACAAAATGCAAGATAAATATTACTCCCCTTATTCCATTCTTTTAAGAAAAATTTAAATTTTATTTATTATTCATTTTTAAATTTTTAATATAAGTTACTTTTCCTTTTTAATAAAAATTGATTTATTTAAAAATAATTAGATTTGATAATTTAATTTTAATTATGTAATTTAATATTTAATATTAAATTTAATTATTATTTTTTAATTTCAGTGAAAATAATAAAAGTAATATAAAATGAAATTTTGTTTATGGAAAAATTGGACTGAAATAATTGAAAATTAAAATTTGGTAACAATTATAAACTAAAATGAACTGAATAGTTAAAATTATTTTATTTTGTCAATGGACGCAAAAACAATTTTTTTTTTGTTTTTTGTATTTTTGGTTATTAATTGAATTAAATTTATTAATTAAAACTTACATATTTTGCTAATTGAAATTGAACTGCTATTTAAATAATCAAATTGAACTAAACCAGTTAGTTTTTTTCTTTATTATTATTAAAACTTTAATTCAGTTTTTTTTTTAAAAAAAAAATGGGAACAGACCCACAGCTAACAAATATACTATACTAAATATGCCCTCGTACAGCTGAATATTTGGTTGCTCGATTTATAGTACTAGGCTTCAGTCTCATTCAATCAAACCAAGTCAATTAAAATGCAAACTTTGGCAAGAGACTTCATTTGTTGGTACCATCCCACTTGACCTTATCAAAAACCATTATCACCATTGTTACAAAAAAATAAGAATATCAATAAAACCATTATTACCAGTATTATACGAGCATTTGAGCTGACGATAATAATTCTTAGTTAATATTGTATTAGCAACTGAGACAGATTCATTCACTCTTTAATCAGGACCACAATCAATTCCTCCAACTTTGAAGACAAATAAACAGCAAAAGCAATAAGAATACTTGCAAAATTATCTATTTATTGACGATTGTCTCGACAAAATTGGGGTAGTAAGATGCAGTAACTGAAGGAAAAAAAAAACAAAAGCTTATATTGACTATGAATTCCTATAAAAAGCTCCCAACGTCTGTCAGTGTTGATAATTGCAGGGAGACACGAAAATGGCAATATTCATCACCACTTATTTCCTATGGTAATAACGCTGAAATAAGGGTATAAGGAAGCATAACATTGTTGAAAAGCACTGACCACATGCAAGAAAACTTCAAGCTGCTCGTGTTTCAATTGCAATGGCGGTTAATCATTTCTTTTTGGGGACTGCTAGTCTTGTGCGGAAATCTTCCTCCATAAGGGGAAGGCCATCCCGCAACTTGACTTTTGGCTCCCAACCCAGCAATTCTTTTGCTTTTGTAATGTCAGGTTTCCTCTGTCGTGGATCATCGGGAGTGTTCTCTACCATCTTTATCTCCACATCAGGATTAATTAACTACAAAAGCAAAACATCAAAAACATTAATCGCTATTTTTCTCAACAGCAGTACCACAAATCGTACTAATTGGACAAAAGTTATGTGATATGGTCTTGAACCAAAAGATTGACACTAACCTCCTTCACATTCTCAGCAAGTTCAATCATGGTAAATTCTCCTAGAAAAGTAGAGAAAAGAATAACGGCATTAGTAATTTTACACAATGAGTATGACAATATGACCTCATCATAAGTTCAAGCACAAACTATCTAGATCGGTATATTGGATATGGCAGGACAACCTGGATTCCCAATATTGATTGGTCCAGTGTGTTCACCTTCCATAAGTCGAATGAGACCATCAACCTGATCCAGGTTAAACGAAAAAATAGAAATAATTAGTAGAAGTCATATATGAACATCATCTGGCCATTCAAGCAAAAAACTTTGTTCTGCTTACCATATCAGAAACATAACAGAAACTGCGAGTTTGAGTTCCAGGTTTCTGGACTGTTAATGATTCGCCACTGCAAAGCACAAAATATAACAGTAAATTGACAAATAAAACATAGATATTTATTTCATTAATTGATAATCAAAGACCTGAAGGAAGGATTATCAGGATAAAGAAAAATTCAGGGTTTACAACATGGAAAGGCATCCAACATGATTTTCTTCCCAACCAAAATTATGGAAGTTATGTATATTCACAAGGAATTACCGAAGGGCTTGAGCAATGAAGTTGCTGACAACACGTCCATCATCAATATTCATGCGGGGTCCATATGTATTGAAAATTCTAGCAATACGTATTTCTAACACAAACAGACATAAAAGGATGTCATGGATTGTTTGCAACCAATAACTTCATTAAGAGGAAAAATAATTATATTTACCTATTCCGTGCTGTCTATGATAATCGAACATCAAAGTTTCAGCCACTCGCTTTCCCTCATCATAGCAGCTCCGGACCCCTATAGGACAAAAGAGGATAAATCAGATGCTAAGATCATGCTATTAGGAATATGGTAAATTATTGATAATGTCCAAAAGGGAGATGGAAGACACAGACAGTTTACACATCACACAGATGAAAAATGTTAATTCACTGTGCATGCAAGCAGATCAAGAACAATTTCAAAGTTATTAAGATAGAAATTAAGGAATAAAATGTCATTTAGGTTTTCTATTTTATTTCAATCATTGTTCAATTTCGATCTGGTTACTCGACATATAATGGTTTTCAGCAAAAAGGAACTTACCTATTGGGTTAACATTACCCCAGTAACTCTCTGGTTGAGGGTGGATAAGGGGATCACCATACACCTCTGATGTTGATGTAAGCAAAATTCTGCTTTAAAACATTATGAATCAGTAATCCAGCAATAGTCCCACAGACAACTGTAGAAATGATAAATGAATAACCAGACACCCTAACCTTGCTCCAACTCGCTTGGCAAGACCTAGCATGTTCAGTGTGCCAATCACATTTGTTTTTATTGTCTGTCAGGGTATGATATAATCCCAAGTTAGATAAGCCAGAGCTGCAATATAATTATAAATACAAACTATACAAAAATACAGCAGCTATATTACTCAATTGATAGCAAGTATGAAAGTATAACCCTACAGCAACAGGGTAAATAATGCCAAATTCTGATTGTCTAATCTACAAATTGAGTAGGAGATATGAATTAAACATGGCACTCCAATTGCAGGTGCTGAAGAGAGAGATAGAATATCCAGTTTCATATATGGCAAAATCATACGCCTATGTATGGTAGAAACAAAAAGGAAACAAGTTTTAGAAGTTTAACAATTAAAATCCAGTGTATGGCCAAGAACGTGGCGAATAGAATAAAAAAAATGAGTGCATGCTCACACACCTTTACAGGGTTATATTTGTAGAAGATAGGAGAAGCAGGGCATGCAAGATGGTAAATCTGATCAACCTCAATCAACAATGGCTCCGTGACATCTAGGAAGAAAAAAAATTACACATTTCATCGAAATGAACACTCTGAAATTGCAAAAGAACTTATCAGCAACAGGAAATATTGTTGATAGAGCAAAGTCAGCCCCATCTAGAACTCCATGCAAGCAGAATCAAATATAAAACAAAAATGACAAATAAAAGGAACCCTTCTTTCCATTAGTATCGCAAACAAAGAGATGCTTTCATTCATCTACGTCGTTACTTGAAAACTTATCCTGCTTATTTTCTAAATGCAGTTAAGTGCCATTGTCTCATAAGATAATAGAAGGCAAGCTTGCAAAGCATTGCTTACTATTTGAGGGCTAATATTACTGATTGAATATTTCAGCATGGAAACTAGAAGGTTTCAGGAATGCATTATTTGAACAGCAGCATGGTATGCCATACACTAGGATGTCACCACGATTTACATTAAGGATAAAATTATGGGTAAAAGTAACCAAAACCCTGGCTTACAAAGCACAGCAGAAGATATCATGACTATAAACTTAAGAATGACTAATTCATAACAGGAAAACTAACTATTTGCAGTTCTTACACCTGAATTACATTCTAGCAAAGGAAAGTTTGATCTTAAAAAGAAGAAACCAACAGATAAAAACATACCATGACGAATCAGCTCAAATCTTGGGTGGACAATCCATTTCCTAAGATTGTCCTTGGATCCCGTAAAGTAATTATCAGCAACTATGACCTGAGTAGTGGACACAAAATCACCTTAGAAAAAAATGGTGACCTTTCAATTGATATATCCAGCACTTATTAGAGAAAACAGCACTCCATCATGGAACTGAACTACACAAGGATGAAATGTCTGAAATCAAATAAGAAAACATGTTTACCTCATTTTTTTCATTTTCCATTAGTTTGTCAACCAAATGTGATCCAATGAACCCGGCTCCTCCAGTAACCAAAATTCTCATATTGGACTGTCATCAATCATGAAAGTGAAATGGAAAGCATGTGGATCAATGTGATACATGAGAAAATATTGCAATAAAATCAGAGAGGCAGAGCAAATTCAACCAAGTGGGAAGTTAAATCTATCTAAAACTTGATATAGAACACAAGTAATAGGAAGGATCAATGCGAGCTTCTGGATCTGAGAAGGGAAGCAAAAATAACCAGGATAGAGAGGACATACAATTTTCAGAGCTATCTTCTACAACGTAATTAATCTTTGTTGATTTAAAAGAGCAAGTTTGGGAATGGAAGATCAACTTCATGTTTGAAAACTATATTAAAAAACAAATCAAGCGAATAATTTTCTGAACTACTTTGGGAAAATGTTTTACTAGTATATCAGCTATATCTCTATGTTTTCTTTGAGGGGTGACTTTGATTAGTTTTGGCACAACGATGAGTATTGACACAAGTCCCGCCTTACAACCCGCTTTAAGGTTTCCCAACTTTGTACTCCATATTTCAGATCATGAAACACAGGCCCTACTTAACTCTGCCAACTATTTATTCCTCTATAAACAATCATTTTCAATACAAAGAAAAGGCATCAATGAACGAGAATGTAACAAGCTACTCAAAATATCAAAATTGAGAATGTAGCAAGCTACTCAAAAGATCAAAATCAGAACTTTAGCAACTATAACATTGAAATAACTCCGAAAGATTCAATCTTACCTGAAAGAATTTGGAGTTACGCAAAGGAGAAGGAGATGGAGGAGGCTTTGTTTTTGTTTGGTGGTCTCCATTTGAAGAATTGTTTGCCATTTCTTCAGATCTCAAACACCTGTCATCTCCAATAAATAAATCACCGTTATACCCAAACACCAAACATACATAAAACTTATTCACAGATTTATAAGCATCAATCATAGAAAGGGATCAGAATAAAAGGGGTAGAGAAGGGAGCAGGTGAAGTACAGAGGAAAAATTACCCAAAACCGTGATTAGTTTCTTTTGTTATTTAGAATACTGAAGACTGGAGAACAGAGAGGGATATTTATAGTCCACAATATAGTGTAAAAATCGAAACTTCTTCTACCAGAAATAAATTAATAATAAAAGGAAACAATTAAAAATGAGCAGACAATTGGAACCTTCAAAATCACGTTGACCCAGAAAAAATATGAAAAGAAAGCCTTCAAATTTACGAAACGTAATTGAAGGAAGACACTGATGATAGCACCTCGATAACAAATATACCAAAACCCCAGATCAGAAATAGCACCAAACTCGGATACAGCTCACGCTGCTTACTAAACATTTGCCTTTGCTCCAAAAGATTAAGTCAATCCCCGGCCTTAATTGCAATTTACTCAAGTGGGGTGGGCTTTAACCAAACGGTTGCTTCAGTTTAATAATCAAATTAAAATAATTAAAAATTAAAATTTTAAAATTTTAATCAATCAAATCAAATTTAAATTAAACTAAAATTTTTGATCGATTTAGTTTAATTAGCCAAAAAATAAATAATTAAAATTATTTTTTAAAAAAATATATCTAAAAATTATACAAAATTATAAATTATAATATATTAAAATAAAAAATTTAAATTGTATAAAATAAAAATTTAAATTAAAAATATAATTTCAAAATATATAATAAATAATATAATAAAATTGTTAAATAAATTTTTTTATTTAATCGATTTTCAATTTAATCGTCAAGATTTCAAATTATCACCTAAAAAATAGAGATTCATAATTGATAAATGTATTTATAAATTTACAACTTAAAATAAAATAATTTACATGTACAAAATAATTATTCAATTAAAAAATTTAAAAAATTATATAATTATATAGAATTTTAATTCAGTTTTTCTATGATTTTTTGCTTTAAGAACTGAAACAAAAAATTGATTTTTTAAAAATTTAAAGCCGAAATTGAACCGAAAAATGAATAAAATTAAAAAATCGATTAATTTGATTCGATTTTTTAATTTAAATCGAAATTTGCTCACCACTAACTTTAACTATACGAGATTTCAAAATGGGTTCGGAAAAAGGACAGTAACCAATAAGGAAGGGTACAAGTTACAACTTTCAAAGCCGCGAAATATTCTTAAGGAAATTGCATAGATTATCACATTTTTAACCTTAATTTTAAAAAATACATCCTATCACTTAAAAAGGTTTTAAAATATTATTTTTAAATTTTTTGTTTTTAAAAGTTATATTCAAAAAAGTTATATCCCAAAAAGTAGATAACTGTTTGGTAAATAAAAATCAAAATGATTTATAAATTGAAAAGCAGTTTACCAACTGTTTGGTTAATAATGTGATTAGAAATAACTTTTTAGAATAAAAAGATGAAAAAGGACATATATAATTTTAATATATTATATTCAATATCCCACTAGAAAATAATAATTATTTCCACTTATTTGCATTTTTTACTCCACTAAACTATTAAAAAATATATAGTTAAATAAAAATAAATATAACATAAAAAATAAAAAATATATATGTTGTTTTCATAATTTGTCACACATATTATTTCTTATAATTCTAAATCATTAAACTACATTTTTTTCTACTAAACTAAAAGCAATTTGATCACGTATATAATCCATTTCTGTACTTCCACAACTCATATAATTTTCTGAATGTGAATCATGCTCGGCATCTTCAAAATGATTAAGCGGCACAAAATTTGGGTCTTCATTAAGTCTCGTAAAAGCTGGATCACTTGAAGAATAGCTTCGGATATAGTTATGCAATGCCATTGTTGCAACCACAATGTTTGTTTGAGTTTTAAATGGAAACGAAGACATATCACGTAAAATTTTCCACCTTTGTTTCCAAACTCCGAATGTTCGTTCAATACAACTTCTAAGAGATGAATGAGCACTGTTAAAAATTTCTTGATATCCCTTTGCAGGTTCACCACGCTGAAAATCAGGAAGATGATATCTTACCCCTTTGTAAGGTCGTAGATATCCTCTCATTTGTGGATACCCTGCATCCACCAAATAATATTTGCCTATATTTGAAAAACAAAAACAAAAGTATTAGTTATATAGAACAATGAAAACATTTTATGAATTGACATAAAATAAATTAAATTGAATATTACCATGAGGTGGTTTTGGAAAATTTAATTATTTTTTGTTGATTGCATGAAAAAATATGCGTGAATCATGTGCCGTTCCTTTCCTTTTATCTATTTTTGCTTGCGAACTACATCCAATATCTCCTTTTTTCTTGTTCTTTATCCTTCCTCCATCAATTGTTATGTCATCAAGGTTTGTAATATTTGGTGAGCCATTACCACTAGCCATGAATTCATCTAAGCTTTGATCAAAATCTTCCTCTATTGACTCATCAATATCTTCTAATGATATAGATCTCTTTTTAGATGCATCAATATCAACATTAATATTTTGTGTCTCTGTCATTGATGAAGGCGTCCAAGCAAATTCTCCAGTAGCAACAGTATCTCCAAACATTATGTCTAACCTTTCTTCAAATTCAGGTTTAAGACCTACACTTCGAAACTTTGCAGCTCCAGGCAAAACCTGTAACATATCATATTTCAAAATTTAACATACATGAATAATGAATTTAACTTCATGAATTATTATTAATTTAAAACTAACCTTAATTTTTTCATCCCACCATTCGGAAGTAGCATTAATAGTTTGCTTCTTTTCGTCCCATCCTAATCCCGTTTCCTTTCCTTTCAAATCTTTCCAAATCTTCCAATCTCTTTTCATTACATCCCATTTATTCTTCAATTGAATTTTATCATAATCATAACCACTTTCTTTATAAAAATTTGTTCTAACATATTTCCATCCTTCTTTTGTAAAATGAGTTCCACTTCGCAGGCCTTTATGAATAGCTTGGATACATATGTCACAATATAATAAGATCATATTATCATTCCATACAGCTTTTGTTGTCTTTTTCTTCTCTTTTTGAACATAGTGAATTTGTGACATCTACGATAATTATATTTTAATTAAAATTTAGTACATGAATGTTAAATACATTCTACCAATATTAAATCTAATAATAATAAATGTAGAAAATATACTTTCTACCAATTTAATTAATGTCAAACTTCATAAAGACTGCAGGATTAAAACAATGAAATATGCATAAAAAATAATAAATGTAGAAAATATAAGTTGTAGGCAAGTCATCCTTGGCTACCAAACTAGAATCTTATCTTCATGTAAGGCCTCTCTTCCTCACGATTTATACGTCACCAAAAGAAGACATAGGCAGCCTAAGATGAAACATAGAGGCCTATTCCGATAGCCTAGGAGACTGTCTCGGAACCCATTAATTAAAGCTTCATTTTTGTATGAAACCTTTCCTACAGAACAGAGGCAAGTCATCCTAAGCTACTAAACAACTATCATCTCTTCATCTTAGGCCAATCTTCCTTTCTAAATCTATAATCTTTTATGCACTCATCGCCTCCAATTTGGCTTGCCTTACATGAATATTTCTATTTATAGCCAGTGAAAAAGCACAAGCACAACATCAGATTCGTATTGCCACATGCCTTCATGAAGAAAGCTTATCTAGACCTGATTTTTCAAAAATTCGTGGACTAGTCAATCACATAAAAAGTAGTATACAATAAATATAAATAAATATAATTTATTACTAATTCATATGAGAGGGAAGGTAATAATTCTTGATATGTTAATTAATTTATAGTGCTTAACAGGATAGGCATCAAGTGTAAGATAATTTTTTGTTTTAACCTTTTTGGCACAACAATAGCTCCAAGAGATGTGAACATGACGCAACCCATAAAAAATCAACCCACTACTATTTTAATCCTCTATTAATATTCTAATATTAGCTAAGTAGGTAATCAAGATAATTAATAATTTTTCTCAAAAAAATCGATAACTAATAATTAGTTATTACTAGATAGAGGTAATCAAGATAATAACTTTTTCCAACAAAACACCTCTAGAAAGATATATTTCTCATCTGAAAAACTACAAAACCAGCAGCCCCAGAAGGAACCCACGCTAGTAAAAATCACTTCAAATAAATGAAATAAAAAAAATTGAAGAATAAGCAATAGCAAACCAATTTCTTGAACAACATGCATAATTATTTTCAGTAGAATACAAATGGGATACTATCTAAATTAGGGCTTAATAATCTTATTGCTGTTTACACAAGGCAAAACAATTTCAATTTGAACTAGAATTATCTTAACAAACCCATCGAAATCACTGAGGCAACCAAGTCGAAATCAATATTGCCCGAATTCCCAAATTAACAAACCCATACATATACTCGATGGTAATTCAACACTACAATTAGAACTTATGACTGCAAGATCAACCAAACAAACAAAAAATACCACACAAAAATCACAAATACAAATAAAAATAAATTTTAATAATTACTTTCATTGACAAAAAAAAAAGAATAAGAACAGGAGCATACCTTGAATGCTACCCGGCAAATACAAAAAGCAGATTGATCCTTTTAAATTTCAACGATTTTGAGTGATAAAAGAAAGAGAAGAAAGAAGAAAATGAATGAAATTTTGTTTACGTTAGATTATTTTGGGAGCTAGGGCAAGAGAAAAAGAGTCTTTTATATTAGGTATACTTGTAATTATAAAATAAAATAAATGGTATTTTTGTCTAAAAATAATTTTAAATCAGCTTCCCTGAAAAGTTAAAATTCAGCTTTCCTGAAAAGCTTTAATTTTTAGCTTTTTCTAATAAAAGGTTTTTTCACTTTTTATAAAATTGATTTGCCAAAAATTAGTGTTTACCAAACACAACTTTTTATTTCATAATCAGCTTTTTATCAAATAATCAGCTTTTTTTTTCCTTGAAAAGCAATGCCAAACACACCCTTCTTTGGTTTCTGTTCTTCTTACTCACTCTCTGTGCCAAAGTCACATACTCCTTCAATTCAAACTCTCTTTATCTCTCTCTACTTTTCTATATGCAATTCTTTCAAGAAATTTAGCAACTTTTGATTTATGAAACATGTTCTCTTCATATACGAATTCTTATTTTTTTTATTTTTGGAAATAGTTGTATTAATGGTGGACAATTTCTTTCAGATCCGATGATTGAAATGCTGGATTGTAATTCACAGCCATCGTTACCATCTTTCTCTGGTTTGTATACTGCTTTCTCTATTACAATCTCTTTAATTTCAAGAAACGTCCAAAGTTTTTTTGGCAACTTTTCTTTTTACGTGGTTTGATTTCTTGTTTTAGATTTTGTAATTAAGAATATCAGAAACGAAAAGTGCAACACTGACTCGGGTTTGATTTTCTCTTGCGTGATTATTTTTCCTTTGTTTTCGTTCTTTTTCTTAAGCGATGTTATTTATGCTAATTGATCGTTATTTTTCTTTCAGTTCAAGTCCCGATGGTTTGATACTAGCCAAGAAGGTACCTGATTTTATAGATTCTGTTTTGTGTTCCTTAGTTACTTAATTTCTATTTATCTAATCTATAACGAAGAGCCAAAATTAGAATTGATAAGTGTTTCATTTTTTTAATTGATGTTGTAAAACTCTAGAATTACTAAAGATGGTTACTTGCTTTCCTTCTAACTTTTTCTGCTTATTCTTTTTTTGTAAATTTCGATAGATGATCCGAGTTTGGGTGCTAAGTTGCCATCGAACTTCATATGTTCTTATTTTTATTTTTAGAATACTAGGAGGTTTAAAGAAGGATGGGATAGTAGTTACAATTGGCTTAGATTCACCTTACAAAAACGAATTCGTGTAGGCCTAGCCAATATAAATCCTGCAAAATGGAAGCTTAATGAATTATTGACAGGTTAATTGGAACTATTTTTTTTAAACTTATGAATTCGGAGAGCTTCATTTTTATTTCATGGAAACTCATATGCTAAGATACAAGTTCATCTATTTTTGGAAAACTATATTTGATTTGTGGTGGCCTATGATTAGATTTTGATTGACAAGCATATGTCAGAGATATATGTGTTGATAATCTATACATGTATGAGGTCTGAATATTATTTCTTTTTCTATAAGAAATTAGTTGTGAAATAAATTAGCTAGTTAAAGAAGAGTGACGATTTGTATCAATGGTCTCATTCGTCATAAAGGCATTGTTTGCCATGATGACCATCCTGATATCTCACCACCCATATTCTGAGTCTTTTATTTGATTTAGTATTGCTTTTGCAATATCATATTAATTTGCACGATTTCTATTCGTGTATTTGGAATTGAAGGCATAAATTATGGAGATGGAGCATTTATTCAAAGGTCTACATTTGAAAAATAATGGGTTGATGTTGTATATATTGTTGGAATGAAGTTCCTGGAAGTGGTTTATCACCGCTAGATATTTAATATATTGTAGCTTGCAATGCTAAAACATTTGTATTTGCTTGGCTATGTTCACATCAAATCTGAAGCATATTTTAGCAATTTTTTTGGTCATATTCTGTTGCATCACTCTCCAAAAGCTTCAAGGTACATTTACCAAACAACACTTAAAGCTTGTTATTAGAATTTAGATGGTAGAGACATGTATGCTTTGAATATGACCTAAATATTGTGGTTCTTAATTGCAGTGGCAATGAATAAGACAGAGGAGGAATCTGAAGCCTTGTACAGGGAGCTTCTTGATAGAGATAGATTTGCGGCATTTGTGCAAAAGTACAGAAAGGATACAAACATCTGAGATTAACAAAAATAGAATATTTGGGTTTTGAGTACTTATAACTTCAGATGAAACAGAAAAACAGATAAAAAAATATATTAAAAAACTACATTTTTTTCTTATGTTTAATTTTCCTTATTTTTCTAGCTTGATCACGTGTCTCTAGTCTTTGCTTAGTATTTGAAACATTGTAAATCTGTAATGAATGTATATATTTTCCATTTTTTGGGTGATTTCTCTACCCATTGATTTGTTATATGACTAAATGGAAAAATTGATTATAAAGAATAATTATAAACGAGATTATCAATTTAGTTTGGAATATTAGTGTTTGAAAATTATACTCTGAAATTTGGTATACTAGACTGCATATAAGGTATACCAGCTGATATACCAAGTATATCGGATGATATACCAAGTATACTTGCCGGTATATCAAATTTCAAAAGATAATTTTCATTTTGAAATTTTGTATACCGGTTGATATACCAGGTATATCTGCTGGTATACCAAAATTCAAAATATAATTTTAATTATGTATTTTGATATACCCGACAGTATACCTAGTATACCAAAAATCAGAATTAAAACTCTTTTGTTTTTTGATATATCAAGTATACCGGTATACCAAGTATAACGGATGTTATACCAGGTTACCAGATTCCAAAAGATAATTTTTATTATGAAATTTAATATACCGGCTGGTATATCAGGTAGACGGGTTAGTATATCAAAATCTAGAAGATAATTTTAATTCTGAATTTTGGTATACTCAACGGTATACATGAATACTACTGGATATACCAAAAAATAGAATACTAGGTATACCAATTTAAAAAAAAAATTAAAATTATATTATGCATTTGAAAATATTAAATCGAATATTAATAGACATTGTTTAACTATTAATTTGTTTTAAAAAAGTAGATTACAATTTATGATAAATGAATAAAAAAGAGAATTTTTATTTTTTTAGAATGATATATATTTCAGTTGATAACCTGACAACCAGGAATAACCCAGATGCATACTTTCCCATCAATGGAACCACTAATAAATTAGTCATCATCAATGGGATTAAACTGAACACATTTAACTGCAGGGAGAAAGAAAATCAATAAGAAGGAACATAACTTTAAAAGTGAACAAATCAATCTGTAGTAGAATACAAATAATAAGGCAAAAGATACGTACACAAATGAGAAACAATGAACTAACCATAGTTATTATGGGAAAACACTTGTAGGCATTGGTTACATCCCACTTGCCATAAACGGACAATCTTGTTAGTTGAAGATGACAGGAGATACTGTAAAAACAATAAAATGACAATCAAAAATCCAGGTTCAATATCAGCAAGTCATAAAAATTAAACTGGTTCTAACTTCTAAGAAACTACAAACCTTATTCTTTGACCATGAGAGATACACTATCTCTCCACACTGCCCATAAAATTCATGGATTGGTCTTTCTGATAACTGAAATACTTTTGGAGGAAATGTGACACAAGTGGACTCTGAAGACCACAGATTCTCATGTTTCTTAATCTCACTTTCAATTTAGAGGCTTTTGGTAAAATAATTATATGATGTGTTACAAAAATGATCACGTCAAATTTTGGATGTTTATTTTTATATAGCCATACAATCATTTGTACTGTGTTACAAAAATGAAATAAAAACTTTTAATTATATAACATTGAGAAAGATAATTTCAATTCTGAATTTTGGTATACCCGACGATATACCTGGTATACCACTAGTATACCAAAATTCAGAAGATAATTTCAATTCTAGATTTTGGTATACCGACAGTATACCTGAAATACCGATGGTATATCAAAATTCAAAAGATAATTTTAATTCTGAATTTTGATATATCCGACGGTATACCTGGTATATCACCGGTATACCAACATTCAAAAGATAATTTCAATTCTGGATTTTGGTATACTCGACGGTATACTTGGTATACCATCGTGTATACCAAAATCCAGAATTGAAGCCCTTCTATTTTTTAGTATACCAAGTGGATATCAGGTATACCATCGGGTATACAAATTTCAAAAAATTAAAATTATATTATGCATTTGAAAATATTAAATTGAATATCAATAGACATTTTTAAATATTAATTAAAACAAAAAAAGTGGATTATAATTTATGATAAATGAATAAAAAAGAGAAATTTTAATTTTTTTTAGAATGGTATATATTTCAGTTGAGTATTTTAACATTTTGTGTAAAATAATCATAATGTCTAACTGATGGTATACGTAATATACCAATTATGTATTAAAAAATATTATCCATTTTGCAACATTTATGCAGGTCTTCTGATTATATCCAATTTCTCTATATTTTTTGCACCTCATTTTCAATTTAAATTTTCATCTTGATTTGATTCTTCTTTTCTTCATCAACTCCAATAGATATTTTTCAATTTTTCTTTTCAGAAATTGGATATGCTAACCTTTTATAAGTTGTTAGTATTGCATCTTTAGTGTAGTAAATTGAACAATATTCATTAGGGTTAAAACTGAAATGTCATCCATCTCTGCATTAAAAAATTTTCAGAATACAATATCACTAAAATTAGTTAGAAATTAATTATTTTGTAGAATATTTTCTCATTGAAAAAAGTTCATATTGGCATTTTGTCAAACATTTTGTATGCAGCAATTAATATACCAAATCTTTGGATTTATTAATCCTAAATGCAACATATAACCATATCTATATCAAATAAAAATGATTATTACATAGTAAAATACATAATTGTACTGCAGTTTAAATTGAAAAGAGAAACGACATTCAACTATACATAGTTACATACATGCATTCAATTGTGACCAACAGGTTGCGCCATTATTATAATTGCACATATAGCATATTTGCTGATATCATGGCTTGTTAATTTAGATGCAGGTAACGTTAGTTATCTCAGTGTTTGATCTTACGCCTCTTCACAATCATCAAACTACAATGAGCATGATGAGAACAGTAATCGCTCACGCTGCCTAGAACCGTCCTATAAAAGCAAAAACATCATCTTAACATATCATTTAAGTTTAATAGTCAAGCCAAATGTGTAAATCCAGCAATCAAATATGCAATAGCATGATGAGCTGGCGAATGAGATTCAGATGACAGATATAGACATTAGGATTGAAAATTTAAGTTCCAAAAAAAAAATTCCAAGAGGAAAAAAAGAGGGATTTCACCAGTTACCAGCATCATGTAATACAAAATTACAATATAATTATTGAACATGATAAACCAAGAAGATCTACACAGTATGTGAATCATGCAAGTCATGTATGCTTTTACTTGTCAATTTTACTTAATCGTTATTCTTTAGTTTTAATCGTTATTCTTTAGTTTAGAATGAGTCAATTTCTATTTTGATATTGTGGATAAGTGTTAGCTATATAGTTGCCGTTACTGTGATTGTGAGTCATGGTACCAAGTAGTTGCTGTTTTATAGGAAGTGGTGAGTCATGGTACCAAGTAGTTGCTATTTTATAGGAAGTGGTTGTTATTTTATTTGTATTTAAACTCTAGTGGAAGAAGAATGAAGATAGCAATTGATTCAAAACAAAACTTATGGCTTATTCTCGCCTTAAGTAGAATTCTACCAAATTAAAAAATTATTGTGGCTTTGATTGGGACCTATCAGTGTTATCAAAGCCTGCACATTATGACTACTAACAAAGAATGAATTGAAATTCTCGAAGGAGGATTAATAGGACTCTAGGATAGCTTGCGTTGTTTGGAGCTTGGCATAACGGACAAATTGCAACACCTCGAAGGGACACTTTGCCAAGTAACCGCAGCCTTGCAAGCTAATAAAGAAGAATCCAACAGCAATAATAGTCGACGAGCTCACAATAATCAAGCAGATATACTGGAGAATCAGGAGGTGGGGTGATCCTTGCTCTCATCTAAAATTGCTAAACTTGAGTTCCCAAAATACTCAGGAGATGACCCTACAGAATGGCTCAACAAGGTGGATCAATTTTTCACATTTCATGGCACAACTACAGCCCAAAAGGTGTCATTGGCAGCCTATCATCTCATGGGTGAGGCGAATCAATGGTGGTGTTGGCTAAAGAGAGCGTACAATGAGGAAAGACAAGAAGTCACATGGGAAATTTTTGAAGAACTCTAGGCTCGATTCGGACCCACAGAATGTGAAGATCTTGATAAAGCTTTGTCCAGGGTGAAACAAGTAGGCTCCTTGCGGGACTACCAAAAGGAATTTGAGAAGCTTGGTAATCGTGTGCAGGGATGGACGCAAAAAGCATTAGTTGGAACATTTATGGGAGGACTTCAAGCAGAAATTGCAGATGGAATTCGCATGTTTAAATCCAAGTCATTAAAAGAAGCAATTAGCCTGGCACGAATACGTGATGAACAACTAGCACGGCAACAGGAATTTATCAAAGCAACTCCACTCAACCACTCCCAATTTAATACTGCTTCTTCACCATCATCTAATCATCCCTCTCCCGTGAAACGACTAACTTGGGACGAGATGCAGAAACGAAGGGTACAAGGACTATGTTTTAATTGCAATGAGAAGTTCATCCCTGGATATAAATGTCACAAACCTCAACTTCTATTATTGGAAGGCGAGATTATGCCAAGCAATGAGGATGATAAAGCATCGGCCACTTGAAGATGCTATTTGGAAAAACACTCCCTAGTTGCGAGATCATCTTATTAATTTGAACCTTGAGGACAAGGTTCTACTGGATGGAGAGGGAATTGATAAGCCAAGAAGATCTACACAGTACGTGAATCATGCAAGTCATGCATGCTTTTACTTGTCAATTTTACTTAATCGTTATTCTTTAGTTTTAATCGTTATTTTTTAGTTTAGAATAAGTTAATTTCTGTTTTGATATTGTGGATAAGTGTTAGCTATGTAGTTGACATTACAATGATTGTGAGTCATGGTACCAAGTAGTTGCTGTTTTATAGCAAGTGATTTGTCATGGTACCAAATAGTTGCTGTTTTATAGAAAGTGGTTGTTATTTTATTTGTATTTAAACTCTAGTGGAAGAAGAATGAAGATACCAGTTGATTCAAAACAAAACTTGTGGCTTATTCTCGCTCCAAGTAGAATTCTACCAAATTAAAAAATTATTGTGGCTTTGACTGGACCTATCAGAACATGTAAAGAAATAATGAATAATTAGTTAATTGCCGACTTAATAGCACGGAGTTCCTTAGCCTTTTCAACAACTCTAGCAGCAATACTCTTCAAATCGACATCCACATAGGGCAAAACCTCTGCAGCCCCTAAATTAAACAACGAAACCATTGTCAAAATTAAATTAAATGAAAAAGAAATGAACGCTAGACTTATAGAGAGCAATACCAGGGCCAGCGAGACTGACGGCAGTGGCGGTAAGACGTTTGGCATGGACAACGACGAGCTTGAAAGGAGAATTAGAAGCGAAAGGAACGAAGAAATGATCAAGTGTCCAACCTAAAGCGTACATACTATGCTCGCTATCATCAATTCCAACCACCATGACTCGTTTCTCTGAAGTCGTCATTGAAGTGTTGTTTGCTTACGCTCTAGTCTCTTGGGTTATGATGTATAAAATGAAAAAAGGGGTATTTTTAAAAATGAAAAAAAAAAGATAATGTTGAAAGGGAAAAAGAGATAGGGTATTTTTAGTTTGGACTTTTTTTTTTGGTAGTTTTGTGAAACTCCCAATATTCTTTGGAATCAAACGTCAGCAGAAACTTCCCATTTTAATTCATTATTTTTGCCAAAAGTACAATATTGCCATTCTATTTTATTTTTATGCAATTTTAACATTAAACTTTCAAAATTTGAGTAGCGTTGTCTCCACATTATGTTAAAATGGACCAATTTTTATTCATTAAAATTAACATCTACTTTCATGAAAGTTATAATATAATTCTCAATTTTATTTTTAGTGCAATATTTTAGATGCCAAATATTGAGATTAGCATGTAGAAATTAATATACATTAATAGATTGTGGGACTTTTTTATAAATAAGATTTTTTGGATTTTTATTTAGGAAAATTGTGTGTTCTGAACAATATATATATATATATATATATATATACTTGTCTCCAAGGCCCAATCAAGCCGGTCCAATAACGCTTGACAAAGTCCAGATTCCATCAACTAAAAGGCAAAGTGTGAGCTGAAAGACAAGATAAAAAGACACAGTATCCGATCGGACTGATGAGATGCGCTGTCCTGTTTAGTCCACTAATACAAGTAAATGCCCATGCCTTCACTTGTTCCCTGTCACATCGTCGCTCACCTATCCCAATTGCCAAATATCACACCCAATGTACTTAAGTACCCCTACAAATGACTCCTATAAATATCCAAAAATACAATGGCTCAAGGTATTAAATATCTGAGACTTTCTCTCTCTAAACACAATTTCTTTAAAAGCTACTAACTTAAACTTTGGAGTGCTAACGCTCGGGTCCGATCGGACACTCCGTTTTGCAGGTTTTTTCATCCGACCGGATCCTCAACTGCCTACTCTCCTTCTTACCAATAAAGCCAAAATCTGCTTTATCAAGAACCATCCTAAACTGTAATTGTCTAAAACTGTTTTCATCAAATTTATCATCCGATTTCACCATTTATGCAACCAAAAAACCGAACATTTTGTAACTATGCTCACCATGACCAACCCACCCCTAATCTTGGGTATTTATTAGAATTTACTACTAGTGTTTAGTGTGTTTTAAGCATGTTTGGTTTGCAATTTACGATCATTCATTGGCTTCGGATTTGTTGACTACTAGGTTCTAGGAGAGTAGATCGATTGCATTCAAGAAAATGTGAGTATAAATATAAAATTATATGGATAAACTACCTATAGATTAATTAATCTCAATTCATCACTCATTTTTTATTATTAATTTTAAATAATTTGAATGGCAGAAGCGAACACTTAAACTCATAATCAAAGTCTAATTATGCAAATCTAAACGTGTCAGTATATCATTCAACCAAAAATATCAAATTATTTGTTAGACGTTTTATGAATCATGATTTGCTCGTTGTGGCTGCAGTTTAGTGGTAAGAATTCCACGTTGTGGCCGTGGAGACCTGGGCTCGAATCCCAGCAGCCACAGTTTTTAATTTTTTTATAAATATCATTTTGAGCCATATAGTAATGGATCATTTGGGCCTTTTTTTATTTATTAACGGAGTAGATGGGCCTTACCTGGGCTTCTAACTCAAGTGTACAATTGCCTCCTTGTGCAATACACCCATTTTTACATTACTTTTGAAAGTTTTTTACCATTCTCAACTTTTTATGTATTTTTTATATTTTAACATTGTGGAGTCCATGTTGTTTTCCCCATTTTATATGCACTTATGTTGGAAGTATTACAATTTAGACTTCAAGTCTGTCTCAACTTTCTAAATCCACAAAGGCAAGAACGTTAAATGAGCCTTTCAAATTTCTTTCTAAATATGCCATTTCCTAGAACACACCAAAAAAAAAAAACATGTATAATTTACGGAATATAGTAATTTAAGAATCGGATACAAGGTTTTTGTCGTAAGAAATCGACAACATGTTATATAATATGATTTTCATTTGCTAACCTGATGAAGTATATATGTACATTCTACCCAATTCAAATATAAAATTAAATACGTCCATTTAATATTATAATTAAGTAAAACTAGATTTGAATTTTGCAGACATTGTTTATAGCACTTGAATTGAAGAATACTTTATACCTTGCAGTGCATATATCGAATTAAGATTAGGAATTGGTACATAAAGCATGAATTTTACATGAAATTTCATACAAATTTATGTCCTTTCCAGGATTCTCCCATTGAACAAGTTCCTCAATTCCCTTCTCAATCTCTCTTACCTCCTTAATCAAATTATTCAAGCAAAAACCTAAAGCACCCAAGTTTAACACCATTTGGCTTTTCTCCTTCTCATCTTTAATTTCGTTTAAGTTATCTACAACTTCTTTAGAATGTTGGAGATAAGAACTCATTATACTCTCAATTTCTTGATCGCTGTTAGAACCTGAAATCTTAAAAATATTGGACTTCGGCAATTTTCCCAATTCCGGATCATAATAAAATTTTTTATCTTCAAGAAATGATAGAGATTTCATCAAACTCACATCCTCTAAACATTTGATTAAAGAACCAACCATTTCCCTGAAAGTTTGAAGGTCACCATCTAATTTATTTACACATTCTTTCCAAGAATCTCCAAATTTTTGTGATTCTTGTTCAAGGAATCCAAATGCATGGCCACTAAAAGCTAATAGATCCACCAAATTTGACAAACACCCAGAAAGCTTACTATAGCAACCACTATGAAAAGGCAAAAACCAGAAGTTGGGTTCCACATCAGCGTCTTGTACGAATTTCTTTAGTTCACCAACTTCCAATTTCAGTATCCTTTGGTTCACCACCAAACTGGCTTTATTGGTTTCAAAGCTTAATGAGCCAATGCAAGCAGACACTGAACCTAAGCTTTTACTAAGTTGAGCTTTAGCCAAAGAAGCTGCTCTTGTGGGTTGCAACACAAGCTCCACCACAATTGAGCAAAATAGGCCAATGAAAGTTTCAGTAATTCTTGCTATGGCAAATTCAGTTGCTGGGCCAAAATTTTTCCTACCTAAAATTAACACAGCACCAATTGCTGCAGAAACTCCGCCGGCTTGGCCATACATTTTGCTACGCCTTAAAAAATGGGTCACAATGAACCAAGGAAGGAGTGATAAGAATCTTATTGGCAAGAACCTTTCAAAGAAAAAACAACCTAGTACTCCATAAACTGTTCCTAAAACTGTCCCTTGTGCTTTAACATTGGCAACTCTGAATGTTGCTTCCCTTCCTACGGCAAAGCTAATGGCTACTGGCAAGCCTGACCAGAAACCATTTTCTTTGCTGTACAGCAATCCGAATAGCGTTGCGAAGCCTAAAGAGAGAGAGCATTTCAATGCTAGCATTAGCCTTTTGCTACCTAAATTTAATTTGAAGAAAGAACTTTGCTTGCTTGAAGTGCTTGGTCCTTCATTTTCTTGCTTCAGAATCAAAGGTTTTGGGGATGGTTTGCAGTGAAGGAGTTTGATGCAAAATAGGAAGAAAAAAGAGGACAAATCCTGGGGATTTGTTGGCATTGTTTGAATAGTTTGGAAGGATTCAATTATGTTTTCAGCATTTGATTCAGGCACTGTTAGTAAATCACTAGGCAAATAATTCTTCATTTGTTTAAGTGATAGGCTAACATGCTCCTCTAATTTTAGACTTTCTTTGTTCTCTTTGAATTCCATCATTCTTACAGGAAATGAAGAGATACTATTTAAAGCCATTTCCATCCCTTTTAAGGGTATTTCTATTTCTTGCAATTTCTCCCCAGAATTCCTGTAATAAGGCCTTAAAAATTTCACTGGAATTCTCTCCCATTTCATGCTTCCCTGTTCACAATTCAATAAACATATTACTCATACATGCATATATAATAAAAATAAAAATATGTTTCTTAATTAATTAACAATTAAGATGTATATATAATATTTGGGTTAATTACAAAATAATTCAAAAATAATTTTGTTAAAAATTCCATAAAAAAACTAGTGGAATATTATGTTCTGTTAGGTTTAGACAAATTTTTTAACAGCCTTTCATTTGCAATATAAGTAAAAGTTAGGCGTTAAAATCGTAAAATTCTTTTAGTTTGGGAATTAAATTGATAAATGGGTAAAAGTTTAAATATAAATTTATAATTAACCAAAAATATTTATATGAATAATTCTTACTTGGTAGCGTTTAATATTGAGGTGAAGTTTGGTTCCAGCAACAGCCAATGACTTAGCCTGAGAAATAGATGATGAGGCTACTGCACTATCTTGTTCACAGAATGCCTTCACACATAGCTTCAGCCTCTCTGAAGCATTTTCAGCTAACAGCTTGCAGTTCTCTTTCACCTGCAACAAAAAATAAATAATTAATGAACGTTCCTTCTACTATATATACTAACAATTTATGATCCAGGGCTTGGATTCAATGGTTATGTAAATTGACAAAATTTTCTTGATTAACCTGATGTTAATCAATCGATAATATGTTTCGTATTAATTTTTATATATCATGTGATACAAATATAATGGTCATTATTTTAATTATATAATTCTTTCAACAATATGTAAATGCGCTCTTGACATTTGGTAAACTGTGCATGTTGTATTATCCACTGTAATATGTCTATAGTACTGCATCAATATATTTAAATGTTTATAATTACAATACATACATATTTACTACACAAATAAAATAAATTACTGGGAGAATAATAATTACCTCAGAACAGGCTAAGCTTGGATAGGGTAAGAGCAAGGCAAGAACAGAAGCTAAGACTCCAATGGCAGTACTAGCAGCTACATGCAAAGGATGCATAATAGCCTCAGTATGGACACCATTGATATGAGCTATAACATACACAATTACAATTTGACCCAACGCTATTCTTTTTGCTATCAATCTAGTCCCTTCAGGAACCACCACCATAAATCCACCTAAACCCACCGCTATAGATATGGTGGCGTTAGTGAACCGAGTCGGACCTATCAACCACAAGCTCAACATGGCTGGACCCAGGCTCTGGAATGTGGCATACAAGGCTAGCCAACAACCATGAATAGCATCACCTAGTGTTGCATCAGTCACTATTAGTATTGCACACACATAGGAGAATGCAGGGAATGATATCTGACGGTGGATAGATGCTGGACCGTAAAGGGTTATGCAACCCACTAACGTACATGCCAGGGCGGTCCTTAAGGCGGAGTTAAAGCACCACCGCCAGGCCGCCATTGCTTGGCCTGCTGGATTGTTTGGTTGAATTGCCATTGATATTGCAAAGGGAAACTAATATTCAACCTGTATCGAATTCGAGACTTCACGGCTCTAATTGAAAATTGTTATTTTTTTTATGTATGTGTATAGTTTAGTAGACTAAGAAGCAAAACTTAGGCGTAGAAATGTGCTGAGGGTTGGGTGTGATATAGTGAGGGGTTTTTATAAGAAATGAGAGAGATTTAAGTGAGAAATTAAGAGCCAAGTATATGGTACGATGGGGTCCATTTAGTGGGGTGATGTAAGAATTCAAGTTTTCCCTAACATCTACAAGTTAAAATACGCATCAATTAGTCCCTTTTTTTCCCCTCTATTACAAACTTTTAACAGGATCATTTTTGTCAATTTAAAAAATATATATATAAAATTACTTTTCCATGCTTAAGATATGTATAGTAATATAGTATGCATATCATACTCTTTTTTTTTTTCCAGCAAAAGATATTATATGTAAAATTGACGGTGAGGTTAAGCGCATATATATCCTATTAAGTACTTAAGTTTATAGTTTAATGTAGGGTTGACCGTGATCCACGTCAAATATATCTAAACATGCATTTTCCTTTTCAGCCTTCATGTTTATCTTCAATGTTTGGTGGTGCTTGGAACATGACATGATGCCTTTTGGAAAAGAGTTCACTTAAAAAATTAAGATGATAATTAATAAATTAGAATATATAATTATAAAAAATTGATAAAAATAATATTTTAGTTAATTTACAATAAAAAATTCTATAGAATTTATGTTAATTAAGAAATGGTTTTCTTAATTTGCGTTAGAAGTTGAAATTTATCACGTTAATTGAGTGTCATAGGAGTTTATTAAATTTTGAAATTGCTAATATGAAATGAGAGTTTGATTACTTTTTATTTCTAATACATTAACTTGAAGTACTTGGCGATTGAGTTTAGTGTGTTTTGTATATACTATGTATGATCTTCTATGAGAGTAATGGAAATCTAGGACAAATTCAAAGGAAATATAAAGTTTCCAACATTGGCTAATAGCCAGCTGACCAACAGGCCAAAGTCATAAAAATCCAAAGCCATAAGGGAATATATATATATAGCTACTGCAATTTGGAAGAAATAAAACATTTCCACTTAAAGGACATAAATAATTATAACAGCAAATGCAGAAGCAATAAAGTGGGATTTAAGCTAAGATTTCCACTGAAATTTGTTTTTGGTTGTTGTGTTTGTGTTCTTTGAAGAGGAGGAAGGGTCAAATAGGCCATAGTTGGAATTTAACTTAGTGCATCAAGTTAGTTAAAGCAAAGTTATATTTATTACTTCATTCTCATGTATATATATATGTATTGCTAAATGCTTTCTGAATATTTCTTTTAAGTTCATATCCTCTCCATTTGTGTTATTTCCAATGGAATTTATCCTCAGTGTGAATGCTTTAGAATATTTAATCCTATTTAAAACTATAATTACTTCTTATTTTAGGATTCCAAATATAAATCAATTACCTTATTTTGCTTATGATGATGCCCAATCATTGACAGTAGCAACCAAACCGTTACAAAAATTAATTATATGCTTACTAATTTTATAAAAATTTATTATAAATAGATTAAAATGAGAGAGACGGCCGGCGATGATGCAACGGTGAGATTGAAAAAAGCAAACGGAATGAAAAAAAGAGAGAGAGAAAGGGAGAGATGGTACAAGGGATTTGGATTTGGAAAATTTGAGTGATTTAGGAAAATTAAGGCTTGAGCTTTTTTGTTAAAAATAATGGGTTAGGTATGGAGATTTTTATCCCATTTTCATGAGGATGTTTAGGATTTTTGCAGGCGTGAGGCAAAAAGAAAAGGGACATGTGGGTGCTTATGCAAGAAAGGGCTCGTTGGAGGGAACATATACACATATATAGAGAAAATTAGAGAGGCAAACATCAACAGCCCATTGCACTGAGTTTGTGAATCATGACGTCAAAAACTAAAATTAGGTCAATAAATTATTATATTGTAGTTTTTTTATTTATGTGTATTGGTGGGATCCTATGCGGGAAAGTGGTGAAAATTGACGTCTTTAATTATTAATTCAAAATCTGTTCTTATGCTAATGCCTTCACATTCACCACTTTAAAACACTCAGCAATGCAGCCTCTAATTAATTCTTGAGTTCCAAAATAGAAAGAAAATATTCTTGTTTTGTACAGCAATGAATTATATCATAAATTATATGATAGAGATAAAAGAAATATAAGAGTATATTTTTTATTTTCTGAAATTTTAAAAGTAAAAACAACTAAAACAAAAATTCAGTGAAATTTTTTAATCGTTAAAAATAATTCCATCGAAAGATCTGTTAAAGTTGAGAAGTTTCCAAACGCAATTAAAAAGAAAAGAAAAATTGTAAAAAAGAACAAAGTCTGGAAGGGGGATGTGATGACTTATCAAACTAGTTTTTACGTCACAGCGTCAGCTTGTCTTCTTCGATATCCGAAGGGTCATCACCGCAAAAACACACACAATAATAATAAATAAGAAAAATTAATATAATTAAAAAAGATAGAGACAGAGAAAGTGAAGTTTAAACTTTAAGTGCATATATGCAGTCCCACTTGAGAAAGTCTTCACGAATCACAATTTACCATAACAGTAACCAACAACTTCATTCTGTGTATAATCAAAGGCAGAGACCGAAACACATCGGTCTATATATTGCTAATTAAAGAATGCTAAGTATGATGAAATTTCATTTTTATTAAGGATCGATATACAATGAAATTGTTGTTTATGAAATAGAAAATTTAGAAGCTTAAATTTCAATTATAAAATGAATATAAATAATTAAATCTAAAGGATTTACTATAAAATTTTAAATAATTTCTCGACTATATAATCAAATTTCTTCTTTCTTTTTTTTTTTAAAAAGCATATTTCTTAGATAAAAATCTGCACTTGAAATGGATATAAATATTTAAATAATAAATAATAATGCTTAACTTTTAGAAGCTTATGGAATTGTAACTTGGGAATATGCTGTACCGTTCATCAAAATTCATAGTAAAATTCTCTCTGCTCTTGCTCGAGAATATAAATATTTTAGCCGAAAGATTTGTTAAATTATTGTATCATTTTTTTTTCTTTTCTTTTTGTGTGTGATTGTATGTTAGATTAATTTAATTTTTCCTATAGTAATAGTAATGCTATTAATAAACTTTGGTTTAGTAGTGGTGTGGGTCTGGCGACTGGTTAGAATATAATATAGTGAGGTTTTAAATACAAACCGAAACCGAATCTTTTGTATAATAATAATAATAATAATAATAATAATAATAATAATAATAATAATAATAATAATAATAATAATAATAATAATAATAATAATAATAATAATAATAAGTCAATAAAAAAATATAACTACCACTTAAATCGATAAAATATTTGATAATAAATATAAGATGCTTTTAGTTAGATTACTCCTAATATTATTTACTATTATAATTAGACATATCATCTCTCTCTCTTTATATATATATATGAATTTTATGGGTAAAATTGTAAGAGTGGGCATGTTAATCTTACTACAATAATACAGTTGTGATCGGCATTTGGACAAAGCATTGAAAATTTTATTTAAATTTGTATTGAACAAATCTAGAAAATACTTTATATTTGAAATTTGATTCTAATTTTTTGATCGAATGAGAAGAAATTTTTACCATTTCATTCCATCTCTTATCCTTTATTTGAATTATGATTAGAAATGGTATATATGGTATGTTATTGTAATGATCAAGTAGTTGTTTGTAAAAATTTTCAAATTATGAATATAGTATGGTATACTTATTTAACGATTTAATTTTGTTCAAATTTTTAGACCGTCAAATTGATGATTATGATTTTCTATATTTTTCATTGTCTTGCTACATTTATTTAATTTTGAAAATTCCCATTATATTCCAAAATATAATTCTATTCTTATATCTCTTATAAGACAATCCCATACCCTATTATACAATACCATACCACACCATATGGTATCACCTACTCCATCCAAACAAGCATTAGGAGTGAAGTATCCAATAAAACGTAAGTTTTCCATTTTATAAATTGAAGTATGTAAATTACTTGACCAATAAATTTTCTAGCAAGTTAGTCCATAAAATTTCCGTACCTCTCAAATTCTATCTCCAATAAGAACACAGCAATATGCCCATGGCTACATTAGGATTATATGTATTTGTAAATGCTATCAAAAGGATCATCAAATGCCTGAGATACAGAAATCATAATCAGCAATATCCATATCCCATAAATATCAAGATTAAGCATTATAGCATTTTATAATTAAGGGAAAGAGGAAGCAAATTTGCCCTCAAACTCTTATCCAGTCATCGTTATAAGCACATAAGTTCCTACTTAAATGAGATCGAACTAGGCCCAAGCCCCAATGGCCAAATCCATTTTCAAGTTGGCTTTTGACACAGAATTAGGTTCAAATGCCTATATCCATTTTCTTCACATTTCTATTGGGGTGAAAGCTATTTTCACTATTAGATTATACTGACCAGTTGAAATACAAAATTATGAAGATCATATACGATTTATTAAGCTATATATTATACTTGCCTTAATAACAGTAACCGCACACAACCAGGTAATCCTAATTTAGAATAAGAAAATAGCAGCAGCAAAGCAGATGATAGCATCTCTTAACTATGCAATTTAGGATACTAGAAGGGCTTTCAGCAAGGCAGATGATAGCATCCCTTAACTATGCCAAATTTAGGATACTAGAAGAGGCGGCTTTCAGGATCATACAATACAGCTATTAGAGCTATAAATACCCAAACCATGAGGATGCTAATCACAGCAGTTCGCACCAAGTGATCCCAGCTCTCATTTATGGGAAAATCATCCTCAAAAGCAAGACGAGGAGAGTGCACATCATCGCCCTCACTAAAATCTTCAGGTGATCCTATCCTGTGTATCCCATGCGTGGACTGTGGCTGTTGCTCAGTATGAATGCCAATGTTTGAGCAAGTCTGGCAAGTGCAGCTGCCACCAAGATATGCTGGGAGTGTCTGAAGATACTCAGAAATAACCTGGGCGTCCATGCTTCCTTCGATTCTCAACTTCTTTCGAGTAACAGGTCTCAAAACCTGTTTGGGACCACAGAAGGAGGATAATATTATGTAGATATTTATTTGACATGAACGCAATATGAGTGTGTGTATTTTCTCAACAACTGAGAGCAAAATAACGAACTAATCAAAAGCCCTGATCCACAAAAGATGCTTACCCGAAAAAAAGTTTGGGCAATAACCCGAACAACTGAAGGAAGCCGAATCACAATCAAAAGTCCAAGACGGTTTGGAAAATTATCTTGCAGAAGTGAAGAACAGGATCTCACCATCTGCATAGGAAGTCTCAGTGGGGATATCCCATCACAATCCACCAAAACTGTTATATGAGGATTATCATTGTCAACCAAATTTAGGACCCCGTGCTCTACCTGGGAGACTTGAGCAAAAATCATCAAAATGACTTTAAATATATCACAAAGTGATGAAGAAGTAAATCATTGAAACAATCATTTTTAGCTCACTCCAAGAATAACATCAACTGTGAGCTGCCCACCCCTACCTTCTTTCTTTTTGGGCTTGAAGTAAAATTCCTTAGAAGTAATTTACGAGTAGGTAGAACAAATACTCACACCACTTAATTTTTGTAGAACTTGCTCAAAAAGATAATGACACTTCTTAGTATACGAATAATAATGGGAAATTTATGCAAGCATTGTGGATTAAGGTTTGAACCCTGATTTCCTAACAACTGCATAAAATCAAGGCCTAATGACAATAAGGAGAAGGAAAAAAACCAGAAAAAGAAGTAAAAGTTGAAGCATTTTTTCAATTTCATCCATTCCCTCTAATTTCAGTAATTTTCCTTTAGGTAGGGAAACTAATAACGATTGTAATTACTGCAAACTTACCTTAAATGATTAAAATATATGATTTCTATTTCTGCAAATACAATAAATAAATATTTTTTATTTACCAATTGCTAAAAATAATAAAATAATTTTAAATCAAAAATAAAATAGAATTTTGTAGTTACTGTCATTTTTTTGGCTAAAATTGAAAAAAAAAAAAAGAATTGGGTTAAAATGAGAAGATATGTAAATATTTGGAATTTTTTACGTCAGTTGGCTCAAACCTAGGTGCAGGAAGCTGATGGCTTGGTACGTCTTACTAACACGAAATTGAACTTTTTTTACACACAAAAATATATTCGAAGAAATCCACTTGAAGAGACATTCTTCCCGCCTTAAAACATATTAAAAAAAAAAAAATAACAACTTCACCACCAATTCAAAATCTGTAAACAATATACAGCCAACATTTAGACACACTTGCTTCGTCATTTCTTAATAACAACCTTATTTTCAAATAGAAGCAATGCCAAGTTGTATATGGCGAGATAAAGTAACTAAGAATTAGAAAGAGGAAAAAAAGAAAAGTAACTAAGAATTTTAAAGAGGAAAAAAAGAAACTTACTAACTGCCTGAGCAAAACGAGGTCTCTCATGAGAAGGCAAGTTGAGGCAAGCAAGTCCAAGGCGGACAATGAGGCAAGGTCTGTGCTCCACATCAAATCCATGCCAAAAAACCATCTTTGACCACTTACCAAGCTCCTGTTCTGAAAGGATTCCGTAAGTCTCCCTCCATCGGATTGTTTTCTTAACGGATGATAGCAAGCATGAAAAGTCCCCATTTGCAGCAGTAAAAAATCTACGGAGCTCGTCTTCATTAATTCTGCATAAATTATCTATGTCATGGTCTGCAGCAACAAGAGAAGTGAAGAAGTTTAACAGCAACACTCAGTTTGGCAACCAAATGTTGCAAAAGGAAAGGAAGGAAAATGTAGAAGCAGAATGAGGCGGAAAAAAAAAGAAGCAAATCTGACTTTCTTTGCTTCAATTTGGAATGAAATTTCTATTTAAAGAAAAAAGGAGTGAAAATCTGTTATTTGTTTTCCTTTCCTGCTAAATTTGAAGTAATGTTTATGGTCTTCTAAAATAAAGGCCAAGTCAGTATATACAACACAACTTATCCCTTGCAAGCTCTAGTTTGGAAATAAATTACAATCATGAACTATGAATAATTTGGCATCATTTCCCTCAACTTCTCTCCTTTTGCTTCTCATTAGAGAGGAAAAAAGAATTTAGTCATATTCCCTTTCCTAATTTTTGTCCCCATTTCTTTTAACAAGACAGAATAAATGTGCCAAGTCTTAAGCCAATATTTCCAAGTCAGTAGCAGTTGGTTATGGCTTTGAGAAAAATAAGGGGAAAACGATTGATGATACAAATCAGACTTCTCATAGACAAACGCATATTATAAAAAGACAAATGATTGTACAAGCATTTTCAATCACTATACTCTACTAAATTTATGTTATCCATTAACTCTAGGCCAGATGAGCAGCACATTGGAATTGACTTTGTTAGAACCAATCAATTTATAATGATTGAACTCCACAAATCACTCTGGAACTTGAGTAAATAAGGAAGTCCTAATTCAGATACCAGTTGCACTTTGAATTAATAAGGTTTAGAAATCCGTGTCATATGATAACCAATTAATCAAAGGATTTAACAAGATGATAAACCTAAAAACATTGCAGATATCTCAAAAGCCATGTTGCTCTTTTTTCTTCATAAATTCTTGAAACAAAAGAACAGCATATCACCTTTCAGGTAATGTAATGCCTTGATTTTTTAGCTCTTTATGAAGTTTCATCAACCAATTGTCAGACGCATTACTTTGAAGATTTGGATCATTACTTCTGCAGATCAAATAAAAATGACAAATTATATGACAACCAGAAAGAACCAATTAATTTTTCCATCACAAAATTCCTCAACAAAGATAGAAAGATGACTCAAAAGAAGTTTAAGACAGCAGTTGTTCCAAAAAGATTCACACATCAAGGATTGCAGGGAATCAAATGTCAACACATATAATGAATATACATGTAGTACAACAACAACAACAACTAAGCCTTAGTCTCACACTAGATAGAGGCGGCTGTATGGATTGTATGTATCTGATTCCCTCTGTCCAATTCCCTATGTCCAAAGCCATAACAGATGGAGTCAGCTATATTGATTTCACCATTATACCTTCAGACAAGGTTCATAAGCTTTAACAAGCTATTAATTACATACATAAAGAAATAAAGCAGGGCTTATGGAACACCCTGCTTGCAAGCTCATCAAGTCCAGACAGATTCTTGACAAATCTTATGGCACTTAATATGAAGCTCCAAAACATCAATTGGCCCAAATCCAGGCTCAAAGGGGCCTCAGGTAGGCATTAGTTCTCATCCATCTATAAGCAAACCATACAGGTATTCATTTGACATGATTCATCTAATATATCTAAAACTTGACTTGAAAAGTTAATGATCATATCTATAGTTTAAAAAAAAAATGATTCTAACTAACTAGTATTTAGTTTAAAACAAGACTTAATACAGAACAGCTGCTTTGAAGTTTGGACACTTAAAAACTTTAAAGCAAGGAAGGCGGGTACTCAATCACTAATATGAATAGGATTAAGGAAGCAAATCTCATTTCTGCTGCTCTGGTTATTCAGAAAGCAGATATCATAAATGTAGAAGCCTGATGCAACATTGAAGAGAAAATTAATGGCCTTGCTAATGATAATTTGCAAAGTCAAAGAACTAGAAAATGTCAAAACTTAGTCCTTCCTCGTTTATGTACCTTGTATCCAGAGAAGCTTGTAGATCTGCTGACTGAGAATTTATTTCTGAATCTGATTGGGCCTGGGAACTCCTGACATTGTTTGAGGCGTCAGCATCACACTCCATTTCTTCTGAGAATGCTGTTGCAACTGAAAGAAATAATAGAGGCCGCGAAAACATCTAGAGCAATGAGGGGAAACAACAACAGGATTAATTTCTATTAGACATATTTAGAGCAAAATAATTTGATCATGATGGTTTTACCGAGGAATTACCTGGACGCCTTTAGCCAAACCCCTCAAAGGAGCCCATTTCTGAATCCACTTAAAAGATGGGTAGCAAAGGAATTGCAAAGCCTGCAAACCACGCCACACAGGGGGGCACTTAGACCTAGATACCCTTCTAACTGTCTCCAGAGCAGCGACTTTAAGTAAAAATATTGCCGCATGACCAACAACACCACCACCATTTCTACTGTGGCCCAAAGAAGCTATGTGCTTATAAGCACCCCGTGTCAATCTTTTAGGATCAGCACCACCCAAGTTTCTCTTATAAACATTTTCTTTAACAGCAACAGTTCTCACCTCAGAATTCCCAATTGAACCAGAATTAAAAGGCGGAGCTTCCATCGAAATAAACTCTAAATTCACATTCTCAGCTAACTAAAAGCGTTTCACCCAGTTTGTGAACACACTTCATAAAGCCAATCAATTATAGTAAATCACCAAACTGGTGATGTTTTACAGAACAATTCTTATGCAACTACCGACCTGCAAGTAATATAGATCACGAATAAGATCAAAACTTACACATTTCCCGCAAAGATCGCTGTAATACCAATTAACCATCAAAATACAAGTAGGTTATTCCAAAACTAATATCAGTAAAAACAAAACAAAACTTTCTAAGCAAAAAAAAGAAATGAAATTCTAACTTTACGATCATCTCTAAATGAAAAAAAAATTAAAGCAGATATCAATGAAATTCCGTTTTGCCAGTATTGTCACAAAACTATAAGAGCTGTATCTAAAACCATCATCATTCCCAAATTATTGATCTATAAAAAGAAAAGGAATCATAAAATTCCGTTGAAAGATCAAACAATCTCACCCGAAAATCTATTGATGCGATGATGTGAGCGATCTGCAGAGGATCTCAAGTGAAGAAAACAAAGAGGAAAGGTGGTTAAATAAGCTAGAATTTGGTGAAATTAACGTTTGGTTAACTTTCAAAGGGAGACAGTATGAATGGGAAGTGCTCAGTTTGGTATCTTTTCGTGATTTGTTTGATCTTCTACGGGGAAATTGAAAGAAAAGAGCCTTTTTGTTTAGCAGTGTTTTTAAACAAAAAGTGAAATCACAGGCAAAGTGGAAAGAGTGAGCAAACGGTCCAGAATTGATTTGAAGACCCGGTCAATACTAATATTCGGGCGAGCATTTACCGTAAACGTTTTTTTCTCCATTAATTAATATTATAGGTGGGAAATGGTAGCATAGGTTTGGTTCGTTCACATTATGAATCAGCATAGGCCAGTTAACTAATTCATTAATAAAAAAAATTAATTAATTCATTAATATCAATTTTTTAAAATTACTAATCATTAATCACTCCATTACATTTGATTAACCAGTCCATCGATTTTAATTTTTCGATTTGGTTAACCAATATTTTTCGGTTAATCATTAAAATTTATAACATAAAATTATTAAAAAAAATTAAACAAACTTAAATGTAATTTTAAATGTATAAAGTAATTTAATATAAAAATTACGAAACAAACATAATTTACTAGTTAAAATTCATGTTATATAGATTAATAGATTATATTATAAAATAGATTTGATATTTGTTGACAATTATAATATGTTTGATTTTAAGTTAAATAAAATTTTGAATAATATTAAATATTATAACATAAACTCTAAAATATAAGAAAATGTAATTACATGCTATTAAGTAAAATATGAACACCAATATATGATAAAAAATAATATATATAAAAGTTAATCGTATACTATATATAAATATTACTATATAATTAAAGAGAATAATATAATATAAATTAAAGTATAAAAATATATTTTAAAATATTATTTTATGTAAATTTTAGAGAGAAATAGAAAAAATTGAAGATATAAAAATAAAAAAAATATATATATGAACCGGTTAATTGTTGACTAATGGTTAACCGGTACTTAAAAACCTAAACTGTAACCATTAACCAAAAATAGTATCGACGTCCAGGATTGCCCGGTATTCGCCCCCCCTCAAGGTCCTCATACAATCTATTTAATGTAATACATTCACTATAAATTTAAATACATACATATATACACATATGTAGACCGAGCTCTCGCAGCCATTCAGCCCACGACTCAATTTAATACCATTCACCGGAAGAGCTTTCCGAGCCATTCAATCCGGTAATCACATTACGATGTAGTACTACTAAACATCCCAAATTGGCATGCCAACCTTATCCTATTGCCCCAATTCCTGTCTAGTTTTACTAAGGACACATCATTAAATTCATATTCTGTTTTTCTTTATCATCCAGTCTCACTTTATAGCTCTTACTTGTTACCAGATTATGTCATAATTATCCTCATTCACGTTCTTCTAAAGTTTAAAGATAAATATATGTATACATACGTTTCCACTGAGGTATTTTGAAACAACAATAAAAACAATTACAATAAATTTCAACAACTCCCTAATTAAAGTCGATCAAGTATATCATAATATGAAATATATTAAATCATAGCCAAACCAAATCATGATTGAAAAGATTTAAATTCAATTTCATGAATGTATTCCTTCAATTCTGTTGTGATAACAATTTATACATTTTTAGTAATATTCATAATGTAAGTAAGATGAAAATTTGCAATTCAACCCATACTACTCAAATTAAGAAATTCTCACTACTTATTTAGCAACCCTTAATTAGTTACCAAGGACATTTGATTTTTATAAAATTTAAATTCATATCTCTTAAAATCATAACTTATACATTACAAGCTAAATAACAAAATTATGGATCAAACTCTTATGATTTAAGTAAATTGTTCTATATTACCCATTTAACACTTATATATGTACTTATAACATCACTTCATACAAATCTTGCTCTATATACAGAAATTCATTACTTACATACTATGCAATTCATCCTATGTTTCATAACCCAATGGTTAATTCATAAAATATTCATGTATATATAACCATGAGTGTGTGTGCGCATATATATATATATAAATATATATATATATATATATATATTCTTATTCTAACTACATAATATATGCTTTCCTAATGTCCACATTTCTTTTAGCCATAATTTTACTTTAATTCATAAAACATCTAAATCACTCATTTAACTTATTGATCATAGTAACTTTTAATTATTTACTACTCTCTTTCCGAACATAAAATATATTTTACCAACATCTTTTTCTTCAAAAATTAAGAAGCATAATGATTGTACATCACCCTTATAATCCAATTAAGAATATATTATAGTTATTTTAAGGTTATACCTTGTTTATAAGAATTAAGATATTTATCTATTGGCCCTCAAGTTCACACTTAAACATATAAATAATTCCTGTTTAGCCTTAAATTTGATATTTAACGTCCAATTAATTATTTATAACACTAATACTACCAAATAAAAATTCTCAATCAAATAATTTTAATTAACATACATACTGAATACTTAGGAAAAACAAATTTGCTTGAACACATACCAAAATTAGCGATAACTCCTTCAACTTCAGCTTCAGTAACTTCAATCCAACGTTCTTATTTTCTTTCCTTTCCCTTTTCACTCAATCCAGTGTTTGCCTCTAAACAAATTCTACAATTTATCAAAAATCCTTTAATTAAATATACATATATCAGCATTAAACTCAATAATTCTTACTAATACTTCACCAATTCCTTAAATAACTCAAGATTTATCTAAAATTAACATTTTTCCCAAATTCCAAAATCCCTAGATTTGCAATTCTTTACTGTCTTAGATCTTCTAACGCAAATAATAATAATAAAGGAACTAAACATAAATTACTTACTAATTAAGGGAGCAAAATTGCCATAAGAGCGAAACCAAGAGAACCCAAGCAAAGAAGGAGACACAGGGGAAGAATCGCGCTGCAGAGGAAGAGAAATAGGGGCGAGGATAGTGCACCGGCAGCTGCTCCGGTGGAACGTTGGCGGCGGCTTAAGGCAGTCGGATCGAAAAGGGAAGGGAGAGGGAAGGGGCGTCGGGGTTTGGGTGTTTTTGGGACAAAGAGGAACCGACTGGTTCCTTAAAGGAGAAGAGATAGGAAGTTGGCCAAAAAGACGGTTCGATTTTGAATCGATTTTACAATTAACCATATTTTCGATTTTTTTGCTCATTCCTAGTTCATATTAGGGTTAAATCACAAACTAATTGAATTATTAATGTATCAAATTTACGAGTTATAAATGAATTAAATTGAATTAGATTAAATCATTATCCAATAAGTCATAAATGAATTAAATTTTATAATATTATTTTTTATTTTTTATTAAAAATAAAAAATTATGTATTTATAAATTATAAAAAAATTTATATTTAGATTATATATAAAATTTATAAAACTATAAAAATATAAACGAATAGGTTTGATTTTGATCCAAATAGATCACATAACGATTGAATCGGATTGAATCACTTTATGAGTCAAACGGATCGGATTGAATCACTTTATGAGTCAAACGGATCGAACCGAATTTGGGTAAAAAATATGAATTATATGCATAGACTTCATAGGTAATCAAATTTTTACAGGTGAAATTAATATTGATTTTGAAAGTTATATATTTAAGGAAAAATGGCTAAATTTACTTTTGCAAAATATTTTAAATTTATTTATAAATCATTAATAAATTAGTTTATATTTATATTTACTTGTAGTAAAAATAATAAACGTGGATATTTTTTAATATTTATATTTAATAAAGTGATCTACATTTATTTTTTATTATAAATAAAAAATAAATATAAGCCAATTGGATAGAATTTTTATGTGAACCCCAAATTGATTACATCAAAGCACCAATATATTTTCAACTAGAAGCAAAAACTAGAACTTAAACTCAAAAAGGATAGCTTTGAAAAAGAAAATCCATTAAAAGTGATGTAATTGATCTTTATTTTTTAGCACTCAAAAAGGATCAAATTGATTTTTTAAGGTAGCGATGCATTTTAAATACGAGAATTCAAATTTCTATATTTTTTAATATTTATAAATCCATATTTCAACCGCCATATATATATATATATATATATATATATATATATATATATATATATATATATATATATATATATATATATATATATATATATATATATATATATATATATATATATATATATATATATTCAGAAATAAATTAGATTATATATTTTTATCATTTTATTTTGAATTCTCTAAATTAATATAATTATTTTTTACACCATTTAATTGATATATTTGTGTAAAACGTTTAATATATTCCCTGTATTTCCTTTTAAGTATTCGCTTCAGAAATTTTTTTCCTAAATAAGTATCCATGTAAAAAAATAAAATATAATTATGCATTTTAATTCCATATTATTCTTATTTCAATAAATATTTTTCAATTCTCAAAATATTTTGGATTTTATTTTTTCAAGACTTAGCTTATTTCAGAAAGGTTAATTTAATAAAATACTATGTTAATTAATGAATTTTTTAATTGTAGTGAAATAGTCAAAGTGACCAAAAGAAAATGAAGGAAGTAGTTTTTTTTGTGAGAATGTAGGGGTAGTTAATACCAATGTTATTAAAATCGGACTGGATAAAAAATCGATAAGGCTGGAGGTTCATGATTCGACCGGGTTCAATCGGATTTTTTTCTATTTTTAAAATATTATAATTATTATAATTTTTTAAATACTATTGTATACAAATTAAAAAAAATTCATCAAATATTAAATATATATCACAAATATTCTAATAATAAGTTACAAAATATAATTTTAATTTTATTATTATAAGTGATTAATTATGAATTTTTGAATATCATATATTAGAAATATAAAAATACAATCATATCATGAAAATAATTTCATATTTAGATGGAGTACTAATGAAAACACAAAAAATATTAACCTTGAATATATGAGTATAATTATATTTAATTACAATAAATTCAAATAGATAATAAGTATATTAAATTATTAAGTGAAATTTTTAGAATTTAAAATTCTAAATTTTCAAATAAATAAATAATAAAAATTTAACATATATATATATGTGTGTGTGTGTATTTTAAATTTTTATTATTTATTTATTTGAAAAAAATTAGTATTTTAAATTTTAAAGATATTACTTAATAATTTAATATATTATTACAATGATCCAAATAGATAATAAGTATATTAAATTATTAAGTGACATATTTAAAATTTAAAATACTAATTTTTTTAAATAAATAAAAAATAAAAATTTAATATATATATATATATATATATTTGATTACAATGAATCAAAAATATAATAAGTATATTAAATTATTAAGTGATATACTTAAAATTTTAAATATAAATTTTTTCAAATATATATATATATGTGTGTGTGTGTGTGTGTGGGTGGATGGGTGAAAATATACAAAAAAAAAAATAATTTTTTACATTTTTTAGACAAAAAATTATGTTTTTTTAGTTTAATTCGATTTTTTGTCAATTCGATTTTCAATAGTTAAATCAATTGGTTAATCAATCGATTCACGGTTCAACCGATCGATCTGATTTGATTTTAATAACTATGGTTAATACCCATTAAATTCAAACACGCGCGCGATATATATCATGACATCATCATATGATATTTTGAAATTATTTCAATGGTCTATTAAATTTCTCATAATTTGATTCGACCATTCTATCCTTCAAAACCAAGATTAGGCTAAATGATATTTTGAAAAATTGAACAAAAATTAAAATTCGACTCTTATTAAAATTGCTACTGTTAAGTTAAAAAAAAATAAAAGAAAAAACCTTTATAGCATGTATAGGCTAGCCAACTATAAGAAAATTATATATGTATATAATTTAAATAATCAATACAAATTAAAATAAAGCAAATATAAATTTGTACCCATTTTTTATTTCCATCAATTTCTATTTTTAACATTTTTAAATAGTTAAAACCTTATCCGATGAGGAGGAATTTACAAGGATTGTATAAAAAAGATAGAAAAACCGTTAAATTAATTTTAAAAATCAAGTTCAAAATGAATTTAAAGCTTAACTAGTCCATTTTAATTTTTAAAACTATGTTTAATGAACTTGAATTTAGATTTAAATGTTTAATTAATTGGTTGGTTAGTTGTTAATCAGTATATATATATATATATATATATATATATATATATATATATAAAAGGGTAATTTTTACATAAATTAATATTCTATCCTAATACCAGAAAGTAGGTGGTTGATAATGTTTAAATGAATTATTTTAGTTTACAGTTATTAAATTTGAATAACTTGAATTTTATATTTAAAATTTAAAAAATTTATATTTTTATTGATTGATGGATTGAAATATTTTATATGAAGTTTATATTTAATTTTTTTAACGGTTAACCAATCATTAATGGTTGATAACAGCTCGAAATTATCTAGTTGATATCGGATCCCAATTTAAGTAATGCTCTGCTTCGATGGTAGCTGAAAAACAAAGAATGCCGACAAATGTCAGGTGAGAGACACTCTGACGGTCAAGTCAGAAAAAGGGTAATTAGGTATCTAGAGTAAATTTTGCTAAAAGAACCCAATACTTGATAAAGTCATCTACTTATATAACTCCTACTCCGATTAGAAATCATAACTGTCCTTGGAATTTCGTAGGGGAAGGAATCCTATCTGTATAGGAAGTCTGACCAGCATAGGCAATAATAGCATGGATCCCTGTCCTAGCAAGACTCTTCCTAAAACGGTATCATCGAGTGCTACCATGTGGATTCTGAATGACCCAATTAGCTAGGAATCTGGGCTATGGGCCTGGCCCAGAGGCCTAATCCAATTATCATAAGTTTTTCCGAGATATGAGACATTTATGTTCAAAATAATTTGAACTTCAACCCACGGTCTGGCAACTGTACAGATTAACGAAAATGAGGCAACGCTTCGACTCTTGCGCTGGCATTAAACCTAAGACAATATCCCATCGACCTCAGCAATGACAATGGAAATCATAATTATTTTTGTAAGGCCCCAACATATACCCTAGTTGTAATTGGGCATGTCTAAGATGCATAAGTGAATAAGTATAAAGAGATGAATATGGAAAATTGAAGTGAAGGAATGGGTTAAGTGTAAATTATTCAAGGATCAATAGGATGGAGATATCCAGATATTTCTTGAAAATAAAGGAAGAGCCATGAGATTTATAGAATTGATGGATGGCCACTTTAGGAGATATAAACACCCATTTTATTTACAAAAAACAACCATTTCTTCTTAAGAAAAATAACTTAAGTTCGATTGTGAAGGTTGTGAAGGCTTGGGCTTACATTGTAATGGCCTCAACACCGGGTCAGCTGTGAACAATACTTTTCGATGATGAATAGTGCTTTTCGGGCCCGAAAGGATACCCGAAAGTCAAAAATATTTTATTGTACCATCGGAAAGTATTAGTCACGGGGAGTCCGGGGTTGAAATTTGAAGTGAAATTGAGGTCAAATAGGCCTCCAAATGTCAAAAATACGAAAAAGTTAGCGAGTCAATTTCCCTGATAGAGAATGTGACTTAGTTTTGCGTAAATAATTAAAAATAGTAAAAGAATTCCAAAAATTGCCAGATTTTGCATGCCTACATGAATTTTTGTGTTGAATATTTTGGTAATAAAAATGGAATTTTTCGGTGACATCGACAGTTATCGAATCGGACCGATAAGTTTGAATCGGACCGATAACGGATTCCGATTGAGCCAAAAATTTGCGTACTAGCTATTTTTGATGTGATAAAATTTATGGAATCATTTTTGAAGTGATTTAAAGTGAGAAAGATAGAGATTTTGATTTGGGCCTTTAATAGTCAAAATTGGGCTTAAAAGAATAATTGGACCAAGCCCATGAATTAGGCCTATATTTTAGCCCACTCAAGGGGTATAAAAGAGAAGAAATCTGCAGAGAATTCCAGATTTCTTGGGTCTCTTCTCTTCCTCCTTGGCTGGCCGAGACATTACCCTTTTCTCCTTCCTTTAATTTGCTCTTATTTCACTTTAAATCATTCTTAGTTCCCAACATATAAATTAAAGCTTCATCTCTCTAGTTTACTCTAGTAACCTAATTTAAGTAGTTTAAGCAAAAGAAGGCAAGGAATCAAGGGATTGAAGAAAATAGGGTAAGTTGGAGTTTATGAATTTTAGTGTTTTAAATTATTTCTTTGATGTTTTCCCATAAATTTTGAGGTCTAGATAATGAATATGAGCTTGGATTTTGAATTTGAGAACAAGAGGATGATGAAATCTAAGGTTTTATGGCTGGTTGTATTAGGTTTGGAAGGAGAAAACATTAATCCAAGGGACAAAGGCAAGGGGAAGGAAGCTTAGACATCCTAGAACAAGTCATTTTGGTATGTGGCTAATAAATCTAAATATTTCCTATTTTATTGAATTTATTTCTTTTACGTATTTAGGAAAAAAATTATTAAGTTACTTAATTTATGAAATTAACTTAAGAAAAATGGAATTTAGACTTAATTGATATTATGTATATGGTTAGAATAAAGAAAAATAATTGTTAGAGAGTAAATGTTATGGTGGCCGAAATTCTATCTAAAGAAATAATGGTGATTTTTGCATGAAAATATTAATTAGTGGCCTAAATTAATTATACATGTTATATTTAACTTCCTTGAATTTTTATATGAATTATGGAATTTATTAGAAATTTTTAAAGCTTATTATTAGTGTATGTAATTAGTGAAATTGATGAATTATGAAGAAATAATTCATAAATAAGGTAAATATGGGTAGTAAATGCAAAATAATGAGTATATAAATTTTTAGAGAATTTATGTACATTACATGAATAAACAAGAAATAAATTATTGATTATGTACAATGAAAAAAATATTGAATTATTGAAAAATAATTCAATAAAATGAATGAATAATGATAATAAATGTGAAAAGTGTGTATAATGAATTATTGCGGGAAGACACATTCAGGGGAGTGCATATTGTTGACTGGAGCCTGTTTTAGGTGTGGGTCCCGAGAGCACCGTATTAAAGACTGTCCTTTGTAGCAGACTGCTCCAGCCACCTTACCAGCATCAGGTACTGGGTCATCAGCTCCGCGAGGTCGTGGTAGGGGAGCAGCCCCTAATACCTCAGTTTCCAGACCAGCTGGTCAGTCATCCCAGGGACAGAGGCAATCAGGAGGACAGACGTATGCTATCAGGGCCCGAGAAGAGGAGGATGCTCCCGATGTGATTGTGGATAAGTTTATTTTGCTATCTGATTCAGTTTATGCTCTGATTGATCCTGGTTCCACACACTCATACATTAGCACAGAACTGGCACGGGGAAAAGGGATGAAAGAGGCCTACTTGGACCAGGATATCTTGGTGAGTAATTCTCTGGGGCATAGTGTGGTAGTGAATAAGATTTATAGGCAGTGTCCTATCAGTGTTCAGGGACATACATTCTTGGCAAACCTTATCGAGTTGCCCTTTCGCGAGTTTGATTTGATTCTGGGGATGGATTGGCTATCCGCCCATCAAGCAACTGTCGACTGCAGAAAGAAGAGAGTCACCCTACAGCTTTCGAAGGGTGATGACATCACAGTTGTAGGTTTGAGGTCTGATTTTCTGTCTGATGTGATTTCCGCTACTGCAGCAAAAAGGTTGATCAGAAAAGGCTTTGAAGCGTATTTGTGTTATGCAGTTGAAGCGAAAAAGGACAGTTTAAAAGTGTCTGATGTACCTACTGTCAGGGAGTTTCATGATGTATTCCCTGATGAGCTTCTAGGCTTACCACCTGACAGAGAGGTAGAATTTTCCATTGATGTTGCTCCTGGTACTGCTCCCATTTCTATTGCTCCTTATAGAATGGCACCTGCAGAGTTAAGGGAATTAAAGATTCAGCTTCAGGAGTTGCTTGACAAGGGGTTTATCAGACCTAGTACTTCTCCTTGGGGAGCGCCTGTCCTATTTGTAAAGAAAAAGGATGGGACTCTCCGCCTGTGCATTGATTACCGACAGCTGAACAAGGTGACTATAAAGAACAAGTACCATCTCCCTCGCATTGAAGACTTGTTTGACCAGCTTAAGGGAGCTGGTGTTTTCTCTAAAATTGACCTGAGATCGGGTTATTACCAGATGGGGGTTAAGGAAGTGGATGTGCCCAAGACTGCTTTTAGGACCAGGTATGGCCACTTTGAATTCTTAGTCATGCCATTTGGACTTACAAATGCACCAGCAGCCTTTATGGACCTGATGAACAGAGTCTTTCACCCCTACTTGGATCAGTTTGTAGTGGTCTTCATAGATGACATCCTGGTGTATTCAAAGACACCGAAAGATCATGATAATCACTTGAGGATTGTGCTACAGACTCTGAGAGAGAAACAACTGTATGCTAAATTCAGCAAATGTGCTTTTTAGCTGAATGAGGTATCTTTCTTGGGCCATGTAATTTCTGCAGAGGGCATCAAAGTAGATCCTTCCAAGATTGAGGCAATTCTACAGTGAAAACCACCTAAGAATGTAACTAAAGTCCGGAGTTTTTTTGGGTTTGGCCAGGTATTATAGGAGGTTCATCAAAGGCTTTTCCACCATTGCAGTTCCCTTGACTCGATTACTACAGAAAAATATTAAATTTGTATGGACTGACAAATGCCAAGAATGCTTTGAGAAGCTAAAGACTTTGTTAACAGAAGCTCCAATCCTTACTCAACCTGAATCAGGCAAGGATTTTGTGATTTACAGTGATGCTTCTAGGAATGGTCTGAGCTGTGTCCTGATGCAGGAGGGCAAGGTGATAGCTTATGCCTCTCGGCAACTCAAGACTCATGAGAAAAACTATCCTACTCATGATTTAGAGTTAGCAGCCATTGTTTTTGCATTGAAGATATGGAGGCATTACTTGTATAGAGAGAGATGCTATATTTATTCAGATCACAAGAGTTTGAAATATCTGCTTACTCAGAAAGAACTCAATCTGAGACAAAGACGCTGGTTGGAGTTGATTAAAGACTATGATTGTTATATCGATTATCATCCAGGGAAAGCAAATGTGGTGGCTGATGCACTTAGCAGAAAATTTATGTCAGGTAATGTTAGTGCTTTGATATGAACCTATATAAGGCAATGATAAGTATAAATAATTAATAGTGATTTTTGCAGCTCTTAGAGCAATGAACACCAGTTTAAGCTTGGCATCGGATGGAGCTTTAGTAGCTGAGCTTCGAGTTAAACCAGACTTTGCACATAAAGTGAAAGTAGCTCAAAAGGAAGATGACCGACTAATGGCTATTGTTAACAAGCTTCAACATAATAGTGAAAGTGATTATTCGTTGTCTGATGATGGAAGCCTTTGTTATAAAGGAAGACTTTGTGTGCCAACTCAAGAAGATTTGAAGAAAGAGATCCTGACTGAAGCACACCATAATAGCTATGCTATGCACCCTGGGAGTAACAAGATGTACCAAGATTTGAAAGCCTACTATTGGTGGCCAGGTATGAAGCGTGATGTGACTGAATTCGTAGGAAAATGCTTGACATGTCAACAGGTAAAGGCAGAGCATCAGGTTCCTTCTGGACTTCTTCAACCACTTGTGATTCCAGAATGGAAATGGGAACAGGTAACTATGGATTTTGTGACTCGCCTACCCATGACTCAGAGAAAGCATGATGCCATCTGGGTAATTATTGATCGACTCACTAAATCCGCTCATTTCTTGCCAGTGCAGATGGACTATTCTTTGACTAGGCTGGCAGAGATTTATATTAGTGAAGTGGTTAGGTTGCATGGAGTGCCTATATTCATTATCTCTGACAGGGATCCCAGGTTTACATCTCATTTTTGGAAGAGTTTTCAGGATGCTCTGGGTACTATACTTCACCTCAGCACAGCTTTTCACCCTCAGACTGATGGCCAGTCCGAGCGGGTGATTCGGATATTAGAGGATATGCTTCGATGTTGTGTTCTTGATTTTGGCACCAATTGGGAAAAGCACTTGCCCTTGGCTGAATTTGCATATAATAACAGTTACCAGTCTAGTTTGAAAATGGCACCTTTTGAAGTGTTGTATGGCAGAAAGTGTAGAACTCCATTGTGCTGGACAGAACTGAGTGAGAAGAAGCTTTTGGGCTCAGATTTGATTCGTGATTCGGAAGAGAAAGTTCAGATTATCAAAAATCATTTGAAGGAAGCAATGGACCGTCAGAAATCTTATGCAGATCTAAAGAGGAAGGATATTGAGTTTCAGGTCGGAGATAAAGTTTTTCTGAAAGTATCTCCATGGAAGAAAGTTCTGAGGTTTGGCAAGAAGGGCAAGTTGAGCCCAAGGTTTATAGGTCCTTACGAGATACTTCAAAGAGTGGGTCCCGTGGCCTACAGGTTGAAATTACCATCTGCTTTGGAAAAGATACATGATGTCTTCCATGTGTCGATGCTTCGGAGATACAGGTCTGATCCGAGCCATGTGATAGCACCAGAAGAGATACAAGTTCAGACTGATATGAGCTATGAAGAAAGACCAGTGAAGATTTTAGCTAGAGAAATCCGGCAACTCAGGAACAAACAGATACCATTGGTGAAGGTCTCGTGGCATCACCACAATGTAGAGAAAGCCACATGGGAACCTGAGTCGACAATGAGACAACGGTATCCCTTACTCTTCAGTTCAGGTAAATTTCGAGGACGAAATTTAATTTAAGTAGGGGAGAAATGTAATGGCCTCAACACCGGGTCAGCTGTAAACAGTACTTTCCGATGATGAATAGTGCTTTCCGGGCCCGAAAGGACACCCGAAAGTCAAAAATATTTTATTGTACCATCGAAAAGTATTAGTCACAGGGAGTCCGGGGTTGAAATTTGAAGTGAAATTAAGGTCAAATAGGCCTCCAAATGTCAAAAATACAAAAAAGTTAGCGAGTCAATTTCCCTGATAGGGAATGTGACTTAATTTTGCGTAAATAATTAAAAATAGTAAAAGAATTCCAAAAATTGGCAGATTTTGCATGCCTACATGAATTTTTGTGTATAATATTTTGGTAATAAAAATGGAATTTTTCGGTGACATCGACAGTTATCGAATCGGACTGATAAGTTTGAATCGGACCGATAACGGACTCCGATTGAGCCAAAAATTTGCGTACTAGCTATTTTTGATGTGATAAAATTTATGGAATCATTTTTGAAGTGATTTAAAGTGAGGAAGATAGAGATTTTGATTTGAACCTTTAATAGTCAAAATTGGGCTTAAAAGAATAATTGGACCAAGCCCATGAATTAGGCCTATATTTTAGCCCACTCAAGGGGTATAAAAGAGAAGAAATCTGCAGAGAATTCCAGATTTCTTGGGTCTCTTCTCTTCCTCCTTGGCTGGCCGAGACATCACCCTTTTCTCCTTCCTTTAATTTGCTCTTATTTCACTTTAAATCATTCTTAGTTCCCAACATATAAATTAAAGCTTCATCTCTCTAGTTTACTCTAGTAACCTAATTTAAGTAGTTTAAGCAAAAGAAGGCAAGGAATCAAGGGATTGAAGAAAATAGGGTAAGTTGGAGTTTATGAATTTTAGTGTTTTAAATTATTTCTTTGATGTTTTTCCATAGATTTTGAGGTCTAGATAATGAATATGAGCTTGGATTTTGCATTTGAGAACAAGAGGATGATGAAATCTAAGGTTTTATGGCTGGTTGTATTAGGTTTGGAAGGAGAAAACATTAATCCAAGGGACAAAGGCAAGGGGAAGGAAGCTTAGATATCCTAGAACAAGTCATTTTGGTATGTGGCTAATAAATCTAAATATTTCCTATTTTATTGAATTTATTTCTTTTATGTATTTAGGAAAAAAATTATTAAGTTACTTAATTTATGAAATTAACTTAAGAAAAATGGAATTTAGACTTAATTTATATTATGTATATGGTTAGAATAAAGAAAAATAATTGTTAGAGAGTAAATGTTATGGTGGCCGAAATTCTCTCTAAAGAAATAATGGTGATTTTTGCATGAAAATATTAATTAGTGGCCTAAATTAATTATACATGTTATATTTAACTTCCTTGAATTTTTATATGAATTATGGAATTTATTAGAAATTTTTAAAGCTTATTATTAGTGTATGTAATTAGTGAAATTGATGAATTATGAAGAAATAATTCATAAATAAGGTAAATATGGGTAGTAAATGCAAAATAATGAGTATATAAATTTTTAGAGAATTTATGTACATTACATGAATAAACAAGAAATAAATTATTGATTATGTACAATGAAAAAAATATTGAATTATTGAAAAATAATTCAATAAAATGAATGAATAATGATAATAAATGTGAAAAGTGTGTATATTAATTTTTAAGGAATTTATATGTATCGGTAATGTATAACCGAAATAAATATTGATATACATATAAGAAAATTTATTGAATTATAAAGGAATAATTCAATAAAGGGTAAAAAAAGTAGTAAATTAATATGGATTAATTTACTATGAAGGAAAGGATAGTAAAACGAATTTTTGTGGAAATGAAAAAGTTCGCAAAAGTTATGAATTAATTTAAAAGTAAATAAAAGTATATTCAGTAATGCCCTTAGAAATACCAGGCAGTAAAAACTAGCTCAGGATATAATTGGCTGGCCATAGGGATACTTCTGTACCGCGGTGCAAGTCATGGCGACTTGCTAGCTATGGATTGGATCTTTGATCACCATGGCTTCTCTGTCTCTGTTCTCTGTTTTGTGAGAATTGGCCCTCTGAGGGTCATTTCTCTATCTCTGTTGTGGTCCTGTGGGGTTCACGTCCCGTGTATCCGGTTTGGAGTTTTCTGTCGGGTTCGAAATTAGGGGCATAATGAAAATAATATGAGAAAATATGAAAAAGAAGTGAAAGATGTTAATTAAAAGTGGAAAAGGACTATTTTGAAAGAAAAAGAAAGTTTAAGGGCAAAATCGTAATTTTACCCAAAAGAGTAAAAGTTAAGTAAATTAATTGAGAATCGTTTAATTAAGGATAATACAGTCAGTTAATAGTTAAAAGGTACTGAAAGGAAGTTTTACATAAAAATATTTAATTAAGCGTAAAATTAAGGTTAAGTACCTTAATTAATAGTTTAAATGTTAAAAAGAAGTATAAAAGGCCAAATTTGTAGAATTAATGAGAAAGAAGGGTTAAATTGAAATAAAGTAAAAGTTTGAATTAAATATGTAAATTGATAAGAAATAATAATGTTAATTAAAAAGGAAAAATGTTATTTGAATATTTGACTTAACGAATCTATAAGGAGATTTTTTGCATAATTGCCTTATTTTAAGTTAAGTATAGAAAATATTTAGATTGTTAGTCACCACTGAGCATGTTTAGTGCTCAGCGCATAGTTTTGACTGTGCGCAGGTACTCAGGAGCGGGAGCAAGAATATTCCCTCAAGGATTTCTTCTGATGTAATAGAATTTATGAATCTTTTGGCATGTATATATACGTAAAAATTTTGCATTTGGATATGTAAATATTAAACATGGGCTGTAATAGTAGATATATGTATTTTTGGATGAGAATGAGATGAATGGATGTCAATTATTATTTGTGATTGTTGTGCCTCTGAGAGGTTGTGAATATTGTCTGTTTTTCAGGGGGCTAGTCGAATTTATAACCGTTATATTGCCAAAATTTTATTAAGTGCATAGTAAATTGGACAGTTACAGGTCATTGAAGGTTGGTAATTAATTAAGATAATTAATTAAATGAATTAAGATAGTAAAATAAGTTGGAAAAAAAAATTTCCAGCATGCGGGGTACCGGAACAGTGTTAAGAATGTTATGGGTGTTACATACATAAAGCCATAAGGAGGCCCATGGGTTGAAGCCCAACTTTTACCTTATTTTTTCTAGAGAATTGAAGAGAAAAATGGGTATAAAAGCCATGAAGGCTAGTCACCCTTTTAGAGAACCCATTTCAGCCATATGGTTTGTGAGAGAGAAACTTAGTGGTTAGTCTCTTAAGGTAACGATTTTCTCTTCTCTTCTTTTTATTTTTTTTCTTAAAATTAGATATTGGATTGAAAGATTTAAATGGATACTTATACATGTGAATTATCCTATGAAGAAAGAAGAGTAGGATGGAGCAAGGAAAAAGGAGAGAGAAAGAGAGATAGCAAGAAAGAAATTTTGGCGCCTTAATAAGGTTTGGGAGTTTTTCTTCCTTATACTATATATTTATTTGATTCAAGTGGATGTATATGCTATATTTGCTTTTTTATTGATGATGGAAATAATTATTGTTGTGTTATGTGAAGAAAATGATGATTTATGCTTTGGAAAGTGAAAAAGTGAATATTTGCTTAGGGTAATGTGAACCAGTTTCAATGTAATTGAAATAATTTCTTACATAGATATCGGATTGAGGTGATTCTAGCTGGAAATGAAAAATAAAACATAGATATACAACTTTGCAGAAGATCCCAAAACCTGACTCTGCCTCTAAGGTGTACGAAATTTAGCTTGAAGTTGACAGACCCCAGTTGTTTGTCATCTAGGAGCAATTTGTAATGTTTTAGTGATATCTTGAGATTCAGATGTTATAACTGAGTAATTTTTTATGTTTTTAAAACTAGATACATAGATAAACAACTTTGTAGAAAACACTTTTCCTAAAAATCTCATTTTCTAGGTCAAAAATGAGATACAATTTGAAACTAGACCTCACGGTCAGGAAAAAAAAATCTAATGACCGTGACATTGCCCAGATTTCAGTTCAGAATCGAAAAAAACCTATTTCACGGTCAGCAAATCTAACCTAATGACCGTGATCCTTCTTTATTTATTCTGACCTTGATTTTCATATCTGAATGGTCATCAAAGTATACCTAAATACTTTTAGAGTGTTTTAAGTGTAAAAATAAGAGTAATAAGTGATATAAAGTGAGTGTAAAGCATAATGAATTAATGAAATAAGGTTAAATGTTAAACCTTAATATATGAAAATTTATACAATTAATGAATATGAATGAACATAAATATGAATGACATGGTATAGTAAAATGAATGCATGATCTATTGAGTGTATTGATGTCATGTTTCTAAAAGTATGTATTAAAATGTACAAGTAATGAATGAGAGTGAACATGGTACATGATATGCATGGTATTACATAATAATCATGTTAAAATGTGATTTGAATATATTTGAAGTGTAAGTGAGTGTACATTGTATAGTGATCTTATTACATGTTTGTATTGAATTTATAAAATCCATGATTTTAAATGTAACAAGTATGATATCCTTGAGTGATTAGTGACTATTGAGCCTGAATTTCTTATAGTAGTTGATAGATAGGCATACCTATAAAGGGCATAGTGATTGCAGCTGCTTAGTGATTCGACACCTAAAGGTGTCTCCTGTATTCGAGACTAGCATATATCGCCTGTTCGATATTGTTTATCAATGTCATTCGATTCGAGACTATTTTATCTCAGTCGTTCGATATTGCTTGTCAATGTCGCCCGATTGTACCTGTATCCACCGTTAATGAAAATTCAGGCGATGGCAGTGATTTGATTAATGAATAATGAAAAGTGATTAGCAGTGTAAATGTTTCAATACTTAAAGATAATATTAGTATATTTTTATTGAGTAATGAAGTGTAATTAAAAAATTATATTGAAGTGTTACTGAGTGAATTATTAAGAAATTGTATTGCAATATTTCCTTAATGCATGGACTATTGTTATAGTATATGTGTTTTGAAACATGAAAAGACATGCTATTATGTTATCTGTATTTGAGATTTCGAAAGTAAGTCAATTGCACTGTTTACTCTCCACTAAGTCATTGCTCAGCACGGTCTTCTTCCCGTGTAGGTACACAGGTGTAAGAAAAAATGCTTTTCTTGAGTCAACATCTACAGGCCACTAGAGAGGATAGCAAAAGAAGACTAGTTTGGTGTAGAGTTTTATTTTATAATTGTTGAATGTAAAAGATTTGAAATATATGTAATGAACTAAATTGTAATTATACTTTAAGTCTATTATATGTCATGTGTATAAATGTATTTTGTACAAGCAATATAGCAGAATAATAAGTAAATAAAAAAGTAATAACCACTACAAGAAAATTTGGAAATAGCAACGGAAAAATAGCAATGGAATTGATTTCGTTGCTAAATTAGCAACGGAAAATAGTTTTCGTTGCTAAAATTGGTTAAACTTTATAAATTTAGCAACGAAAAAATATTTGGTTATCTTCTGTTGCTAAAAGTGGGGAATTTTTGGTGCCATTATTTAGCATTAAAAATTAGCAACGGAATTAGTATTCCGTTGCTAACTAAGGCGGCAAAAAATGGCGGATAAAATTTGGGACGAAAAATAGCAACGGAATATGATTTCCGTTGCTAATTTAGCAACAGAATGAAATTTTTATTGCTATTTTAGCAACGGAAAATGATTTCTGTTGCTAAATAGCAACCGAATTTATATTCGGTTGCTAAAATAGCAACGGAAATAATATTTCGTTGCTAAATTAGCAACGAAAATCTAATTCCGTTGCTAAATTTCATTTTCAATGAAAAATAGCAACTGAATTTATATTCGGTTGCTAAAATAGCAACCGAATTTATTTTAGCATCCGAAATAAAATTTCGTTGCTAAATAGCAACGGAATAATAATTTCGTTGGTAAATGAGGGGTATTTAAGTAATTTTCACGTTTGTTAGAACTATAAAACGGAAAAACCCTACATTTGCCTCCTCTTGCCTGTTTTTCTTTACTCCTCCCTCTCCTTCTTGCTTCTCTCCCCACTTCGCGATTTTCACTCCTTTATCTCTTCCCCTTCCTCACATCGCCTTCTTCCTTTCTCAGGTAAAAATTTAAATCGGTTCTTTTATCACAAATTATGTCTTGATTGTGGTTATTTTTGTTATTTTTTTCCTTTTTGGGTAAAAATTTAAATCGGTTCTTTTATCACAAATGTTTTTGTGCTACCTTTGATGCAATGGTGAGTGGGGTGAAAAATGGTTTTTAAACTGGGAATTACCGCACTGTGTTTGTTTTGGGGCAATGTGAAGGTGATTTATCAAGTGGGGATTGTGGTAGTTTTTTGAAGAGTGGAATTGAGAGTGTGAAAAATAAGTGTGGCGCTTCAATTTCTGGGCAAGTTCATCTTCAAAAGTGCTTTATTAGTTACAGCTTTTACCCTAATGGAGTTCCCACCATTAATTCTAAGTCAGGTATAGTTAGACAAATATCTTCTATTTCCTTCTTTTATATAGATATATATGTGGATATTACATTTACCTTCAGATTTCAAGCATGATTTTATAGTTTGATTTTTATTTCTGTGTCTAATCATTTGAAACTAAGATTTTGCTTAAGCTGAAATATTTATCTAGTTATATTATTAAATAATTTGTTTTTTTTTTGCAAATAATAAGCTTTAGTGTATACATTAAATTTTAGTTATAACTAGCCATCTCTATTTTTATTTTTCTACTTTTGTGCCATTTGTTTTTGGTTAAGTGTAAGACAAAAAAGTAAAAAAAAATAATAAAGGTAGCAGAGTTGGGTTTTTGGTGGGGAAATATGCTGCCACCTTATGCGTATTAAGCTTCTTTCAATTTATTTATTGCTCTCTCTCATTTAAGTTAATTAAACAATAATCAAATGTTAAGCTAAAAAGGTATGCTGTACCTCCTATCTGCATTTGGACCTAGCTGATGTTGAACTGTGTGTTTCAGGACCAAAAAGCTGTGTTGTATCTTTCGCTGCATATATTTTTTTCTTTATTAGCATAATCAGGTCATTTGGAATGTAGGGTGGTTGAGTTGGAAGCTGTTTATGAAATTCACCATTTTTGATCTTGTGGACAAATGCTGAAGGAGAAATTGATTGACGTGGTTGTGGAGAAAATGCAAATTCCTCGTTTGGATTAAATATAATCTATGAATGATATTTTGAGGTCGTAGTGGATTCAGCTTGTTTGCCTTATTTTGCTGCGTGGTTTTATTGGGTGTTGTGCATTGCTTCATGCGTCTCTTGCATGTTAAATTTGGTTTTTGTCCGTGCTTTATTTGCTTATTGATTTTTTAAAATTGTGTAACTCCGCCTATGTGGAAAAGCACATAGCCGGTCCCAAGCCCGAAGAAATGAGGAGGGTTGCACTGAATTCTGGAATGCGAGTTTGGTTGGTTATTCTCATCTGTTCTCTGCTAATTCTTAGGTTTTGTAGGTTTTGAGTTTTAGGTTTTGAGTTTTTATATATTGGGGAAGGGAATGTGGTAAAAGAGTGGTGGTCTGCATCGTATGTTACTCTGAGAGTGATGTGCACTTCCACACGCCATCACCTACCTCATGCGAGTATCTGCTGTATTTTTTATAGGTAAAGCATGGTCTTTGTGTTGCTTGTGCCTGTGGAAACTACAAATTTTTTTTTGTGAGTATTGGATAGTTCATTAATATATTCACTGCAAGTTAGTTTGTGAAGATAAATTGTGCTGAATAATGCTTAAATTGTAGCTTTATAATATTATTTAATAGGTGAAATTTTATGACAAAATGTGAATCAGTTTTTAAGAACTATTTTTCTTTTAAAAGACTGCAGTTTGTACAGTGAAAGAATTATTATTTTCCTCTATGCGAATTTAATAAATATAGTAAGTTCTTTTTCTATTTAGTCTTCCCGGAGCTAGATAAGAAAACAGGAAAAAAACCACATACTCACTCATTTTCTGTTATTTGTTTTTCTTCAGTTTACCCACTCATTTTAACTAGAAATGAATTATCATACTCTTCCAGACCTTTTCAGTGAATGATGCTTATGTGATTATTACCTCAGTAGAGCACCATCGCAGGCTAACCTGGTGTCTTGTACGAGGATCCATAAATTCAGGTATCATTTCCTTCTATCTTTTTTTTTTAAACATTTATGATTAGTTATTATCTATCTCTTCATGTTCAAGCCACCTCTTTCTGCTGCTTGCTTACCGACTTTGCAATTCTTTTGAATCTTGTAAATATTTTTCAGGTCATTATTAAAGCAGAATGGCGGGGACAACATAGGCGTCTAATTCTTTTCTTAGGAAACAAAAATACTTCTCCCCTTAGCTTTGTTCAGGCTCTTATATTACCGCCTGCCCATTTAAAGATGGAGCTCTCATTAGTTCCAGAAACTATTCCTCCTCGGGCATAGGTGAAACTTGCAACTAATTATTTATTGTTCAATGTCTTGTATCTGTATTGCTATTGATCTTGCCTTCTCATTCTCAGTCTCGTTTTTTATTATATAGGTTCAATGTCCACTTGAAGTCTTGAATATTCGCCCAAGCAGGGATTTTGTTGTACTTGACTTCTCCTACAACTTCGGCACCAACTTGGTAATTGGAGATTAATATTGTGTTTTTTGTTGCCTACCTTTTTTAATTTAGAATGTTTCATTCATCAATTTAACGCTTGGCCTTTTATAATAGGTCAATGTCAAGCTTCGCCTTCCAGTTGTTCTGAACAAATTTCTTTATGCCTATACCAGTGTCTACAGAAGAATTCTTTCCTCAATGGAGGTCGCTTTCAAGGCCACCATTGAAGCTTCAAGAAGTAGTATGTATATTTTGCCTTAGGTTGAACAAATTTAAATTCTTTTTAATAGCAAACGTCTCACTCTCTTCAAGTCAGCTTTATTATATAGCTGTCTGATCATTGACAATGTGCATAACTACCTATTCAATGGTTAGAAACATGTTTTGAATCCCATTTGAATGCATGCTATTCATTCATAGAAGTGAACTGTGAATGACTTCGGTCAGCAACATCCTTCTTAATGCAGGAAAGAATATGTAAACTATCTTTGATTTTGCCAGCTACTCTAATATTCTGAAATGCCAGTCCCATAGCCATTAGGATCTCTCAAAATCTAATTTTCTTATTATTTCTGTATTGGTTAATATGCTGTGCCTTTTTTTTGCTATTGCTTACACAGGTTAGAGGTGTCAGACCACTGCCTCTTGCTGAAATGGCAACCTCTTTAACACTTTACGGTTGATGATCTGCAGAGATCTTGTAAGCCACTTTTCTTTCACTTCAGTTTTTTTCATCCTCTTCTAACAAATAGTTTTATACAGTTCCATTTTCATTATAACATTCCAAGTGAGAATAGAAACTAATCAAGCAGATAGAACACAGCTGCGAATGACGGTTGCCTCAGGGGACCCCACATTATCATTCGAGTACGTATTTATGATATCATTCGAATGACGGTTGCAAGTACTTTGTTCTAGTATACATATGCTTTTTTATTGCTTCACCTATTGTTGTTTCTGGCTATATCTTCCATTGACCACGTAACCCTCCCTAATTTTTATATTATTTTATAAATGTTTATGAGAAAACAGTCAAGATTAAAGTCAAGGTCAGTGTTATCGGTATCAATATGTATGTCGGGAGTGATTCAGCATAGATGTTTAAGTTTACTTGATAATCTAAAGAGTGATTCAACTAGAAATAGATGGAATGGTGGGAATATAATAATAGTGGCATGAGAATTAAGTTGTAGCATAATTTCCTCTTCATCTATTGAGAAGCTTTTGATTGCATGATTTCAATTTCATATCCACTGAAATTTAGTAAATTGGGATATACAATGAAATGCTTGTTTTTGATATAGGATTTCTATGTGAATGATTTGTAATTTCTATGTGAATGATTCTCCCCTTTTTATGTTGCACATTTTCAGGAAGTTAACAATGTGTAAATCAATAGGATTTCAGTCATACCCATATGAAGGGAATAATACCAATTAGACTAGCATATAATAATGATTTTCTGATATTAAAAAACTGTAATAATGTTTAGCGACGGATTGGCAACATAAACAATCGTCATTAATTTTTTTACTTATGGGTGAATTTAGCAACGGAATATATTTTTTCGTTGCTAAATTTAGCAATGGAAATTTATATTCCGTTGCTAAATTTGACCAAGTCATGGAATATTTTGGTGTTAATTTAGCAACGAAATTCAATTTTCGTTGCTATATTTAGCAACGGAGCACATTTTTCGTTGCTATATTTAGCAACAGAATAAATTTTCGTTGCTAAAAATAGCAACTGCCCAATTAGCAACCGAAATTTTAGTTGCTAATTTCCGTTGCAATTTTTGATTAGCAACGGAAATTTGACTTTTTCTGTTGCTAAATTGCAATTTTCTTGTAGTGAATAACGGGCATTACAATTTTCTTCGATTTTCCTATAATAATGCCAGACGCGATTAATTATCCCACACCTCGAGAACATCTGCACCATCCATTCCTCTTGTCATCCAAAGGCTTGACCTGCCTATAAATTCCTATTTTCAATTTGCATTTCCACCTTTGTTGCTCTATTTTTTTGCTTTCTTGCTTTTCTCCCTTTCTTCTGTTTCTTCTCCAGTGTTTATCTGCCCTCATCACGCCTTCATCCATATTTCATCTTCAATTTTCTCCAGGTTGGTAACTTAGATCCTTATCCTTTTCCTTTTACCATTCCTTTCTTATTTTATCATTATATAAATGAGCGAATGTGAGGGCTCTAGAGAATTTAGATTAGATAGCGTACTTGATATGCCAACACTGAGCACTTTTGCTTAAGATTTCTTAGATTGTAGTACCCAAGAGGTGCTTATCTGAGCTCCTATCTAAAAAACCTCATGTCCTAGAAATTGATCTCCCAAAGAATATACTTGGGTAAAGTCGATCAGGTCGGAAATTAAAATCAAGGACCTTATTGACCTCCGAACCTCTATGCATTCCCAACCAATATACTCTTAAAGCTCCCAAATAGCACCTTCGTGCGAATGCTAGATTTAAAGATAAAAAGAAAATAGTGGTTTATGAGGTCCACTTCCTAGCCGGAGTGACATTTCCTTTAACCTAGTTCAAACTAGACTTCTTAAACTACTACGACCTTATCATCAGCTAAGTCCACCCTATCGCTTGGCTAACTTTTTATACCCTCCAACCGTGGACATCGAAGTAAGCCCTTAACTTAACCATTAGGCTATTTAGGGCTACCCACGTGGTTGGACTTCGCATTATGACTGAAGATCATAGCTAAATCCAAGCACAAATTGGATATAGAGTCTTTTCTGGCAAACTTAAGAGCTTGGAGAACTGAAAGGATAGATTCTTCATTGTTGAATCCGAGTAAGAATTCCATTTTTGCAACATATGGGGCCGATATGCAAATAAAAATAATGTTGCTTAGCCAAGAGGAAGAGGAAACTTTTAGCTCGCTGCTGAAAGCTCGTCGAAGAAAAGATAGACGTTTACGAACAACTGGATCCTAATTCAACAAAGTCAAAGCTCGAAAGAGAAGAGATAATTATTTTTGCTTTTAAGTTTCGAGTCTGATATTTTCTCATTATGTCTCTATATTGTAGCTATGAAGAGAGCTTCCAAATCATCTATTGGAGATCGTATGCAGGAAATGCAAAAGAAAGCTAAAGTTTCCAAGAGTTCAGCCCCGGCATATACCTCTTAAGCCCTCACTCTTGTAGAGCAAGCTCCGAATCCTCCCCTACCTGCTCCTGCACATGTGGCATGGAGCTCTGCTAATTACAACAGTCTTAATGCAATCACCATTTCTGATGCATCTCCGACCTCCGTGCTTGTTAACCGTCTCCTTTTGCCAACCCTGGTCATCCTTCTGTACTGCTCCCTGACCCCACCTCCTATCGCATCGGGGAAAGCAAAAGCTTGACTACTCTTGCTGATCGAGCTAATAAATTTGACAAGTTATTAGATGAAATTCGAGCTTTTATTCTGCAGAACAAGGCTTATTATTTGTCCAATGCCGAATTCACTAACTTCTGCTCCCTGCTCACTTGTATTCCTGTAAAAGTATCCCCTTATATCAACCTAACAATCGATAACTTGTGCTTTGTTATACGTCGTAACCAAGTGGATGTGAGTCCCCTTCGTCTGTTTTTTTTTAACCTAGCACTTCTTTCTTGCAGAATTTCATCTTATCTAATGTTATGTCGGGCAAGATAAATTAGCTTGTTATGTTGATCAGAAAGGAAAATAGAGCTTCTGTAGGGCTGAAAGATAAGCTTAAAGCTATCAAACATGAAGTTGCGAGCTCAGTAGAGAAGGTAACCTCAGCAGAGATCAAAGCTCGAGAAGTAATAGAGTCACTCAAGAAAGCCAATGAAGGGTTCGTATAGAGAATTGCTGAGCTTGAATCTTAACTAGCCAAGGAGAAAGAGGAGCATCATGCTGCTAAGGCTAAACTAGATGAGGCTAATGTCAAGCTTCAGAGAAGCCGTGCTGATAAGGTTGTTATTGACAAAATCCAAGCTGAGTTCGAGAATAAATGTGCCTATCTTGAGGACAAGGCTATAGATTTGGTCGTCGAGCAATGTGTCGTCTATGGCAGCAAGCTCGTGAAGGCTGTCAAAGAGAAATATCCAAATGAAGACTTCTTTTAGACGAAAGAGGTGTATCCTGATGAGGATTAGCTAGGATTTTCTTTTTAATTGTAACCTCCATGGCCTTTTGTATTTTGATATCTTGAAGAACTTTTGGTATACTAAGTCATTCTCACTCCGAACATGCTTATAATCAAAACTTTTCTAATACTTAAAAGAGGTCCTGAACAATAATATAATTCAAAAAACTCATTCAATGAATGGAATTTGGATGAAAATTCTCGTGGCTTAAGCTGTCGAACTGAGCTTCCATCTATATTAAGAATAATACTCCTGGCTTAAGCTGCAGAGCTGAGTTGTTACAAGATATTAGCATCAAAAATATCAAACGGTAAAAAATAATCAAACATTCATGGCGAAGATGCCAAATCGAGCTTAAAAGAATACAAAGTGCTTGTGGCGAACATGCCTATTTGGGCTAAAAGATACAAGTGTGCTTCCGATGAAAATGCCAATTTAAGTTGAAGGAGACTTGTAACGCCCCAAAAATTCGGATTGATTATAGTTGTTAAATAGTACATTTTAGTACTAATTCGCAAGGATCAATTATGAAGATTCCAATATAAATTAGTATTTTTTTTGGGTTTTAATTTAATAATTGTTAATTAAAACATATTATGAAAATTAATATAAGATGATAATGATAATAATAATAATGTTAAAAGGTGAGATTTAAAAAGAAATGTGTGGTTGAAATTTAAAGAGAAATAGTGGGATAAAAACAAACGTTGTGTGTGTGTGTGTGAAAAAAATAAAAAGAAATAAGTTAAAAAAACGAAAGGGAGAGAAGATCAGGAAGAGAAGGAGAGGGCGGAGGAGAGGCGCTGCCACCGATCGGCGTGGCTGCCACTACCTTGGCCACCGGCTATCGCCCCCTCACCATTTCTTCCTTGATAGCGTCGTTGTTCCCCCCTGATTCGTGTCCTTTCTCTTCTTTGGTCGGATCGATTTTCTCTTCTTTTCGGTAACCAGCGACAGCGATTGGTGTCACTGAGACCACCGAAAAGCTCCCTGTGGTGAGACGGATCTTTCGGTGCCTGCCAATCGTCCTCACTCGTCGGTGAAGTGTAGATCGGAGCACGTGGCAGTCGGCGATTCCATGAGGTTTTTCGACCAAACCACGATGCCTTGGGGCGCGTGAAGACCACCAAAAAGCTACTGGCGACTCTAGCTTCAGGCGCGAGGCTCTGACGAGTCTCCGACGAGGCTCTGAATAGGCAAAATGGAGAGGGAATTATGGGCTTCGACTCTACGGTATGGGAACTATGTTAAAAGTTTAATTTCATGTATAAGATTGAAGCACGATTTGGTTAAGTTTTCTAAGATTATGATAGTAATAGGGTATATATTCTTGCATACAAGCCATTAAGATGATGTTGAGAGATAGTAGAGTTAATATAGTAAATTTAAGAATTGGAATTATATTAAATGATAGATTCAGGAGATTAATTATATTTGAAATTAAAAGTCTATTTCATGTGAGTGTTTGTACAAAATTGTAAGAAATTCCCGATCCTTTTCTATGTGTTGATTCAATCACCAGTATATAACTAAAAAGCCTTCCAATGCCTGATTGCAGGTGCCAACTGAAAATGCCTATCAATTTTCCTAGTACAATACATTTAGTTACTTTTGATCATATTAATATTCCTGCGAAATTCACTTTTTGTAAATATTGGTTGTTTCTTGTTAGCTTTGTTGCAAATCAACCTGGAATTATTAATTTGCATTACTTCCTCCAGAAAAGGTCCGTAAAGTCTTTCTTTGAGTCTTTATGTGTTAAGAAATTCTACTTCTTGAAGAGGGTTAATTTTTTTATTTTATTTTCTGATTCAAGATTAAAGCCTGAGGGCTGAAAAAAAAAACAAAACTCTTAGGCTGCCTGAACTGTCCCTGATTATATCAGATTTTTTGTATAACTGGTAATAAAATGATTTATTCATGGATTGGTAAGAGAATTAAACAGTGCAATATAAGCTTTGTTAACTGTCACTGTAGGGATTATCAGTGAAAATTATGCATGTCATGTAATGTTAAACATAAGAATGAGATAATTTTTGTTTTAACAGTATAGTGAAAGTCAATTATTTGACATTGCATATCTGCTCTTTTAGTTGTAGAATTGGTTTAACAATAAAGTAATGATGTCTTGTCTTTTAATTGTTCTCTTTCACACTATTAATTATGGTTTAAATACAGCTTTTAGTTTATAAAAAGGAGCTTAGTTGGTAATGGAATCGTTTTTGTTTTAAAAACTAATTGTTTAACTTATAACGATATAATTCTTGAGTATTCTAGCAATATGATATAATTGGAAATATTAGGGATTATAAGCCTATTGTTTAGTTAGTAAGGAGATTACAAAGTGAAAGTTTGAAAAGTACAGTGTCCACAGGGTTTGTTGTCGATTTCTGCCTTTATTTAAAAATAAAATAATAAAGAGTTTAGTCAAAGCATCAATTTTATTAAGATTGTTCTTAAATAAGTTTAACTTGTCATACGATGACATAATGATATATGAATTTACTCTATGATTATATGGATTGATAAAATTATAATATAGTAATATGTCTCTGTTATAATAATAAGAATTTATATCAAATAATCGTTGTTGCTATCATTGCATAACTTCTAATTTAGTAAAGGAAAGGTGACTAGGTAATGAGGGTTAAAGTTTAATAAATTAGTTACATGTACAGTATTTGATCAAGTCAAAAGGAAAAAGAGGTTACTCTTTGGAGATAGTTAAAGTTAACTTAAGTTTTATTCTCATTTCTTACTATAAAACTTGTACAAATATTGGGTTATGAAGTATTTTAACTTTATATATACTATTATCTTTCATGATGCATTTTGCTAAGGTATTAAACAAAAAAGTTACTTGACATGTAAGAGATCATGATAGAGTAAAAAGATGATTATTTAGGATTTAATGGACGATAGTTGAAAGTTTAATGTTATAATACAAAGCAACTGAGAATGTAACTAGTATAGTAGCAAGCTATTGGTATAAATGTGACACATTTATCTCTCTTGATACATTTTTGTCTGGTACTTAAATAATCATTATGAGCATCATTATACTAAATGGAGTGGATATAGTACTATGTTTATGCTTTTATAATAATATGAGAAACTGATGTTAAAAATGTTATGCTTTTACATATGATTTCCTTGGTATATGACTATTTAAGATGATATAGTTACATAAATGAGCATGATATTAAATTTATATACATATATAGACATCTCTATTAAGGATTATACATTGAATATATGTATCGAATATAGTATGTTTGATGATTAAATTAAGTACAATGGAACATGAGAGATGGCTATGATGAACTATGCAGGTACGTCTTTTTGAAATGATTATGTGTTTATGTGTTATTTTTGGCACTCATGGTAGGTGTGATTATATATGATTTCATTCTCATGAAAACAGTCTAGCAATGCATAAACTACTATGACAAGTATAAGTATTGTTAACATGTGGCTATTAGAAAGTTTAAAAGTAATTTGAAAGAATCTATATAAAGTAAATTCCTTTTATGAATGAAGAGTAATTTAAAGAGAAATTGCTGAATTATTGTGAAATAATTCATGACATAAGTGAAAGATGGTTCACAAACCGTACAAAAATATTGAAGATTCTGAATAACTGTATTTTCTGGATTGAAAAGGAATTGAAATGATGAGAAATTTGATAAATGTATTGAAAGTAAGTGATCTTTTGTGCCCTTAGAAAATATTATGGCAGTAAAAACTAGCTCAGGATATAATTGACTGACCATAGGGATATCTATACCGCAGTGCAAGTCATGGCAACTTTCTTTGCTATGGTAGGATCATTGATCTACATAGTAATTATTTGTATTTGTTATCTGTTCTGTGGAGAAATGGTCCATTGGGGTCATTTCTCAGTCTGTTGTGGTCCTGTGGGATCCACATCCTGTATATCCAGTTTGAGTATTTCTGTCGGCACTGTACTAGGGGCATTAATATGAAAATAAGTTAAAAAGTGTAAAAGATAAGAAATGTTATAGTTTAGAACCAATTTGCATAAGAATTATCCTTTTATACATGTACAGTAAATAAATAATAAATTGAAAGTTATAATATTGATGAGCATGTGATTCTTTAGTACATAATATATGGCACACTATGGTGTTAATTAATATATAGTTCATTTTGTTAAGATTATTTTAATGATTACATGAAAGTGAATTTAGAATGCATGCTATGTTTTAAATGATGTATATGTATGAAGAAATTATACCAAACGTCTTTTGTGGTAACAATTAATGATGAATTTTTTACTGAGTTATTAATTTTTGTTGCCTATATGAGTAAGATGTTTTGTCGCTTATGCTTGTAATTTATTGCTAAATGTAAGAACTGTGATCTAAGGAAATTGAACGTATCAATTAGGAATATTATTAACTTTGTACTTGTATAATTGATATTACGTGTTCAAAAGATTATCTTTAAATTATACTATTCTCCACTAAGCTTTATAACTTAGCACGGGTTTTGTTATCCTTGTAGGTAACAAGACAGGCTTGTTTTTTGTTAGACAGCTGCTACGGCTCAACCATCAGAAAAGGGGATCTAGTTTTAAGCAATTCACCTGTGAGGTTCAAAGATGTAGCGAGGCGATTTACATGTAAATTGCTTTTTATTCTGGAGTTTTATAGCGGTTTAAGAGTGTTATTTGTAATATTGAATTTTCTTAGGAAACGTGATAAATAATGAGAATAGATGTATGAGATACTTGTACAGATTATTTTTGTATTGTTGTGCCCCTGAAGGGCTGAGAAAAATTGTCTGATTTTCAGGTGGATTAGATAAGTTTTTAGACGTTATATTATCGAATTTTTATTTGGTAAGTAGTCACTTGGACAATTATAGTTTTATCGGCTTACTTAATTTATAAGTATTTCTTTTTGGACAAGCCTGGAGTTGATAGGATAGTTAAGATAAAAAAAATTTTCGGCTTATCACTTGTTTCTATTAGACTGTTCTGTAAGGGTGTTATAAGACTTCTGGTGAAAGCTGTCCGTTTGAGCCCTAGAGAATTTGCTCCTAGCGAATATGCTTATTTGAGCTGAATGAGAACTCCCGAGGAAAACTACCTATTCGAGCCCCTGAGATTTCGCTCCCAATGAACATGCCTATTTGAGCTGAATGGGGGCTCTCGGTGAAAACTGCCTATTCGATTCCCAAATATTTTGCTCCTAGCAAATTTGACTATTTAAGCTAAATGGGAGCTCCCGACAAAAATTACCTATTCAAGGCCCAAAGATTTTGCTTTCGGTGAACATACCTATTTGCTAAATGGGGGCTCTTGGCCAAAACTGCCTATTCAAATTCTAAAAATTTTTCTCCTAGCGAACATGCCTATTTGCTAAATGGAGGGCTGGCTCCTTGTGAAAATTGCCTATTCGAGCCCTAAGAATTTTTGCTCCTGGCGAATGTGCCTGTTTGACCTAGGTTACTGATGGTACTTCTTTAGATTGGAAATGTTCCAAAAGTGCAGCAATATGTAATGGCTCAAATATCAAATTAGTCGAAAATAGTATTTTTCGATGGAGAATAGTGACATCGAGGTAAATAGTATCTTTCGGATTTGAAAAATATTTTATTGGACCATTGGAAAGATGAGGCTAACAAGAGTCCAATAATATAATCTGGACTAAAAATGAGGTCAAATGGATCATCAAAAGTCAAAAATAAGAAAAAAAATCACAATTTCGGTCCAAGTAGTGTCTGTGTTGACTAAAGTTTGATCAAAACTTTTAAAAATAGCAAATGACCTCTAAAAATTACTAGAATTCTTAGATCTACATTAAATAAGTTGTAGAATCATATGGTAAAGAAAAAGTCATTTTTCAGCGACAAGAAAAATTGGGCTATTGGACAGGTAAAAGTCGATCAGATCGAAAAATAGTTTTCGATTGATTCAAAAATATTCATTAAACCTAATGAATATATTTTGAGAATTTTGGAAGTATTTTTAAGAGAAATTAAACTTAAAAAGTAAGAAAAAAATAATAATTTCGATTTAAATAGTAATCAAATGATCTTGGGTTTGATCGATGCTTTAAAAATAACGAATGATCTTTAAAAATTGTAAAATTGGTATTTAGAATTATTTGATAGTGAAAAAATAATTTTACGATAACACCAAAAATTACCTAATCGAACCATTTTAGTAAACAAAATTAGAAACGGACTCTGATTGAGCTAAAATTTTTTACATAAGCTTAAATTATTATTTTAAGAATTATGTAATTGATTTTGAATGGATTTGAGCTTCGAAAGAGAGATAAATGATTTACAGTATATTAAATAAGCTTAAAATAGGACTTGGGCTTAAATTAGGTTGGGCTAACTTGGTTGAACCAAGCCCAACCCATTAAGAGGCTTAAAAGAAACAAAAAAATCTGTTTTTTTTCAGAATTCACCATAGTTTTCTTCTTCTTGGCCGAATTTCTTTCTTTTTCTCTCTAATAGTTGCTTTATTTTCTATTCAATTTTCTCCCTAAACTCAAGCCTTTTAAGTAAATTTAAGCTCTTTTATTAGTATTGGCAGCCTTTAACTTCTATTTATGGTGAAAAAAGTGGTAAAAATCAAGAATTGAAAGTTGAGATGTGATATTAAGGTATGTAAAATTTATGGTTTTAATTTAGTTTAAGGATTCCAATAGGTAAATTAGGGTGTGTAGATTTTATTTATGTGGTTGTATTGAATAAAAAGATTTAAATTGATAGTGATTTTTTTAATGACATATTCAGCCACTTGGAGAGATTGAGGAAGAAGAAGTTTTATGCTGAAAGACATGAGAATGGGAGTTTAAAATGTGGAAAACAAGAATCTAAGATAAGTGGATACAAAATCCCCTACTTATTATTTAATTGAGTTGGTTTAGGGTTATGAATGTTATGTATGTATGTGAATAATGGATGTATAATTGAAATAAATTTCATAGACATGATTATGGATATTAAAAATGATGATTTGAATGACTAAAAATATAGAGAAAAAAAATTTTAAGGTATGGACTTATGTTGGCCGAATATGGAACATAGGATTTTTGGGGTGTAATTTCATGTTTAATGCTATTTAAGTATGATTTAGTGATAATGGACATGTAAATTAGTGAATTAAGAGATAAATGGAATAAATGAAAATATAGAGGAAAAATACAAACCTTAGCTGAATTGAATAATGAAGTATAATGCTATGTACTTTAATGTTAATTAAAAAAAATAATTATGTATTTGAGGAACTTAACATATAAATTAGTTGAATGAATGATAATTGAAAATAAATAAATAAATTATAGAATGGATGGGGTGAATAAGGATAAAATTAAAAGAATTTAAAAGTATTGGGGCAAAATGGTAAATTTGCAAATGGATGAGATAAAGGGGTAAATGGTAATTTTAAGTAAAATTTTGGTTAACCGGGTAAAAGGAAGGATTAATTGAGTATTATATGTGAATTTACGAATGAAATAAGGTTTGGGAACTAAACCAAAATTTTACAAATGAATATTGAATTAATAAGTGTAAAATGTATACTTAGTGTCAAAATTGTAAATAAAATGAACAAAAAGGGTATTTTAGAAATTTATAAAAAAAGAAGAGAGATTTAAATGGAAGAAATTAAAAGTTCAGAGGTAAATTGTAATTTTGCAAAATATTGAGAAAAAGGATAAAAATAGTAAATTAAGTATAATAAAGGTTAATTAATTGAAATGAGTAATTAATTAAGTATTAAATTGTGAATTTTTATATGAAATGAAATTTAGGGAATAAACCAAATTTAAAAAAAAAGTGAATTAATAGTGTAAAATGTATAATAGTGGTAAATTTGTAAATAAAACGAAATAAAGGGTAATTTAGTAATTTATTGAAAAATTATGATTAAATGGTAACTTTATGTGTGAGTATTGAATTGATGATATTAATTGAATAAGCAATGGTACTTTGATAAATAAATTGAAAATGAAGGGTATAACTGTAATTTGATGCAATTTGAAGAAATTAAATGGTAATTCAGCTATTTTAGGGATTAACATGTAAATTGTTCATAATAATATTAATTGAGAACTGATATGCTAAATAGTTATTAATATGCGTAATGAAAGTGATTGTTAAGAAACTTTAAGATTTAATGATTGAATAATAATAAAATTAATGTTATAGAATAAATGTAAGAAATATATGTAATTGAAATGAATGTATAATTAATCGAATGTATAGAAACTATTTGAAAGTTTAAAATAGTATTGAATGATTGGAATGATAATATTGTATGAATTAATGATATGATTGGATCCGAATGTATTGGCAAATGAATTAAAAAATGAAAAAAAATGATCTAAAAAGTAAATTGAAATTAATTGAATATTGCCCTTAGTAGTAATCTGGTAGTTAAATCTAGTACTATATATATAGCAATAGCGCGGGTCATGGCGACTTTCTTTAGTGGATCATTAATGGTCTACTGAATGAAATATTGTAATGTGAAATGTGAATGGAATGTAAATGTTCGGATGGTTCTTCGAAATCACTCTAAATGTATTGATCCCATGTATTAGGTTCGAAAATTTTTACCGGATTGATACTAGGGGCAAACCAAAGAAAGAAAATTGAATTGAATAATTTATAAAAGAATGAAAAATGATAAAGTAAAAGAAAAATCAATCATAAAGTATAAATGTTATATTAGAATGTCTGATAAAGTATTGAATAGCTAATTACAAAAGTAAAAGTACAAGAACAGTAGTGTGATAGCAAAATGAATAATTGATAACCGATCAAAATTCTGCCTACAAAATAATGAATTAAAATGAAAAAAATAAAATACTGACGTAATAAGAGGCTAAAGGTATAAAAGAAATATAGATCATAAATTTAATTAAATTAAGAGTCTGAACTGAAATTGGATAAAAATAAAAAAAAAGTTTAAGAAACTAGAGACATAAAATGAATGAAAAAATACTGACTAACGAAAATGTATACACAATATTGGTATAAGGATTTAACTAAATTATTATTAATAGTATTAGGCACAAATTTAATATAGGAACAAAATTGTATAGATTATACCAAAGTGATTGAACGACGAGAAAAAAAAAAGAAAGAAAAAACGAAAAGGAATAATAAAATCAGTTAGGTAATGTTATAACTGCAAATACTAAAGTAAAAATTGAAACGAAATATAATTTAATGAAATTTCATAGACTAAATCGTAAATGAACCTTAATTAAGGGATTAAAATGTAGAGTAAAATAAAAGTTAGGAAAGTAAGTATAATGGATAATGATAATATTGAATAGTATAAGAGTGTAGGTAGATAATAGTTTTAATGATAAAAATGATAATAATATGGCATCTATTAAGAGGATAAGATATACAAAAAATTCAGTAATGAGTATAATACAAACACAAAGACCAGAACAAGGAAACTCTAAATAACGTAACTGTATAAAAAAGATTAATGCTTAAAGGTATAAGTAATGAAGGAACTGATAACGAAAAAGGTATATGATTGTAAACCAAGAAATGAACAGAAAAAATGTAAATGGCTTAGGTATTGTAAGATAAGGGAATAACAAATACATGCAAACTGTAAATTTTTTAATGAACTGAAGAAAGATTAATACCAAAAGGAATATAAAGAAAGTGAAGGTAATTTAGGATAAAAAGTTTAATTAATTTAAAGATTAGAATTTAATCGAAACAAATGACACTAAAGTTAAAGACGACAACTATAATAAAAGTTACTATTACTATGAACATAATGGATGTAACGTATTAAGTATAACTGAAATATAGTAAAAATAATTACAACTGAGTACGTTGGAATTAATGTAAATTAATCCAAGTGTAATAACAAACTGAATTAATAAGAAAAGTAATAATTACTGAAAGTATTCTAAAAACCAACTAAAATATAAATTAAGATAAAAACGAATATATATAATGACAGATTAAAAATATAAAGTAAAATAAAGGTTAAGCAACTATTAAATAAAGAATTGATAACACCGAAGGTTAAAAAAAAGGTGAGCTAAAATATTGAATGAATAAAGTTACGTAATAAAATATAATGTGTGTATGCTTGTACGTGCATTAATGAATCTGTTAATGAAAAGTATGGAATTTGTATCCACCACTGGGCATTTTTAATGCTCAGCACGTAGCGTTGCTACTACGTGTAGGTTATAGAAATAGAAAGTTAAAGTGGCTATAAGATGGTGTTAAATAAGAACAGTGATGTAAAGCAAGAACGACAGTGTAGACATGGCATGTATATGATTACATTAGGCATAAACGGAAATTTTTATGTATAAATTTTTACAGGTTGTATATGTATGTCTGGTGTAAGTTGTAAATAAGTTTATATATATGGATTATTCAATTAATGACGATTGAATGTTCAAGAAAAAAAATTATTGGACTATTTTTATAGCAATTGTAACTGTTATAGTGTGCTAACATCCGATCATTATATATACAATATAGTGGTATAAGGGTGTTACAATTTTATTGGTATCAGAACAAAAATTTAGCCGGTCTTAAGATCGGAGCAAATGTATTAATGATAGAATGATATGTATATATGCCATGAATAGATATTGATGGTAGAGTTATTATAAGTGTATGAGAGGATATCAGGATCTCTTAAATTTATTAGATCGCAAGGATCATAAGATATAAATGTTAACAGAAAATGAATTGGTGAGTTATTGAATTATATACCTCACAAAGTGATCATATGGTAATTATAATGCATAATTAAATTTTGAGGATGAAATTTTATTAGTGGGGGCGAATTGTAATGGCTCAAATACTGAGTTAGTCAAAAATAGTATCTTTCGATGATGAATAGTGATATCGAGATGAATAGTTTTTTTCGGAGTCGAAAAATATTTTATTAGACCATTGGAAATAGAAGGTTAACAGGAGTCCAATAATATAATTTGGACTAAAAATGAGGTCAAATAAATCATCAAAAGTCAAAAATAAAAAAAAACCATAGTTTCAATTTCAAATAGTATTTGAGTTGACTAAAATTTGATCGAAACTTTAAAAATTAGCAAATGACCTCTAAAAATTACCAGGATTCTTAGATCTACATTAAATAAGGTGTTGAATCATATGAAAAGGAAAATTTAATTTTCCAGCAACATAGAAAATCAGACTATCGAACTGGTAAAAGTGGACAAGATCGAAAAATAATCTTCGATTGACTCGAAAATATTCATGAAGCCTAATGAATATATTTTGAGAATTTTGAAAGTATTTTTAAGAGAAATTTAACTTAGAAAGTAAGAGAAAAATAATAATTTCTGTTTAAAATAGCAAGTGATTTTTAAAAATTGCAAAAATTTTCAGTTGGGCTCTAATTAGTATTTAAAATTTTTTGGTAGTGAAAATTGCCTAATCAGATCAGTTTCAGTGAACTGAATCAGAAACGAACTCTGATTGAGTTTAAGATTTTTATGAAAACTTAACTTATTATTTTAAGAATTATGAAATTAATTTTGAGTGAATTTGAGCTTAGAAAGAGAGATAAATAATTTACAGTGTATTAAATGGGCTTAAAATGGAAATTGGAATTAAATTAGATTGGGCCGACCTAGTTGGACTAAGCCTAGTCCATTAAGAGGCTTACAAGAGACAAAAATTTTCAGAATTCACCACAGTTTTCTCTTCTTTCTCGTTCCTTCTTCTTAGCCAAATTTTTACCTTTTCCTCTCTAATGGTTGCTTCATTTTCTCCCTAAACTTAAGTCTTCTAAGTAAATTTAAGTTCTTCTATTAGTTGGTGGCAACCTTTAACTTCTATTTATGGTGAAAGAAGTGGTAGAAATCAAGGATTAAAAATTGAGATGTGATATTGAGGTATGTAAAATTGATGGTTTTAATTTGGTTTAAGGATTCCAATAGGTAAATTAGGATGTGTAGATTTTATTTATGTGGTTTTATTAAATAAAAAGAATTAAATTGACGGTGATTTTTTTAATGACATATTCGGCCACTTGGAGAGATTAAGGAAGAAGAAGTTTTATGGTGAAAGACATGAGATTGGGAGTTTAAAATGTTTAGAACAAGAATCTAAGGTAAGTGAATACAAAATCCCCTACTTTTCATTTAATTGAGTTGGTTTAGGGTTATGAATGTTATGCATGTATGTGAATAATGGATGTATAATTGAAATAAATGTCATAAGCATGATTATGGATATTAAAAATGAAAATTTGAATGACTAAAATATAGAGAAAAAAAATTGAAGGTATGGACTTATGTTGGCCGAATATGGAACATAGGATTTTTAAGGTGTAATTTCATGTTTAATGCTATTTAAGTATGAATTAGTGATAATGGACATGTAAATTCATGGATTAAGTGATAAATGGAATAAAAGAAAATATAGAGGAAAAATCCAAACTTAGCCGAATTGAATAATGAAGTATAATGTTATATACTTTAGTGTTAATTAAAGAAAATAATTACGTATTTGAGGAACTTAACATATAAATTAATTGAATGAATGATAATTGAAAAAAATAATTAAAATATAGAATTGATGGAGTGAATAAGGATATAATTAAAAGAATTTAAAATTATTGGGGCAAAATGGTAAATTTTCAAATGGATGAGATAAAGGGGTAAATGGTAATTTTAAGTAAAATTTTGGTTAAATAGGTAAAAGGAAAGATTAAATGAGCATTATATGTGAATTTACGAATGAAATAAGGTTTAGAGACTAAACCAAAATTTTACAAATGAATATTTAATTAATAAGTATAAAATGTATAATTAGTGTTGAAATTGTAAATAAAATGAACAAAAAGGATATTTTAGTAAATTACAAAAAATAAGAGAGATTTAAATGAAAGAAATTAAAAGTTCAGGGGTAAAATTATAATTTTACAAAATTTTAAGGAAAAAGGATAAAAATGGCAAATTAAGTATAATAAAGGTTAATTAATTGAAATGAATAATTAATTGAGTATTAAATTGCAAATTTTTATATGAAATGAGATTTAGGGAATAAACCAAATTTTTTACAAAAAAAAATAGTGAATTAACAGTGTAACATGTATAATAGTGATAAATTCGTAAATAAAGTAAACTAAAAGGTAATTTAGTAAATTATTGAAAAATGAGGATTAAATGGTACCTTATAAGTGAGTATTGAATTAATAATATTAATTGAATAAGCAATGACATTTTGATAAATAAATTGAAAATGAAAGATATAACTGTAATTTGATGAAATTTGAAGGAATTAAATGGTAATTTAGCTATTTTAGGGGTTACCATGTAAATTGTTCATAATAATATTAATTGAGAACTGATTTGCTAAATAGTTATTAATATGCATAATTAAAGTGATTGTTAAGAAACTTTAAGATTTAATGATTGAATAGTAATAAAATTAATGTTATAGAATAAATATAAGAAATATATGTTATGGAATGAATGTATAATTAATCGAATGTATAGAAACTATTTGAAAGTTTAAATTATTACTGAATGATTGGTATGATAATATTGTACTATGTATTAAGTGAAGATTTAATATGTGTTAAGTTTATATGAATTAATGATCTTATTAGATCCGAATGTGTCAGCAAATGAATTGAAAAATGAAAAAAATGATCTGAAAAGTGAATTCAAATTAATTGAATATTGCATTTAGTAGTAATCTGGTAGTTAAATCTAGTACATGATATAGTTGGTTGGCCATAGGGATATTAAATATATAATCGCGGCGAGGTTCATGAAGACTCGCTTTAATAGGCCATGATGGGCTACTGAATGAAATGTTGAAATATTATAATGTGAAATGTGAATGGAATGTAAATGTTTGGATGGTTCTTCGAAATCATTCTAAATGTATTGATCCCGTGTATCCGGTTCGAAAATTCTTATCGGACTGATACTAGGGGCAAACCAGAGAAAAAGAATTGAATTGAATAATTTATAAAGGAATGAAAAATGATAAAGCAAAAGAAAAATCAATGATAAAGTATAAATGTTATATTGAAATGTCTGATAAAGTTTTTAATAGCTAATTACCAAAGTAAAAGTACAAGAACAATAGTGTGATAGCAAAACGAATAATTGATAACCAATCGAAAATGGTGCCTCCAAAATAATGAAAAAAAAATTAAATACTGACGTAATAAGAGGGTAGAGGTATAAAATAAATATAGATCATAAATTTAATTAAACTAAGAGTTTGAACTGAAATTGGATAAAAATAAAAAAAGTTTAAGGAACTAGAGACATAAAATGAATGAAAAAATATTGACTAATGAAAATTTATACACAATATTGGTACAAGAATTTAACTAAAATATTATTAATAATTTCATACACAAATTTAATATAGGAACCGAATTGTATAGATTGTACCAAAGTGATTGAACAAAAATAAAGAAAAGAGAGAGAAGAAATCGAAAAGGAATAATAAAATCAGTTAGGTAATGTTATAACTACGAATACTGAATTAAAAACTAAACAAAAATTTAATTTAATGAAATGTCAAGGACAAAATCATAAATGCACCGCAATTAAGGGATTGAAATGTAGAGTAAAATAAAAGGTAGGAAAGTAAGTATAATGGATAATGATAATATTAAATAGTGTAAGAGTGTAGGTAGATAATAATTGCAATGATGAAACTGATAATAATATGGCATATATTAATAGGATAAGGTATACAAAAAATTCAGTAATGAGTACAGTACAAACACAAAGATCGGAATAAAGAAACTCTAAATAACGTAACTGTATAAAAAAAGGTTACTGTTTAAAGGTATAAATAATAAAGGAACCGATAACGAAAAAGGTATGTGACTGTAAACCAAGAAATGAACAGAATAAATGTAAATGGCTTAGGTATTGTAGGATAAGGGAAGAACGAAAGCATGCAAACTATAAATTGTTTAATGAACCAAAGAAAGATTAATACCGAATGGAATACAAAGAAAATGAAGGTAATTTAGGATAAAAAGTTTAATTAATTTAAATAATAGAATTTAATCGAAACAAATAATACTGGAGTTAATGACGACAACTGTAACAAAAGTTACTGTTAATGTGAACATAACGGATGTAACGTATTAAGTGTAACTAAAATAGAGTAAAAATAGTTACAACCGAGTACGTTAGAATTAATGTAAATTAATCCAAGTGTAATAACAAACTGAATTAATAAGAAAAGCAATAATAACTGAAAGTATTCTGAAAACCAACTGAAATATAAAGTAAGATAAAAGCCAATATATGTAATGACAGATTAAAAATACAAAGTAAAATAAATGTTAAACAACTGTTAAATAAAGAATTGGTAACACCCAAAGTTAAAGAAAAAGGTGAGCTAAAATATTGAATGAGTAAGGTTATGTAATAAAATATAATGTGTGTGTGCTTGTATGTGCATGAATAAATATGTTAATGAAAAGTCTAGGATTTGTATCCACCATTGGATATTTTTAATGCTCAGCACATAGCATTGCTACTACATATAGGTTAGGGAAGTAAGAAGTTAAAGTGGCTATAAGTTGGTGTTGAACAAGAACAATGATGCAAAGCAAGAACGACAGTGTAGACATGGCATGTATATGGTTACATTGGGCATAGATGGTAATTTATATGTACAAGTTTTTACAAGTTGTATATGTGAGATCTCACATCGGTTGGAGAGGAGAACGAAGCATGGCTTATAAGGATGTGGATACCTCTTCCTTGTCGAGGCCTTTTTCGTTGAGAAAAAAAGGGTCGGCACGCTCTCAAAAGCAGACGTGTGGCTCCAAAGAGGACAATATTGGCATGCGGCGGATCCGGGGACGTTACATTTGGTATCAGAGCCGGTGCCGGATTGGTGTGCCAGCGAGGACGCTGGGCCCTAAGGGGGGTGGATTGTGAGATCCCACATCGGTTGGAGAGGAGAACAAAGCATGCCTTATAAGGATGTGGATATCTCTCCCTTGTCGAGGCCTTTTCCATTGAAAAAAACAAAACCTTGAGGGATCGACAAGCTCTCAAAAGCAGACGTGTGGCTCCAAAGAGGACAATATCGGCAAGCGGCGGATCCGGGGACGTTACAGTATATGTATGTTTGGTGTAAGTTGTAAATAAGTTTATATATATATATTGTTCAATTAATGACGATTGAATGTTCAAAAAAAATTTACTGGACTATTTTTTATAGCAATTGTAACTGTCATAGTGTGTTAAAATTCGATCACTATACATACAATATAGTGGTATAAAGGTGTTACACAATATCTTTCCACTCATATCTTTGAGTCTATAAGCTCCAAAGTTCACCACTTCATGTATTTCGTATAGACCTGTCTAGTTGGGACTCGATTTGTTGACTTTTGCAGCTATTCGGGCTTCAACAACTTTCTTTAAAACTAGTTCATCAACATGCAAAGTTCAGGGCTTTAGTTTGCGATCATGGTACAATGTCATTTGTTGTTTATAATTTGTTGCTCGGATATGAGCTTGCTCCATTTTTTCCTCAAGTACATCCAAACAGTACAGTAGTGATTCCTTTTTTTTCTCATTATGGTGTTCTGCCCTTAGGTTTGGCATTCCTATTTCACAATGGATGACTGCCTCTATACCATAAGTTATGGAGAATGGAGTAGCTGATATTGCTGACTGAGGCGATGTTCGGTAAACCCATAATACATTGTTCGATTCTTCGACCCATAGACCCTTTACCTCATCGAGCCTTTTTTCAGCCCCATCAATATTGTCCTGTTAGTGACCTCGGTCGTGCTATTTGACTGAGGATGGTAGACTGAGATGAATCTAAGATGGATATACAATTCTTCACATAATTTCCTGAAAGATTGACGGTCGAACTATTTTTCATTATCAATAATAAAAGTGTGTGGAATTTCAAACCTGGTTATTATGGATTTTTTAGCAAATTTGATCATATTTTTTGGGATGATTATCGCCAGGGACTCAACTTTGATCCACTTTGTGAAGTGATCCACCGTCACTATTAAAAAATTCCTTTATCTAGTAGCCAATAGGAATGGCCCCATATGTCTATCCCCCACTGCGCAGATGGCCATGGACTATATATTGAGGTTTATCAGACTGCCCTTTGGTGAATTATTTTTCCAAAATGTTGGTATTTATCACACTTCCGAACCAGGTCCTTAACGTCTATCGCTATTGTGGGCCAATAATATTCTTGCATAAGGGTTTTTCGAGCTATCATCTACATTTCTTCGTGTGCCCTGTAAAGGCCTTTATGTATCTCTCTGAGCACATAGTACCTTCATCCAAGCTCAAGTATAATGACCAAGGATAAGAGTAAGACCTCTAATATAGCTTTCCTTCTAATATTGAATAAAGACTAGAACATCAGACTATCTTCTTAGCTTTCACTTGATCTTCTGGAAGAATACCTATTTCAAGGAATTGATAGATCGACAATCTCCATCCATCCATTTGTTCACTCATTTGGATCGAGAATGTTTTGTAAGATGGTTGGGTAATGACCACCCAAATTACATCTGCTGGTTGTATGTCACAATTCGAGGATGCCTATTTTACCAGTGAATCAGCCTCTATATTTTCTTCCTTAGGTATTTGCTTGATTGTCTATGATCCTCCTTCCATCTCCATTTGGGCCAACAAGGAAGATACCATGTCTCCGTACTTTATCATAACTTGCTCTTTGGCTTCAAATTTTCCTGTCAACTGATTGATAACTAATTGGGAGTTAAAATGAATAAGTAAGGAGTTGGGCTTTATCTCGAGAGCGAGTTACAACCCAAAATAATGTGCTTCATATTTTGCCACATTGTTTGATGCTGGAAAAGACACCCTGGTCATTCCTCTAATAAATATTCTTTCCGACCTAGATAGTATGATCCTTACTCCCACTCCTTCCAAGGAAGCTGCTCCATCAATATGCAACTTTCAGGTTATCTTATCCGGTTCGGCAGGAAGAGCATAGTGCTTAATAATAAAATCTGCCAGTACTTATGCTTTCATTGCAGAACGGGGCTTATATCGAATGTCAAACTCTTTTAGGCAAGCTGCCTATTCGATTATTTTTTTCGATGCCTCTGGCTTTTGTAATACCTTCTTAAGGGGAGTATTAGTTCGGACCACCATTGTATGTGCCTGAAAATAAGGGCGTAGCTTTATAGTTGAGTTGACTAAGGCCAAAGCCAACTACTCTAGGATCAGATACCGTAACTCGAGACCTCAAAGAACTTTACTGGTGTAGTATATGGGATACTGCTGAGTGCTTTCTTCTCTGATCAAAACTAATCCCACTATCCCCTTAGAAACTGACAAATACATAAATAAATTCTCGCTCGGTTGTGGTCGACTGAGCAATGGACGTGAACTTAAGAACCATTTTAGAGCTTCAAAGGCTGACTGATTTTGCACTCCATTCAAAGTTCTTTAAATTCTTCAGAGACTTATAGAACAGAAAATACCGTTTAGCAGAACAAGAGATAAATATGCCTAGTGTAATAATTTTCCCATTTGGCATTTGCACTTCCCTAATTGGGGAGTCTATTAGGGTGTTGTTTGGGCCGCTATATGTGAGAGGGTCGCCATTAGGGCTTGGGCTAGCTAGGGGGTAAAGCCTGGAATGGCCATCACATGTGTTGCGGCTGAGGGGCCAGCTATGGGAAGGTTTGACAAGGCACTTTGGGCGGTAGGTTCTAGGGGCGAAAAAACTAGTACGAGGGGTGTTGGTGTTGTGTTACTAGGGTTATTTCCTGCCTAAGTATTTTTATCATCGAAATTCAAGGTTCTGCGGGGATGATGGTTTCACGCTCACCACATCAAATGATAACAGCTCGAAATTACCTGATTGATATTGGATCCAAACTTAAGTAATGCTCTGCTTCGATGGTACCTGAAAAATAGAGAATGCTGGCGAAGGTCATGTAGGGAACACTCCGACAGTCAAGTTAGAAAAAAGGTAATGGGGTAGCTAGAGTAAATTTTGCTAAAAAACCCAATACCTGATAAAGAAGTCTACTTATAGAGGAAGAACTCCTACTCTGATCCGAAATTCTCACTGTCCTTGGAATTTCACTAGGGAAGGAATTCTATCTGTATAGGAAGTCTGACTAGAATAGGCAACAATAGCAGGGATCCCTATCCTAGCAGAACTCTTCCTAAAACGGTGTTGTCGAGTGCTACCATACGGATCCTGAATGACCCAAGTAGCTAGAAATCTGGGCTATGGGTCTAGCTCAAAGGTTCAGTCTGGTTATCAATGGTTGATCGACCACATTTAATGTTTAACATATTGTTAATCGACTGAATTTTAATTTTAATTTTGAAATCAATTTTAATGAACTGAATTTGAAAAATAGGCTAGGAATTCATTAAACAATTCATGCACCAACGTGCCTATTTGTTTTTTTAAAACTGTACAATTACCTTCTTTATTTAAAAAAAAAAATCATTTAAATTTATTTTTATTCATTTAATTTCAACAATTTGTCTCCCTTAATATTAATTTTCACTGAATCTACCCCTTAAACATAAAATTTTAGGTCAGTAAAGATAATCTCAAAGTCGAACTTTCCATTCTCTTTTCCTCTACAAGCAAAAATAATAATAATAAAACCTCACATTGATATAACTGAACTCACAATAACAATATATATATATATATATATATATATATATATATATATATATATATGACATAAATTTTTAAGGCCCTATTTTATTTAGAGTGGATTGATTTATCAGCTGGTGCTAGCTAATAACAAATTGAAAAATCTGTCATTATCAAAAATATTTTATAATATAAATAAATAAATAAAAATATTTTATCAAAAAAAAAAAAAAAAAGGAGCAAACAAACCCCTCGATGTCAATGACACTTGCAGGTAGCTAAAGATCACACCTAATTACCAAGTATGAAAATAACCATAAGAATTTGACATTAAAATAAAATAAAGAAAAATTGGGATGAGCTGACAGAATGGGAGGAACTAAAAACATGCAGGAAGGCCACGTAGAAGTCGCATCTTGACCACGTGTAAAATCCTCCTCAACTCAAATCTCATTCAACAAACTCACCCAAACTAAATATTCACCAATTAATTACCAGAAAATTGAAACCAAAATGGCACCAAATCTGACCCCAGGATTTGCATATACCATTCTGTACGTGAAGGACGTGGCCAAATCTGTAGATTTCTACGCCAAAGCCTTTGGCTATCATGTTCGTCGCTTGGACGATTCTCATAGGTCTTCTCTTCTCTTCTGTATATCATATTAGAAATATTAATGGTTTGATTGATTTATTAATTTTGTTGTTCAAAAAATAAATTTGAAAATATATGGCAGATGGGGAGAGCTGGACAGTGGGCCCACTACAATAGCATTTACTCCCATCCATCAACACGAGACTGATAATCGGACAGGTGAAGTTCAGACTCAGCACAGTGGCGGTGGCCGTCACCGTCCTCCTGTTGAGGTTTGCTTGGCCTATACTGATGTAGATGCTGCTTATAAGGTTGGTTCTCGTTTATTTATTTCATTTTGCAATCGCGGGATTAATCTATATATAAATATTTTTAATCGAGTCTAAAATCACTTTATGCCTCTAAAGTTTATTATTTTAGAATTGTTATAGAATAACAAAACACGCAAGTACCTGATCCAACGGTGCATGTGCCACTTCATACACTCGTGAAAAAGAAATTTAGAAAAGAACAATGAAAATGATTTTTAACCAAATCAGCGATATGGGTCTCATGCCATGTGTTTGGAACATCAAAAATGTACAGAGAGCAGTGGAAAATGGAGCAATAGCAGTAAACCAGCCAGAGGACAAAGAATGGGGTCAGAGAGTTGGATACGTGCGTGATATTGATGGAATTGTGGTGAGGATGGGAAGCTATGTCTCCAAACCTGCAAAGCAAGGATGGAATTGTGGTGAGGATGGGAAGCTATGTCTCCAAACCTGCAAAGCAAGACTGATCAACCAACCTTTGCTTTTACTTTCTATTATTTATATCACTTATTTTAGTTGTTAATCAACCAAAATGAGCTTGCAGGGAAATAAATTTGTACGAGTTTGTATCCCATTTACTCTGAAACAGGACACTTGTCGTTGAGTGAAAAAAGACAAAGGTAATAAAACTAAGATATTTAGCACTTCTACTAAACTCGTGTCTATTTATTTATTTTCAACATTAAAAATTTATTAACAATGGCCTCTAAACATTAAAAAAATGATGTCAAAGTAGCACAAGAGAAAAGAGATCAAATTGTTCGATCAAAAAAAACAAAAAGAGAAAGAAAACTGATGACAACAGCCAGCAAAGTTCAGGAGAGACTCTTGGCTAAGAGTATAAATAACCAATACAGGCATACAACCCCAAAGGACAGACCTGAAAACTGAACCAAACCATAGGTCTATGATTTAAGAACAAGGGAGGGCACCATCTTATATATTTATGTTATAATCTAAAACAAAATCTCAAGATAGATGCAACAATGAAACATAGACCCATGAGAAGCTTGATATGAACACTATCCAAAATGTCTTAAAAAGTACAGTGATGATCTTTTTGGAGTTATAACAATGACCGTTGCAAAGGAAAAGGTAAATGAAGAGATAGCAGCAATAATCTCAATTCTGAACCTTCTACAAGTATAACAAATCACCTTTCCCTCCTTCCCCCACCATAACAAATCAAGAAATTCCTTGGCACATTCCAACGCAGTCCAAACATCGCAAAAAGATCATAACATTTCTTGTGATTTTCTCACGCATCGGCTCACCTTTTTCTTGAATTCATCTCTCCTCTCTCTCCATTCCTTCTGCATAACAGATGCAAAATCAATTTTAGCTCAGCACAGTTCTGTCTCTTTAACATTTATTATTTTTGCTTTTAGCAAACTGAAATTAAAGATTCAAAAGAACTAAGCAGGGCTCTTTTGGCCAACCAACATTTAAGCAGTTCAGATGCCACTAATGACTATGCAATAGTAAAAATGATCCACCACTCAGCATCAATCTGCTACTTAGGAAAGTTCCAAAAACACCCTATGTAAGCAAGTTCAGTGGCAGTTCATCTACATATCTAACTTGTCATTTCCCTCAAACTAGCATATTCTAATATCTGCCAGTATATTTGCATTACTCATAGATTCTTGTTAAGTTCTAAATCTTTTTTTTTTTTTTCCATTGGCTGTATCCCGTTTGTCACAAGCAGAACAATGCTAAAAACAAAAAACTATAGCACTCGAAAAGAAATTGTTTGGAAATAAAGTTCACTGTAAGGTTCACAAACATTGCGTCAGAAACCAAGAAGTTGAGAAAAATAATTACTCACTCTTTCTGTATGCACAAGGACTTGTGAATTTAAATTTTTAACCTAATGTACAAGAAGAACAATTTTCTTGTAGAACTATCTCAGAAAAACCCTAATGGATGTTTTGCAGGGACTAATGAGTCATAATTGCACAAAAGACATCTAATTCAGAGTCATTGGCAACAATATATCAACTCTGTTCAACTTAAATCTACATCATACTTAGCAACTTTGTGTTGCACATGATCCACCAGTAGCCCCTTCAACATTTAGCCAAATTGCATATACAAGCAATGACATAGCAAAAATATAATGAACTCCCTAGAAAGACTAAGTGCCAACATATAGATATACATTGATGAGAATGGAAACAATCACTTACTGCAGCTTCCACATTTGCTGGAGACTCATCATTAGGACTAGAGAGCATTGATATGATACTCAAGACTATGCTTTCAACCTGCAGAGAAAAGTCCCATCAAAATAGATCCTGCAGAGAATAAAGGGTGTAGCCAAACAAGAACACATTTATTATGCTCAACAGTTACAATCATTCAGGGTGCATCTAAATATGACTATACACGGATGACCCATCTATCAAAAATGATGAATCAGAGGAAATTAAAAGGAGAGGGAGGAGGGGGACATCTCATTGTAAGAGCAGCATAACACTGCCTACAATAAATATGGAACATTTTTCGTCCAATTTAAGGGATTAAAATTCAATCAAACACTGAAAATTAATAAAGGAAGAAAAATAATAAAGGGCTAATTATTACCGCATCACATAAGATGCATATTCTGAATAAAACTCCTCAATCCTACCAACCAAATCTTCAGAAACATAAACAAACCAAAATAAATATATCCTATCATTACTTGTGTACACAGACATTCAAGTCAATGGACCCAATAAAAAGGTTCTTGTAATCACATGTAATCATGGAGACAAACAATTCTTTAGTACTTATTTGATCCCTTGATATGATTTTGTTCGTGATGCAGAAATTTTTATGTGACATTGATGTACTATGGCAGTATTAACCAAAGCACTAAAATTTTATGAAAAAAGTTAAAAGATGACCAAAAAAAATGATTAATATTTCATGTCAATTTCACTTTGGACGACAAAGAATTCCATTGTTCCATAATCCAGATATCAAAATTTACTTTGCAAGTACATAAAGCCAAGGAGTCTTACAACCTTTTTAAGAAAAAACTGGTTGAAATAGCCTAAATCCATTAATATCAAGCAGATCCTAGAAGCATGAAACTTCTCCATGGACAATGTGGCATACATGTGCATTCACAACTATATTGTTCAATAAGAAAATTTTCTAATAAAACAGATTCCTTGCTATCAGTAGTTTGTTTTAAAACCTCCTCAAATATCCAAGTTTTCCAAAACTCATGCATAAAGCATAAAGACATTTCAGTCAAAGAAAAAGAATGAAGTATTGCACCCTTCTATGAATCGGGTTATAAAATATCATCCAATTATTGCATTAAAACTCTGTTATTAGATAAGACCAGTTCTCAATTGAAATTTGCCAACTATTTTGATCATCTGAACCCTCTTTCCTGATACAATTACAAATGACAAATTACCATGAGTCAATGCTGAATTAATAGAATCAGTTGCAAATAGACTGAACTGATCAAGTCATTACCCACCAAGTCAAAGCATAATGCAATTGAACCCAACAAGTAAGCAAATAGAAAATGTACCCCTTTTCCTTAATTTTTAATGAAATAAGCATAAAAAAGCCTCCAGAATCTGATTGAAACTTGAAGGAATATGGAACTATTAGCTCTAAATACGTAAACAAACTCAAAAATTTTGTTTGATCATTCTAGCAAAGAAACTCCAAAGAGGGTTCTTCTTTTTTCCTTAAAATCTGTAGCTACAGAAGAGGAATAATAACACACCGTATGGACAGGCATCCAACGTTCGCTTGCAAGCTCATAGCCATTTGGATCATCCCCTGGTGGATGAAGAATTGATATGCAAACACGCCCATCAGGGTAAACTGCAATTCAAATGGCAATAAGAAACAATTTATTAGCATCACAGTGAGTGCAAATACCCCAATCGATGTGTGTTAAATGACCAACCATTAGGATGCCATATATCTGATGTGAACTTTACTGCTGGTGGGCTATTCGGATAATTGGATGGAAAGCTCATAATCGCATTAAAAAATCCCCCTTCACTGCAATCAAAAGATTTGCCAACAAAACATATATTAGTCTCGATAAAACATCTGGTTGTTCAGGATAATAAAAACTCAAAACTAATTGCCAAAGCAAAGTAACAATCCACAATGCCATTAACTTAGGTCAAGATACCTTCTTTCAAAACTAATGGATAAGAATATTGACAAAAAACTTCAAGAAAACTAACAATATGCATCAAAAGGCAGCTTTAAACAATCCTTAACTCCAATCAGTCGTTCTGCTTGCAGGCTGAGAAAATGATGTTGAACAATGAAAATCTTGAAAGTCTATATATTTTCCATTTAACTCAACAATTATCAAACTTGTCAAGACAACCTATCATCTTCATTTCTCAGCAAAATGACATATCAACAAAGAAATGAACAACGCCAGGTCAAAATTACTGGTATAGTAACTCTGTGATCAGCGGAAGCACAAAGGACATATCACAGAAAAGCCAGCCACTCTTACCAAAATTCCAGCTCAATTAATCAAATTTCAAAGCCTTACCCACCCATAAAAATCAAGAGCCTTTAAATCAATATCAAATACCATCCTTTCCAAATCAACAATCCTTAAATCCAGAAACGAACTTAAACCAATAAAATTCCAGAAAGTAAGACATACTAAAGCGTATCAGGTGGTCCAATAATCGTTACGCTCCATTCAAAGATATTATTTTCATCGACCAACCCTGCGGAGAATCCATCCACAGGATTTTTACAAAGATCTGCACCCACCAAAACCCGATCAATCAAATTAAACCTCGATTGAAAACCCACAAGAAAAAAGTGAACAAAACCAATAAAACATACGGAAAAGAGAAAAAGAAACAAATTTCGAATTACCCTTGAGCTGTTTTTGAAGGAGGAGGCTGGCTTGAGATGCCATAACAAAACCCACTGTAGATAGAGAAGGCACGTTCTAGAGAGAGAATGAACCACCTAGAGAAATTTGAAAGCCGACACTGCTCCAGCAATTTATAGATAGATTGATAGGGGAAGAAGGTTCTGAATATAGACTGCTATTGCTCTCTCTCTCATCTTTGTGTGAGCTCATAAGACGTGTTTGTGTGTACAGGGGCACATGCGTTAAGTTTGATTACCTACGGGCTAATCTTTTTACACATATTATTTTTTTATTCGGCCAATTATAATTTGAAACGTGTCGAGATAGTAAGATCTCGCCATCAAGATTGATGAAAAACGTTGGATTGAAGGGAGAGTATAATTGAGTAATGTCAATAGACCATGGAATTTATCTTTTCCTTTTCTGTTCATGGGATGAGAATAGGCTAAAAAGTAAAATTACAATATTACCCAAAGAAAAGGAAATTCGACTTTATGAATTTCCTCATGGAGTAAACAATTGTCAAATGTTGTAAATCACGAGGGAAACGTAATTTTCAGATACAGTATGCACTAAGCGTCAAAATAATTTTTTGAGTAGATAAAAGTTTTATTTTAAAAAATTTTATTTCAAAAAATAATTAACTATTTAATAAAAAAAACTATTTTTTTTATAATTAACTATAATTATCGTTATAAAATAAAATAAAAAATATTTTTATCTAAAATAAATTTTAAACCCGCTATACCTAAAATTTAAAATTCAAATTTTTAGAAAAAATTTAATTTTTAACTTTTTTTAATAGATAATTTTTTCACTTTTTACAAAATTAATTTTTTTAAAAGTTATATTTATCAAATAAATATTTTTATTTTATAATCAGCTTTTTATCCTTGCAAAAATTAATGCCAAACACACTCTAAAGAAAATTCATTTTGCTAACACATTGTTAGTTTTACTAACCTTACTCAACTATCAATAGGTTGGGTTCAATAACCTAACTAAACTAAAAATAAAGGAAAATTAAATAATTATGCAAAAATTAGATTGGTTTAATCTAAAGGTAGCAAATGGGTGGATTGGATGGATTTGGGTTGGACAAAAAATGAATGGATTATAAATGAATAAAAAAACATGATTTATAAATAGGCAAATGCTCGAATGGTTGGAAGAATTTAGGCTAACCTATGGGTTAATACATGTTAGTTTATTTTTCATTGGTTCATTCATTCTTGTTTTATTTTTTCACCAAAATTATTTAAAATTTTTTTAAATATTATAATTAAGATATTTTTAAAATTTCGAATCAATCAAAGTTCGTTTCGATAGATTTCAAGATATCAAAACATTTTCGACCGATTCGAAAATCATAAATTTTAAAAATGTCCAATATTTTTTTCACATCTGAAAATTAGTATTCATTATTCTAAAATATTGTATATGATATGAATAATTTTCGAAAGTCCGTGAAATATTTTCAAGCTGGTCAAAGTTAGTTCAAACCTTCTGGTCCTGTAACTTATTTTTTATTTTTGACTTTTGAATAATTATCTGATCTCAATTTGAGCTCAAATTATACCACTGAACTCGTTATAAATTGTATTTTCTAATAACGACATGAAATTTTTCTGAATTTCGATGGATCTGGGATGGTATTGTTCACCCTCAATATCATTATTCACCATCAAAAAATACTATTCATTCTGGTAGTGGTTCAAGTGCATTACAGACGACAAGGGTGGAAGGGATAGACGATTTTGAGAGAAAAAAAGGGAGGGAAAACTAGACTAATTGAAAGGTAAGGCCCATTGGGCACCTTATACCAAACCTAATAGTTATGGAATTATATAGGTCATTTTTTTGTTGGGCATAGGGTATTCTTTTTAGGTTGAATTAGGTTTGGATGAATTTGTTTAGATGGATTTGGACAGAATTTTAGATTTGGACCAATTTTATCAGGCTAGTTTAATCAAATTTTACTCAATTATATTTAGAATAGAATTGTGCCTTTATCGAATTAAAATAATTAAAAATTAAATTTTATGTAAAAACTAAATATAAATTTTGATATTTAAAAAAAATACTAAACTAAAGTTGTACCAAAATTATCAAATAATTAAACAAAAATAAAAATTAAATCTGTTTAGTTGGAATGTTTTTTAAAACCAAATTTTGTTCAAGTAGAGCTCCAAGTAAAAATAAATAAATCTAACTCCATATAACATTATTAAATAGGGGTATGCAAAATCCGATCTGATTCGAAGAAACCAACCAATCCCAAGACATTCACGTCGGGTTATTCGGATTAATAGGGTTAATTCGGGTTCAAAAATATGCAGGATTTTGGATTAGGATTGGGTTAAAATCCTCATAAAGCCGATCTGACTGAACATACGCGCGCCCATGCACACACACACACACACACATATATATATACACACACTTTTTTTTCATTCTAGCCTCCCCTTCCTCTCTCTCTCTCTCTCTCTCAGTCGATCTCTGTAAATCTCTTTCTCCCCTCCTTCCATCGATCTTCCTTTTTCTCTCTCTCGCTCGCTCGCTCGCTCTTTGCTTTCAGATCTATTTTGGTGTTTCTATCTCTCTCGAGAGAGATCTTTGAAGCTATTTTTTTAGAGAAGATGAAGGATTGCTTTCTTAATTTGGGCTTTGGTTTTTTTCTTTTTTGATATTGTCTTCTAAGTTTATGTTTATGTTTTTCTTTAAGAAATTTCCCTTAGTGTTTGTTAGTGTTGTTGCGTTATTTTTTAAAATTTTAAGTTAAAAAAAGATTTTTTTTCTTATTGTTCTTGTCTTGCATTGTTTATGTTTTGTAGTTTTGTTGCATAAAGGAGGAATCTTTACTTCTTGGATACCCAAAAAACGTAAAAAAGATTATATTTTTATAACTGAGTTCTAGCTTTTTTTATTTTTTCATGCCCAGTTGTTGATTTTTTGCTAATTAATGTTAGCGTTAATCCTAAAATCCCAAATACAGCAACAAAACCCTCAAACATTACAACATAAACCCTAACAAAAACCATCAAATTCCTTGGAGAAATTTGCAGTACCAAAAAAAGTAAGAAGCAAGAGGAAAAGAGTAATGATAACGATTTTCAGATTGTTCGAGTTAAATGGGTTGAGATCCGAAAAAAAGTCAAGTTAATCGAATTAGGACCCGAGTATAAAATAGGGTAAGATCGGATTAAAAAATGTAAAAAATATTTAGATTTCATGTTAATCAAAATCGGTTTTGGCTTATGCGAACCCGACCGATGCTCACCCCATATTAAAAGAAAACAATGAGACTTAACTAATGTCTTATAAAACATTGAGCAGTCCTTGGTTAGGCCCACAAAATTTATTTTAAATTGATTGTTTTCAATTTTTTTCTTTTTTTTTAATTTCTTTGAAAATATCATGGAACAATTACGATTTAACTAGATTTTTTTTCTTCAAAATAAAAGTTAATATGCATTGATAAAAAAATTAATTAGATCACATTTTTGAAATTTAGGTTGGTCAAGCTAATTAAATGAAAATAAATAAATAGTTGTTATAAATAACCACAGTAATCTCTAATTGGAGCATGAGTCAATATGCATGCCTTAGCACACCAAATTATTACTTTTTATAATTAATTATTAAAATAGGCATCGCGAATATTATAATTAGTCATTAAACAAAATATTATAAGCAATTAAAACCTGAATATTAAATATAGACAAGCTTTGTATGCATTCTTACCTTTATTTATGTATTCTTTCTGTTGATTTCTTATTAATGATGATCGAAATATTTCTAAAACTCTACATGTAATGCCCTTCATAAAATTCTAGGAGAATATTTAACTAATTAATAATATAATTTATATTGATTGTGTATGATTATGACCGTTACTGTGAATCAAGATATAGAAGAAAATTATCCTAAAGTAAAGAGGTAAATTTGTCTTTTTCTTATTAGACCCTATGTGTTTTAAATTGAAGATAAATTGGTATATAAGGATCTAATTGAAAGAGAGAATGGTAAGTTTTGGGGAAAAACATAAATACAAGAAAGTGGATGACCTAAAAGTAATTTGTGCTATTAATGGCCAAGTGGTCCAATAAATTTAGGACACTTAAGAGTAGAGGAAGGGGGATATTAAGAGGAGGTGGCCAGTCATCTTCAACCTCCACTAACCCCTAAACTCTATCTTTAAAAGATCTCTCTCTCTCTTCTAGTTTTTGTAAGAAAGAAAAATAAGATCTAATTAGTAGCTTAATTGTTAGGTATTTTGCCTCTTCCTCTTTCCATGATTTGTATAGTATTTCATTTAAAAAGAAGATATGTATGTATTCATGGTGAATTTTCTTTTCTTAGAAGGTGAAAGCAGCAAGAAGAAGGGAAATGAGACAATTCAAGGGTAAAGAAGAAGGTTGGAGCGTTAAAAATGTATGGGAACCATCATGGATTGTTTGAGTGTGTTTGTGTGTTATTGATGTGAATAACATTCTCTTAATTTGTATATACATGTTTTCTATATGAAAAGGGAGCTTATGATGAGTTGAAACCCTTTTAGTGTGTGAAATCCTTGAGACTTGGAATTCTGCTTAGGGTTTATGGGAATAGCTTGTACTCTAATGGTGATATTTTGAGTTATAGTTGTGAAAATTGAGAAATTCCAATTGTAGGTGAAACTAGACTCATAAGTGTTCATTTCATATGAAGAACTCAAAATCTGAATTAATTTGCTTGATAGTGAAATTTTATGTTGATTTTTGGTTGTGGCTGTTGCCTAGTCATTGGGAGCAGCCTGTAGTTTTCTTTGAATATTTAAAGATTTATAGGTCTGAGTTAGATAATTTTTAGTGTTCTGAAAACAAGAAACATAAGCCTATAACTTTGTAGAGGGCATATTTTTTGAAAATGTTGTTTAACAGGTCAAAAATTAGCTTAGAACCTTGACTGGAATTCTATCATTGGGGCAAAATGGACCTCACGATTACTAGGTTTTAGTTAGTAACTATGAGGTAGTCCAGAATCGAAACCAATCATATCCCACGATTACTAGGCTATTTGTAGTAACCGTGACCCATTCTCATAACCTTGGGTAATGGTTAATAGCCTATGATTAGTAACCGTGAGGTATATTATTTTTAGTCAAGAATCTTATGGCAACCTATGTCATGGTTACTAGGCTATTGGTAGTAACCGTGACCCCCTTCCCGTAACTTTAGATCACGGTTAACATCTTAGGAGTAGTAACCATGAGGCAGTTGGTTTTTAGTCCAGAACCTAATTGCACCCTATGTCACGGTTATCATGAATTTGATAATGACCGTGACCCTTATTTCATGACTTAGGTCACGATTATCATGATTTTGATAGTAACCGTGACTCTTCCCTGGATTTTAAAACCTGAATTTTTAAGACTCCATATGAGGCCTAAACTCTTCCTAAGCCCTGTAAAACTTGAACTTAAAGTATAGAGTAATATACCCCTTAATCATATGAATTGTAAAAGAAATATGAAGGCAAGGTTACAGTAATTGATGCATATATGTGTTTACTTAAATATGAATGCATGAATGCGCTATAATGACTATTCATTGGTGATTGTGGTTTACTCTATGTTAGCTGAAAGCTATATTGCATTAATTTGAGTTAATCTATCTTATACTGAAATGCATTAATATGAATTAATGATATATGAGATATGATTTATGTTGCCTGCACATAAAAACTTGATGGTGGATAGATAGACATGCCTCTAGGATTACAATCGCAGCTGCTATAGTCTTACCCATATGGGTCCATAATATGTCCTTATTGGGACCACAATTCTAATCCTGGTTGGATCCACAGATTTAATACCTTCGGTTATTTATATATTTGATACCTTTAGGTATCCACAGCACCTATTATCCACACCCACAGGATTTTAAGCAGACAGATCACAGAATAAATAACATGTATACATACTGATGTTATAGAATGAATAAGTCCGTATTCATCCATTATACTTGAATGATACAAGATTCTAGTTATAATATAGTTATTTGCTATTATAATTGATTCCAATAATATACTTAGTATTTGTTTTTGTTGAGATGAATGCTCTTTCTTTGGCATTATTGTTGCATGCTTGGTGATAATCACTGTGAGTGGTTGTCAACATATTGTTTTTTTTTTCACTAAGTTGTATAGCTTAGCACAGGTGTTTATCCATGTAGGTTCATAGGTTAGACCTTCGCCTTAGGGAAAAAGCCAACATCAAACTAAGGAGAAAAATTTTGGTGTATGAATTGTATTTTGTTATCTTTTTGATTAAATTATATTGTACCTTGTAGGTTGTAATGAAAACAACAAATTCTATAATTAATAACTCAAAGCATAATCTTAATGTAACAGATTTATATGATTTGTATATATATATATATATATATATTATCTCAAGTATTATTTATTAATAAAAATAAGTAATAGGAACCAGGTTAGTCTAATGTGGTCATTATATCTTTGGTATCAGATCGCCTTGTTTTAGACGGTTTTGGCCTATAGGAATTTAAAGGCTCATAGATATAGAATTCTTGTTGGTGTAGGCTTATGGTTGTTATCCCTGTGTTTTTTTAAATAGTCAAGTATGGAGGGAAATCGTGAGTTGTAGATGAATCTGCTGGAAGCAATCTACCCAGGCAATCAAATCCTTCTCATCCTGAATCTTTTGCATCTACCCAAGGTGGTGCATCTGTTGCTGAGCCTAGGGAAGCATTATTAAAAATTTCTCATGACATGGCCCAAATTTTACAAAGAATGACTGCACTAAAAGCTCCTATTTTTGAGATCAGAAAGCATGGTGCAAAAGAGTTTTTGGGCACTATTTGGGAGGAGTTTGAGAAAGCTGAGCTATGGCTCAAAAGATTAGAATGGATTTTTACAGAAGTTCAGTGCTCGGCTAATCAAAAGGTGACTTGTGTCGTGTCCTTACTTTAGGGAGCAGCTTATAATTGGTGGAAGTTAGTCCAAACACAACCTTAATTACTTGATTCCCTCTCTTGGGAATTCTTTATGGCAGAATTTAAAAAGAGGTACGTGACTGAAGCATACAAGGATGAGAGGCTGAAGCAATTTTTGAATTTAAAACAGGAGAGTATGTCAGTGGCTGAATATGAAGCGTAATTTAGTAGTTTGAGCAAGTATGCACCAAAGCCTATGCTGACTGGAACATTTAAATGTCGACAGTTTGAAGATGGGTTGAATGATTGAATAAGGAAGCATTTGATAGGGCCTATTTCTTTACACTCGGTAGATTATCATCAGCTAATGCAGGCTGCCATTCGGGTTAAAAAGGAGTAGAATGCAAAAAGAGAAAGGGAGCAAAGAGGAAAAAGCTTCTCTCGAGATGGTTCATAAATAGGAAAAAGATCAAGGATGACTCCAGAAGATCAGCCAGTTGAGTCTGGTAATCGTCCTGCACCCAGAGGTAAACAACAGGAAGCTTTTACTTCAGCTGGATCTGAAAGGGATACTGCAATAGGATAGGGTAGAGGCCAAGCTCTAGAATGTACCTATGGTTATAGGCAACATTGGGGCACTTACAAAATGCTCACAGGTGCTTACTTCAGATGTGGCAGCATGGAACATTTTATGGTGAATTGTCCTATGAAACAATAGCAAGCCTCCAATTAACAAAGTAACAGAGGAGCTTCCAATGTACCCCTTTCAGGTAGAGGACGTGGTAAAGGCATAGGTGGATCTGGTCAGTTTAAAGTACAGTCCAAAAATATTTCTAAGATAGTGGATTGACCGTTCGCTCCTACACCTCCTGCTAGAGCTTATGCCATGAAAGTTCGAGAAGATGCTAATGCTCCTGAGGTCATAGTTGGTACATTCTCTCTCTTTGACACTGATGTGTATGTGCTTATAGATTCAGATTCTACACACTCATATATTTTCAATGGGGATTTGGGTAGAAATGTGTCTGTTGTGGATTACTTGAATTATGATATATGTGTGATTAATCCTCTGGGTCACGGTGTATGTGTAAATAAAATCTATAGAAATTGCCTTATTGTGATCCAATGGAGAGAGTTTCCAGCTGATTTAATTGTTTTACCTTTTCATGAATTTGATGTGATCTTGGATATGGATTGGTTGTCTAGATACCAAACCATAGTGAATTGTAAAGCTAAAATTGTAGTAGTTAAAGATATTAGAGGAAAAGAGATATTGATTCAAGGTATTAAATCTAAATCCTTAGCCAATGTTATCTCCGCTATGAAAACGAAGCGGTTCCTTAGAAAGGGATGCGAAGCATTTCTAGCTTTGGTACTGGATTCTAAAAGAGAGACAATTAATCTTTAAGGTATACCAATAGTCAATGAGTTTCCAGATGTATTTCCTAAAGAACTACTTAGTTTACCACCTAAGAGAGAGGTGGAATTATTGATAGAAGTTTTGCCTGGAACTGCTCCTATTTCTAGGGCACCATATAGAATGGCGCCATCTGAGTTGAAGGAGTTAAAAATCTAGTTGCAAGAATTGTTGGATAAAGGCTTTATCAAGCCTAGCGTGTCACCTTGGGGTGCACCAGTGTTATTTATTAAGAAGAAAGATGGCACCTTGAGGATGTGCATTGACTATAGATAGCTCAACAAAGTAACAGTGAAGAATAAATACCCGCTACCTCGGATTAAAGATTTATTTGACTAGTTAAAGGGTACAAAGGTATTTTTTAAAATTGATTTATGGTCTGGGTACTATCATTTGCAAGTTAAGGATGAGGATGTTCCAAAGACTGCTTTTAGAACTCGATATGGCCATTACAAATTCTTAGTAATGCCTTTTGGGTTGACTAACTCACTAGCAGCCTTTATAAATTTGATGAATAGGGTGTTCAGACCCTATTTAGATCAGTTTATGGTGGTGTTTATTGATAACATACTGGTCTACTCTCGTAATAAAGTGAAGCATGAGGAGTACCTAAGAATTGTATTACAAACTTTGCGAGAAAAGCAGTTATAAGCAAAATTGAGTAAGTGTGAATTCTGGCAGAAAGAAGTCTATTTTTTTAGGCACGTGGTGTCTTCAGAAGGCATCAGGGTGGACCCTAAAAAGATTGAAGCTATCGTTAACTGGAGTCCACCTCAGAATGTGCCGAAAGTCAGAAGTTTTTTAGGCTTGGCCAGCTCTTATAGAAGATTTGCGAAAGGCTTTTCAGTCACTGCCTCCCCACTTACTAAGTTGCTTCGAAAATGGATTAAATTTGAATAGACAGATCAGCTAAAGAAGATGTTAACTGAAGCCCCAGTTCTTAAACAGCCAATATCGGGTAAAGAATACTCTATATATAGTGATGCTTCAAAAAATGGCTTAGGATGTGTGTTGATGCAGGAAGGTAAAGTAGTGGCTTATGCATCAAAGCAGTTAAAACCTCATGAACAAAACTATCCCGTTCATGATTTAGAGTTGGCAGCTATCATTTTTACCTTGAAAATATGGCGACATTATTTATATGGTGAGAAATACTGAATCTATACAAACCATAAAATCTTTAAATATCTGCTTACACAAAGAGACCTCAATCTAAAGCAGCACGGATGGCTAGAATTGTTCAAAAATTATGATTATATAGTTGACTATCACCCAAAAAAAGTAAAAGTGGTGGCTGATGCATTAAGTTGAAAGATGGTGGCAATCCTGTTGTTACAGGAATGTAAATGGAGATTTACATCCGATGGAGCCTTGGTAGCTCAATTAAGAGCTCAACCTAACCTAAGGCAGGCGATTATTGATGCACAGGTAAGTGATGAAAAGCTGCAGCAAATGGCTCAATCAATACATGAATGAGGCCCAATGAAGTATTCAATTGGAATTAATGGTGGTCTCTATTATCAGAACCGATTATGTATACCAGATATCAAAGATTTGAAAAGAGCCCTTTTACAAGAAGCCCACAACCTTATTTTCACCCTGCATTCAGGTGGCAACAAGATGTATCAAGATCTAAAACAGTTTTACTGGTGGCCAGGAATGAAACGAGATGTAACCGAGTATGTCTCTAAATGCCTAACATGTCAGCAAGTAAAAGCAGAGCACTAACTTCCTTAGGGAGTGCTGAATCCTATTCCCATTCCTCAATGGAAGTGGGATAATGTTACCATAGATTTTGTCATAGGTTTACCCACTACTCAAAAGAAACATGATGTTGTGTGGGTCATAGTAGACAGATTGATAAAGATGGCTCATTTTACACTAGTCCAATCCAACTATTCGATGGACAAACTGGCTGAGTTGTATATAGACCAAATTGTTAGGTTGCATGGGGTACCAATATCAATTATTTCAGATCGGGATCCAAGATTTACTTTCAAATTTTGGAAAAGTCTACAACAAGCTTTAGGTACAAAGCTTCATCTTAGCACTGCTTTTCACCCTTAGATATACGGACAGTCTTAAAGGATTATACAAGTGCTGGAGGATATGTTAAAGGGCTGTATTTTAGACTTTCCCTGAAGTTAGGATAAATATGTGACCTTCATGAAATTTGCGTAGAACAATGGCAATCAAACTAGCATTGGTATGCCACCTTATGAGGCACTTTATGGTCAGAAATGTATAACTCCCACTTGCTGGTCAGAATTGGCTAAAAGCAAATTGATGGGCCCCGAAATTATAAAGGATACTGAAGAGAAAATCCAGATTGTTAAGCAAAGGTTAAAAGAAGCTAGTGACAGACAGAAGTCATATGCAGATTTGAAAATAAAGGACATTGAGTATCAAAATGGAGATGAGGTATTCTTAAAGGTATCCCCATGGAGAAATGTATTGTGGTTTGGAAAGAAAGGAAAACTCACTCCCAGATTTATAGGCTCTTACAGAATTCTGGAGTGAGTTGGACTAGTAACATACAGATTGGATCTTCCAAGTAAGTTATCAAAGCTGCATGACGTTTTTCATGTTTCTATACTCTAGCTGTATCAATCAGATGAGTCACATATTGTGCCAGTGCAAGATATAAGTGTTAGATCTTACTAGACGTATAATGAAAAGCCTAAGACGATCTTGGCCAGGGAAGTTAGGTGATTGAGAAACAAAGAAATTCTCCTAGTCAAAGTATTATAGCAACATCATGGTGTACAGGAAGCTACTTGGAAGCCTGAACCAGTCATGCGGGCTCAATACCCATAGCTATTCAATACAGGTATGAATATCGAGGACAAAATTTCTTTAAAAGGAGAGAGTTGTAATGTCCTTCATAATATCCTAGAAGAATTTTTAACTAATTAATAATATAATTTATATTGACTGTGTATGATTATGACTATTATTGTGAATCAGGATGTAGAAGAAATTTATCCTAACGTAAAGGGGTAAATTTGTCTTTTCCTTATTAGACCCTGTGCATTTTAAATTAAAGATAAATGGGTAGATAAGGATCTAATTGAAAGAGAGAAGGGTAAGTTTTGGGGAAAAACGGAAAGAAAAGGAAGTGGAGGGCCTAAAAGCAATTTTTGCTATTAATGGCCAAGTGGTCCAATAAATTTTGGACACTTAAGAGGAGAGGAAGGGGGATATTTAGGGGAGTTGGCCGACCATTCAAGGCTAAATTCCAGTCATCTTCAACCTCCACTAACCCCTAAACACTCTCTCTAAAAGATCTCTCTCTCTCTTGGTTTTTATAAGAAAGAAAAAAGAAGATCTAATTAGTAGCTTAATTGTTAGGTATTTTGCCTTATTGTCTTTCCATAATTTGTATAGTATTTCATTTAAAAAGAAGATATATATGTATTCATGGTGAATTTTCTTTTCTTAGAAGATGAAAGCAGCAAAAAGAAGGGAAAAGAGGCAATTCAAGGGTAAAGAAGAAGGTTGGAGCTTTAAAAAGGTATGCGAACCATCATAGATTGTTTGAGTGTGCTTGTGTGTTATTGTAACGCCCTAAAACTCGAATTGATTATAGTTGGTAAATAATAACATTTTGGTACCAGTTTGCAAGGATCACTTATTAAGAATCCGATATAAGTTAGTAATACTTTCGGGTTTTAATTTAATAATTGCTAATTTAAACATATTATGAAAATTAATATAAATAATAATAATATTAATAATAATAATAATAGATAGTTTAATAATAATGGTAGATATTTTAAGAAGTATATATATATATATAAGAGAAAAAATGGGATTTAAAAAGTTGAGTGTGTGTGGTTAGAATTAAAAGGAAGAAAGAAGTTTTAAAAAAATAATAATAATAATAAAAGAGGATGTGAGTGCAAATCGGGAAAGGAATGGGAAGGGAAGGCGGTGTTGGCCCGTCGCCTGGCCGGCGCTGCCCACAACGCCTGTAAGGCTCAGACTGCCACGCTGCTGCCACCTCCGGTCTCCTTCGCTGTCATCCCTGTCAGTAGCGCCGGTTCCTCCGTTCTTTTTCCTCACCATGGCCTCTCTCTCTCTCTCCCTTCTTTCTGGTGGTTTCCGTCGGTGGTTGAGGAAGTTAACGGTACTAGCGAGTCACTAGTGCAAAGGGGATCATTCCGGCACCTTTTTTTGCCCTTTACTCATCGGCAACCAGCAGATCGGAGCAAGGAGGCGATCAGCATTTCAGGCAAGATTTCAGCCAACTTCGACGGTCGTTAGACGCGTGACCACCCACCGTGGGATCCTTGGGCCTGGATCTTCAAGTGGATAGCTTCGGTGCATTTTTCAGCGAGTCTTCGGCAAAGCTTCGAAGACCGATCCGGCAAGCCCAAAGATGACAAAATGCAAAAAAATATGGAGATCGACGCTAACGGGTATGTGGATACAAACTACCCTTAGTTTCATTCAATTTTAAATTATATGATGAATTTTTATATTAGGTAAGTAGATGAATTTAAGAAATAATGAGAAATAATTTGAGTTAATAATTGAAAATAATGAAATAACATGAAATAAATGAGAATAGAAGAAGAAATCAAGTAATTAGTTGAAAAGCTAATTGATGCCTATGAAAATCTTAAATGAAATATGCTGATTTATTAGGAATTAAGTACAAATATAACATTTTAATGATGTGTGTGTGTGTGTGTGTGTGTGTGTTATGATGGAATTAAGTTAAAAATAATATATGGGTATGGGTATGAAGTTATATATAAAACATATTGAAATTCATGAGGGTAACAAAAAAGATATTTAAATAAATTAAGTGTTAATTGATATATATGTATATGCTAATATACATTGGTGTTAGAAACATAAATAATAGATAATAAACCATGAAGAGATTTGTGAGTGTGAAAAATTATATGTTGGTCGAATTATATACAATGGTATATTAATTGAAGAACTGATATTAAATAGTACTCTACTTATAAAATATGTTATATTAATTTAGAGGAGTATAATTAGAAAAATTTGAGTTAAATGAACATATTAACATAATGTACACTATATATATATATATATATAGTGATGTAATATTGTGTAAGCTATATATATAAGTGAACAAAAGGGTGAAATAAATTGATATAAATTAATAATGTTGTGAATTAATGTAAGATGAATATAAGTAATGTGAGAAAAACAAATTAAAAGTACTAGATTACCTAATGATCGAATTAGACACTATAATTAATATAACGGAATAGGTTAACTTATTTGAAGTATTTAATAAAAATTGAATAATATAAGATACAAAGAAATAATGGCTGAAATATATATATATATATATATATATATATATATATATATATATATATATATATATATATATATATATATATATATATATATATATATATATGTAGAATGCATAAATAATGTTTAGTTGAACAATTAATAATAATTAGGTAAAATAAAGCATAAGAAATGTAATATTGTTAACTGAGTGAAAAACATAATGAGCAAGGATCCTTAATTACATTATAGTTACATAATGTGAAAAGTTAATAAAATTTGGGATTTATCATTTGTAGTTATTTTACCATGAAATGACTATAAACGGATAGAAAATTATGTATGATATGAAATTGAAAAGAGAACCAATTCATCAATGGAAAGAAAAATTTATTGATGCTCGAATGATGAATGTGGGTAAATTTTATTGTTTATTTATAGTTATCTGATAATAAGCATCTATGTGATGAATGTATGAATGATGAGCTTAATTGAATATGTTAAGAGCATGATGTGACTAAAATAGAATGAGGAAAAATAATAATGCATAAATGTGATAAGAAATAAAAATTTAATAATGCCTTAGTGTTAGTGGGAAATCCAGTCCTTTGGATAGTATGGCTAGCCATAAGAATTTATTCCGCGGGATACCATGAGTTTATATGATAGTTGTTATCAGAAATGACTATGATATATGAGATTGGATAGCCGGCTTATTATATGTATCAGTACTGGGGCTTTGGTGTCGCACCTAGATGTGGGATCCCTCCATTACACCGTATTTATGTCTCGTTTATCCAGTTCGTGGTTGTCTACGACTAGGGGCAAAATGGTAATCTTGTATGAAATCGAGATAAAATAATAATTATGATAATTTGAATGCCATAAATATAAATAAATAATGTGGAAAATGAGACCAATGTGATGAGTAAGAGCAAAACTAAAATTTTGTGTTAAAATAAGGGTAAATTGGCCAGTTGAAGTAAAAAGAGTGAATAAGGAAATTAAACTGGCTAAATAAGACAAAAAGGGGCCAAGAAGGTAATTAGTTAAAAGTTAATGGACTAAATTGTAAATTTCTCATCTTTGGAAAATTCAAAGAAACAAAAATTAATTTGTACATTGGAAATCAAATAAAGTTAAATGAGTTAAAATGTAAGTTAATTGAAGAAATTAAAATAATAGACAAGTTAAGGATAAAACTGTCAATAGTACAAATCTTAAGGACCAAAATGTAATTCGTCATCATGAGAGAAATTTTAGGATCTAAATTGCAATTTATGCATTTAATTTAAATTAAAGGCCAACGGAAGTTAATCCAGTCAAAACTGTGATCAAAATTGGTCAAGTTAAGGAAATGTTAATTTCGGAGAAATTGAGAAATTAATTAGAAAGAATAAGTGATAAAGGTATTTAAAGTAAATTATGAGTATATTAAGAATAAATCATGGATTTATATAATAGAAGAAAATTACAAGGATCTAATGTGTGACTTTCTTTTTAGTGAGGAAAGAAATGAAATCAAATAAGAAAAATATATAACGAAGATAAAGAAAAGTAATGAAAGTCGAAGGAATTAAAACGAAGAATAAATAAAATTTAAGGACAATAAGTAGTGAGCCCATGGGGCCTAACCAAAATATTACATCCGACTAAAGATTTTATACATATTTTTGTGCTAAAGAATTAAGTATAAGCGAAAATAAAGACAAGAAAGTAAATCCATAATTTAATAAAGTAAAACATGATGAAATAAAGGATCCGATTATTAAACTGTAATTTAATATTAAAGGAGATAATAAACTTAAGCAAGAAAGAGTAAAAAGAGAATTCGAATAAATTGTTATAAATGATGGATGAAACTGTAGTATGGTCAAAGAAAGAAAAATAAAATATGAAGTTGTGGAATAGACTAATGAATAGAATTAAGGAACAAATTAAAAAAATAATAGTTTCATGGCGAGGAATATTCAAAGAAAAACGAAGGATAAATTAGCAGTTTTGAGAAAATAATTAACGAAATATTGATTTAGCTAGATAGAAAAATTTAAATTGTAAGTCGAACAAAAAGAAGTACCTAATCAAAAATATAAAAGGAAATGAGAAACTAATAGGAGAATGAGGTATGACAAAGTATGAATTAGCGAATAAGAATAGAAGATTAGAAAGAAAATAGAAATGTAATGTTACAACTAATGAACTCTGACTAGTGAAAGTTTACTGTATAAATTATAGTGAACCAAAATAGAAATTTCAAATAAAATAATAAAAGAAGGACAATTTAAATGAAGAGACAGACAAGAACCAATAAATAAAAATGAAAATTGCATAGACATAAGCATTATTGAAATTAAACTGTGATAATAAATCAATAAAATATTCGAAGATAAAGTTAGTCAAATGAATAGACTTGCTTAAGATAATGAAGATAATAAAAAAATCGAAAATAAAAATTTAATTGAATGAAATTTTGAGTAGTTGTATCCACCACTAACAAAGCACATAGTTGCTTAGCGTGCAGTTGTTGACTACGCGCAGGAACCAAAGATTTCGGGATTTAAAGGAGAAATTTCGAATGGCATGTACATAAAGATATTGGGATCGTATAAACTGAGGTAGAATGATTTTATATTTAATGTCTGGCATTTTATATTTAGAGTTATTATTATTTTAGTAAATAATTTTGAATTTATATATATGTGTAAATCTGACTAGTATCTCTGTATTATGTACAGATATATGGATGAGAGTAGGGTGTTACAGTTATTGATGTGAATAGCATGTCTCTTAATTTGTATATACATGTTTTCTGTATGAAAAGGGAGCTTATGATGAGTTGAAACCCTTTTAGTGCGTGGAATCCTTGAGACTTGGAATTCTGCTTAGGGTTTATGGGAATAACTTGTACTCTAATGGTGATATTTTGAGTTATAGTTGTGAAAATTCAGAAATTCCAATTGTGGGTGAAACTAGACTCATAGATATTCATTTCATATGAGAACTCAAAATCTAAATTAATTTGCTTGATAGTGAAATTTTATGTTGAATTATGATTATGGCTGTTGCCCAGTCATTGGGAGCAGTGTGTGGTTTTATTTGAATATTTAAAGATTTAAAGGTCTGATTGAGATGATTTTTAATGTTCTGGAAACTAGAAACATAAGGCTATAACTTTGTAAAAAGGCATATTTGTTGAAAATGTTGTTTAGTAGGTCAAAAATTAGCTTAGAACTGTGACTAGAATTCTACCGTTGGGGCAGAATGGATCTCACAGTTACTAGATTTTAGTTAGTAATCGTGAGGTAGTTCAGTTTTTAATCCAGAATAGAAACCAACCTTATCCCATAGTTAATAGACTATTGGTAGTAACCGTGACTCCTTCGTGTAACCTTGGATCACAGTTAACAACCTATGATTAGTAACCGTGATGAAGATGACTTTTAGTCCAGAATCTTATGGCAACCTATGTCACGGTTACTAGGCTATTGATAGTAACCGTGACCCCTTTCCCATAACTTTAGATCACGGTTAACATCTTAAAAGTAGTAACCGTGAGGCAATTGGCCTTTAGTTCAGAACCTAATTGCACCCTATGTCACGGTTATCATGAATTAGGTAATGATCGTGACCCTTATTTCATGACTTAGGTCACGGTTACCATCAATTTGGTAGTAACCGTGATCCTTTCCTAGATTTTAAAACCTGAATTTTTAAGAATCCATATAAGGCCTAAACTCTTCTTAAGCCCTGTAAATCATCTTAAACTTAAAGTATAGAGTAATATACCCCTTAATCATATGAATTGTAAAACAAATATGAAGGCAAGGTTACAGTAATTTATGCACATATGTATTTACTTAAATATGCATGCATGAATGCCCTATAATGACTATTCATTGGTGATTGTGGTTTACTCTATGTTAGTTGTAAGCTACATTGCATTAATTTGAGTTAATATATCTTATACTGAAATGCATTAATATGAATTAATGATATATAAGATATGATTTGTGTTGCCTGCACATAAAAACTTGGTGGTGATAGATAGGCATGCCTATAGGGTTACAGTCACAACTGCTATAGTCTGACCCATATGGGTCCACGGTATGTCCTTATTGGGATCACATTTCTGACCCTGGTTAGATCCACAGATTAATACCTTCGGGTATTTATATGTTTGATACCTTTAGGTATCTACAGCACCCGTTATCCATATCCATAGGATTTTAAGCAGGCAGATCATAGAATAAATAACATGCATACATACTGATGTTATAAAATGAATAAGTCCGTATTCATCCATTATACTTGAATGATACTAGATTCTACTTATAATACAATTATTTGCAACTATAATTGATTCCAATAATATACTTAGTATTGGTTATTGTTGAGATGAATGCTCTTTCTTTGGCATTGTTGTTGCATGCTTGGTGATAACAACTGTGAGTGGTTATCAACATATTATTTTGTTCTCCACTAAGCTATATAGCTTAGCACGGGTGTGTATCCATGTAGGTTCACAGGTTAGACCTTCGCCTTAGAGACAAAGCCAACAACTTCCAGGCCAACATTAAACTAAGGAGAAAAATTTTGATGTATGAATTGTATTTTGTTATCTTTTTGATTAAATTATATTGTACCTTATAGGTTGTAATGAAAGCAACAAATTCTGTAATTAATAACTCAGAGCATAATTTTAATGTAACAGATTCAGATTTATATGACTTGTATGGAATATATATACACACACACACACATATTCTATAGATGACTCAACATGATATGATATAGAATTGCCAAATATATTATTATTATCTTGAGTATTATTTATTAATGAAAATAAGTAACAGGAACCAAGTTAGTCCAGTGTGTTCATTACACTACTGATTTTATTTGTAAGTATCTATTGCATATCAAATTTCCAATAATATTATCATGTATTTACATTGAAAATTTGCAATGGGAAGACTTTCAAAATCTTACATACAGTTTTGGGGTTTTTACAAAAATATGCAGAAAAAATAAAAATAACAAAAAATATAACACTTCTCTAATTTTTTCATTAATACAATTTTTTAAATTTTAAATTTCAATTATACAACTTACATTTTCAAAACATACAACTTTTTAATTTCTTATTAAATTCTCTACGTTTTACTTAGTCTTACCCTGTTCCCTATTTTACCTTTTTCTTCTCTCTTGAAAATCAAATTTCGAAAAGAATCTCTCATCTTTTTCCATTTTCTCTAAACTTTGCTTTAGCTAATTAGGGCAGATTTTCAATCTGCAATAGGGCGAAAGAATCTGATGATTAAGCGAATAAAAGATAAGTGTAGCCACCATGTTACTTTTTTCCAAATGTCGAACTGAATTAATGAAGAAAGCTCACAAGCTTTCTATTCATATCGAAGCTGAAATTCTCCTCATCATTTTTTCTGGCTGCGGCTTGCTCTACTGCTTCTATAGTAATAACATGTTTCCTTTTTTTTTTTGCTTTCTGTTTGGTTCCTTAGAAAGTACTAAAGTATAAACTTGTTTATTTTAATTTGCTTTTTACTCTCCATTTATCTGGTAATTATTGCGTTATATGATGAATAGTACACTTATTTTGTTTGTTTGAGAATGAGTGATTTAATGGATTCTGTTCAGTTTGTTTCTCTTGATCAAAGTTTCTTTTAATTTACTTTAGATATAAGTAACTCAAAGGTAATATTAATAATTAATCTTGGTTCAATTAAACTTAATTTATAAAGGTTTTATGAATCCCATTAATATATACTGGTAAAATTTCATTGATTTGTATGTTCAAAAGGCGAAATGTGATAGAGTACCAATATCTTTTCCCTACAATTGAATTTTCATTAGCAAGTACTTGGATTCTTGATATAAATCCTCTAAAAATGCCTGGTATCATTGGGTACCTATTCTAGATCAAGCTAAATTATAGTTTTGTTGGGTTGGGTTATCGTGTCTAATAACTTTTTAAGATTCTTTTCAGATAGAAATTGATGAAGACGTATTGTGGAAGGCTAATGTGAGAGAGACCACACAAGAACTTACTGCCAGAGGATTGAAGTTCATGAATTGGTAAACACTTACCCAAAAGTGATATGGCTTTTATTGATTTATTGATTTTTTTTACCAAACTCATAACTCTGAAAATATAACCTACTTCATCGTGCAATTGTAAAAAAAAAGCTGAGCCTTCTAGGCTATTCTTGCATTCGAAGAGGTAATCAAATTTAGGGTGTTGATTACTTGAATTATTGACAATAATTAGGGAGTTAATCAGTTTTCATCCTTTTGTTTTGAGTGATGTGCAATAGTGTTTTTTTTTCTATAGCAAATCTTGTTATTTTGATCTTGTCCTCAATTGCATTCGAATTAGATCTTTCTTGGCTTAGTAATGCATATTTTATGATAAGTTAATGTATTGTTCCTATTGAATTATTTTTCTGTTAGCTCCTGATATTCTATCAAATTTAGATTCTATTCAGTTGTAGCATTTGAAATGTTTGACAATTTGTTAGTAAGGTTTATTGGATATTAATTGAGCCTTGTTTGTCGAGCTCTTTATGCCTTACCATTACAATAGCATGTTTACATTTACTGGTAGAATTTTTCACTAAGAAAATGGCATATAGTTCATCTACTTGTAAAGTGTGTTTATTAGACTAAATTTATTTAATTTAATTTAGCTAGTATTAGCTTTTCTTTGGCAAATGACAAGGTCCCATCTTTAATTTATTTAGTTCCCCACTTCCCTTTTTTTATCATATGGGGAGGAAATTGAATTGCTTTACGGCTTTAGAATGGTGAGAGTTGCTCGAGGATGTAAATTGTGGTAAATTAGCTAACTACGTTGTATTTTCAAACATTTTTCCCACTGTAGATTATAGCTAGTGTTAGCAGTATGTAGACTTAAAGTGATTATATGTATACATATTATGTATCACAGAAATCAATAATTAGAATCTAGTATAGATAGAACAATGAATATGTATGCAGTATATGTACTTGATGCATGCTATGTGTTTACTAGGTGTGTATATTGTGTGTACTAGGTGTATATTTTATGTGTACTAGGTATATACTGTGTGTGTACTTGATGTATGCAGTGTGTATCCTTCATATATGTTATGAGTTTACTAAGTGTATACACAATGTGTACTTGGTGTATACACAGTGTGTGTACTTAATGTAGATAGTGTGTATTATATTGTGTAATGATAATATAAAATTAATATAATGCTTAACAGTATTTATTTGTATATTTATTATAATTATAAAACATATATATTTATTGTCTACCATGTACTTTTCGTATACATTATGTGTACTTGCTGTATACACCATGTGTATATACTGTATACATAATGTGTACATGTTGTATACAGTGTATACATGATGAATACAGTATATACATGATGTATACACCATGTGTACTAGCTGTATACAGTGTATATATGTATATAATATATATACCATATGTAATAGCTGTATACACAGTGTGTACATGCTGTATATACCATGTACACTTTTTATTTATTGTGATTATTTTTGTATACTATTTGAACTATTATTATTGTTCTAAAAATTATATTGGTGTGTATTGCTAAATTTGATGGAAAAGTTAAAATTTTGATTTTTTAGAATTTAATTGGTTTTTATTACTCTTCTAGGCTCGTATATACAGGATCGGTGGATTTTGATATTGAGATTGAATAAGACCTCCTTAGAGCTCCTGACCAATATCTTTTAGAAGGTCTAAAGCAAATATGTATCAGAATAAACAACACCAAAGTCCATTTTCCCACTACGGGTTATGTATATACACATACATTAGATACTTTATACTCAAGCTTCTTCATGTACTATTTGCACTATTACCCAATAAAGATCAAAAATTCATCCAATTAAACGGTATAAATGCACACCACATATTTCAAACCCAATTGATTTTTTTTCTTTTTTCCCACCTATTATAAATATAGTATCTTATTACGATTTCATCTTGCATAAGAATTTCATGCCTAATTAGTAGTACAAATAATTTTTGGCAACCAATTAACACCATCTCATCTCTCTTATATTATTTATGTATGGATCATAAAAGCTCATGTTCATACAGTTGTTGGTCCTTACCTTTATCCCTTGGTTCCTGATTTTGTGTGCAACAATTAACTTCCAAGTAAAAACTTATGTGCATCAAATATGGACTCTAAAGCATAGAGTAACAACCATTTAAGTTTCAAACCAGTTTGCTTAATTGCAATTATAATGTAAAACAACATTGTTAAGAAGTTGTTTCAATAGCCAGCTAGGTACAAAAATAAGAGTGAGAGCAAACTGTTAAAAATCTTGAAATGAAACTACTACTTTTTTTTCTTCACATTAGCTCATAAATCTTGAAACAAATCTCTAAATTCTCAAACAAGAATTGAACCACACTTGACATCTCTGTCTGAAAACTCTTTCCATATATAAAGTTAAAGACTACTGAATATTCTCATAGAATATAGTTAAAAGGTTACATTTATTAATCTTACTAAGGCACGAATTATGGATGCATCTTTTATCAGCTAGCAAGTGCATGCCTAATCTTGTTTGGGTTGTTAACTCCTAATAGCTTTCCATCTGCAGACCACTATTGCTTCCTCATGCATTTCTTAGCCAATTCCTCCATATTCTAGCTGCAATATTATGCATATGCTATTAATTTAGCACTATAACTTAGGCAAATTGGGAGTTTTAGGATATAAATACTTCTTAGCTGGTTTATTCAATGAGATGTCTATTTACTATAGTCCTGTATATTTAAGCTTTATGGACTGAGGAATTCTTGTTCTTCTTTGCATAATTACTACACAATTGATTATATTTCTCTTGTAGAATTAACAAGAAATATCATCAAAATAAAGTTAAGTTCTATATAGGACCTGCATAATATGCACAAAAGAAAAAACAAACAAAACGAAATTAGACTTCACTTAGAATCTGCATTTATCAAATACATCCTTAGCCCCATATGCACCAAAATGAACAATCAAAAAAATAAATTAACGTTGATAAGTGTAGAAACTTCATTAATTTCAAACATTACTCAAATTACTTAATTAGATGTACATTAGAAACTCTATGGAGTCCAGGTTCTAGCATTAACTACAAAAGTTCCAACAGACCATATCTACCTCCATAATTATTCTACGAAATTCTATTACCTATCATCTATGGAATTCCATTACTTAGTGATTTTCACCTCCATTTACAATTTAACCATAAATAGATACTTTTTTCAAAATTCAGGGATGTTCCTAGGTGAAGAATAATTGTAGCACTCACCTTAGTATCCTTCAATAATATAGGATCTCCTTCGAGATAAATATGGCCATATTATCACGTCTCTCTTCGTTAGCGTTTCACCCTTACATGTAATTGATCTAAGTATAACTCAAATGGAGAGAAATTTCTTCATCACCCAACATGTTTATTCAACCTAGCAATATGGATATCTGAAGATAACTCTTTGTTCACATTTGTTCCTTTATTCTCAGAACTACAGCTACAAAATGTAACGCTCAAATTTAAGGAACCAAATCAATGTAAAATCATTAAAGAGACTACAGTTAGGCAATATTTTATCGAATCGATTGCTAATACCACCACAAATGACAACCAACAATTGAAGATTGGAGGCATTGATGAAACCTTAGAATAACAGAAGAAGAGGTGCAGAGAAGATAACAAAAAAAAAGATGCACTTATCTGTTAAATAAGCCACCACCCATGGCTTTTTCCTAGGGTGAAGAATGCAATGACATCAAAAGCAGAGCGATAAGGAATAAGGAAGTGAAAAAAGTTATATTTTTGGAAATGAAAATTTAAAAAGCAAGATTTATGAAAGATTATAAAGAAGGGTTGTATTTTTTGAAAAAGATGATAAAAACCTGGCATTTGGGATAATTTCCTCTACAGTTTTAGAGCTACTATTTGGGCTAGTGGCCCTTTATTCATCCTTTCATCGAGTTTTTTTAGTACATTTTTGAGATTTCATACAAATGCCCCAAAGAATAAGAAGATATGAAAATACTCTAATACTTTCTTTCATAAACATCATCTTTTAAAATCACCATTTTATTAAAATATTATTTTATTATATTCTTTATTTTTTTAAAAACAGCCAATGGACTACATAGTAATACTTTTAAACCAAGAATTCACGAATTTAAGGAGTTGAGAATTCAATAATTTAAAATAGCCAAATTCTCTATGGAATTACGATGAGATGGATAAAAAAATGGGTTCAAGACTTGGCCGAGTTTACTAATCAAAATCACTACAAATAGGCATATAAACTTATACAATAAACTTAGTTTGTTAAAATGTAAAAAAAAAAAAAAGAAAAGAAAAGAAAAGAAAACCCTCATCTCACTTATCCGGCCATGGCCAATGCACTTCCGTGGGTTCCCATGACCATTTGCGGCTCATAAAACAAATCCACGCTTTCAAATTGAAATTATTTTTGTTCTTGCCTTCTTTTTCTGCTTCTCTCTTTTCTCCGTCATCTTCGTAAATACATTTCTAAATCGGGTACGAAATATGGTTCCACCTAACAATAAGTAGTTATGACATGAAGTCGTTGTTTTGATGGAGGTTGATGTGAGTAGATGAGATTAATTCAGTTATCCACCAAAGAAAGAAAGCGAGCAATTTCAGTGAAAAGATTTCAGAATAATTGAGAAATTTTTTACTGCAATTGTACCGAAGTAACATCTGGATCGAGAAGATCCAAGGTTCAATTACAAGCAGAAACCTAGTATTCAAAAATATTACATTTGAAATTGTAAAAATAGCCCCATTTTCACTACTACAAAGATACAATCAAACAAACCCTAAATTCATCAACACCCATCAAACAAACCACCGATTTAAGAGCTAGTGAACTTCGTAACCGCCTTGGTACCTTCAGAGACAGCGTGCTTGGCCAATTCTCCGGGCAATACCAATCTCACAGCGGTCTGAATCTCCCTCGAGGTAATTGTTGGTTTCTTATTGTACCTGGCTAATCTTGAAGCTTCCTGTGCAAGCTTTTCAAATATATCATTGATGAAAGAGTTCATAATACCCATGGCTTTGCTAGAGATCCCGATGTCTGGGTGAACCTGCTTCAACACCTTAAAGATGTAGATCTTGTAGGTCTCTATGCTCTTCTTGGTTCTCTTCTTCTTCTTATCTCCAGCCGCCGCGCCTCCTTCCTTTGGCAGTTTCTTGCCAGCCTTGGGCTTTTTCTCGGCCGGAGCTTTCTCCGCCACTGTCTTCTTCTCCTCAGCTGGCTTCTTCTCTGCTGGTTTCTTCTCTGCCTTTGGTGCCATTTTTTTAGAGAGAATTCAAGATCTGTTGCAGTTGAGAGAAAGCAAATATATAAAAGATTTTGTTCGGGGTTGGATGAAAAAGTTTTGGTGCTCTCTGTTGTTTATATATAAAGCTAAGATTGAATTCTATTGGCTGTTAAAATATCAAGCCGATCGGTGACTTGGAGATCTTGTTCCGTCGGATTTGGTCTAGAATAATTTGTAAATCGACGGTCAATAATGTTTTTAGCCAAATGGTTTTTTTGTAGGTTTTAAGGAGGTTTAAAGAGGATCAACGACGTGGAACGTGGCAGCCGTTGATATCGACGGTATCTATTTTGAGAAAAGAGTGGACAAACTTGTGCGGGTTTTATAGATACAGAAAAGCATAAAATAGCAATCATAATTAAAATAATAAACACAAAAACAACAGAAAAAATTAATAGATACATATTTATGCAAACTAAAATATATTCATTTTAATTGCTCAAAAATGGCAAAAGCTTTTAAAAATACTCTTAAAGCATACGCTACCAACAAAGATTAATTCAACAATTGAAACTCATTCAATTAAACTCAATTTTTTTTTCTTTTATTTTCACAAAATCAACTGACCAAAAGCAAAAATAAAAAAAACTACAATTTTCAAAAAAGAGCTTTCCCCCTTGCCTTCAAGGCAACCAAACAGAGCTCAGACTCAAAAATCAACCTGTATTTTAGCTTGCTAGAGAAGTTACAGCTATAGAAAAATAAAATCCAGTTAAAAATTGAAAACCAACAGAATCATACACCAGCAAATAAAATTGAAGGATCAAGGGAGATAAAAACTCACCATTGATACTTAATAAACGTAAATAAAACACACGAGTAAAGCCAAACACAACCCCAATAAATAAATCACAAAGCATCAGCTCATCAAGAAGAATTCCAATTCGGAGGGTAAATTAACAGTAGAACCAAAATTATTAGCCTTCAAAGAAAATAGGTGGACAGAGATAATAAATGAAAGGCAGAGGCATATAAGGAGAACTGAATTATGTTTCTGTATTACATGTTAGCTGATGAACTGAAGTAATCCATGGACATTATATATATATATATATATATATATATATATATATATATATATATATATATATATATATAAAGAACATTTCTTAAGGAATTATTTCTCCATAATAAGTAAGGATTCGAATTTGTTTCAAGTTGTTGCATGCAGAAGTAGGACATATAAATTGTCAATAAGGCAATTGTGAGTGAATTTTTAGGTGGTATGAATTATTACTTTTTATGTGATTTTTATTTGCTTCATTATTTATTTTTTCAACCAAGAATATGATTAATTCATATGCGCATTTTATGTTTCTGTATTACTATTCGTGCCAAAATCATACTGGTTGTGGACTTGACTTCTGCTACCCAACAAATTTCCAATTTATAACCAAAAAAAGGACAAGAAAATAATTATCCCAAAGGAGAAGAATATTTAAGTAAAGACAAGACAATAATCCTTTGACAGTAATTATGCTTCTTTGACAATATGTTAGCTACATATGGCAATTCCCCATCTAACAATACATTGCAGCTGAAGTTCAAGGCAAATCATATGCTTCTTTGACAGTAATTACATAATTAAGTGCCTCGGTTCTTTACTCAAATACAAACACACCAAAAACAAGAAACAACTAAACCAGAGCTCCAAACATCAAAGTTGATGCCTCTATGCACGAAACAATAAGCAACACTACGAATTGCAAATGGTAGGTTTAGATGGTTGTGGCAACAGTTCGGATCCAAAGTCGTCAAAGATAAAGAACAAATCAATGGGCAACACATAAATAGCTTACAACACCAATTGCAAAAAAAGAGTTTATAGCTTAAAGAGTTTGCAAACCTAAAAAACGAAATAAGGTTGCTTTAGAAATCAATTGAAGAATGAAATCAAAGAGAGAGAAAACGAAATAAAGGATATACTAGCCGAAAAAATACTGATCGTCGGTGAAAGCTTTGATGGGTGGTCGACCAACGAAACTCCGGTGGTGGCTGAATGAAAAAACAGATGGAGATTTGATGCTTAGGGTTTTGTTATTTAAAAAAAATTGGATATAGAATAGCTGTTAAAGATGAAAGCAGTGTCAAGAGCAAAAAAAAGTAGCGCCGGAGAGGAGAATGGTGTTCTACGTATTAAATAAACCCACAGGAAAGAGGTATATTAGATAATCTAGTAAACATAGGATAAAAATTCGGTTACGTATTACATAATCCAGGTATTATATTTTAAAAAAATTAGCCAAACACCTTCTACTATATTAGAGGGTATTATTTTATACTATTCCGTGTGCTATATGGGAAAACAAACGTGGCCTAAATTATTAAATGTTTTATTAACTGTAGTTTAAGGGTAAAGTTAAAAAATATATATTAAATATTATTTTTAATTTATTAAAATAATAATTTTACTAGACAATTTTTTTTAAATGACAATTTAGTAGGATTGGGGATAATAATTTTATCAATATTTATTTTTAATAATCATAAACTTAACTTCACAATTCAGTTAAATATAATATTAAATTTATAAACTCCCAATTTACATTGTCTATACAAGTAAGATTCCAACATATACCATAGTAGTAATAGTAATGTAACATGTCTAAGGTGCATTTGAAAGTGAATATTTTGATGGAAATGGAGATGAAGGTAATCAATGATGTTTGTTTACCTTGTTTAATGAATTTACTTAAATTTTTATCGTTAATGTTATATGAATTTATCTGAGTATTTGTTAGTTATGTTTGGTTACATTTACATATATTTGAACAATTTATTTAACTTTTATATTTGCAAGTATTGTAGGACTTAAAATTGACATTTCAAATATTAATATTTGATAAGTTGATAATTAATATGTTTCTGAATTCATTTTTTTATATTATTATTCATATTATATTTTAATTTTTTATAAATGATATATTTTTATAAAATAAAAAATTTAGACCAATTCGATTAAATCAATTGAAATATGAACCAACTGGCATGATGTGTCAATGCTTAATGCATTTATAAAAGCATTTTTTATTTTTTACTTTGATATTGTTACATGACTCAATTACTTTTTTATTTGACTCAACTTAAGCACTTTATTATTTGAATTTACATTTTATATTTCCACAAATATTGCATGTTTAGGAAATTTGCATAACTTATTGCCATGCATCATATCACTATAAAAAAATTAACAAATAGCAACCGAATTTGTTGAATTTTCGTTGCTAATAAAAATTAGTAACAGAAAACTCGATTGCAAATTTGACTGTTGATATTTTTAGCAACGGCAATTATTTTTCGTTGCTAAATTAACAACGAATTTCAATTTTCGTTGTTAAATCAAATCAATCTATGTTTCGGTGAATTGGTCAACATTACCAACGGAATAGAAATTTCATTGCTATATTTAGCAACCGAATAGAAATTCCGTTGCTAAATTCAACCAGTATTATAAAAAAATTTACGACGAAATTTTTGTCGTTATTCCATCACTAAATTATTACTATTCTGTCACTGAACAAGCATATAACAATCCATCTGAAAATAAAAGTTACAACATTTAACAAACTATAATTAAGGAATGACGAGTTTGAATTGGTGCAAACAATCAAATAATCAAATCACAAGAATTAAAAGTTCGATCTGAAAATTTTGATATCTATTATTTAATAATCCAAAATTCAAGAAACACAAGCAAATTCTAAAATCATATCCAACTACAGACCAAAAACTTATAATTTTCAACTAAAAAACTAAGCATAAGGATAAAAGGACTTGATACAAATGAATTCAGAAGCAAAATCTCCTTAGTCAAAAAGGTTGAACCCCATATCCTGTAGAAGAATTCAGGAAGAGAAACACATTATAGATATAAAACCTCTTCAAACTAAAAGAGTGCCAAACACCTTTAGATTTTAAAAGAAGCAAAAAGCAGAGAAGTAGACTTATTTATGATGACATTTTCTTAGTATTATTGTGGTTGCTTCGACAAGGGAGATCATTTGATACTGCAAAGTAAGCATTATGCCTCAAAATAAAACTACTTTGGACAATAAATTCCTTTGGTTTTTACAAATTATGACAGTGTAATTATCCTTTGAATCAAAGCAAATTTAAGAGTTGAGCATTACCATATTCCCAATGTAGAAGGACATGGGAAGGTTGTCATTGATATTTTCCTTTATATTAGCTATATGTTCAGCAAGTAGCTTGATAGTTAAAATGAACTAAAATCCCACTTTTTCTTAAAAATGAGAATCATAATCATTTTGTCATTTGTCATTCACTGATTTCTACAACTTTTTCTTAAAAATGAGAATCATTTCCATAACTAACCAACATTCTTGCTTCAACTTGCACTAATTTTATAGACACGTCTTATATTTGGTACCAAAGTTTATATAACATAGCATACTGTCTGTATATAAAAAGTGACACAATTTAATTTGTACACTACAATTTAACAGCACACCAGTTTGCCTCACCTTCACCACCTCATAAACTTAATTTCATCCTCCAACCCTCATCAACTAGCAAATAAACCACTCAAAACACAAGGTACAACCATCATAAATTTCTATTTACAAAGTTATGCCATACTTCCATATCCATATTAAGTTTTTTTTTACTTGATGAAACTCACATCTTTTACCTGGAGCTAACACCCCTAATCCTAAGGTAGATCCAATTTATCCCATTTAAACAGCAAATATATAAAATATTTATGAATGAATTCCAATTTTGTGAATGAATGATAGTAACAAGTCCTATTTGGGGGTCAGAAAATGCTAAAATCAAGCAGAAACATAGTTCTGAACAATTGGATGGACAACATTTATATTACGAAACATTTGGACAACCTTGTAGTTTCATAGGGGTACGATATGGGGTCAAAGCTCAACTAAACTTTCCAAAGCAGTAGAAAAGTTTGTTGCATGCCAGATGAAATAAATGTCCTAATTTTTTTTTAAATTCTAAGAGAATGTTAAAATGAAGCTTAGGTTGATATATTAAAAGTTTGAATACATGATGACCAATAACCATTGATGTCAAGTCATACAAAAAATCAAGATAGGAGAAATAGAAAGACAATTCAATAGATTATGTTAGTGGACAAAACATAATGTCAAAAACACTCTAGAAAGTAGGTGAATTTCCACACCTGAGCAAGATTAGGATTCTTTTGCATTTGTGAGAGTGATCCCGCCTCTGCCTCAGCTACATTGAGGACTTGATATGAAAAGTCAAAGAGCTCAAAATGCAGTTGTTGCCCAAGTAAATATATAATAGTGCAACCACCCAAGGCAACCGAATCACCTAACACTTCATGATTATACGGTTGTTTGTCAGATTCTTCTAGGTATGCTTACAATTCAGAATTTTGAAACTGATTAAAAGGAAGTGGAATGCATCAAAGGGGGGGGGTTTTGTGTTTAGTATTTTTAAAATTGCAATTGAATCAATAGTTAAGTTTAATTAACCACTGTGAAATAGTTGTGTCCTGATTCAAAATAGTACTCATATTTCAACTGATGACAAAGTTGTGGGATTGAGACAAGAAAATGACGTCAGCTACGTTTTGGATCATGAAGCATATACCTAGTTTGGTGTTCATTATTGGAATTATCTAGGAATTAGGTATCTCGTAACAAATTAGGTGCTTCCAACCATGGAAGTGCAAATGAATTAAGAAATGTAAACTTAACTATGCATACCTTAGTATGACCCAGTTTAAGAAGGTAACTATGCATACCTCAATATGACCCAGTTTAAGAAGGTTAATGCCGAAGTTGATGGCAATGCTGCCAAAAAGATTGATGAAAGCTCCAATGATCCAATCCCCTATGGATTATAGCTTGTGAAGTCTCCAATGAGAGGGCCCACATTCAGTTGTACACCAAGAGATATGCAAAATCGATGATTAATAATCCTGAAAACCAAGAGCAAATCAGAAAAATAGAAAAATGCTAGGATAAAAAAGAGAAAATCCTCTTCTAGATTTGGAATAGAAAGTTTGTGACACCCTTAACCAAGAAACACCAGTTTGCAGGTGGAAATGAACATAAATTTTTGGACTTTAGCTGCAAATATTTAATATGAAATAAAATTTAAGTAGAGCTGTAAACAATTCCTTAATGATAATTAGATACCAATAATAATATCTCAATTCAGCATCAGGAAGTGGTGCGCATCCAAAAATAATGGCAATAGATATTGATATCACAAATTAAGGAGAAGGTAAATTTAACCCACATAAGAAATTCAAAAAAAAATGTTGACAAAGACAATTCCTGATATGATAAACTAGAATGCTAAAATGTAGATCAATCAAAGGCATCAAGAGGAAGACTAAGCCAAAATCAAGGAAATCAAAAAAGGAAGAAGAATTTTACCTCAAAATCTCCAGGGACAAGAAAAATGCACACCACCACAGCTTTGTTTTTCCAATGGTTGAAATGCAATGGATCCAAAGTTTCTTGGTTTAGATCATAACGAGCAGCACCGGTATGTATCATTTCAACGGCAATGTATCATTTCAACGGCATAACAAGTGAAACCAAAAGTTATAGGCCAGATGAAGCAACATCGGGCCCAATTCATAAGATCGTCGACTTTGAAAATGAAGTACTATGCCGTCTTCGAGAGGCCGGTAGGCGAAGAAGTGGAAGTAGAAGGTGGCCGACCTCCACATTGCCAATTCTTCATATCTACTCCATCAGGACTCATCCCCTACCCAGATCCACTTCAGATCTACTCCATCAGCACCGTCTCCTATCCATATCATTAAAGTTGTTGCTGCCTCATCACACGCCGGTGCATGCTAGTGCATTTCTTAGCTTATGTTCGTTCGATTGGGGTCCATTATCGAAAATAGATTTTTGAAATAAGGGAGAGGGCAACGAGAGAGGAGGGCGAGGAGAAATGGATGGCAGCGGTGGAAGAGAAGGAGAACGGCATGCTAGGGAGAGGAGGAGGAAAAATTAAGAGCAAAGGCAAAAAGGGAAAGCTATTTATACCTAAGGCATCATTGAATTTACCAACGAAATCTAAATTTCGTTGCTAAAATAGCAACAGAAAATAAATTATGTTGCTATTTTAGCAACAGAAAAACCAGTCCATTGCTATTCTCATTTTTTTTATATAAGTATAAATTGTTCCCTTTTTTAGCAACAAAAAATACATTTCGTTGCTATTTTAGAAACTGAATACTACTTCGATTGCTAAATTAGCAATGAAATTTATATTCGGTTGCTGTTTTAAGATAGATTATTTAGCAACGAAAATTTTATTCCGTTGCTAAATAACCTATCTTAACAAATTTCAGTTGCGAAATAGCAATGAAATATATTTTCATTGCTAAAATAGCAACAGAATAAGCATTCCATTGCTAAATTGCAATGGAACATATATTCCGTTGCTAAAATAGCAACGAAATTTAATTTTCGTTGCTAAATAGTAATGGAACATATATTCTGTTGCTATTTTAGCAACGTAATTTTTTTCGTTGCTAAATTTCATTCTAAAATTTTCTTACCATCTAATGGCATCATATTTAGCAACGGTTATAGGTTTCTGTTGCTATTCTTCATTGCTTTTTTGTGGTAAATTTCCCCCATTTTTTACCAACAGAATACCATCATTTTTTATTCCATTGATAAATATAAAAAATTAATCCAAATTTAGCAACGGAGTTGAATTACCGTTGCTAATTAGCAACGAAATACAAATTTTTTTGCTAAATTACCAATGAAAATAATTCCGTTGTTATTTTTCCATTGCTATTTTGATATTTTCTTGTAGTGTATGCAAGTGACATCTGCACTATAAGCATTGCATGATATATGTGATGTGAACATCTATTATCCGACCTTTAGTTGTGAGAAGTATCATCACTTAGGTCATCCATTTGGTTAGTTCAGTTCGAATTTAGACTAAATCGAATAGATTGAAAATCCAATTATATTAATAACTAAAATCTTTGAATTTTGTGGCTAGTTTAAGTTTTAGGTTTAACTTTAAACATAAAAAATAATAGTTAAAAAATGATGCACTTTATATATTTTGGTTGGTTGGATTTATACTGTTTTTAGATTTCATGAACTGAATTGAATTATCCATGTATTAATTTTGGTCTAAAATTTAACAAACCAAAAATGAATAACCAAACTAAATAAACCAAAATCAATTCAATTTTTGATTTTGGTTCAATTTTGCACAACCCTATAATCACTAATATCATTAAAATATGACCAAACAGGTTTAACTATGAACTATCAGTTGATTCAATATGATTCAATATAAAAAATTAGATAAAAAATATAGACAAACCGATTTGAATTGAAAAAAATCAGTGAAATCACAAACCAATAAAAAATCAATTTCCTATCAAAAATCAAAATGATGCCATTAGCGGTGTGGTTCTTGTGCCATTCTCTGTAGGTGATCATTGTCTAAGAAGCATATGGTGGTGGCATTTTATTTGAAAACAATTACAAAAGATATAGGTTTGATTCGATGGATCTAGGTCAACGAGCTTTTTATGAGAGTATGGTATAGGTTGCTTTAGTGTTGTAGCACATGATACTCGAATATCAAGGCATTTTCTTTATCCCTTTTTACTCTAAAGTGTCAAGCCCTGTTTACTTGTAGAAAAAAGGCCTATTTTCAGGAATTTTTTTTTTGTAGAAAATAGGAAATAGAAAATAGTGTTCACTTAATGTAATTTTTCTAAATTGAAAACAGAAAACATCTTTTCTAATTTTCTAAAATATAAAAGGATTTGGAGAACTATTTTTATCTGTTCTCCAAAGCTTTCCTTTTTCATAGAAAACATGCCTTATTTTGCAAGAATGACGCTCTTCAAATGCCATCTCTTGCTCTCTTTGAATCCCATCTTATGCTTTATCTATTTTTTTTCTTCTCGACCTATTGTATACTTTACTCATGACAAAATTTGATTTTGATTTCTCCTGATTTATCTCAACCAAGTTGGATTGCTGCAATTGAAATAAAATTTGAAATGATTTCCTTGATTCGGTTCATGATTTTCTCTATTTATACTCAATTGTTTAGCTTTTGGAGTCAATTTTGATTGAAACAGAGGCTATTCACCGAGAAGATATTCAGGTTTGTTTGCTTCTTTCTTCTTCTCAGTGTAATCTTACTGTAACTACCAATATACAGTTGGGTAGCTATGTATTGACCATTTTTTAGCTGAATTTTCACATTAGAATCAAACTATAAGAAAATTATTTATATCTCTCAGGTTTTCTTTTTGATTTTTTGTTTGGACTGGGGACTTATTAAGCCTTTTGATTTCTATCAGTATAGGAACTTAAAGCCGATGATGATCTTTATTTAAGGTAACCTTTTATGCTCTTTTACTACTGATGGATGTTAAATTCTGCTAATTTTTGTTTAAGGCTTAAACTCTTGTTATACATTAAATAGTTGGCTTCATTATTGGAACTAATGAACGTTAAGAATAATAAAATTATCTTAAATTACAGGATAAGATAAAGAATTTTAACTAGGAATATGTAAGATTAAGAGAAAACTTGAGCATACATTAAAGGCCAGGTTTAATGCATATGGAAGTGAATCACCAATCTAAAAAATTGCTCTCTTGATTTTTGTTTGGGTTAATTAGTGTAGTCATTTCCTATTGAATAAAACCTTATGTCAAATAATCTTTCCCCAAATGACTTGAGTCGACATATGTTCAGCTCACCCCTTGGTTATTGCTTTTAATTGTCTCTCAAATTAGTTGAGGATCAACACCATTGCCTTTCATTGCATTAATGCTTATTGAGTATATAATTTTTAATTCAAAATCATTATTGCAATATTGCCTTTCTTGTTTACTTAAGAAGATGTTATAAGTGCACCATTGTTTCAAGTTTCTAGTTTAGAAGGCTAAAGATCCTAATTATTGAGTGCATGATTGTTTTGAGTTTCCAGTTTAAAAGTTCTCATTGTCTGAATGTAGGTCTTCTTATCTTGATAGCAGGGGTATATTTTCTTTTTTTTTGATATTATCACAATGAGGATCCCATACAGAATACTCCATTTTTCCACTACTGAGGCTATTATGTGGTTATAGTTTTATCTCACTATCTATTTGGTTTGTACTATTCGTTAACTCTTTATTTTCTTGTTGTTGATGTTTTTCTATCAGTTAGGTTGGATAACATCTCTTATGTGGTTTGTAGCTGGAATAGGTTATAGGTTATTAGTTTTTCTGGGGGTTTTACCTTTTGTACTAGGTATATCTTTACTATCTGCCTTGAAGTTTTCTTGGCTACCCTATAAATCCTTTAATTCAATATATTCCATGGCTTATAAAAAAAAAAGAAGATGTTATAAGTAATCACTTAATACATAATCACTCTGACTGTATACTTTAATTGAGAATTCTTAGTGTAAATATTTGCACCTATAGAGATGCGAATCTATATGAGCACATAAACTCATGTAACTAAATGGTTGTTTATTTTTGTGATCATGTATGTACTCTCTTATTTTGTACTTCTACATGCGATAAAAGAAATATGCATCATGTCCTTTATTGTTATTTTCAATGACCTCCATAAGCGGAGCAATGCCTTCATATATATGGTTCTTCTTGAGTTTGTTGATCTCCTTGGCTAATACCTTAATTAAACCAAATGCTTCCATTTTTGCGGTTAAATACTGTCTGTGTTTTATGTGGACTTAAATTAAGCTGCTTAGACTTTAGTGTGGTTGGGGAAATTATATTTCATTAAGTTATTCTATTTAACAAATCATTGCCTTCTTTAGGGAAAAAGAGCGATATATATTTCCTTTTTTAACATAAGCTACTTGGTATTTTGCTTGTCCTGTTCTGTGCGTTAGAATGACCTTTTGCTTGGTAGAATGAGTCATTTTTAGATTTTGTTATTGTGCATCCACGGCTCATAGGGTAAGGTAGATTACAAATATTGAATCTTTATTATGCTTGTTAAGGTTAAACACTATTTTTAGCAATTAGAATATTTTGTTTAATTTTCACTTTCCATCATGCTAAGTAAACTTGGCTATTCCAACTAGATTATGAGTGTTTGGCTGTGTTAGTGCATGCCATTTCACTTGCTTTTACTCCATAAAGTGTTTCTTGTTCTGTATTTTAATTTGCAAAACCATTGAATAGATATTCTAGGATTTAATATATTTTTGGCTATTATGCTTTGTTGAAGCTTCATAGACAATTGGTACAATAAGATCAAAAATGGAAATATCTAGAAATAAAAGGAAAACAGTGATTGCATTGCTTGACATCATTAGGATTGTACTCTTTACTTTGTACCGTGTTATCTCTTATTTAATTACATCCCACTTTAGTCTTTTTAAGTTCTCAATCTGTGGTATCTTATTTTGTCAAAGCTGCTTGTGACAGCATGATATTGGGTAAATGCTAGTTTCCATATTTACTATTAATGGTTCTAACATTTTGCATGCTAATATTACTATTGTTTTGCCATATGGTTACTATTTCTATAATATAACATTTTCTTGGTATAATGAGCTCAATAATTAATTGCTTAAACATTATTAATATAACTATGTTCGACCATTAAAATAAGAATTAGTAGCTCAAAATTGTATTTTCATTTTGCTTTTTTCTTGACAGTGATGAAGCTATTGTTGCATTCCTAGATTGATGTATTTCATATATATATATATATATATATATATATATATATATATATATATATATATATATATGAAATAGATATGTTTTAATCCACAACTGCTTTGATTTCAGCCATTTTATATCTATACTCAACCTATAGAGGATATAATCATCTATGCCTGTTACCGTGCTGATGACATAATTTCTTAGGATAAAGTCACTGTTGATGTTGTTAGTGTAAGTCTATATATGCTAGAGTATAACAAAAGGGCATTAATATTGATTTATCCCAACAAATGCAAATGGAAATAGTTAGAGAGGTAATTGCTGATCGATTGTGAAATGATTATAATAATAATAAAAAAAATTAAAAATTGATTGTATTTTTTATGTCACTATCATTTTTAATTCAATATTCATTAATTTATAAATATTAAATTTAATTGAGTCATCTTAATAAATCTATCATTTAATCATATATACGTATTATTTCAATTTTAAAAATTAAAGTATACATATTTTTTAATAATATATAATTTAAGTTTTTTTTAATTTAGAAAATATTTTTCATTTTTAATAAATGGACATGTTTTCTCATTTTTTCATTTTCTGTTTTCAAGAAATAATTTTTCATTTGTTGACAAGTGAACTCGTTTTCCAAATTTTCTACAAAAAATAAATACTCAAATTTTTTAAGAAAATAAAAAATAGAAAGCAAAAAATTATTTTCTGTAAGTAAGTGCATCCTCAATTTCTAGAGTGTTTTAATTTTTAAAGCCACAAAATTTTATTGTTATAATTATTTATTAAATTTGAATGCTTGGGAGTGTGTATTGGTGAAATGAGAGTTATAAATTTGACTCAATTGAGAAAAAAAGGCAAAATATAGGATTCAATTGAATAAAAAAAATTAGTGGATAAGTAGAAAGGTGGAATGATTAAAGATAATAAAAGATTAAATTAACTTAAGTATAAATTAACTAATGTTAATTAATGATAAATCTAAAATTCGGTAAGAGGGAGTGGCAGTTATGGTGGTCGAGATGGTGCCATATCAGAACGAGGATTGCAGTAAGATTATATCAAGTTGGGCAGTGTTTATAACTTATAAAAAGGCGAATCCGATCGAACCGAACATTAGCACTCCGATGCTTAAGTTGATAAGAGACTAAGAGAGATAAAGTAGAAAGATAATCTAAAGAGTGCAATATGTGTTCTATAAGTGTGAGATGACCTAACATTTATAAGTGGCATTGAGAACCATTTGAAAGGTTTACCTAGGTGTCAGTATAAATTTACGACGATGTGATATGGAGCAAGTAGTGGATGGGGTGGATGCTTGTGTTAGTGGACTACTAAAAGGCATACCTTATCTTGTCCGATCGGATATATTTATCCCATCGGTTTTTATGTGCATCCTGACGGACTTAGGCTATGCTAGGCCTTCTTGTTTAGTGATCCTTTAAGTCGAGTTTGGTTCAGGCTCAGCAAAAGATAATGTTGAGCATTATTATTTGTCCTCCATCAATATTTCAATCGATCAGGCATGACATTTATGGTAGTCGAGATGGTGCCGTATCAGAATGAGGATGGCAATAAGATTTTATCGAGTTAGGCAATATTTATAACTTACAAAAAGGCTAATCCGATCGAATTGAATGTTAGCACTCCAATACTTAAGTCGATAAGAGACTAAGAGAGATAAATTAGAAAGATAATCTGTAATGGTCTCAACGTCGGACCAATCGCGAACAGTACTTTTCGATAGTGAATAATATTTTCGGGCTAAAAATTACTCCCGAAAGTAAAAAATATTTTATTGGACTATCAGGAAGTATTAGTCATAACTAGTCCGAGGTTGAAATTTTAAGTGAATTTGAGGTCAAATAGGTCTCCAAAAACCAAAAGCACAAAATGTAATGGCCTCAATGTCGGACTGATCGTGAATAGTGCTTTCCGACAGTGAATAGTGTCTCCGGGCTGAAAATGATACCCGAAAGTGGAAAAATTTTTATTGGACTATTGGAAAGTACTAGTCACGAGTAGTTCGGGGTTGAAATTTGAGGTGAAATTGAGGTCAAATAGGCCTCCAAAAGCCAAAAGAACGAAAACCGAGAAAATTAGGAATTAGGATTTTTAATTGAATTGTTGACCGTTTTAGTTACTAAAAATATCAAATGAAGTCTAAAAATTATCAAAAATTACATTTATGCCTAAAATAATATTTATATTATTTTGGTGGCAAAAATTAAATTTTTTGGCCACACTGGTATTTTTGGAATCAGATCGATATGATTTAATTGGACCGATAAAATTGAATCGGACCCAAAACGAACTCCGATTGGGTTGAAATTTTATTTGTAGCCTATTTTTGATATGATATGAATAATGGAATCAAAATTGAGGAAAATTGAAGTTGGTAAGTGAGAGAAATTAATTAGGGCTTAAATTGGGTAATTTTTGGGCCTAAACTAATAAATAGTGTAAGGCCCACTTCAAGCCCAGCCCATAGCCCAATTAGAAGACCTATATAAGGTGAACTTCTCCAGAAATCTCCAGCAGCAACTCCTTTCTTCTCCTTCCTTCTTGGTGGCCGAATTGCTTATCTCTTTAATTCCTCTCTTTTGCTTTCGTTTCTTCACCAATTCTCATCAAATCAAAGCCTCCTAAAGTGATTTCAGCCTCTCTAGATTGCCTTCATCAGCTCCAATCCTTGATTCAAAGAAGAAAAGCAAGAGAAATTTAGAGCTAAAGTTTAGGTGTCAAAATTAGGTATGTGAATTCATGGCTTTTTCTTTGGTTTTTAGGTGCCTACTACTAGTTTTGGGTGCCTAGAGTTCATTTTTGCTGTTAAATTTAGCATTTGAAGCCAAAATAATTGAGTTATAATGGATTGAAATTTCGGTTTGTTAAGGATTTCAAGAAGAGGAGCAAAGTTCTCAAGCTAAAGGGAAAGGAAAGGAAGCCTAGGCAAGGCTAATCCAAAGAAGAAGGTGTGTGACTAATAAATCCTTTTATTTCCCAATTAAATTAATGAAATTCCTTTAGGTTTCTTAAGAAAATTTTTAGGTATTGTGATATAATTGAAATTATTGTTATATTCATGCATTTAGGAGTCATATAAGCCTATTAAACACTTTAAATGAAATAAAAACCAATGATATGAGAGAGCTATAGGTTTGGCCGAATGGTATTTCCTAAGAAACTAGTGTGAGATTTGATGATTTTAGTGGTTTTAAGCTTCCTAATGTCAATACTAATGAAAATTAATGAGTATGAATTTTTATAGAATTTATGGGAATTAAATGAATATTTTCGGAATAAATATTAATTAGGTATTAGTTGAAAAATGTGAAATTTGAATGAATTATGGCATAATTTATTGATTATATGGTGAATTACTGCAAAATATTTCGTAATATGTGTAAATAAGATTGACTGTAATAATAAAGTATTGACACTGTATTGACAAGTAATGAAAAGTAAGAAATTAAGAAAATATGTGCCCTTAGAAAGAGTCAGGCAGTAAAACCTAGTTCAGGATATAATTGGCTGGCCATAGGGATACATATACCGCGGTGCAGGTCATGGCGACTTGCTTTACTATGGACAGATCACTGATCTCCATAGTATATTTATCATACGTACTATCACATGTCATATGTTATATGAGGAATGATTCTTGGAGGTCATTTCTCATTCTGTCGTGGCCCTGTGGGGTCCACGTCCCGCATATCCGGTCTGAGAGTTTTCTGCCGGGTCTGTACTAGGGGCATATTGATAAGAAAATGTTAAAAGTGTGAAAGAGAAGTTAAAATGAAAGTTTTATATGAAAAAGGACTCAAATGAAAAGAATTTAGAAGTTAGGGGTAAAACGGTAATTTTCTTAAAAGGTGTGATTAATTGATAAAAGTAATAAAAGAAATAAGTAATAAGGGTAAAATGGTAAATTTAGTCAACTATTTGAGTAAAAAGTCAACTGCATAAAGTTAAAGGACTAAAATGTAATTTTACATGAAAAAGGTTAAATCAAGGATTAAACGGTAAATTATAAGTTAACTAATAAGGTAAGATAAGAAAATAAAGACTAAAAAGGGTAAACTAGTAATTAATAGAATAAAAAGGGCATTTTTGTAATAAATAAAAAGTTCAAGGACTAACTTGAAAAGATAAGAGAATTTATAAATTGAACGGAAAATTAGTCACTCCTAAAATAAATATTGCTTTCGGATAAGAAAAATCGATAATAAGTTACTTAAGCTAAAATTATTAATATATTTATAGTATAGGGAAATATTATGATTTTTAGTCACCGCTGGGCATGTTTAATGCTCAGCACGTAGAATTACTGCGTGCAGGTACAGCTAGTCTGGAGCATGGGTACACAAAGGAGGAAAAAAAATTTGAAGCCAAAAAGTTAAAAGGATTGTTTTTGTGGCATGTATATATATATATATATATATATATATATATATATATATATATATATATATATATATATATATATATATATATATATATCCCTATTATGTTTTGTATATGAAAAGAATATTGTAGCAATGATCACATTATGTATTAATTATGGTAGTATGGGGATAAGGAATGGTATGGAATGAATGATATATAAGTGTTGCTTGAGAATAGCTGTGGATGTGGTATATGATTGATATAAACTGGTGTGCCTCTGAGAGGCTGTGTAAATGTTTGCTTTTCAGGGGGCTAGCTAAGAATATAGCCGTTATATTGTCAAAATTTTATTAAATGCATAATGATTTCTGAACAGTTATAGGTCATTGAATAATGAAAGTTACTTATGCTTATTGATTGCTAAAAAAAAAAAAATTGACCGACTGCCTGTCCGATAAGACCGTTACAGTAAGGGTGTTACACAAAAACCGAGGTAATTAGGGTTTAGGATTTTTATTTGATTTTTTATCATTTTAACTATTAAAAATAGTAAATGAAGTCTAAAAATTATTAAAAATTATATATATACCTAAAATAATATGTAGATTATTTTGGTAACAAAAAGTGAATTTTTCGGTAATACCGATAATATTGAATCGGATCGATAAAATTGAATCAGATCCGAAACAAACCCCGATTGGGCTAAAATTTTAAGTATAGCCTATTTTTAACGTGATATGAATAATAAAATCAAATTTGAAGTAATTTAGAGTTGAAAAGTGGAAGAAATTAATTAGGATCATTTATCGGATAATTATTGGGCTTAAACAAAAAAATGTTCAAGACCACTTAGAAGTTCAGCCCATGGCCCATTAAAAGGCCATATAAAATGCTGAATCTCCAAATTTTTCCAGCAGCAGCCACTCCTTTCTTCAGTCCCTCTCTTGGCTGAACCATCATCTTCAACATTTCCCTCTCTTTCTCTTTCCACCAAATCAAAGCTCAAGAAAATGATTTTAGCCTCTTTAGAGTACCCTAATCACCTCTGATCTTTGATTCAAGGAAGGAAATCAAAGGTTAAAGTTTAGGTGTCAATTTTAGGTAAGTAAAATTCTTGATTTTAATTTGATTTTTAGGTGCCTACTACTAGTTTTGAGTGCCTAGAGTTCATTTTTGCTGGTAATTTAAGCATTTGAGGTCAAAATCATAGGGTTTATATTGATAAAAATTTTGGCAATTGAAGGATTTCAAGAGTAGGAACCTATCTCAAAGCCCAAAGGCAAAGAAAAGGAAGTCTGGGCAAGGATAAGCACAAGAAAAAGGTTTGTGACTAAATAATCATTTTATTTTCCTATTATTTATGTTAATTTCCTTTAGATTTATTAAGAAAAATTTAATATAATAAGGTATAATTGAAATCAATATTATATTCATGTAATTAGGACTTAATTATGCTTATTAAAAATTTTAAATGAATTTAAAATAATTAATATGATATAGTTATAGTGGAGGCCGAATTTTGATTAAGGAGAAAACTATGTAATTTTGAGTTATCTTAGTGAATTTAAGCTTTCTAATGATAGTATTAATGAAAATTGATGTCCATAAATTTTTATAGAATTTATGAAAATTAAACAAATATTTTTGAAATAAATTTTAGTTAGGTATTAATGGAAAAATGTGAAATTATGATGAATTATTGCATAATTTATTGATTAAATGGTAAATTATTGTGAAATAATTCACAAACTGTGTAAAGAAGACAGACTGCAAATATAATTTACTGGTACAGTAATGACAAGTATTGAAAAGTATTGTAACGAATGAATAATTGAATAATAAAATAAAAATTAAGTGAATATGTGCCCTTATAAAGAGTCAGGCAGTAAAGTTTAGCTTAGGATATAATTAGCTGGCCATAGGGAAGTCTGTACCACGGTGCAAGTTATGGCGACTTGCTTTACTATGGTTGGATCATTGATCTCCATAGTATCTATCATATGTACGGTCATATGTTCATATGTTTTATGATGAATGATCCTTGGAGGTCTTTTCTCGTTATGTTGTGGCCCTATAGGGTCCACATCCCGTATATCCGGTCTGAGAGTTTTTGTTGGGTATGTACTAGGGGTATAATGACAAGAAAATGTTAAAAGTATAAAAAAAGTTATAATTTAAGTTTAAGATGAAAAAGGACTAAAATGAAAAGAATTAAAAAAAAATTAGGGATAAAACGGTAATTTTCCCAAAAGAAGAATGTAATAAGTAAAAGTGAGAATGAAAGAATTAATAAGGGTAAAATGGTAATTTGATAAACTAACTGTGTAAAAAGTTAACTTTGATAAAGTTAAAGGACTAAAATACAATTTTACATGAAAAAGTCAAAACAAAGTTTAATTGATAATTTATAAGCCAATTAAAAGATTAAACTGAGAAAATAAGAAATTAAAGGGCATTTTGGTAATTAAAGGTAATAAAAGAATAATTGTGAAATAAGTAGAAAGTTAAAGGATTAAACTAAAAAATTAAGTAAAGATTCAAGTTAAATCAAAAAATTGGTTTTTAATAGTATACTATGCTTTTAAATGAAAAAAAAAATGATAAAATTTTTCTAATTGAACATAATTAAAAAATTATTCATTTAGGAAAATACTACGATTCTTAGTCATCACTGGACATGTTTAATGCTCAGCACTTTGGATTTACTGCGTGCAGGTACTGATATTTTGGAGCATAAGTACGCAGAGGACAATGGATGTTGAAGAAATAAAATGATTATTTTTGTGGCAATAGAATGATTATTTTTGTGGCATGTATATATTTGCTTTGTAGTATGAGAACAAAGTTGTAATGATAATAATATTGTATTGTAACTAGAAGTTTGTGGATGAAAATTGCAGGAAGTGGATTGTATGTATGTGTCATATGATGGAGTATATGAATGTGTTATATGAATGGATTTAAATTGTTGTGCCTCTAAAAGGCTGTGATATTGTCCGCTTTTCTGGGGATTAATTAAGAATATAGCCGTTATATTGTCAAATTTTTGTAAAATGCATAGTAAAACTGGACAGCTATAGGTCAGCGATTAATAAAAGTTATATATGAAAGGAGTTTGTTGTGTTAATGGAAAAGTTGTTATTGGGTTAGAAAAAAATTTTCGACCAATTGCTTAAACCGATAAGACTGTTACAGTAAGGGTGTTACATTTTGTGGTATCAGAGCCAGGTTTAGCCGGTTCTAAAGTCGGAGTGGGAATAAGTGTATGATTTATCCGCATATATACATGCCAATTGTAAGTAATAAGGTGTTATGAAAATCTAATGTGTACTTGCTCCTTTTTGTTTTATAGTGCAAAGATGTCTTCCGATTGAGATAGACAGGTGGGGGATGGTGAAAGCGAAACATCTATAGGTACTAGACAGCAGGAGGCCCCACAGTAGTAGGCTTCCTCTCCAGCAGTGCCACCTCCGCCCCCATAGCCAGAATTCCTTAATCTTATGGCCGATTATATGCAACAACGACTACAAGCAAGTCAAGCTCAGCCTTCCCATACGGTTGTTCAAGTTCAGCCAGCTCCACATAGAATGAAGCCTATTTTAGAACAATTAAAAAGGCTGGGAGCTGAAGATTTTTTTGGAAAAGATCCTTTGACACCATCACAAGCTGAAGATTAGTTGTTCAAAATAAAAAGACTTTTTGAAATCACAAATAGTTCAACAGAAGAAAAGCTGGAGGGCATAGTTGCTTTGTTCCAAGGACCAACCTTTGTTTGGTGGGATTTGGTTAGGAGGCACATCCCAGTGGATCGGTTGACTTAGGATTTCTTTGTGACTCAGTTTGAGCTAAAATATATTGGGTTTGAGTATAAATTGGCCATGCATGATGCCTTTTGCAGGCTTAGATAGGGTAATAAATCTGTGGTAGAGTATAAGCGCGAGTTTGAGCGCCTCAATGCTTACCTTGATGAGAGCCATTCTACAGATATAAAGCTACGACAGAGATTTGAGAGAGGACTGCATATTGAGCTCAGACAGATTATAGGGACCCAGCAGTACCCTATTTTGAGAGCTATGGTAGAGGCAACCATTAAATTAGAGGCTATTCAAGCTGAGCAACTTGAGAGAGTCTCGATTCCAGCAAAAGAGGAAGCAGGGACAATCCAGTGAAAAGGGAGATCAGGGTAAGAAGTCAAAGGGATCTTCTACACCCTAGAGCCATCCTCTAGTTCCAGCAGGCCGAGGTCGGGGTAGTGCTACTCGTGGCAGAGCTCCAACTACTTCAGCAGCCAGTACCCCTCGAGATAGAGATAGTGGGACAACTACAGCTTGTGATTATTATGGTAAATTTCATTATAAGGAGTGTAGATTTCAGACTGGAGAATGTTTCAGATGTGGATCTAGAGATCATCAGATTAAAGATTATCCAGCATCACAGATCGCTTCAGTTGTATCTCTAGCATCAGGCACTGGGTCTTCTGCATCGAGAGGTTGTGGTAGGGGAGCTGCCCTCATCACATCAACTTCTAGGCTAGTTGGGCAGTCATCTCAGAGTCAGAGGTGAACTGCAGGCTGGACATGTGTTGTTAGAGCCAGAGAGAAGGATGATGCTCCAGATGTGATAGTAGGTACATTTCTCCTATTATCTGATTCAGTTCATGCATTGATTGATCCTGGTGCGACCCATTCCTACATTAGCACTGCATTAGCTTAGGATAAAGGGATGAAAGAGGCATGCTTGAACCAGAATATCTTGGTAAGTAATCCTTTGGGGCATAGTATAGTGGTAAATAAGGTGTACAGAAAGTGTCCTATTAGTGCTCAGGGATATGTATTCCTGGAAAATCTTATTGAGTTAGCCTTCCACGAGTTTGATGTGATATTAAGGATGGATTGGTTATCCGTCCATCAAGCGACTGTTGATTGTAAAAGAAAAAGAGTCACTTTAAAGCTTGAAGATGACCGAGAGATTACAATGGTAGGTGTGAGAACTGATTTTCTTTCTGATGTGATATATGCCACTGCAACTAAGAGATTGATCAGGAAAGGGTATGTAGCCTACATGTGTTATGCAGTGAAGGCAAAGAAAGATAGCCCAAAGGTGTCAAAAGTACCTACTGTTAAAGAGTTCTAGGATGTGTTCCCTGATGAATTACCAGGTTTACCACCTGAAAGGGAAAGAAAAATTTTCTATTGATGTTGCTCCAGGCACTACACCCATATCCATTGCTCCTTATAGAGTGGCACCTGCAAAGTTGAAAGAATTGAAGATTCAGCTACAAAAACTGCTTGACAAGGGATTTATTAGACCTAGTGTTTCTCCTTGGGGAGCACCAGTCCTATTTGTTAAAAAGAAGGATGGGACACTCAGGTTATGCATCAATTACAGACAATTGAATAAAGTGACCATAAAGAACAAATACCCCCTTCCTCATATTAAAAATTTGTTTAATCAGCTGAAGGGAGTGGGTGTATTTTCAAAAATTGACTTGAGATCAGGCTATTACCAGATGAGAGTAAAAGCTATAGATGTGCCTAAAACTACTTTCCGTACTAGGTATGGCCATTATGAGTTTTTGGTCATGTCGTTTGGGCTTACAAATGCACCAGCCGCCTTCATGAATCCGATGAACAGAGTTTTTCATCCTTATCTGGATCAGTTCTTGGTGGTTTTTATTGATGACATTCTGGTATATTTCAAGACACCAGAGGAATATGATAAGCATCTGCAAATTATTCTGCAGACTCTGAGAGAAAATATAATTGTATGCCAAATTCAGTAAATGTGACTTCTGGCTGAATGAAGTATCTTTCTTAGGTCATGTGATTTCTACGGAAGGCATTAAGATGGATCCTTCAAAGATTGAAGCAATTCTTCAGTGGAAGCCACATAAAATTATGACTAAAGTAAGAAGTTTTCTGGATTTAGTCGGGTATTATAGAAGGTTTATAAAAGGTTTCTCCACTATTGCAGTTCCACTGACTCGACTGCTACAAAAGTATACCAAGTTTGTATGGACTGACATATGTCAATAATGCTTTGAGAAACTTAAAAGTATGCTGATAGAAGCCCCTATCCTCACTCAACCCGAGCCGAACAAGGATTTTGTGATCTACATTGATGCGTCCAGAAATGGTCTAGGCTGTGTTTTGATGCAGGAAGGCAAGGTGATTGCGTATGCCTTCTAACAGCTCAAGACTCATCAGAAGAATTGTCCTACTCATTATTTGGAGCTAGCAGCTATTGTTTTTGCATTGAAAATTTGGAAGCACTATCTGTATAAAGAGAGATGTTATATTTATTCTAATCACAAGAGTCTGAAGTATTTGCTTACTTAGAGAGAGCTTAATCTCAGATAAAGGTGCTGGTTGGAGTTGATAAAAGATTATGATTGCTTCATTGACTACCATACAGGGAAAGCTACTGTAGTAATCATAATCTTTAATCAACTTCAACCAGTGCCTTTGTCTGAGATTAAGCTCTCTCTGAGTAAGCAAATACTTTAGACTCTTATGATCAGAATAAATATAACATCTCTCTCTATATAGATAGTGTTTCCAAATCTTCTATGCAAAAATAATAGCTGCTAGCTCTAAATCATGAGTAGGATAATTCTTCTCATGAGTTTTGAGCTGTCATGAGGCATACGCAATCACCTTGCCTTCCTGCATCAAAACACAGCCTAGACCATTTCTGGAGGCATCACTATAGATCACAAAATTCTTGTTCGGCTCGGGTTGAGTGAGGATAGGGGTTTCTATCAGCATACTTTTAAGTTTCTCAGAGCATTTTTGACATCTGTCATTCCATACAAACTTGGTATGCTTCTATAACAGTCGAGTCAATAGAACTGCAATAGTGGAGAAACCTTTTATAAACCTCATGTAATACCCGACTAAACCCAAAAAACTTCTTACTTCAGTCACATTTTTAGGTGGCTTCCACTGAAGAATTGCTTCAATCTTTGAAGGATCCACCTTAATGCCTTCCGCAGAAATCACATGACCTAAGAAAGATACTTCATTCAGCCAGAAGTCACATTTACTAAATTTGACATACAGTTATATTTTCTCTCAGAGTTTGCAGAACAATTCGCAGATGCTTATCATGTTCCTCTGGTGTCTTGGAATATACCAGAATGTTATCAATAAAAAGCACTATGAACTGATCCAAAGAAGGATGAAAAACTCTATTCATTAGGTCCATAAAGGCGGCCAATGCATTTGTAAGCCCAAACGGCATGACCAAAAACTCATAATGGCCATACCTAGTACGAAAAGCAGTTTTAGGCACATCTATAGCTTTTACTCCCATCTGGTAATAGCCTGATCTCAAGTTAACCTTTGAAAATACACTCACTCCCTTCAGCTGATTAAACAAATCTTCAATGCGAGGAATGAGGTATTTGTTCTTTATAGTCACATTATTCAACTGTCTATAATTGATGCATAACCTGAGTATCCCATCCTTTTTTTAATAAATAGGACTGGTGCTCCGTAGGAAAAAACACTGGATCTAATGAATCCTTTGTCAAGCAGTTCCTGTAGCTAAATCTTTAATTCTTTTAATTCTGCAGGTGCCATTCTGTAATGAGCAATGAATATGGGTGCAGTGCTTGGAGTAACATCAATAGAAAATTTTTCTTTCCCTATCAGGTGGTAAACTTGGTAATTCATCAGGAAGTGGATTGTATGTATGTGTCATATGATGGAATATATGAATGTCTTATGTGAATGGATTTAAATTGTTGTGCCTCTGATAGGCTGTGATATTGTCTGCTTTTCAGGAGGTTAATTAAGAATATAGCAGTTATATTGTCAAATTTTTGTAAATTGCATAGTAAAACTGGACAGTTATAGATCAGTGATTAATAGAAGTTATATATAAAATGAGTTTGTTATGTTAATGGAAAAGCTGTTATTGGGTTAGAAAAAAAATTTTTTCGACCAATTGCTAAACCGATAAGACTGCTACAATAAGGGTGTTACATAATCTAAAGAGTGCAATGTGTGTTCTATAAGTGTGAGATGACCTAATATTTATAAGTGGCATTAAGAACCATTTGAAAGGTCTACCTAGGTGTCAGTATAAATTTACGGCGATGTGATATGGAGCAAGTAGTGGATGGGGTGGATGCTTGTGTTAGTGGACTAATGAAAGGCATACTTTATCTTATCCGATCATATATCCTTATCCTATTAGTTTTTATGTGCATCCATTTGCTCACGCGTCAGGCCTTAGAGACGTTGAACTTAGGCTATGTTGGGCCTTCTTGTTTAGTGATCCTTTGAGTCGAGTTTGGTTTAGGCTTAGCAAAAGATAATGTTGAGCATTATCATTTGTCCCCCCTTAATATTTCAATCGATCAGGCGAGTCGGAGGATAAAAGGGCTTAAGCAACTGATCTTTAGTATTCTAAAAATGGTAATGTTTTCATGAGTTGTATCTTTTCAATTTGCTACTTGCAATATTCCGATCAAAATGGCAGATCAGGAAAAATTGGGCTTTAGGTGATTACTACTTAGAACTTGTGATCAGTTCATTCAATCATGATCTTATCAATTAAGTTTTTATAATTTTGATGGAATTCTGAATGCTTCAGGATTCTAAACCAGGATGCTATTCTGAATTTGTCTTTTCGTTTGCCCGATGAGTAACTCTTTGTTAATGGTGCTATTTAAGAGGGGCACTTCGTAGTACATTTGGTTGGATCGTAAGTCGCCACATGGCAGAATCGCTTCATTACTTGAGTTTGGCTACTGAGAAAGCCAGCCCCTGTAAATATAAATAGTCAATTCAAAAACACTTTTATTCCTTTTGGAGATCTGATCTTTTTTTCTTTCTTTAAAGCTCTGAATTTTCTTCTTTTAAGCTTTCTGTTGGTCCCGAAGACACATAAAAACGGGTGAATTGGATGTCACTCAAATTTTCAAACAAGTTCTGGTTGAGCAGAAGTGAAGTGTATTCTACTGAAATAGAGCTGTCTAAAGTGTGAAAATGTAAAAGGAGAATGTAATAAACAACAAAAAATTATTTTTCAAAATATTTTTCAAAATAAAGTTAATTTGCAGAATTTAAGATAAAAGCACATAATAATTTTTAACATAAAACTTTTTAAATCATAATTTTTCTAAGCAAAATAAATATATTAAAACAGTTCAAGAAATAAAATATAGAAGAAAGGAGAAGAAAAATCAGATCAATATCAAGATTTATCATGGTTCGATTTTGCTACATCCATTTTTTAAGATACTGTTTTGAAATTTTTTTTTCACTAACAATTTTTTTAATAGATAAGAGTTAAAGTTAATATACAATTTTAGTATATTATATTTATAATTTTTTTTTCAAGAAAAAGATGTAAAACTTATTAATATTATATTGGAACTTCTTGTTTGGCGATCTTTTGGACCGAATTTGATTTGGGTCCGGTGAAAAATAATGTTAAACATTATCAATTAGAAACGGTGGAATCCAAGTGTTAATTAATAATGAGGCACCTATTAAGGATACATGATGCAAAAAAAAAAAAAAACTCAAAAAGGGCGAAAACCATCCCTGCTCTGCTCTCTGTTTCGGTTTTCAAAAGAAAAAAGAAAAACTCTACCCCCTCTCTCTGTCGTATTCGGTTTCATCTCCTTCTCTTTAAACCGAGATTCTCAAGGAAACAATTATGAAGATTGAAGTTGGACCAAGCAAATTCGATGGAGGGGATCGAAGGGAAGAGAATTGGGTAAGGATTATATAATTGGTGAAGTGAATTGAATTAAGGTAGGCCCTAATTTAGAGCTTTTCTACTCGGTTTCTGTCTCCCTCTTTTCTTTTCATTTCTTCAAGCTAAATTTATTTTGAAGCAAGAAATAGAAATGAATGGAGATTATGATTTGCATTTGAATCGATTAAGGTAGTGGATTTATTCGGTTTCTTTAGATTTTCTTCTCTTCAATTCTTCTCTCAACTGGGTTTATGCTGGTGCATGAATTTAATTTAGTTTATTTTATCTTTTTTACGGTATTAGTTTTATTTTAATTTAATCAATTATTACTTGAATGGGGATGTGGATCTATTCGGCCCATTTACTTCTCCACGTTACTACTGCGGGCCAACTAATGAGAACTTGTATTTTATTTTATTTAACGCTTAAGAAGGCAAAACCCTACTCTTCCTGCTACTTCCTCTCAGCGCCGTCTACAAGAAGCAGCGGTCGTTCCTTCTCTCCGGTAAATTTCTTCTTTCTACGGTCACTCTTCTTCCTTCTGTGCCTTTAAATTTATATTGGTTAGCTGGACATTGAAAATTCGTGACTTTCTTTTTCCATTTATTCCGTCTGTGTATACAGTGAGTCCTATGACATGTTCGATTTCGTTTCTTTAATTATATTGTTTTGATGGAAGATTTCGATGCTTGTATTAGATTGCATTATCAGGCTCTAGATCTGTTAGAAGAATCTGAGTGGTAATTTTTAAGAGGATAACTGGTTACGGTCAATTCCAGTATGCTTGATTGTGTGTATGCTTTGCTATTTCCATGTTATTGGATGCAACACTTCGTGTTGAGGCTAAGATTGTTCAGGATTAGGTTTCTGTTTCATTCTCTTTGGCTTTCGCTAGATGAGACATTCTGGGTGTGTTTACTTGCAGATAATTGGAGCAGTTTTGCAGGTGAATTTTCTATAGAGAATGAAAAATGGAAAACCTGTTTATATTGGATAATTTTCTTAATTAGAGAACAGAATATAATTTTCGAAGTTTTATAAATTTAAAAGTAAATTAGAAAACTACTATATGTTTTCTATAATTTTCCTTTATAAATTTGAGATCCATTTCTTAGAATTTTCTACAGAAAACACACGTTTTTGAAGGAACGGTGTCAAAAAGCTGGACTTCTATTCCCATCTGTCACCTTTATGTCTTTTTTTTCCCTTTTTTTTCTTGTTCGTTCAAAGCTTATTTTTTTGGATCTTCTACCCTACTGCTACTGTGGCGGCATTACTGATTATTGCTAAAAGGATTTCTGGTTTATGGCATCACCGGTTATTGTTCATGCCTCTTTTTCTTTCTTTCTCATACTATTATGACTTTGATTGTGCAATGGTCATTCATTAGAGCAGTGACAAATTTACTTGTAATTGATGGCAAGGTAATGCAAATTCTTAAAAGCATTTGTGCTGTTGAGTACCCTTTAGGTAAATTTTGTTGATTTTGTTCTTAATTTGTGCTTCACGTTGATAATTGGTGTCTGATATAGAAAGATGGATGGCTTATTAGATAGACGGAGAGAGCAAACCAAGATTATAAAATGAACTAAAAATATAAATGGAAGCGAACAATTTCTAAGAAAAATATATTTTCCTTTGTTCTTGTAAGTGTTATATCTATTTTTTACTTTTACGTTGGCCTTCAATTTTTTAACTTTTATCAATTAAAAGGGCTTAAATAGTGGACACTGTTTTTTTTTTAGTACTGAATTTTAAAATTTGAATCTCTTCTAAAGATTTCTCACCTTTTTTTTATTAATAAAGAGAAATATGGAAAGTATGTTATTAATTGCTCTATTGTTGACGTGTCTCGTAAGGCAAATCACATTTTAAATTTTAATTTGTTTAATGATTGATTCTTAAGTTATGCATCTTGAAATTGTTAAAGATATTATTCAATTTAATACTTAGTGAAAAATATTATACTTTGAATGAAAAGGTAAAAAATAATGAAGTGAACATGGTTTTCAGTTTTCTAAAATAGAAAACTAAATTCGATTTTAATAAATAAACATGGTTTTTAAATTTTCCGCAGAAAGTAAATACCCTAATTTTTGTATACCATAGAAAATGAAAAATAGAAAATTATTTTCTACAAGTAAATGCACCTTCTTTTTCCTTGTGAATGATCCTTTCAGTTTTGGGTTTAGTCCTTTTATTTGGTTTAAATAGAATTCTACCTCAAAAGAATGCCTTCCTATGTTCAAATAGATGTTTCTCGGTTTTGGTCTATTTCTCTAATTGTTTGTATGTAGATATGGCATGGTACATCATTGTTTAATTTTCCCCTTGCAAATTTTGGTAATTAACATCACAAAACAAGTTTTGCTAGTGAAATTTTACACCAGCTGTAGTTTTAATTCTATCATTTATTAATATTATCTAAGTATTCTTTATTTTATATAGTTAATAATATTTCAAATTGTTGATTTATTAAAGTTTGTTTTCACAGCATATGTCAGTGTGTTACTTGCATTTCAAAGTCTAAAGAGTGTGTGTGCGTGTGTATTTTTTTTTTTTTCTGTATATGCATATCCTAATGTTAGTCTGATTTTTGTTGTTAAAGCTTTAGTAGCTTTCATTTGGAAGAATGGTGAGAGTCAGTGTTCTGAATGATGCTCTTAAGAGCATGTATAATGCAGAGAAGAGGGGCAAACGACAGGTTATGATCAGGCCATCATCAAAAGTCATCGTCAAGTTTCTTTTGGTTATGCAGAAGCATGGTTTGTCCATTTGCGGATTTGGCCATTTCTTGTTTATTAATTATGATTTGTGCCAGGGTTTAAAGAAATTTTATTTTTGGTTGATTATGCACCTCAATTGGAATGGCAGGTTATATTGGCGAGTTTGAGTATGTTGATGACCACAGATCTGGGAAGATTGTTGTTGAACTAAACGGACGGCTGAACAAGTGTGGGGTTATCAGTCCTCGCTTTGATATTGGAGTGAAAGAGATTGAAGGTTGGACTGCCAGGTTGCTTCCTTCAAGACAGGTAAGTCTTAAAACAAGTTCTTCCGCAGGGAAGTTTACAATTTGATTTTTTGATATGTTCTCTACTGGAATGAAAGAATATGGGTATTGTTTGTCATGTAGGTCTTGTTTCTCAAAACAGGAGAGTGATCCAATATTTTATTGTGTATTCATGTTCTCATTTCGGGTGCATTTCTACCTGAATTATTGTATTATTGGGTCATCTTATTACAATTTAATATCTAGACGGTCTTGCATATAGATTTCCTGCTTAGATTGGCCACTGATTTAGTCATTATTCTCATTTGATCTCTCTTTTGATAGTTTCTTCTTATTTATTTATTTTAATGATGGTATGCAGTTTGGATATATTGTGCTGACGACATCAGCTGGCATCATGGATCATGAAGAAGCTAGGAGAAAGAACGTTGGTGGAAAAGTATTAGGGTTCTTTTATTGATCGGAGCGTGTGGGACAGTTTTGGGCCTACTACTGAGTAGTTTATTTACCTATCCTATTTGTTATTTACAATGTGTGTGTTTTTGCTTTTACTATTTTGTACTTGACATAATCTTTTGCGCTGGTTATGATTTAAGATTATGTTTGTCGCCATCTGAGATTTTGAGTAGTCAAACGTAAGAGAATTACCTGGTAAAAATGATTTGGTATTTTCGGATATGAGTTGTTTTGTTAAATTCTACGTTTCCATACCACTTTTTTGTTTGCAATGGATTTGTCTGTTCAGAGCACTCCGTTGAGAGGACCTCGACTGATTCGACATGGATGTGGTGTAGTATTGCATATTGAAACAGCCACCGCATTTTAGCCCGTGTATCTGTAATTGAATGGAACCATATTTGTGCACATAGCCTTTGTTTGTTTGGATGGAAGTAAAGTAAGCGAGAATAATTTGGATGGGAGTTAATGGAAGTAGAGTAAGCAAGTAATTGATAGAAATTTTGATTTATCTTCAAATTGAGAGTAAATATTTTGACTTATGGAAAGTAACTAATTGCTTTCAATTATTCTATTTTATTTTTAATTATTTTGTATTTTTTATAAATTAAATGGAATAATTTAATTATTTTTAATTATTCTAGTCTCCCTAACTTCCATCCTAAGGATGAGGATTAGTTGTGGAAGGCATCAAAGGATTTATTTCAATGTGGTAACTTCCTTTATAGCGGCCTATGATATGTGTAGCTACCTATTAAGTTATATATGTATTTTTTTTGCAGCATAATTTTTTGATAGATTGGAAGTCAAGATTCGAGATATAGGCCGTCGAGGTGAAAACTCCATTTGCCCATCTTTAATTCGGAGGAAATATGTGGCAATAAAAATGAATAATTTGATTAATTTTAACGAAAGCACGAGAAAGCCCTGAGAGCCATATGTTTGGTGATATTGATGACATGTTTAAGCTTTTGGAAAAAGATGAATTAAAATCACTCGCAAACCATTGCCATTTGAATGAGATCACATTTCACAGTTGTTAATTTTGAAAAATTTTGCCTAATTTTCGGTTGACGAATTATCAATTTTTCATAAACTAAATTAAACCAATGGTGTATTGATACATAAATCCACCATTTTTTCAATGCAACATAAAAATTTTATAGTTTCTGACTTATTTTTTCATGACATTCTACTATTGATTCATGGACCCCAATAACGCAAACCATATTCTAGTTCTGGAAAAAAAATTCCTATTCGTTAACTGGCGTGATTATTACAAATTATTGAGATACCAAACGCCACATGGCCAACATCTATTATGTAAAAACACAAATGAGAGTAACAAGCTCTATTAATAGTCAAATACCTTTCATACTAGCTGTTTATATATTGAGATACACAGAAATTAAAGAAAAGATGTCTCTTTTACATCAACAGCTTCACTTTGGAAGAATGCTGAGTAGGTATGATTTGCCAAAGGGTCCTTAGTTGCCCAACTCATAACAACTTCAAGGGTCATGGTTGGCCCTGATCTTCATCACCCTTGATGTTTGTCATCGTCAGAAAGCCTGCAGTTGGGACGGAGATGTGAATGAAGATGGACTTTATTCAAAGGGAATGAGCGAAGGAGAAATTGGTGAGCTTTAAAGGGATGAAATGTTTTGCTTTTTAGGTGCAGAGAAAGAAGAAGAGAAGGATCTTCTAAGCATATGCTTTGAAGCATTAACTGGCTGGCCCTTTTGATATATATATATATATATATATAGTGGGGGAGTATAGGATGTTTCAATTTGTAACACACTGTGCCACTGCCATGTCATTCTCTTTTGGACTTTATTGTCATTTTCTTCACATATTTTTATTTATATAATTGCATTTTTTTTTAAAAAAAAGATGACCAAATTTTTAACGGTTTGAACTATAGATCGGCATACTTGCAAATGCAAACAAATGAAATTCAAAAAAAATTGTAATGCATGGTGTTTGTTTTGTAACGTAGATTAAGGTTATCCAAAGTGGAATAAGAGAGAGTAATTTCTGGTTGTGCACATGCATAGGATAAACCCTTTATCTCATATTATCGATTAATATTTGTAGAAAGAGGCCAATGAATTTTATATTAAATTATTAGGTACGAAGTTTTCTTCTTCTTCTTCTTCTTCTTCTTCCATTATAAGGTTGGTTAAATTTTGCCAACTTTTAATGTCAAATTAAGAGTATATCTCACTGTGCGAGAATGTTTCTTTGCATCCCTACTAATATCATGTTTATATCGCTGAAACTGCAAGGGACGAAGGACAACCAGCATAATGAGCAGGATAGTTCATAAATTGAATTGGATAAAAATTTCATCTGACAAAAAAGAAAAGTAATTAAAAATTGTCCGGTGAATTTTGCAAATCTTCTCAATCCAAAATTGCAAAATTAATTAATTAATGGGATCGATGGCTTTGTAGTAAAATTTGAAAAGCCTTATTATATACAAGATTTTTCTAATGAATGAGTATCATTTTTATCGCACATGATAATCTTATTACACATATTTTTAGTAGTATATTCGAAATTGTTGCCTTAATTTATATAATGTAACAATTTACGAGCATATTTAAAATGCTACAAGCATTTAAATGTTGTATCAAAATAATCAAACTGCTGCAATAATCTAAAGTAGCAAAAGCAAATGAAACTTTTATCAAACCCTTGCTATGTGAGAAAATTATTTTATAGCAACTATTTGATAGGAGGTACGTCTGCTTTCACTGTCTTGATTGTGGGAATTTTTTTTAAATAATATATTTTTTTAAAAAAATTAGATTATTAAAATGTGACAGATTTTATTTAGAGAGTATGGGGCATTTTTATGAAAATGCAGTATTTTATTGCGTTATAGGGTTGAATTGCGTGTACCTGATGTGGGTTCCACTTATCTGAAGATACAACATATGGTTGCGTTATCCAACTCGGCAAACCGGATCCATCTCTCTCCTCCTCGTAGCGCACTCCCGTTGAAGATGTAATGGATGGCTACATTGTCGGCCGATTCCTCCTTCTCTCCGCCATGTGACGCGCGCTGGTTGGTCAGGCTACAAATAACAAAAAGCAAATAGAATCTGCTAATTGCTCAAAATGTCTTCATATAAAATTACAATAGCAAAATAGAAATTGATAAAATTTGTAGGTAGTACGATTTAAATCTTTATACTATGCAGCAAGATTAATATCAATGCATTATTATATATAATTCTATTAATAATATATGATACTGAAAAATGAAATTATTATTTAATTATATTAATAATATAGAAAATGAAACTACTGATTCTATCTCATCTTGTTTTAATTATTATTTAATCAATAGTTCCATTTTCTATAATCGGAAGATTTGAATTTAAATATCGTGTATATGGTGTTTTTAAATATTTAGAATGTAGTTATTTTATATGAATTTGTTCGATATAATTAAATTTGAATTAATAAGATAAATAGATCCGGATAACGTTTATTTTATAAAAAATACTAACTTAAGCATAAGTTAATTTATTTACAGCTGTTTTCCTGACATAAAATATTAAAATTTAATTTTGTTTCATTTAAATGCTTCTGAATTGAAAAATGGAAAGAGCTCTAAAAATAGGTGTAAGGCTTTTTAATAATATATATTTAGGAAGAGAAAATATAAAACTGTTAACTATTTGAACCGAAAGTAATTTTGAATTGTTAAATTTAAATATTATATAATAATTTTTTTTACATGGATTGGTTAACTGAGAAAATTGGAGAGGAAAGCCAGAACTAATTATTTTCATTTCACTTGATGATAAAAAAGACATTTAGCCATTCATCTTGATTATTATTTGATAATACTTGTATTTTATTTATTTTTCATCAATTAAGGATCATTACAAGTCATTCATCTTGTATGCGTATATGACCGTGTAGATATATCATATTCAATTCCTGTATTCGGTTAATATAATAGTTGCGATCTCGTTAACGACATTATAGTACAACTATCATTAATAAATTAAAATATATATAATCAACTCAAAAAAATACATGTTCTAGCCGTCGATCTTAAAAATTTAATAATATCATAACACAAAATTTTATTACATGTGAATTAAATTTTCAATGCTTAGCAATTAAAGAATTGCTTCGAATGCTACAACTTAAGCTGAATAATATAAAAATTATTTTGGAATGCAAATAAATCTAGCATCAGAGTTTATATAGGCCTTTGAAGTTAAAAATTTAAATTGGGTTATCACGAAACGTTTGAAATTGGGGAGCAAAAATTATTGTAGTGCGTGAACTGATTACCGAAGCGTGTAGGAGACACTGCTTGACCACGCAGCCAGGCGCTGCATCTTCAACCACCGCGTGCCATGTGGCAGAGAAAGGGATGGCATGGCTGATAATGCAGTCAACCTCTACGTCTTCAACGGAAGCGCACCACGTGAAGTTTTCAACAAGAGTGTCTGGGGTCCATAGCACGAAATCCAACCTTATAACGCAGCATTTTGTTGCTTTTTAAAAAAAATTCCACTCCTTCTACATAAAATTTGACACATATCAATAATTTAATATTTTTTAAAAAATACATTATTTAAAAAAAATCCCCCTTAATTGTTAACGCAGTTTAAGCACCTTAATAAAATACTTAAATAATTATATTATTGTAAACATATTGTAAGAGTATGGTCTTATATAAATTAAGATAATTTAGAATATAATGCTAAAAAAGTATTACAATCGGTTTCTTTTGGTATTTTGTACTGGTTCAGATAAAAATTGCAGTAATCTACATGGATAAAAGTGTATATATATATATATATAGGACGGAATGATAAAACTGTAAAAATTCAAGTGGCTAATTACATATTAAGCCTAGTTCTTTTATTTGTTTGCAATATTAAAAACCTCTCTCACCAAATTAGCACCTGTAAAATCAAAGCTGAAATCATTATCTTTTTTTTTTTTTCCCAAAAGAATCAACCATTTATTTTTTGAGAAAAAAGCTGAAATTATTCATAAAAAGCAACGTTTCCTCCCTTTGTGAACATTGAAATAAAATGATTAGGTATGTTAATAACTAAAATTTTTCGTAAAGGCCCACAAATAAAAAATGTTCCAGCAATATATGGTTTCTCATTATGACTTTTTTAATATAAATAAATATATATATACGTACGTATTTATCTATTTTAATAGTACTAATCAATCTATTATCATATAGTCTGAGCACACACGTGCAATACACACGCATACAAATATAAATATGACATGACAAATGCAATGTAAATTGAACCTCTATTTATTTATTTAGTTTTTTATAAAAGTGCAAGAGAATTGAATTTTTTTAATTGACAACTATAATCATAATTAAATATTATATCTCGTTTTTCATAATAAAATAAAATATAATATTTATTGGGCAGTATTCATTTGTTATTTTGGTATTAAGCATGTTATTTTTAGTAGAAATTCCATTCATATGTGGGTGAGTCTAATATAAAATAAATAGGTGAACCCTGTTAAATAATTATATTAAATAGAAAACCGTGATAGATTATTTGATTGATAGTTAAATAATGAAGTGCTATGTAGGATTGATTCTTGATCATACCTTACAATTGAAAATAGGAAAAAAAAGGGGTTTTGATTAATTAAAGATATACATAATAATTTTATTAAACAAAAAGTAAAGTTAGCAAACATTTATTAGACTATTTAGGTTAAGGTCGGTAGGATACGACTCACTTTAATTAGACCCTTTTCTCAGTATTATTTTACAAGTTTTGTAGAAATTCTTTAAGCCCATATGCTCAGGGTTGTTGCTGAGATTCTAAATGCGCTAGCTATGATCAAATATTCGGTTTACAATTGTCTCTCCAAATGAAAAATCGCTTATAGTTTAAATGATTAATAATTTAATTATTTTCTACTTCCTCCATTTTTATATATTTGATATTTTAAAATTGTTAAAAAAATTTTTATGAATGACTTTTTAAATTTTTGATGTATTTTTAGTTAGTTTGTTTCATATTTACCCTTATTTAATTAAGTCATATAATACAAAAGGGAGAGAATTTTAGTGTAAAAATAGAGTTTTAGAAAGAAATTAATAAGAGTAAATTAGTCATTTACACAATATATTTAATAGATTATTATTTTTAGCAAACTAACTTAAACGTCAAACATAAAAAAAAAAAAGGATGGAGTATTTAGTTTAAATTTAAATTTTATTTTTTTGTTTCAAAAAATATATATATCAAAGGCAATAGCAAAAACCAGTATTAAAATATTTTTTTTTGTTTTCTTTAAAAGAATGATTTTTTTAATAAAAAAAATATTTAATTATAATTTTAAATGACACTAATAAAAAATAAATTTAAAATATTTTACACTTTTAATTAAACACTAACCGTGGAGGAATTTTGCAGTTTGAAAAATCTTTTCTTTGACGTGCAAAAAAGAAACATCAACTTGGGCATGGCCAAGGCAAAATTTGGCCCCTTTATGGTAGTGTCATTGGATTGGTCAAACCCTAAGCTTTTATCCAATCGAAATCAAACACTTGGAAGTAATGGTTCATATTTCAACGAATCTGAACCAACGGTTGTGACGGTTCTAAATTGTAGTTTTTGAAATAACAATACTTTTAATTTTTTTTAAAAAATAAAATCAAATCCATTAATGAGAAATAAATTCGACTACTAGAACCGAAAAAATATACAAAAGAGAATTCATATCCCAATACATAAGGTTTGATATAAAAGCGGATGCTCTAAAAAGCATATGAGCCACCCAACTTGCACAACTCTTAACACAACCAAACTTAAGATTGACAGAAACAAGAAACAAAGCAATACAATTAGAAATAATAATATCAGAATCTAAACATTTTTTATCTTACAATCTCTAATAACTATCTTTGAATCAGATTCAATGTGAGCTAAGGGGAAGGGATTATTTTTCAACCAACTCAAAACTTCCTTGATACCCAAAGCTTTAGCTAATGTGGGATCCAGTATGCCATGATAAGTTTTAGAATCAGCAACAATGAAACGACCCAAGAAATTCCGAACCACAAAACTAGAGCATGACTTATAAGAATCCACAAAGATAGCAACATCCGAATTGACCTTGATCCAGCCTTCATCCGAAGGTCTCCATAGCTCCTTATTCACACAGTAAGGGACAGGAAGACAAGCAAAAAGGGCACGCCACATAAAACTTTTCATTTTAGGAGATAGGGTTCATCAACTTAGGAAAATTAAGAGATTTATCATGTATACTTCGATAGGCATTTTTGACAGAATACCTCCCATGACGCTCAAGGGTCCATTGCCAACTATTAGAGATATTCCTCCAACTTAATGGGATACTAGCAATTAAATTGCAATCCCTTACCTCAAAATTAGATAGCAAGTCAAGCTTCCAACATTTATTCACATCATCAATAAAAGCATCAACAGATAAATCAGAGGATATGTGTGAAAGAGAAGAAGCAACATTTATATGGTTACAATTTTATTCTTTGAAAAATAATAACACTTCTTAAGCTTTTAGATACTTACAAAAGTTAGTTCTTTTCTTTTTAAACCAAAAGCAAAATTTCATTAATAAAAAGAAGTTTAGAAATGAAATTTCTTGATAATATCAATTATCCTATGAGTTATGCTAATTGATTTTTGATTTTGGATAGGTGATGGTAGATCTACCAATAATAGAATTTTTGAAAATCTAAAACTTCTTGTCAGTTTAATTGTCGAATTTTTTAAGCCGCAAATCACATCGCCATTTATAGAACGGCTCTACTTTGCCAACCAAACCCTAAATCATCATTACTAACCTAGTCTTAGACATTAATATAAGCTATGAGCTTAATGTGTGCAAAATTCAGTTCTTCATTATTACCTAATACTAATACTATTCTCTAACTTAAGTATTAGAAGGTTTTTTTTAGTCATTCGATGTTCATCTCTATTTTATTTATTTGTTACAAATCAATACCCATGTTGTGTTAAGGGTGTCCATTATCCCTTTATTTATTCATCTTATGTGCTTAAGGTTTGACTTAGTTGCTAGGCAAAATGGAATCTCAAGGTAAAATTCATGGGATCACAATTGCTAGAGGAGCTTCATCAATCTCACATTTATTTTTTGCAGATGATAGCTACTTCTTTTTCTTCAATGCTAATTAAGAGGAAGCTTCCTCAATGAGCAGGTCTTTAAAATGTATAAAGATGCTTTTGGCTAGTGTATAAATTTTAACAAATCTTCAATTATTTTTAGCTCCAATACACTTCAAAATGCTAGGGATCAGGTTAAAAACTGTGATGACCTGAACGTCGGGTTAGCTATGAATAGTATTTTCTGATAGTAAATAGTGCTTCAAGGCTGAAATTTTTACTCGGAGATGAAAAATATTTTATTTGACCATTGAAAAATATTGATCACAGTTAGTCTGAGGTTAAAATTTGAAATAAAATTGAGGTCAAATAGGCTTTCAAAAGTAAAAAATATGAAAAATGAAGCAGTTCGGTCAAAGGTTAATTAGGTTGACCTAAGTTTGATCGAACTTTTAAAAATAACAAATGTAATGGCCTCAACACCGGGTCATCCATGAACAGTACTTTTCGATGGTGAATAGTACTTTTTGGGCCCGAAAGGACACCCAAAAGTCAAAAATATTTTATTGAACCATCGGAAAGTATTGGTCATGGTGAGTCCGGGGTTAAAATTTGAAGTGAAATTGAGATCAAATAGGCCTCTAAAGGTCAACAATACGAAAAAGGTAGCGAGTCAATTTTTCTAGTAAAAAAGGTAACTTGATTTTGTGTAAATAATTAAAAATAGTAAACAAATTCCGAATATTGCCAGATTTTTTATGAATACATGAATTTTTGTGTAGAATATTTTAGTGATGAGAATGGAATTTTTCGGTGACACGACAGTTATTAGATCGGACTGATAAGTTTGAATCGGACTGATAACGGACTCCGATTGAGCCAAAAATTTGCGTGCTAGCTATTTTTAATGTGATAAGAGTGATGAAATTATTTTTGGCATAATTTGATGGCTGGAAGAGAGAGAAATTTGATTAGGCCTTTAGGAGCCTAAATTGGACCTTTAGAGTTAATTGGGTAAAGTCCATCATTTTGACCCAATTTTGGGCCCATTAGAGAGGTATATAAGGGCCAAAAATTTGAAGAAAACTTCAAAAATTAGCTCATCTTCTTTCTTCCTCTCCTTGGCCGAAACATACCTTCCATTTCTTCTCTCTCTTCTTGCTTCATAACCACTCAAGATCTCTTCTAAATCCCAACTTAGGAGTTGTAGTTCCATCCCTATAGATCACTAAAATAGCTTAACTTGATTGATTTGGGTAAATAAAGTGAAGAAATTAAGGAAAGAAAGAAAAAGGGGTAAGTTGGATCTTGAGAATTTTAGTGTTTTAAATTGATTCTTTAGTATTTTTCCAAAGATTTTGAGGTGTAGATGTTAATTATGAGCTTGGATTATTCATTTGAGGACAAAAAAAAAAGAGAAACTAAGCTTAATGGCCGGCCTATGTAGGTGGTAAAGAAAGATGGAGTTTTTCCAAGGACAAAGGCAAGGAAAAGGAATCTTAGACTCCCTAATTCAAGAGAAAATTATAAATGACTAATTAATCTTTATATTTTCTAAGTTTATGAATTTTTCTCAATGATGTAACTAGGGTAAAAATGTTTAAAGTGATTAATTGATGCAATTATGTTAGGGTAATTGTAATTAAGCTAGAGAAAGGATGCATGAAAAGTGAAAATGAAAGAAAGAAAAATTTTAAGATGAAAAATAGTGGTGGCCGAAATTGTTAGTAAGGGAAAATGGTGAGAAAAATGCATATAAATAATATATATTAGCTTAAAATAATAGTAGACTTGATAATTAATGTCTATGAATTTTTAGAGAATATTTGAAATTTATTTGGGAATTTTTAAGAATATGTATAGTGTATGTATATAATGAAAGTTGTGATTTATAGTGAATTAATTGATTATTTTAATAAAAAAATAATAATAAATAATAAATAATGCATAAATAAATTTTATTGGCATTTATTGGATTTATTGAAATTTTATTAAAAATTTAATGTTAATATGTATATTGAAAATAATTGAGTTGTTAGTTAATAATTGCATAAAAATGTTGAAAAAGATGAAATTTATATGAGATTAAATTATAGTCAATGAAAAAGAATTAAAAAGTCAATCGATAAATTATTCGAAAATTAAAAGAATTTATAAAGTAATTATTACTGTGCCCTTAGAATTAGTTTGACAGTAAAAATTAGTTCTGGATATAGTTAGCTAGCCATAGGAACACCATTTACCGTGGTGCAGGTCATGGCGACTTGCTTGCTATGAAAAAGATCATCGATCTCCATAGCTTGAGTGTTAAAATGAAAGTGAAAAGTGCAGTGTTATGAGAATGGTTCCTTGAAAATCATTTCTCTTTTTAGTGGGGTCCGTGAGGTCAATATTCTGAGTATTCGGTCTGAGATTTTCTGCTGGATTTGTACTAGGAGTATAATGGAAATAAATTGATAAATAAGTGAAAAGACCATAAAAAGAAAGAAAGAAAGTGAAAAATGATCAAAATGAACGAAAAATAAATTTAGGGGTAAAATGATAATTTTTTTTCAAAATGTAAAAAGCCAGTAAATTAAGTAAAAATTGCTTAAATAAAGATAAAATAGTCAGATAATAGTTAAATCGTTGAGAAAATAAATTTTATTGTCAATAGAGACTAAAATATAATTTTGCTTATAAATGACAATTTAAGTGTATAGAAATGTAAAGAGTTTTAATTATTAGTTTAAAGAATAAAAATTAAGCTTATAATGGCAAAATTATAATTATGCTGTTGAAATGAATAATTTTAAAGAATAAGTCAAAATTAATGTTTTGAAATAATATTAAATAATTTTATAATTATGTTCACATTATGTTAATATATAAGAATAATAATGATAATGTTAGGAAATGTGTCGATTATTAGCCACAACTGAACATGTCGAGTGCTCAGCGTGTAGTTTTTACTGTGCGCAGGTCAGCAGGAGCTTGAGCAGGAATACACTCTAAAGGACTTCTTTTAGGATGCTCAAGTTGTTTAAATTTTTTGCATGTATATATATGTAAACTTTACTTGGATGCGTAATGTAAACCTGAAGTTATTTTAGTAAGCTGTTTTTGGGTGGTGAATGAAATGGAATGGATGTCAGTGTATGGATATGGATTGTATTATTGATTGTTGTGCCTCTGAGAGGCTGTGTGATTTGTTTGTATTTTAGGAGGCTAGTCCTATGTATAGCCGTTATATTGCAAAAATTTTATTAAATGCATAGTTATTTGGGACAGTTATAGGTCGTCGATGATTTATTTTTAAATAAGCTAAAGCATGCTAATAAAGTATTGTAATATAAAGATTAAGTTGAAAAAAAAAAGTTTTCGGTCTTCGGTACACCGGTACAGTGTTAGGAAGGACAAGGGTGTTATAGCAAATGAGTTCAAAATATTACCAAAAATTGTAGATGTGCCTAAAATAATATGTAGAATATTTTGGCTGTAAAAATTTAATTTTTTGATGACGCTAGTAATTGTTAAATTGGACTGATATGATTGAATCGAATCAGTAATTGACTTCGATTGGGCTAAAATTTTGTGTACAACCTATTTTAAATATGATAACAATGATGGAATCAAAATTAGATTGATTTAGATTTGAAAAATGAGAGAATTAAAAAAATTGCATGTTGGACTTGATTTTGGGCTTTTGGACTTGAATTAGTGGACTTTGAGTTGAACCAAAACCCAATCCATTCAGCCACTATAAAAGCCAAGTGGGAGATGATATTTTATGTCTCATCCTTATCTCTTACAGCCTTCATCTTCTTCCTTCATGGATGAACCACTATAGCTCACTTTCTCTCAATTTTTTTCAAGTTTTCTCTTTCTTTGTCTCTCATTTCAAGCATCTTAAGTGAAGTTTAGCCTCTTTAGATGATTATCTAAGCCTTTTTTCCTTGGTTAGAGAAAGTATAGTGGGAGAAATCAAGTAAAAAAGTGTGAAGGGTCTTTTTGAAGTAAGTGAAAATCATGATTTTAAATTGGTTTAAGGGTACCTACAAGCATTTTAGGATGTCTAAAGTTCATTTATGATGTTAATTTAATCATTTGAGATCAAAAAGTGGTGCTTGTATTGATGGAATATTCAGCCATGGTAGGTTCACCAAGTGAGGGACAACCATCTAATTTAAATCAATGAGGTAATGAGATTGCATGGATTGCCATCATCCATTATTTCTGACAAGGATCCTAGATTTACTTTCTGATTTTGAAAAAGTCTACAAAAAGCTCTGGATATAAGGCTCAATTTCAGCATAATATTTCACCTTTAGACAGATGGTTAATCAGAGCGGATGATTCATATATTAAAAGATATGGTGCGATGCTGTGTGCTAGAGTTTAGTAGCAATTGAAAAAAATACTTATTTTTAGCAGAGTCTGCCTACAATAATAACTATCAGTCCAGCATAAAGATGGCTCATTTTGAAACTTTGTATGGAAGAAAATGCAGAACTCCTTTATGTTGGACAAAACTGAGTGAAAAGAAGTTAGTAGGGTCTGACTTGATCCGTGACTCAGAAGAGAAAGTTTGAGTCATAGAGTTTCAGGTCGAAAATAGAGTTTTTTTGAAGGTACTTCTGTGAAAGAAAGTTTTAAGATTTGGCAAGAAGGGTAAGCTAAATTTAAGATTCATTGGCCCTTATGAGATATTTCAGAGAGTGGGTCCTATAGCTTACAAGTTAAAGCTACCATTGGAGTTAGAAAAGATACATGATATATTTCACGTGTTGATGCTCTAAAGGTATAGATCTGATCCTAGCCATATGATCACACCAGAAAAATTCAAGTACAGATCGATATGACCTATGAAGAAAGACTAGTAAAGATCCTAGCTAAGGAGATCAGACAGCTCAGGAATAAATAGGTTCCACTAGTGAAGGTATTCTTTCACCATTACAATGTGAAAAAAGCTACATGGGAGCCCGAGGCTACAATGAGATAAGAGTATCCTCTACTATTCAATATAGGCAAATTTCAAGGATAAAATTTCTTTTAGTAGGGGAGAATTGTAATGGTCTGAATATCGGATCAGCCGTGAATAGTATTTCCTCGATAGTAAACAATGTTTCCAAACTAAAATTTTCACCTGGAGGTGAACAATATTTTATTTGATCATCGAAAAATATTGATCTCGATTAGTCTAAGGTTGAAATTTAAAGTAAAATTAAGATCAAATAGGCATCCAAAATTTAAAAATACAAAAAATGAATGTTTGATTCAAAGATTAATTAGGCTGATCTAAGTTTGATTGAGCATTTAAAAATAGCAAATAAGTTTAATATATTTTCAAAAATTACAGATATACCTAAAATAATGTGTAGAATATTTTGGCTGTAAAAAGTTAATTTTTCGACAACATCGGTAATTGTTGAATCGGCTCGATCTGATTGAATTGAACTATTAACTGACTCTGATTGGGCCAAAATTTTATGTACAACCTATTTTAAATATGATAAGAATGATGAAATTAAAATTGGAATAATTTAAATTTGGAAAGTGAGAGAATTACAAAAAAATTACATGTTGGGCTTGAATTAGTAGACTTTGGGTTGAAACAAAACCCAACCCATTCAGCCACTATAAAATCCAAGTGGAAGATGATATTTTGTGTCTCATCCTTATCTGCTATAGACTTCATCTTCTTTCTTCATGGCCGAACCACCATAGCTCACTTTCTCTCCATTTTCTTTAATTTTTCTCTCTTTTTCTCTCTCAATCTAAGCATCTTAAGTGAAGTTTAATCTCCCTAAATGATTATTTAAGTCTCTATTCCTTGGTTGAGGAAGTATAGTGGGAGAAATCAAGTGAAAAAATGTGAAGGATCTTTTTGAGGTTAGTGAAAATCGTGGTTTTAAATTAGTTTAAGGTTACTTACAAGTATTTTAGGGTACCTAGAGTTTATTTATGGTGTTAATTTAAGCATTGAAGATTGAAAAAATGGTATTTGTATTGATGGAAAATTCGGCTATGGTAAGTTCTCTAAGTGAGGGACAACCATCTAAGATCAAAGGCAAGAATAAGGAAACTTAAAGGGTTTAAAGCTTATGAGAAAGGTTAGTGGCTACTAAATCTATCTATTTTCCTTGAATTGGCATTATTTTTCTTTATATAACTTAGGAAAATTTAGGGAAAATGCATGTATAATTGAAATTGAACTTAGATTAATGCTTTAGAATTTTGAATATGGCTATTAAAGTGCTTAATTTGATTAATTTATGTGTAAGGTAGACAACCTTACTTGGCCGAATGGTATCCTAAAGAGAATCAAAGTGTATTTTGTATAATTGTTGTGTTTAATGCCATAAAAAGACTACAGAAATGAAATATTATATCCATGAATTTTGGTAAAATTTATGAAAATTATTTGAGTATTTTTTAGAAGAAAATTAGATTATGTACATAATGTATTTGTTGAATTATTTGTATTTGTTGAATTATTGTGAAATAATTCATTAATTAAGTGGAAAATGGTGAATTATAGTGAAATAATTTACAAACTGTGCAAACACTGATGAAAAAGTTGATCGACAGATTTACTGTAATGAAAAAGCTACTGAAACTATCAAAATCTAAAAATTAATGTGAAATGTAAGTAAATATTGCTCTTAGTAATAGTCAGGCGGTCAAAATCTAGCTCAAGATATAATTGGCTAGCCATAGGGATACCTATAGTAGGATCGTATTGATCTCTCATTGTATCTACTCTATTCTATATTCTGCTCTGCGAGAAATGATCATTTGGGGTTATTTCTCAATCTGTACTATGGTCTTATGGGATCCACATCCAGTATATCCGATCTTAAAATTTTTATCAGGATTGTAGTAAGGACATAATGATGAAAATAAGTTAAAAGTGTAAAAAGAAAGGTAAAAATGAAGTTTAGAATGAAAAAAATGATCTAATTAAAAAGAAATGAAAAGTTTAGGGATAAAACAGTAATTTTTTCAAATATTAAGATTAATAAGAAAAAATGATAAAAAATAAATAAAAAGGATAAAATGGTAATTTAGTGAACCAATAGTCCAGAAATAAACTTTTGAGAAGTGAATGAACTAAAATATAATTTTGCATAAAAAGTTAAAATAAGGATAAATTAAAAATTTTGTATGCCAATAATTGAATGTGAAATGAAAATAAAAAAAACTAATGGTAATTTTGTAATTAAAGTGTAAAAAGGAAAAATTTGTAATAAAATGAAAAATTAAGGACTAAATTGAAAGGTTTATCAAAATATTGGTATTGAATAGAATTGACTGTTAAGAATATTGAAAATTGTATTTTTGATAAGAAAATTGATGAATTTTGCATAATTAATGTAATTATGTTTGTCTGGAAAATACCTTAATTTTTAGTCATCATTGAGCATATTTAATACTCAGCACGTAGTATTTACTGCGTGTAGATAATGAAAAAAGGCCAGAGCTATAGTACATAGAGGAGAAATTTTTGAAGGAAAAATTAGATAGTTAGGAGTTATTATTTTTGGTATTGTCATATATATATTTATTTTAACTTGAAGTAAAGAAGTGGTTTGTATTGAACAGTTTTGTATATACGTAAATATATATATATATATATATATATATATATATATATATATATATATATATATATATATATATATATATATATATATATATATATATATATATATATATATATATAAACTGTTGTGCCATAAGGGGTTGTGCATTGTCTGAATGGCAGGTTGGGTAGGCAAGTTTATTGTCATTATATTACCGAATTTTTTACAAAATAAATAGTAAAATTGGACCGTTACAGGTTATCGACAAGTTGGGATCGTAATCGTGTATAATGGAAAAGAATTGATAACAAATAAATTAATTGGTTAAGTATACAATTTTATGAAAAAAAAAATTGGCTAATCGCTCAAATCCGTAATACTGTAATAATAAGAGTATTACACAAACATTCTCCTAGTTCAGATAGGATCGGAACAAGATTTTTATCTGAGTATGTTGTAATGTGTGGGAAGCAAAAAAAAATAATGTGTTTGGATTCATAAAAGACAAAATTCGAATGAGGCTACAAGGATTATGAGGCCCGTGTTCATACCCTAGGAGAATTTATGTATGCTTAAGTGATAATGTGATCAATATATATGTATTCATACCCTAGTGAAGTGTAGTTTGGGACATAGAAGTAATTTTCTTAAAAGAGTAGGGGCAATATGATCATTTCATATAAGCATGCATATACATAACTAGAAGGAAGTGTAATGTAAGGGATTTAAAACTTAAAAGAAAATAAATAAAATGGGAAAGCAACACAAAGGGAGAAACCAAGGATGAAGGAAAGTTAGTGAGGCTTACTTAAAGCCTAAGGGTAGGCCCATAGGATAAGGCCTAATTTTTAGTCTTTTCTCTAGAAAATTTATGGCAAATAAAGAAAAATCATGAGTTTAAAATCCATGATGACCGACCAATCTAGAAAAACCTATTCTTCTTTCCAAATAAACCGACCCCACCATAGAAATAACCTCTAATTTTATCCATAGGGGTTGTGAAGAGAAAGATAGAGTAATTAAGTAATATTATTGTAAACTAGCTTCTTTCTTTCATTTATTTTGTCCCACATGTTAGGGATAGACATTTGTGAAATAAATAGATGTTTAAATTCATAATTTTTATATGTAGAAGAAAAAGGAAGCAAGAGAAAAGAGGAAGGAATAAAGAGACCAGATTACAAGGAGTGCACTTATGGCATAAAAAGGTATAGGAGTTTATATTCTTTTTACCATGTGTTTAAATTGATTCAAGTTGATAAATGTATTGTATATGATCTATAATTGATGTTAAAGTTAAGGAGTGATGTTACAGTGTATGGAAATAATGATTTGTGTCTTGAAAAGTTATATAGTGAAAATCTGCTTAAGATTCACTTGAACCAATTTTAGTTTAGAGGGCATAATTCTTTCCTTAGATGTCTAAATAAAGTGATTCTAGTTGGAAAAGAACAATAAGAATATATCTACAACTTTGTAGAAGAAATTGAGACCTTATTCTACCCCTAAAGTCTTTATAATATAGCTTGAAATTGAGTGATATCTATTGCCTTGTCTCTAGGAGTAGGCTGTACTATTTTATTAATATATTGAGATTGAAAAACTCAAATGGAGTTATTTTTAATTATTTGGAAACTAGAGATATAAGAAAATAACTTTGTAGAAGAAAACTTTGTCTGAAAATATCGTTTACTAGGTCTAAAATGATATACAAGTTAGTCTCAAGAATTTATCTACTGAATTCTTAAGGTAGAATGGTGTTCATGGTTGGAACTAACTAGTTCCCATTATGTTAACCTTCCAGAACCGAATTTGGACCTTGCTTACAGTTGAAACTAATTAGTTCCCACAGTGTGCTTTTCCTGTTTCTTTTTGCACTTGGTTTTTAGGCTCCGAATTATCATTGAAACTTACTTGGACTTCTTCTAATACTTTTAAAGTATTTTAGACATAAAAATAGGGATAAAAATGTGACATGAATATGTATAAGGGTATAAATATGTACAATTAATGAATATGAATGAACATGAATATTTGTATGCTTAGTTTTACATATTAAAAAATAAGTGATAACTATGTTAAAGTGTATCTTAATTGTGATTAATTGTGAATTATTTAGTGATATTATTGTATACTCTATTGTATGTCTTGATTTCTATAATCCTAAATGTATCAAATGTGATATTAGTGAGTGATTAAAAACTTATTGCGAGCCTGAATTTCACGTAGTAATGGGTAAATAGGTATGCCTATAAGGGATAGTGATTGCAACTGCTAGTGTTGGCACCAAAAGATGTCTAATGTTTCGATACCTATTGGTATCTAGTGATTTGAGACCATTGCATCTTTAGTAATTGATACTGCTCATTAAAATCTAGTGCTTGTTCTTGTTATCCATCATTAATGGGAATTTAGGCAAATGAAGTGATTAATGATGTAAATGTTTTAGTGCCTTATCATAAAGCTAGTGTTTCTCAATGATATTGTGAGTTTATTTGACTGTAATAATCATAATGGTATTGAGGTATTACTAAATGCATGAAGTTACTACTTTGAAAGTATGTATATGACGATGTGAGCATCAAGATAGATTACCTGTTAAATGTTATTATGTAATGTATATTGGCATATTGTATTATTTATGTTGAGATTTTGGCTAAAAGTCTATTACATTATTTTTACTCGCTATAGAGCCATTGCTCAGCATGAGTGTTCTTTTCGTGTAGATATACAAGTGCAGAGTAAAGTGTCGATTCTCAAATCAACATCTGCAAGCCACTAAGAGCAAAGCTTGAAGATTGATTTTGGTAAATAGTCATTTTTATATTGTATGATGTAAATAATGTATAATGTAAGTAATGAACAAGTTATGTAAATATTTTATAAGCATTTTGAGATAATACATGTAATTATATATATTGTGATATAGAGATTGTATGGAATTGAGTAAGGTAACTATTGAAAATTAAAAGGCATAATTTAAGAGATATGAAGGACATGAAAGTGGAGAATAATGTAACAAGATGAATTTATTAGGGCTTGTGATGCTCTCGTATTCTTTCTAAAGGGGGTGCAAGGGGTCTCAATTTAATTGGTATCAGAGCCTAGGTTTAGGCAGTTTTGGACTATAGGATGCTAGAGAATAGATTAGACATGTGTGTATCTGTATAGTGTTGTGGCCTAAATGTTGATGTTTTCTTGTGTAGGATAAAGATGGAATCGGACCTTAGTGAAGACGTAGGAGAGACTACTAAAAGTATAAATCCAGCATATGTTAATCCTCATGTACCTGAGCAACCACCACCAATAGGGGATTTAGATCCTACTCAAGGTAACATAATGGTAATATAAGGACTAATGCAGATAATATATAGATTAATTGCTCCAAAGGCTTATACTGATCTTATTAGAAAGAGGGGGGCAGAAGAGTTTATAGGTACATTTGTAGATGAGTCCGATGTAACTGAATTTTTGTTAGAGAAATTAAAGAAAATATTGCAAGAAATCAATTATCCACATAATTAGTAGGTGACTTGTGCAGTATCCTTATTGCAAGGTCGAACCTATAACTGGTGGAAATTAATGCTTCGAAATCTTTAACAACCTGTTGAATTGACATAGGACTTCTTTGTCCAAGAGTTTGAGAAGAGATATATTACCAAAGCTTACAAATAGGCTAAATGGAAGGAATTTGTGAGCTTAAAGCAAAAAATATGATAGTAGCCGAATATGAGAAGAAGTTTTGTCAACCCAGCAAGCATGTGTTTGACACATTGATGGCGAAAGACTTTCGGTGTAGTCAATTTGAGGATGGTTTAAATGAGACCATTTGAGGACCTTTGGTACCAGTAGCTGCTATATAGAAAGTGAATTATTATCAGTTGATTGAGGCTACCTTAAAAGTGGAAGAAATTGAACATGTGAAGCAAAAGAAATAATAAAAAAGAAAAATACAATATAGTGAAGTGATTGGTAGTAAGAAGGCTTGTAAGGCTCAAGGTAAGCAGGTCGCCCAAAGTTCAATTTAAAAGCCAGCTTTTAGTGGTTAGTGCTACAACCCCGTCTAATAGAATTAGCACTCCTTCAACATGTAAGCATTGTCAAAAGAAACACTAGGGTGTGTGTAGGAAGCTTACTGGAGTTTGCTTTAAAATGGTAGCATAAAACACGTGCTAGCCAATTATCCTCAAACCCGAGAGAGTTTAGCCTCACAAGCAAGTGAAGGCAATGTTAATATTTCTGGCGCTACTGGAGGAGGTTAAGGTAGAAGAGGTAAAACACCATTTGAGACTATAGAGAAACCTGTTACTTTTGACATTTTGGCTTGAGTATATGTGATGATCAGATAGGACAAGGATGGTCTAGGAAGTCTACCTAGTATGTTTTATCTAGTGTTATTTTTATATAATGTTGTTGCTCAGAAATGGTGTAATGGTATGTTCGATGACGAGAAGAATTTCGAGGACAAAATTCTTTTAAGGATGAGAGAAATGTGAGGCCCCTATTCATATCCTAGGAGAATGTATGTATGCTTGGTGATAATGTGATCAATATGCACTCGGTTAGCCAGTGAAGTGCAGTTTGGGACATAAAAGTAATTGTCTTAAAAGAGTAGGGATAATATGGTCATTTTATATAAGCATGCACATATATAACTAAAAGAAATTGTAATGTAGGGGATTTAAAAATTGAAATAAAAGAAATAAAATGGGAAAGAAACATAAAGAAAGCAACCAAGGATAAAAGAAAGTTAGTGAGGCTTACTTAAGGCCCAAAGGTAGGCCCATAGGGTGAGGCCCAATTCTTAGTCTTTTCTTTAGAAAATTCACGAGAAATGAAGAAAAATCATGAGTTTAAAATCCATGATGGCCTGCCACTCTAGAAGAACCCATTTTATCCATTCTTCCTCCAAATAAACCAACCCCACCGTAGAAATAACCCTTAATTTTAGCTATAGGATTTGTGAAGAGAAAAAAAGAATAAGTAATATTAAGGTAAACTAGCTTCTTTCTTTCATCTATTTTGTTCCATGTGTTAGAGACCAAAATTTGTGAAATAAATAGATGTTTAAATTCATAATTTCTATATGTAGAAGAAGAAGCAAGTAAAAGAAAAGAGGAAGGAATAAAGAAAGATTAAAAGGAGTGCTCTTATGGCATAAGGAGGTATGGGAGTTCATATTCTCTTTGCCATGCATTTAAATTGATTCAAGTTGATAAATGTATTGCATATGAAATATAATTTATGTTAGAGTTAAGGAGTGATGTTACAATGCATGGAAATTGACCGGTGTCTAGCAAGTGTACTAGATCGGCTAGTAATATAGGAAAATATAAATTAAGACCCTAAATATCGTATCTAATGGAACATGGATTGCTAAGAAGAATATCTATATATGAATTAAATCAATCTGAGATTGTTTCCCAAATGTTTTCGATTTAAAGGTAAAAATTAAACTAAATAAATAATTAAACAAAATAAAAACTAAAATTAAACTAACATGAATTAAAAACAAAACAATGACTGAAATTCTCTTGCTAAAAGAACTATCCACCTTAACTTTCATTGTAATGACTTAGTTTCAATAAGAATACCAGTGATTATGGAACAAACTAGACGAAATAAAGCCTGATACCTTGAAACAAGGCTATCTTTCTTAAGCATTAAATTCCCTTATTAAGAACAACTCAATACTTAACATAAAGATCCAGTTAAAATCCTAAATATTCATCAAACTCTTTTACAAGAAAATTCAATTTCAGTTTATTCTTAGTTCCCCCTCTCTTAGTATTAACCAATATTATCAATACATAATTATCTCAAAATTAGAAAATAATCATGTACAAATAGTAAAAAGTTAACCCAAGAACATGCAAATCATTAATTATGTCTAAACCAATTTTTAGTTATTGAATCAATAAACCAACAGTCAATCTCAACACAATCAAAGATGAGAATATGCTTAAAACCAAGAAATAATCAACTGATATTGAAATTAAAGCTCAAAATAAAATCATAACAATGAAAATATAAGAGTTCAAGTATCCATTAGCAAAAGAAGAAAAACTACTTCATAATAAAAATTAAAGCTAAAACAAATAAGAAAAGAAAAATACTAAATGAAAACATAAGAAAAACTATGTAAAAAAAACTAAAACTATTAAACTCTCCTAGTTCCCTTAATTCTACTTCATGATTGATGATATTTCCTTTGGTGTTAGAGTCTTCTATTTATAGGCAAAATAAGTTGTATAAGTTTTTTAAAATTTCTCAATTGGAATAGGAAAATAATCCTTTTTGACTTGGAAAATCCTTCGACGCATCGGAGTTCCCTTGCACGGCCAAGCAAAAATCTGCTTTGTAAGATGCATTGCCATGCATTTTTCCTTATTAGGGTTTGAGTGGCCACTTAAATTCCTTTGCTTTTCCATGCACTGAAGTGCATGGTTTCCTTTAGATGTTGCATGCCCAAGCATCCTTTTAAGCAATAAAACCCACAACCAAGTAAGCTTTCAACTTCCTTCATCCATGGCTACTCAAAACTTTAGGCACAAAGACACACGACCAATTGATCTTTTACTGGACTTCATGCATCTTTTCTAGCATGAATTTCCTCTTTTCATAGTTTTAGCCCACAACTTATTGCTTTTTTGCAATTAAATCTTTTTTCTTGCAAAATAACCCTAAAAACACCAAAACTTCAAATTAACTCCTAAAAACACAAAGATAAATATTTAAACTATAAATTAACCAAAATTAAACCAAATTAACTAAATAAAAATACTTAAAACATACTAAAAATATTATATAATTCGCACTTATCAGAAATGATGATTTATGCCTTGGAAAGTGATATAGTGAAAATCTGCTTAAGGTTCACTTGAACCAATTTTAGTTTATAGGGCATAATTCTTTTCGTAAATATCTAAATGAAGTGATTCTATTTGAAAAAGAAAGATAAGACATAGATCTACAACTTTTATAAGAAACTAAGACTTAATTCTGCCTCTAAATCCTTTATAATGTAACTTGAAATTGAGTGATGTCTGCTACCCTGTAACTGAAAGTAGGCTGTACTATTTTATTTATATCTTGAGATTGAAAAACTCAAATGGAGTGATTTTTAATGATTTGGAAACTAGAGATATAGAAGAATAACTTTGTAGAAGAATATTTTGCCTGAAAATGTCGTTTACCAGGTCTAAAATGATATACAAGTTAGATTTAGGAATCTATCTACTGATTTCTTAGGTCAAAATGGTGCTTACGATTGGAACTAATTAGTTCCCACCGTATGCACCTACTTGAATCAAATTTGGACCTTACTCACAGTTGGAACTAAATAGTTCCCATCGTGTGCCTCCCCTGTTTCTTCTTACACTTGGTTTTTAGGTTTCAAATTGTCACTGAAACTTACTCAGACTTCCTCTAATACTTTTAAAGTATTTTAGACATAAAAATAGGGATAAGATGTGACATGAATATGTATAAGTGTATAAATATGTATATTTAATGAATATGAATGAACATGGATATTTGTATGCTTAGTGTTACATGTTAAATAATAAGTGATAACCATATTGAAGTGTATCTTAATTGTGATTGAATATAAATCTTGTATCTATTGACTCTACAATCCTAAATTTATCAAATGTGATATTAGTGACTGATTAAAGACTTATTATGAGCCTGAATTTCATATAGTAGTGGATAAATAGGCATATCTATAAGGGACAGTGATTGTAATTGATAGTGTTAGCACCGAAAGGTGTCTAGTATTTTGATACGTATTGGTATTTATTGATTTGAGACCATAGCATCTCTAGTGATTGATACTGCATGTCATTATCTAGTGCTTATTCTCGTTATCCACCATTAATGAGAATTCAAGCGAATAAAGTGATATAAGTGATTAATGATGTAAATGTTTTAGTGCCTCATTGTAAAGTTAGTGTTTCTCAATGATATTGTGAGTGTGTTTGATTAGAATAATCATAATGGTATTGAGGTATTACTAAATATGTGAAGTTACTGCTTTGAAAGTATGTATATGATGATGTGAGCATAGAGATATATTACCTGTTAAATGTCATTATGTATTGTATATTGTATTATTGATATTGAGACTTCAGTTAGAAGTCTATTGCATTATTTTTAACCAGGCCATTATTCAGTACGGGTGTTCTTCCCCATATAGGTATACATGTGTAGAGTAAAGTGCTAGTTCTCAAGTCAATATCTTCAGGCCACTAAGAGTAAAGCTTGAAGACTAATTTTGGTATAAAGTAATTTTTGTATTGTATGATGTAAAGAAAGTGTAATGTAAGTAATAAACAAGTTATGCAAATATTTTATAAGCATTTTGAGATAATAAATGTAATTATATATATTGTGATTTAGATATTGTATGAAATTGAATAAGGTAAGTGTTGACAATGAAAAGGCATAATTTAAGAGGTATGAAGGACATGAAAGTGGAGAATAATGTAACAAGATGAATTTATTAGGGCTTGTGATGCTCTTGTATTCCTTCTAAGGGGGTATAAGGGTGTCTTAGGGATGGAACATGGCTCTTCTCTTGCGAGTAGGTAAAGAAGTTCTAATTAAAACTGTAACTTAATCCCTCCCTAATTATATGATGAGTATCTTTTTGTTGCCTATTTCTTTGTGCTCTGAGATTGAAAAAAATATTGAATGCATTTTGGTAGGGATCAAAATTAGCATAGGAGAGGAAAATTCATTGGAAAAATTGGGACTCTCTTTGCAGAAGGAAATATGAAGGGGGCTTAGGTTTTAGGAAGTTATATGGATTTAATCTTGCCATGATTGGCAAGTTAGCTTGGTGTTTTTTTTTTTACAAAATCGGAGTCACTAGTCACTCGCCTCTTCAAAGCAAAGTATTTTTCCCGTTATTTTTTTCTCGAAGCTGACATTGTACATAATCCAAGTTATGTTTGGAGAAGTTTATGGGGTACTCAGAATTTAATGAAAAAATGAGGTTGTATGAGAGTAAGGAATGGGACTGATATTTTGGTTTGGAAATTTCCCTGGTTACTAGATGATGACGATCCTTTCATATCAACCATTGGTCTACACATTGGAAATAGAAACAACCTTCAAGTGTCAGAGTTGTTTGAAGTTAATGGATACTCTTGGAACGTTGTTCTTCTTCATTCTCTATTTAATGAAAGAGATAAGGGCACGATAATGAAGATCCCATTGAGTATATGGCGGTCTTATGATTCTTGATATGGCGTGCGAAATCAATAGGGAATTACATTGTCAATAGTGCCTATCAACTGCTTAGCAATAATCAAGCACCTCTTACAGATCAAAGATCTTTTTAGAATAAACTATGGAACCTGAAAGTGCCTCCAAAGGTTCTCAACATGGTATAAAATGTGTGTACCAATTGTTTTACAACAAATACTATTCTTTACTATAGAAAGGTAAATATAAATCCTTTTTGTAAAGTTTGTGGCTTGAATGATGAAACTACTCTACATGCTTTACTAGATTGTCCTTGGGCAAGAGAATGTTGGTCTCGCTCTTCTTTTGGTTTTATATGAGGCTTTTTTTTTTAGTTTTGTCGACTGGCTTGCGTTCATTTTTAATAATCTATCCTTGGATAATTATTTAGAGGCTGTCATGTTGTGTTTGAGTTTACGAAAAAATCAAAATGAGTTGGTTTGGAATGACAGAAATTGTAGGGCTATACACATTATTTGCAAGAGCTGCGAATTTGTTTCAAAGTTACATATCAACCAAAATAAAACCCCAAGCCCATCAGTGTTCAATTAGCAATCAAGAGGATAACCCAGTGATTACCTTTGTCAATGGGTGGCAAAAACCTCAGACGGATTGGTTGAAATTAAATATTGATGCAGCCTTATTTGAAAATCTTAATAAAGCAGGATACGAGTTTGTCCTTAGAAATGAAGATGGAGTGTTTATGGCTACTGGCAGTGGACCTCTGTAAGGAGCCCTTTCTCCTATTTTGGCTGAATGTTTAGCTATTAGGGAGTCACTTAGATAAAATCAAGAAATTTGGAGCGAGTCCTTATTGAATCGGATTCTCAAGTTATCGTGTAAACTCTCAATTCTTGCACACGTTTAGAGTCTATTTTGAGTCCTGTTATTGATAATTGTCTTAATTTGTATTCTAATTGCATACCTAATCTTTATGTTTGGTTGGATTTACCACCAATTTTTATGTATTTAGAAGTGTTAGCTGAGATGAACTTTGATTTCCTTTTGAAAAGAAAGACTAGGTTTTGCCTTTAGTTTTATTCAAAGTTCTTGGTTAGATCTCCATCCAATGCCGTTACAATTTATACTCTAAGAAAAAATAGTCTATGGGTGCTAAAATATACATTTTATCCATTCAACGTAAAACAATGTGAAAGTTACGAAATTAAAAAACTATTGTTATAATTTAGGGACCAAATATTAAATTTCCCAAATAATATCTATGCAGCTTTAACTGTACATAAGGACTGTCTGCTAATGTGCGCGCGGTGGTGATCGGCGCACCAGGGGGAAAAAGGAAAAGGCAATTGCGTAGTAGCGCATCTTAGCGACCCACCATAGTCGGAGCTGAGCTTTTGTATCGAGAATTCAATAAAGTGTTAAAAAAAACAAAGTAAAAATTTTCATGGCTTTTCACTTCTGACCGCTTTTGGAGATCTCTCTTATCTCCCAATTTCTCCTTCTGTTCTTGATCTGATTCATATCTATTATTACATTTCCCATTAGTCGTTTGTCCGATGGCTCCTCCTCCTGCCAGAGCTAGGGCTGATTACGATTACCTCATAAAACTTCTTCTCATCGGAGATAGCGGTGCGTGGTTCTTTTCATTTTCTCTCAAATGGCTTGTTAAACGCTGAGCTGTTATACATATTTTTTAATCATTTTTAGTTTTTGATTTGGTTAGTTTTCTGATTTTTCTATTTCGTTGAGGATCTGATTTTCTTGAAGGATTTCAATTGTTATGATCTCAATGTCGTATTTTATGAGCTTTGATTTGGTTTATGTTGATTTGCATTTTCATGCCATGTAATGCAAGTATCTATTTTTTTGTATTCTACAGTGCTGAAAATCTCTATTACTTTCTTGCGATCAGGTCCTGAAATTGATTTCAGCTTAAAATCTTTATACTGTTTTCGTTTTATCCGATGATTGTTATGATTTTCTTCCTTGTCATCTCAAAACTTATAAGTTAGAGGTTTTGTTTGTTTGTTTTTTAATAACTGAGCATATGTGTTTTTCACTTTATTTGTTCTTTTAGTTAAGAGTATAGTTTGACATTTGATTGAATTTTTTTTAATAAAAGTGGAAGCAGGATTTTATTTTGCTTAAACAATTATTTTCAGTTCTTGGGAGTCCATGGTTTTTTATTGCTTTTTTGTTTTCTAGTCGAGGTTTAAAGTGCTTATATTTCAAGAGATTGTGAGCTTTCTTGTCATTTGGCTTACATGGAATCCCAGTTTTAGGTTTGACTTTGTTTCATCATTTCGAATATGGTATACCAGATGTTTTAGTAGGCTGTATGACCATAACTCTACTGTCGTTATCTTTAATGATCCGGAATTTAATGGGATTGGTTTGATCTTTTGCCACTCTATTTGGTTTACTACACATCAGCTACCAAGTACCGCACAAAAGTAGGAAAAACATGCCATCTAACTGGATTTGGTGTATTGGAGTTCTCTCTTTAGCTCTTGATGCTTACCCTTCCTCGGCAATTACTAAGGACAATTAGCGGCTTTCAAATATCTTCTGAAAGTATGGACGGACACATTTTGGCAATTTTGAAAGTATTGCTTGAATCGTCACTGCTATAAGTATTTTTTTTAATAAAAAAATGTCTTGGAGCGCTGGTTGCTCTTGGTCCTTAGATATACTCCAGGCATCTGTTTGTTCATTTTATTAAACTTACGCTGTTGTTTTTTTTGGTGTTATTCATGAGAGTCAGGGCTGAAAACACTAATTGTGGTCATAACTTGTAAATGGTGATAAGAAGTTCTGCACTGTCGTTTATGTTTAGTAGTTTCTTGTTACCTACATCTGACAATACCTTTCCTTTTTCCTTCAACTTAGTTCCTGTGTCTTTGTAACTAAGGGAGTTTATACAATTAGTATCTTAGGAAAGTCGAATGATGATTAGACCATTTGCACATGGGGCATTGTATTTATCGTAATAATGGATGAATTAGTGTCATGCATTTGATGTGATTTTACACGATTAAGTCATTATTGGATCCAGGTTTATTGGGATAGAATATTTTTAAATTAAAGCACATTGCATGTAAGAAATGTAGGTTGACTAGATATGAGGTGCACCAATTTCATATGGTTAAGAGAATATAAAATTCTTTAATATCTTGGTATATCATTAATAATTTTGAACTGTTTGCTCAATTATATTTTAGTCCTTTATGTGCTAGCTAGTACTTTTTGTTACAAGGTTTGCTTGTTATGGTTTTTTAGGGTAAAGCCAACTTGTCATTTATGTTATTTTTAGGATAAAAAGTGCTAAGTTTTCCTTGCATGTGATTTTTAATGTTTCATGTTGTTTAACTTCTCAGGTGTTGGCAAGAGTTGCCTTCTTTTGCGTTTCTCAGATGGTTCCTTCACTACTAGTTTTATCACAACCATCGGGTCTGTATTCCATGAAATTTGTAACTAACCTGCATTTTGTCAAAGAATTTCTTCCACCGTACAATTATGTTTTTCCTTGTGCAGTATTGATTTTAAGATAAGAACCATTGAACTTGATGGAAAAAGAATTAAGCTTCAAATTTGGGATACAGCTGGTCAGGAGCGGTTTCGAACTATTACAACTGGTAAGATCCTGTACTTTAGAGTTCTGGTATTGCAATGTAAAACAGGATGAAGTCTTGTTTCCTTTTCTGAGACTCATAATGTTGTACACTGAATGTAAGAATGGAATCAGCAGGTGATTTGTGACATTTTCATTGTTTGTTTCAAAGATTCTAGTGGAATTATTAATTTGTGAACCTACTTACTTTGAAGTTCTTTCCTGGGATGGGGAATTAATCTTATATGAATTTGGTAGTTTACGGTTCTTCAGGAAATTTGTAGATGATTGAAATTCACATAATGAAAATTTTTAAATATGACTTTTAGGAAGGAGGGTAACCTGGCTTAAATTCAAGAGTTGATTTTGATGCATGTGCATGGATTCTAAAAGGTTTAGTTGACGTTATCAGGAGTAGATAATGACTGGCCCAGTAGAGAAATATGTTCCTTTTTTGTAGCAGACGCTTTCACATTTGTAATTGCGTGAATGTTTGAAATTTTGATATTTGGGAAATGTAGAAACCTGGTTTTTGAGTTCCAGCCTAACATTTCCAACTTGTGCTTTTATTTGATGGCTTCTAAGGACTGAAGGTATTCAGTGTGAGGAGTTTGTTAAGTGAATAAATTTTTCCAATGAAAATAATATTCGTCATATGCATTTGTAGTAGGTTGGGCTGTTAGCAGGTCAGATTTTATAAATTGTTTTTTAAAAGGTAGTTTTGTGGTTCTATTTTCTGGAAATATTCTCTCCGTTGTACTGCCTACAAATGTATTAAAGATCATCTTGCTGCCCGTCTCTGATCTTTTTCATGCAATCTTCTTTCTTGTCATTTTTACAGCTTACTATCGTGGAGCCATGGGCATTTTGCTGGTCTATGATGTTACTGATGAATCATCTTTCAACAGTAAGTTTCCATGCTCTTGTTATGATGATATTTCAGACAGCTAGGTAAACTGATTTGACTTCTCCTAACATACTTTTTGTATTATTTGCAATTTATTTGTGTATTTCTGGCAAGGCCATTCTCATGTAAAAAGTCCTATTTCACTGAGAATGATGTGGTGACAGCAATTTGCACAGACTTTGTTGAGCACTTACCGCCCATATGTGCACTATTTGGACCCAATATTTCTTTTAACTGTGTCTCGTCGTTCGTTTCAGACATCAGGAATTGGATTCGCAACATTGAACAGCATGCTTCTGATAATGTTAACAAGATATTGGTAGGGAACAAGGCTGACATGGATGAGAGCAAAAGGGTATTATACTTGTTTAAGATTTTTTGTTTAAGAGTGTTTAATTAGCTGTTCTTTTTGGGATGCAGATTTGGTGGGTTAAATTTTAATTGTCATTATTATCTGTTTGACTAGTTCAATTGGCAAGGTTGTTAATATAAATCTATCCATTGATTAGGCTCACAAAAGAGAACTTTGATGTGAGTGTCATAGAGAAAACAAATAAACACTAGTCAAATTTATCGTTTTAAGCTGTTGAGTGTTGACTGCTCCCTCATGTCTCTCTCACACACGTCCAAGCAGATGACCTTTCAGCCTTCTCTATGCACATACACTTGCTAGCATGCTATGCTCACCTTTCCCATGTTCCCTCATTATTTCTTGATACTTTCTAATCATAGGCCGTGCCAACGTCTAAGGGCCAAGCACTTGCGGATGAGTATGGTATCAAATTCTTTGAAACTGTAAGTAAAATTTGCACTTCTTGATGCCAGTGTAGTGTATGTTTCTATTTATTAAACCACTTTGTACTGCAGAGTGCAAAAACAAATCTAAATGTCGAGCAAGTTTTCTTTTCAATAGCGAGGGATATAAAGCAAAGACTTGCTGATACAGATTCAAGGGCTGAGGTAATTGATTTTAAATCAACAACTTTTAAAGGTAGAAGATTACTTAAGAAAACAAAGAATCAGTGTTGAAAATTTGGGTTTTGTAATGCAGCCTACAACAATTAAGATCAATCAACCGGACCAGGCGGGTGGGGCTGGTCAAGCTGCCCAAAGGTCAGCTTGCTGCGGTTCGTAAGAGCAAATTATTTTCGAAGGGGCATTAATTGCAGGTGACACTTTTGTCTAAAAGGGAAAGGAAGAAAAAGAAAAAGAAAACTAATTCTGATAACACGATGATTGTAGCTTGTAATTTCTTTGCATTCTTTTCAACAATGTTTTAGCGTGTGAAAGGTAGTTTATTAGAGAATACATTTTCTGTTTAACAGTTATGCATCTTTTCTTCTCTTTTCTTTTAAACTACTATTTTTGTGCTATCTTTTTTCTTGCTTGAAAAGTTCTGAAGACGACGTTGGTTTCTTTGCATTGTAAACAAGACTGACAGCATTTTGGTACATTTTCCTAGAAAAGCACATCGACATAAAGAAGCACAATTAAACTCGGGCAGAATATCTATGGAGTCGAAGATTTTATTGATAGTTTTGTTTAAGAGAGAAACCTAAGCACATTCAGGTGCACATTATAGTTCTCAATTTTAATGGTACCAAGTACAAACTTGTCGAAGCTTTTATACTCTTTGGGCCTTTGGCAGTGCTTTTGCTCAACATTGAATCTACAATCATAAAATAATATGGCTGTCAAAGTAGATTGCTGACAACAAAAATACTTGCAATTTAAATTGCAAGTAGTGGTTTTATAAATTATACCGTACAGTTTCAACCTGCTACGGGTGGCTATGTTGTAGAAAAACTATGTCATATTAAGAAAGAGTACCGCTTGGGCAACCCAAAATAGCATATTTCTACAGCAGCATACATAATTTTAACCAGTTAAACATGTTCCAAACACAGGAAAGGTACTACATTTAATACTAATCAAAATGCTTCCTTTACAAATTTAATTCTTCCTTTCCATATATGCGTTGAAGCTCACGAGTTGCTGCTTGAAATGATTCTGATAGATAGTTTAACACAAGGAGTTATCAGTACCTTGTGGTACAGCACATTTTACAATGGCAAAAGTTTCTTTTGAGAGGAGGCACTTCAAAACATGCCAAATGAAAGTTCCAATCAATAACATGAAAATAACAAAAAAGATTCATTTACCTTTCCATATGCGAAAAGATTTCTGATTAATCGGCGCACCAAATGCAGTTTGAATTACATCAAATAACATGCTTTCAGGAGTGCTCCTTAATTCTTGGACAATTTGATAGATAGTCTTCCCATTCTCAAAGTATATATGATTGTTTGGATGTTTTGTCTTGCAACCCGCATGGCGTTCAAACTCGTATGCATTCAGCACCTAAATAATAATGGATCACATAGGTCCGATGATTATATAATTTGAGAAAAGAATGACTATTATATGGTAGAGCGACTAACCTTTGAGTAATTACACGACTGACAACCACAGCGATAGCCTGTGTCTTGTATAATGCCCCGAAGTTCCTTTTTTTACATGCAGCACACTATGTTCACCATATAACAAATCCAATAAACAAATGGACCATTTAAAGGGAAGAGGGGGTAACTTACCTCCCGCGACACAGAAACGTATTTCACAGGGACCCCATCCAGCATGCCAGTTGAAATCAAGCTTCTGACATTTGAAGGAAAGCTGTTTGGAGCTTCCTTCCGGCTATTTTTGATGTCAGGTTTGTTCCTAGAAACAGATTCAGGTTTTGACTTAGCTACCCTGGTGTTACTTGCAGCTGCATTGGCATTTGATGCATCCAACTCTTTTCCGTGAACTGCTTCTGTTGTTTGAACTGGGGACTGATTGTAAGGCTGATCATAATTGCTGATGGACGTGCCAACAGGTATCATATCATGTGCATCATGAAATCCCCCAAATGATAACATATGGGTATCTTCCTTACTGTAAGTCTCACTCATTGGAATTACATTGTCATCTCCTTTAATGTATGCGGATACAATATGGGCATCTCTGCTGTAGCTGTGACCCACCAATGTGACATTCTCACCCCTCTTATCATATGCCTGTCCAACTGATATGAAATTACTTTCATTTTCCCTATTGAAGGCATGACCTGTAGGAATTTGACTGTTGCTTTCGTTAATAAAATCAAGTCTCTTTTGCTGATAAATGCCATTGTCAGCATCCTTAACTTGATTAGTTTTAACTTTTCTAAAACTGCTATAACTAAGACAGGCTTCAGGATCTCCAGTAGTGTGAGATACAGACAGACTAACAGAAGCATTCGAGCCATCAGTTTCAGGACATGTTGCTCTTTCAGCATAATTGGTAGTCCCTATGGTTTCAGGTCCAAATAAGCGGTGCATAAATTGGTTCGGAACTGACTGAAAACCTGATGGGTTATCCCAAGAAGGAACATTTGCAGTGGAGATTTCTGAACTTGATTCACTCTTTGGTGTTTCAAGTGCTTGCTTCTTGTTTGGGAAGAACTCAGGCTGAGCTGTATCTACAAACCATTGAGACCGTTTAGGTTCAACTCTGGGAGGATTATCAAATGCTGGATCTCTATCAGTACTCTTGGCAATCCAAAAACCTTTGTCCTGAAAAGACAGAAAGAAAATAAGTTAAGAGTTAGCTTCCTTCCAACATAGGCTCTCATGGAAACGTAAATACAAGAACCAACTCCTATGATATCCGAAGTTCATTGTTACCAGGAGAAATGTGGAAAACAATAGGTGCACATGGAATGCAAATACACCACTTCATCATTATATCGGAAGTTCATTCTTATCGGGATAAAAAAGGGGAAAGAAGAATATAGAACAAATCCTCAACACAATATGGAAAAAGAAAAGAAGAAAAGAACAACATTTTCTCCATGTTTAACATTATGGACTGACTTCTAGTCCATAACCAAAATCTTATTATTCCTAAAACAGGCAAAGCATCTCAATTAGTAAATTTGGTTGATTAGAACAGGGGAAACCATAATAACAAGGAGCAAAAATCTTCTACCGTGATGAACCGAAACGGATAGCCTTTTTTTTTACCCAAAAACAATTTGGAAAATGTAATTCTAGCTAGACATGAATCATAATCCAACTCATGGGATTAGTCTCAAATTCATACATTCAATCATCTTGAGGAACAATAAATTCAGGAATCCAGTCATATGGAAACAATCGTTTCTATAAAAAATATGACCTTCAATTTAGCAATCTTCATTCGACCTAGTAATTAACGTTGCACTTCTAAAATCTACTAATATAAGCTCACAACTCAACCTGGACATTATTGATTCAAAACATTTCCTTCACTAAAAACCCACATTCTTCACTGGTGATAGCAGCTGAAGGTAAACCTATTCAACCATTAAAAAATACAAATTTGACATTTTTTTATTATGTGCCTATGTCCATCAGCAAATCCTTATTGCATGGTTTGCAAAAGCTAAAAAATGGCGGACCCCAGAAAAAAAAGCTTCAAAGAAGAATCTAGAACATACCATTGTGCTTCGCCACGGTTTCTACTCATGAACAACAGTGAAGCTTTGCAATTTCAAAACTACCTGCGAAAAAAATAAATAGTCAGAAAAGTATAAAAAATAAAAAAAAAAAGAAGAAAAAGACAAGTTCTCCGAACCAAATCAAAGAAAGCCGCAAAGTGTCCTAAGAAAATGCCTTTTGCTAGAGGAAAGGTTTAAAATTCTGCGAAATTCGAAGTTGATTTTAAGCCTCTAGAATGCAAGGGGTCAGAGAAAGGAAATTTAACCCTAATATAGATATGAACGTTAGAAACTTACTCTGTACCTTTCCCGATGACCAGACTCAGACCGGAAAATCACCGGACGGCGGTGGGTTTTCACGGAGAATTTAAGAGAGAAAATAGGACAATCAAAAACAAGAAACAGTTGCGATATTATGTATGAGGAGCACACGATTTTTTCCCGTGAAAAAGAATATAAAAATGAGAAAAACCTTGCATCAGAATTCACGGTTACAATAATCTGGACCGCACACGTGTACAGAAAGGGCATATCCGAACGTTGAGTAGGTGAAACAGTTCTGCTTAAGAGTTTATGTGGAGGTAAAAATTAGGGGTTAATTTCATGGATTGTCATAAATTTTTTTTATTTATAATTAAATTATTACAATAAAATAATTTATAATATAAAAATTATTAAATTTTTATTTTATTTTAATTAAAATATAAATTTTTTAAAATTAATTTTATATATTACCCTAATAACAGTTAAGCATACTATAAATAATTATTACCTTATTTTAAGGTCAATTGATGTTACAATTAGATTCTGATTATTATTTTTTTTTGCATTATATACATTTCATCTTTTTATATTTACATAATATCACGATACATTTTTTATCTAATAATTCAATTTATAAAGTTAATTAATTTTAAAATGATGTGATAATCATATATATCATGTTTATCTATTATTTCGGTGATATATAAATTTAATTTTTAAATTATTTTTATTTTAATTAAAATAAAATATTAATTATTTTTGTGTTACAAATTATTTTATTGTAAGGATGATTTTTTAGGGATGAAAATCAAATCATGAATACTTGAGTAGATTAATTGAATATTGAGACAAATTTAAAAAATTTATTTGATCCTTAAATATAAATTTTTATCGCCTTTGGCATGGAGCATAGGATGAAAACAAAAAACAATAATTTATTCAACAATCAGGATTCATCGTGTACGCGTATATACACTCACATAATTGTCTCCATATTAAGTAATTTTTCAATTAATTAATTAATTAATATAATAATATTATTTAAATTACTTGAAATTCGCACATCGCATGAAATATCATGAACTATTTATTAAATGTTTATTATATAAATTTAAAAGTAAATATCATATTAATTATATTCCAACAATAATGATATATATATATATACACACACTGATGTACGCCAATATGTTTAATATAAATATTAAAGTATGAAGAAATATTTTAAACTATTTATTAAATGTTTATATTTATATAAATTTAAAAATAATTAAAAATATTCTCTAAAAAATTAAATTAAAAAATAAAAATTATATTAATGGTACGAGTAATAATCGTATATTGAAGTACAAAAATAATATATATAATATAAATCAATCTTATGCTATTATAAAATGTTATATGATTGAAAAATATTACAATTATTATTTAAAATTAAATGTAAATTATCATAACTAAATATTATCAAAAGAATATTGAATTTTTTTAAAATAAATGATGAGCGACCAAAGTCTTACATGGCAACCTTTTTTGGGATTCTTAAAATTGCTCATAGAATAATCAGATTTATTGAACATGATAAGTTCTTTATTATTATTGATAGAGTTTGGATGCTTTTATAATTTTATTTGTCAATTTTTTTTGAAAAAAATATTTATATTTATCCTAATCAGTAATAATAAAAATTCTACAAAAATTTGTATAAAAAAAGATTAGAAAATCTATTTGGATTTTGATTTAAGTATCAAAATTCTTTTTTCGTAATATGTCTTTATTAATATCTCTAAGAAAATTTTAAACTGTAAAGTCGTTATCTTTTTTTTTTTTTCCGACGTTATAGCTTCCAGTTAAAGATCCAGCCAGTGATCAAAATAAAAGATATTATGCTCCTATTTTTAAAAAAATTTTTATACTATACGAGATAAATATATTTTCTTCCGTTTATTGAATTAATGTATATTTGTGCGCGTCTGGTTGCATGCATCAAAGGTGACATTATTGATCGTTGAAAATTCACCGAAAATGGATTTAAGCATACTAAAAAGAAGTTTTCGCCACTAAAAGTACGTCCCTAACCCCCATTTGTCTAGAAGTCTGTCGATTTTGCTGAAAAATGAGCTGCTCAGTTAGAAAAAAAAGTGTAAAAAAAAGAGAGAAAGATTTCAATGGTGAGAAAATAGCATGTAAATAGACTGCAGTGATGGGAGGCTGGAACACTGTGATTGAAAATGGAGATATCAAAGAATTGCGGCAGTCCGCAATGGTGGAAGATGCGGTGGAAGGAGGAAGAAGAAAGGTGGGATTCAGTGGGATGATGTATATGGTGCAAATAAATATAAACAGTTAGATCAAGAGCTTATCTTGATTGAATGGTTTAGATTTGTGTGCACATACATATAAGTGCACTAAATCTCATTCGTAAGAGAAGTAATTCGGTGCAAGACTTTGTACGGTGCATGCAAAATGTAGGTAGTTGGATTAAGAGTGGCTTTTGATGTAATGGTTTAAATTTATGCATACCATACATATCACTGCATCTAATCCACGTACACCATAACTAAACACCGACAACTTTGAATAAATGTTTACTTTAATTGTTCTATTCATCTTATTTGAAAATCGCAGCCGATTCATAATTGAGTCATCATTCATCATTCTGCATAATCTTTTTACAAACATATATCTTTATTTTCCTTTGAATTTAATCTTTTGATTTCTAATCTAAATGATCGCTCATCCATTCTATTCCAATTTCAACTATAAAAATATGTGTAAAATCAAGATACTTTTAAAATATAAAACATTAATTATGCATGGATATCGTGGCATGCTCTCTTAAATATAACCATGCAGAAAATTGTATAATAATAATAATAATAATAATAATAATAATAATAATAATAATAATAATAATAATAATAATAAAAGCAAGTAAAAGTAATGAACTATAAAAATTATTTAACATAAAAATTGATCATGAGAAAAATAAAAAAATGATAAAAATCAAGATTTCACATTTAATTAAGAAATGATCCGATCTGATTAATTTAGTCGAATTAATGGTAATTTAATTTTTTTTACTAATTTAACATTAAAATTTCATATTAAAATAAAAAAATGACAGTGAAAGTGCATTTAAAGAACAGTGTAATATAGATTAACTAATTAGATTATATAATAACCCATTTGTATATTTTAAAAATATTATAATGAGTTATAATAAGGCACTATAATTATAAAAAATGAATTAAATGGATTGAATTAGGTGAATTAAATGAGTTATATCAATTTTGAACACCCCTGCCCATTGGGAGAGGTTACGCAGGCGCTGATGAACAGTTAATGATGGCTGTGTGCAACTTCAAATTAAAATCTACGAATTCAATAAAAAAATTTATAACAAATGGGTGAGATGTACGTTTTTTTTTTTAAAAAAAAAGATTTGAGATCTAAAAATGGATTTTGCCAAATTTAAAACATAAACTTGCAATGTAATCATCATAAAACCGCTAAATGCCTTCTTTTTGCCATCTTCGCTGTTGCTTTCTCCTTAAATTAACAAAACCTAATTTCTTTTCGTATTTTTATTTTTTAAATAGACGTGGATATGTATATGTTAGCACCGAACTCTATGCGATGTAAAGGAAAAATATATTAAAATATCCTACATATTGTCTCAAATACGATCAAATGCAACTAAAATTTTTTTAGAATAAAAAAACTTTTGATATTCCAAAATCGGTAATAAAATGTCCTTTCATCAATCTATCGTCAACTTCGAGTTAACGACGTTGACATAGCATCTACAGTGGCAAAATATGCCATGTCAGCACCATATATATTTTTAATCAAAATATAATCAGAAGCATTTTAGCACATTGAAAAATTTTTTTGGAGCATTTTAATATTTTGAGTAAGATATTAATGGTATTATAGTATTCTAATAAAAAATATTAAAAATTAATATTTATTACATTAGATATTAATTAAAATTTGTTATATTAATTAATAAATACTTTTTACATAAATGTACGAATAAGAAAAAAAAATATAAATAAATTATATAGCTAAAAAATATTTATTACCTATACTTGATATCTTTGGAACTATTTTGGCTATAAAATCGATTCAACATATTGAATTTTCAAATTATAATAATCGTTTTTCTATTTTTTATTAAAATATCAATTTAAATTTATTTCACTTTACAATCAATTTATACATCTCATAAATTTTAAATTATTGAATAAAATTGGATTCAAAGTTAGTAAATTTAAGAAATAGTAGAGAAATTTGTAGTAAAATTAAGAAATAATAGAGAAATAGTAAAATTGAGTATGGATGTTTTGAAAAAAAATTAGTGTAGGTAAAACATTAGTTTAATATAATTTAGAGAAGAAGTGTAATTTTCTCAAGTGTTGTTCATTCCCTTTAGAAAAATTCTTATAAGAGCCAATAATTTGATATCAATGGAAAAATTTAATATCTGCTATTAATTTTTATATTTGTAAAATAATCAATGATAAATATAACAATATAAAAACTCATATATGATCAAAACAATAGAATTAGCTAAACATTTGTAATTCACTATAATATGAATATAAAATTCATTAAAAAATCAATTAATAAATATTTTTTACCTATATAATTTTTTTTATAATTATATTTTTATTTGCACATTTATATAAAGAGTATTTATTAATTAATATAACAAATATTTGCAAAAATTCCGTCGCTAATATAATTTAGCGACGGCCCGACGAACAGTCGCTAATAGCCCAGTCGCTAATAAATTAGCGACGGAATAAAAAATCAGTCGCTAATTTAGCGACGAAAATTTTCGTCGCATATTTTTTTTCCGTCGCTAATTTATATTCCTAATTAGTCGCCGAATTATAATAATAATATTTAGCGACTAAATTATCCGTCGCTAATCCGTCGCTAAATACAAATTTAGTGTAAAATTTAGCGACGACATATGTGTCGCTAATTATTTCCGAAATTATGAATTTTACATATTAGTGACAGTTTTCTGTCGCAAATCCGTCGCTAAATTATTAATTGAATTTTTGTTTGCCGTATTTACAAATTTTCATCCTGTATACAATAATAACAGCATACATACACATATATATATTTATTCCAAAGCATAATGTATTCCAAAACATACATATATATATAAAAGTAATTGAAATCGTACAAAATGTTATCAATCTTTCTTAAGAGTACAAAAAATACTAATAATATCATCCTAAATAACATCAATAATGTCATCTAAATGAAATAATAAAACCTAATAAGAAAGTCATCTAAATAAAATAATGGTATGAAGGGCCTTCGGGATCTAAATCCGACAGCATTAGGTCGCCTTCCTTGATATTGCTTCATTCCATTTATGTTGGTTCGCTGGGCAGAGACTTCCTTGATATTGCTTCATTCCATTTATGTTGGTTCGCTGGGCAGAGACCTAATGAAAAACATGAACCATCACCAGTCATACAGGAAATTTCAGAGAGCATCTAGTGCCAACAAGAACAAATGAAAAAATGGTCATTGTAAAAGTTAATATTTCAAAATAGAAGCCCAAAAAAAGTAAAGAGAAAAAAGGCAGTTACAAACTGATGCAAGTTAATTGAAATTATAACCAAATGCCAAGCTCAATGATTAGTCCGCACATACAATTAAGAGAAAAGCTGACAAAGATCAACACTTCATTCATATACTATCATTGAAATGTTCATTATACAATAGCATCAAATGCCTACCATTTTTACATAATCTCTACAATTCAGAGCAACTCTCCTTTTTGTCAAAGGGATAAAACAAAAGTAGAGGAAGATATTAGCTCAAAAGGAGAATAAATCAATGATTAATAAAATACTAAAATAATTTCAGCCAACATAACAAACATGAAATCCATTTCAGCCAGGCGTAGTGATGCAGCACTGCACAAGTTTACCATTTAAACAATCCAATGATCACTTTTTCATTATGACAATATTGGATACAAATGGATTTACTCATCCTTCACATTAGAAAACCGCATAGATGAGTAGTTTGATGAATTGATTAATAAGCCAATAAGTGACGAGCTTCACAAGACTAATACTATGACTCATCAACTGTAATGACTTATGATAAAAGATAAATATACTGGTCAAGAGGCCACATAGAATTCTTTACAAACAAAACTCAGAATTTAGAATTTCAGTTCTGTTCTAATTAACTATGGACACAGAAAGGCTAGAAATAATCCCGCAACTAGTCCTCTCCCTAATAAATCAGGCCACATAATTGACAGTAAACCCAATCATCAAATTAAGCCATCACCTCATCACAAATCCACATGAAGAAACAATTTCCAACACCTATACATGTTAACAATTATACTAAGCAAACTAAAAACACAAAGGACAAGCATTTGCTTCTAAGCAAAATTTAAACAGCTTTTAACAAAATTCAAAATTTAATTAATAAAATTTCGGAGGTAATTTTGGCAGTCATATACCCGTCAATGCGAATTTCTGTATTTTTTTCTCTATTCTGTCCCTCTTACGCTCGCCGATCCGGTCGCCGGAGATGCACCAGTGCTGTCGCCGCACAGATCCAAGCCCCAGGGTTCCATTGCAGGTTACCACGCACTCAACCGCCGCTACACTCGGTTGAAAATCGAGGTGGAAGACAACAGCACCCACCACCTAGATCTACTTGTTGCCGACGAATAAGGAGGGGCAAATGGCACCAGGAGGATCGTCTCGATGCCGGGGATTCTCCGGTGCTGGTCGTCGCACCATTCACTGCCACTGGTTGTCGGAGAGAGGAGAAAGGGAGCTTTGATTAAGGGGGAAGAAGGTCGGGACCAACGAAAACAAGAAAATGGAGTTACCGTGGTGAGGCTGCGACACCGGTAACGGAAGAGCGACGAAGCAGATCGGGTGGTCCCCGCCGACGGAACGGCCGGCGTAGCATCGTGGCTGGGTGGAACGTCCTTCCCCTGTTCCCGATTTCATCCTCCTTCCTTTCATTTTATACCTAGGGTTAGTATTTCAAAAATACTAAATTACCCTTGTTAATTTCCACATTTAACTTTACAGTAAGGATGGTTTGGTAATATATATAATTAAAATTACTAATAATTTAATATTTAAACAAATTTTAATAAAATAAAAATAAATTATATAATAATTGTAATAATTAGTTTTTTATTATTATTATTATTATTATTATTATTAAAAATATACATTTTCTAAATAAATAAGTTTATATTAGGGGAAATTGATAAAAATTATTATTTTTTCTAAATATTTATAATATATAATAATTAAGGGTTCATATAATACTTTAATTTACTATTAACAATGCATAAAAAATCTAAAAAAAAAAACTATTTTTATTAGTAATGAGATAATGAAGCTATTCACTGGTGCAGGTATGTTCAAGGCAGTGATTTCTATAACAAAAATTGAACTTACAATGAGTTGGACTGGGGCTTACAGTGATTTTTACAGTGATTTTTATTATTAATATTTATCGAGTCAGTCCGATTATTATTTGGGTAACTCCAAGTCGGGGTGTTACACAAACATTAGAGAGAGAAGAACAAAGAGCCCTTAATTGCAACTTCTATCCAAAGCAAATCGGATAGGGTTAGAATTATCTAAACATGATCTTCACCGTTCAAGTTGAAGAACAAGGAGTTTCAGCCATACTCACCAAAAATCAACCCGATCTAACGGCGAATGATTTTTCATCGTCAAAAAATACAAAACTGATCATTACGTAAAAAATCCAGAAAACAGCATATTTTTTGCAACAAAAACTGAACTTACAGACCTTAAAAATTAATCTTCACCGTTCAAAATTAACAACAAGGAGTTTTGAACGTACTCACCAAAATCAGGTCAATCTAACGGCAAATGATTTTCCGATCGTTTTCGTATACAAAACTGGTCATTACGTAAAAAATCCATAAAATAACCTATTTTTTGCAATAAAAACTGAACTTACAGATCTTAAAAACTAATCTTCACCATCCAAAATTAACAAAAAGGAGTTTCGAACGTACTCACCAAAAATCAGGTCAATCTAACGGCAAATAATTTTCTCATCGTTTTCGTATTTTCAATAGTGATTTGTGATTTGCCATGGCTTATATCCTTAGCTCTAGCAGTGTTCCACATTTTACAGTTGGAGAAAAGTGTCCAAACATTTTTATGTCCAATCAAAACTACACTGACAGTATTTTCCGCCAATTTTTTTTAAGCTTGCTTTATCCTGATATTTTGTTTTGTACCATAGGCATGAATCACCCATTGATTGCATAATTTCTTATCTAATATAAAGTAATTATATTAAACCACTGACAATATAATTTTTTAGCTTAGATATTCTTACAAATTATCAAATGACATATAAAATAACTATATTAACAGTTTCTAATAAAACTAATAAAGATTTTCTCAAATTAAGCTTTCTGATTCCTAGTATTAAAATCATAGAAAATAAAATTAATAGGAAAAGTATTTATACTTTAAAGATATTTTAACTATGGCGATACGAGTGGTTTTTGCGGTCGTATTGAAAGATAACATCTTATCTAATGGTGTGCAACCCGTTTTTAACTTGATAAAAGTATGAAATTAATAAAATGCTTATATTTAAGGCACATTAGCAATATTTATGTACAATAATTTTGAAATATTTCCGACAGAATGAGAAAATTATGTTCGGAGATCTTTATTTTGGTCTCTCTTTAATCATGATCCTTTATTCATTACTAAATTCAATATTCAATTAGGCCTCAGGTTCCTATTTGGATAAGAGTTCAAAATTTTTATGTCACCTTTTTAAATTTGATACAAATAGCGATGAATAATTCTAACTAACAATTTTGTGCGAACAATACAAATTTTTAATTGAAAATATGTCTCGTGGTCTTTCAAAATATTTCATGCTGACTAAGCCCGAATTTCATATTCAATAGTCTTTGGACACTTTCAAATTGGGATAATTGATAAACAAATCAATTTAATTCCTAATAATTTCATATTTGATTTAAATTTTTTAAAATAAAAATAAATTACAAATTTTTTATTATTATTTTAAATGAAATAATAAATTTTCTAAATATTTATTTTTATTAATCTTGAACACGCAAATATATAATAATCATAACAATTAGTTTATTATTATGATTAAAAATGTAAATTTTCTAAATAAATAACATTAGATTTTGGTATAATTGGTAAAACATTATTACCAACTTATAAAATAATTTATAATTTTCTGTTACAAAATAAATAATTCATTTTATATGGTGTATATTAAAATTACTTGAAATTATACATAAATCATGGGAGTGAAATTTAAAAACTTATTTTCTAATTTATTTGCGACGGATTAGCGACTAAATCTTTCCGTCGCTAATCGTATTACAGCAACAAAATACTAATTAGCGACTAAGTCTCTCCGTCGCTAAACCGTCGCAAAAAAAAGGCGCTAAATTTTCCGCCAAAATTAGCGACTAAAATTTAGTCGCTAAAATTTCTGGAACTAATTTCCTGAATAAAAAATTATAAAATTTAGCGACGGAAAATTTGTCGCTAATTCCGTCGCAAAACAGGGCGCGTACTCTTCCCGCCAATAATTAGCGACTGTTTATTAATTCCGTCGCTATTTCGTCGCAAAAAAATAGCAAATACCATTATCGCGACGGAAATGTAAAACAGTCGCTAATCCGTCGCAAAATTAGCGACGGAAATATGTCCGTCGCTAATTGGCAGTTTTTTTGTTGTGATATTGATTAATATCTAATGTAATAAATATTATTTTTTAATTTTTTATTAGGGTACTACAATATCCTTAATGTCCTACTCAAAGTACTAAAATGCCTCTAAATTTTTTTTACAATGCTAAAATACTTCCAATTATATTTTGATTGAAAATATAAGTGGTACTGAAGTGATATATTTTGCTACGTGTTAACGTCACGTCAATATAGTTAACTCGAAGTTGACGGTAAATTTATGAAAAGGTATTTTAGTATCAATTTTAGAATTTTAGAGCTATTTTTGATTAAAAAACTTACTGACATTTTAACCTTTTTGAGACAATATGGATGACATTTTATTACCTTTTTCCTTATATAAATTTTAATGCATCAATAATGCTATTTCATTTGTTTTATTTATTGTAAAAATTTTTAGCTATCCACACAAATTAAAAGAATCATTACTAAACATTAATTTTATAAAATATGCATTTTAATTTACTAAAATATTATTTTATTTATATTTTATTCCTATTAGTTATTTTTTGTGTATATATGAGAGTAAAATAGAAAATATATAATTAATATTTTTAAAATTTAAAAATTGTAATGTTGAGTTAAAAACCAACAATTATTACGACGAATGGATCGGAGAAAGTATTAAAAGTTCTGATTATTTGTGATTTATTAGTTTAGAATTTGCATTTAAATTCACATAGAACGTTAAAAAAAGGAGGTTTTCACAAAAATACCATAAAAAATAAATGTGTTTTTAAAAATATTACTCAAACTTCCAAATTACAAATATATCATTTCTTTAATTTTAATTTTTAAAAATAACACTTTTTAATAAAATTTCTATTTTTATTCAACTTCTTATTAACCCACTTTTTAAAAATCTCCATTATCCCAATTTTTCCTGTAAAACAGTTATCTATTCTAAATATATAGGTCAAATACATGATTTCACACTTCAACTCGACAGCATTTTTCATTTAAATACCTATATTAACTAAGCAAGCAAATAAACCCGTTAACTTAGACAACGACATATATTTGAACTATTTATGCTAAAATGGCAAAGAGAGTAATTCACGCATAGTAGAGCGCGTGAGAGGGGAAAAAACACATATGAAGCAACAAAATCTCATTTTTCTTCTTCCATTTTCATTTTCTCTCTTTCTTTCCATTACCTAAATTTGCAGATTTGATGCATTAAACAAATTGCTCAATAAAATGCTTAAGATTAAGTTTTACAGATTTTTTAGATAAAAAAGAATAGCAGAAAAAAGAGGACAAACTACAGTATCCGAACGGGCGAGCATTCAACAAAACCCCCATGTCCAATCGAATAATAAGGAGTCTGGACAGGGCCGCCTTCTCAAGAAATCTAGGCAAGTGGAAGGAGACTTAACGGGGTATATTCGATCAGTATAACAATCAATTCATTCGAACTTTCACCCCACTTAACACCAGCCCTTCCTAGGTATTAATATGGATCAAAGAAAAGAATAGGAGAGTTAACTGGCCCAGGAAGCCTTTCGAGCAGCTAAGAAACAACAGGGATCACAACAAATACTGTGAATTTTACAGAACAGTCGGTCATACAACTGATGAATGTTACTCCTTAAAGAAGGAGATCGAACGGCTCCTACAAAGAGGCTGCTCAGTTAGAAAAAAAGTGTAAAAGAAAGAGAGAAAGATTTCAATGGTGAGAAAATAGCATGTAAATAGACTGCAGTGATGGGAGGCTGGAACACTGTGATTGAAAATGGAGATATCAAAGAATTGCGGCAGTCCGCAATGGTGGAAGATGCGGTGGAAGGAGGAAGAAGAAAGGTGGGATTCAGTGGGGTGATGTATATGGTGCAAATAAATATAAACAGTTAGATCAAGAGCTTATCTTGATTGAATGGTTTAGATTTGTGTGCACATACATATAAGTGCACTAAATCTCATTCGTAAGAGAAGTAATTCGGTGCAAGACTTTGTACGGTGCATGCAAAATGTAGGTAGTTGGATTAAGAGTGGCTTTTGATGTAATGGTTTAAATTTATGCATACCATACATATCACTGCATCTAATCCACGTGCACCATAACTAAACACCGACAACTTTGAATAAATGTTAACCTTAATTGTTCTATTCATCTTATTTGAAAATCGCAGCCGATTCATAATTGAGTCATCATTCATCATTCTGCATAATCTTTTTACAAACATATATCTTTATATCTTTATATTTTTATATTCGATATCATACATATCTTTTACAAACAAATTACGCAGTCGGTCTACTGTTTCAATTCACCCGCATTGAATTCCCACAAAGCAATGTTTTGAAAAGTCGGATCCTAGTGTTTAAAATTAAAACCTAACCAATGTAAGTTCATCCGAGTGTAATGGACCCTAATCACTTCAATAAGAAATCTTGGATTCGACTTATTACGGATACAATAATTTTCGTTGGAAAAAATTTATGTAATTATATTTGACAGTATTTTGAATGCAAATTAATAATTTGAGTATGATATAATTTAAAAATATATTCTGTCAGTATAATTTTTTTTTAGAATGTCATAATAAAAAATTAGAACTAGTAACAAATTTGATTTGACCTAACATAAAATATGAAATTAAAAAAAAAAAAACAGATTGGGCAGGAAACAGGCGACCGGATCAAAATCTGGTTTTTCCACGAAACAAGGATTTTTTTTTAATATTTAATAAAATCCTAAAATTTTTTATCTCGTGATTAAGTGCATCGATGCCTACACGCATGCTTACTGTCAACCATATGAGATCAAACGTGCTTGCCTGATCCGACGGCACCTGTGCACCCAAATAATTCTCAAAAATTTCCCCAAACATTGCCTCTGCTCTGCTCGACACTCTCAGCCTCCTACCTTCGTCCTTTTCTCTCATCCAGCCACCATAGAAGCTTAGCCGGTTACCGGTCAGAGAAGTCAAGAAAATGGACGGTGCTAGCGGCAACATTATTCATGGGTTCACTCATTTACTGCCACACCATAACTAACGTACCATGTGGAAATTATTGGGTAATTACATAGCGGAAAATTCATTCCAGCAGTTGATGCACCACTGGTGGGTAACCTAATATTAATAACAATAATTGTTAAGATGGGTTGTTCACTTTCTGTATTTTGAACAAATATGGTTTGACGATACCATACAGTGTTAAGCTTTGTAGGACTAAAATTGATATTTTTAGATTGATGTTGAAGAATGTACTTTCATTATATATATATATATATATATATATATATATATATATATATATATATATATATATATTGTCTGTCATATTATATTTGTAATTTTTTTATAAATAATTAATTTTTTTTTTAAATTCAATCAAACCAATTGAACATTAAATCAATTTATATTTGATAAATGTGAATTTGACCGAAAGTACTTCAGTTATTACCATTTATTTTGGATTAATGTGTACTAATAAAAAAATTCAATAATCCAGCAAGTAACCGGTACTAAACAAACTAACTGTTGTGTTGACAATGGCTGAACCAAATTGGTTGTGATTGTGAGAGAGCAGACCATTTCATTTTTTTTTAAAGAAATGTCGGAAGTGGAATTGAATTCGAAAATTCTGTATCTTTAATGGTGTGCTGGTCATATACCAAAATTTATGGTTTTTTTTTCCCAGTTGAATTACTCATGTAAGTTTTACTTAAGTTCACATTTATGCTGTTAAAAATAACAAAAGTGTTAAAAAGGAAAACAGAAATCAGAGGAAAAATATTGAAACGAAGATACTCTTTTTTAGAATGATATATATATATATATATATATATATATATATAACAAATATAACCCTTAAAGAACAGACAATAAGTGAAACCCAAAAACTTGGAAATAATTACTTACGAAAAGAAATAAAATTAAGTAAATACTTAGTCTTCAAAAAAAATTCTTGACAAATTACAAAATTAAGAATAAGATCGCGATGGATTAATTTTGAGCTGGCTTTGCATAATTGGGATGAAATCCAGTAACTTGTGGGTCTCCTCCGACCCGATTGGGTTGCTGGCGAGAGGTGGAATCCGATATTTGGTGGTGGTCTACAGGTTTAGAATAGTTTAGATTAAATCCAAGTTGTTCTCCGTCGGCATACCGTGGTCGTGTCCCTGCGGTGGCCTTCTTCTTGCTGCATATGGTGACGAAGAGACAGAAGCAAAATAATATGACAATACAGACAATACAGGTAATCACATTAGCAAATAAAACGAGAGATCTCATTGAGCAGCTTAATTATAAATACTGTTGAGATACAGATGTTTTTATGGTTTAATTAGCACGAAATCTAGAGATACAGAAGAGATATTGCTTTACTTATATTTTTCTCGGACTTGTTACTAACTAATACCTTATTTCATATTTTATTAAATTGTATGGAAATCAACCTTAGTTGGTGAGTCGTCATAGAACTTTATTCAGTCTTCTCAATATAATATATCTTTTCTCAAATTTATTTCGTTTGTGTATATAAAAAATTAAAGATAAACAATACTTTTATCGGTTGCTATTATTTTTGAATTTGGAATTATTATATAATTCTACTTAATTGTAAAATTTATTAAGTTTCACATTTTCTTTTCGCTTTGGAAGTGCTATGTACATAACAATTAACTTATAGCTTTGTTTTATATGATTAAAATTATTCATTTATCTTCATCATTCATGTTGATCCATATTTTGCTTATCCACCTACCACTATCAATAATGCTATATAATAAAATATATTCATGCTGTATTGTAATATCTTGCATCCTTTTAGAATATGTACATTAAAGAAACTTAAATTAAAATTAGTGCATTCTCACATTAAAAAAAAAAAAAAAGTGCATTCTTACTATTGGAGTAACAGAAACTTAACCCTTACAACACTATGATAAGAAATCAACCATTTGGAGATTGAAAAAATTACTAAATTATTATTTCATTTCACGTAAAGTTATATTACTGAAAATCAGACTTTCAAATACTAAAGCGTTTAGCTGATGATTCAGCGCCAGATCAACCTAGCTTATAGGAAATTTTAGACAATAAAAATAAATGAAGGCCTTATAAAAAAATTTCTTTTATCATTATTGTATAATTTGTCATAAGTTCAGTGACCATAGATGAAACTGACCATAGATGAAACTAACCCTAGTAAAGAGAGTACTAGAAAATGTTCATATGTTGTGATTTCAAAAGAGGTTCATAATTGATAATTATGATTTGTATGATTTTTTAGTATGTTTTTAGGTGTTTAATTGAGTTAATTTTATTTTAATTAGGTTGAATTTGAGTTTAATTGGTTAATTTTGTGTTTTAGGAGTTAATTTTAAGTTTTGATATTTTTCAGGGTTAATTTGCAATAAAAATGACTTCATTGCAAAAGACAAGAAAATTTGGGCCAAAACTGTGATATTGAAAAATTCATGTTAGTAAAACATATGTGAAGCCCAGTGAATGCTTAAGTGGTCGTGCATCCTAAAGCAGCAAAGAATGAGTGGCCGTGCAACTAGGAAGGCATTTAAGTGAGTGTTCGTGCATATCATTTTGTGCCATGCACTGCAGACAAAGGAAGTTGAATGGTTGTGCACCCCTATGAGGAAGGAAGCACTGCAGTGCATCTAAACAAAGCAGTGTTTTGCTTGGCCGTGCAAATAAAGTTCGATGCTTCGAAGGATTTTCAATATGTTTATAAAGTAATTTTTTTTTTTTTTTGCTAATGGATGCTTAAATCTTATATTTTCATTGTTATGATTTTATTTTGAGCTTTAATTTCAATGTTAGTTGATTATTTCTTAGTTTTAAGCATATTATTATCTTTAACTGTGTTGAGATTGATTGTTGGTTTATTGATTCAATAACTAAAAATTGGTTTAGACATAGTTAATGATTTGCATGTTCTTGGATTAACTCTTTAGTGTCAATGCATGATTGTTTTTTTGTTTTAAGGTAATTATGTATTGAAATTATTGATTAATACTAAGAGAGGAAAAACTAAGAATAAACTGGAATTAAATTTTCTTGCAAAAGAGTTCAATATTTTAGGATTTTAACTGGATCTTTATGCTAAGTATTGAGTTGTTCTTAACAAGAAAATTAGTGCTTAAGAAAGATAGTCTTGTTTTAAGTTATCAGGCTTTATTTCATCTAGTTTTTCCATAATCACTGGTGTTCTTTTTGAATTTAAGTCATTACAATGAAAGTTAAGGTGGATGGTTTCTTTAGCAAGAAAATTTCAGTTATTGTTTTGTTTTTAATTCATGTTGATTTAATTTTAATTTTTATTTTGTTTAATTATTTATTTAGTTTAATTTTTGCTTTTAAATCGAAAATATTTGGAAAACAATATCAGATTAATTTAATTCATGCATAGATATTCTTCTTAGCAATCCATGTTCTCTTGTGTACGATATTTGGGTTCTTAATCTATATTTTCCTATATTACTAGTTAATCTAGTATACTTGCTAGACACCGGTCAATAATCAACCTGAAATCATCACCAACAAAGGCAGTGACATCAATGATTTTCAGTTAACTACTAACAAGATCTCTTCAACTCAACATTGCAAGCTTATTTAACATGAATAGCTTGTTCGTTTACTAAATGAGTGTAAGGAAAAATAAGAGAATGTTAATGTCTTCTACTTTCTAATTAAATATTAGGTGGGAACTGATTTTGGCCTCAGAAGGAAGGAATTGAAATTTTATCCTGTTTCTAATGATTTCCCTTCCCATCAGCAATCAACCAAAAGAAAAGAAAAGACCCAATTCTCTCAAAATAAACAACCATGAAAATATCACCAAGAAAACCTCAAAAATATACAAAATTAATTAGAAGGACAATATATTTAGCCTATCAATAACCATCTTCTGCTTTCATAAGTAACGAAAATACAAAATAAGAAAAAGAATTGCTTGTTCATCAGATAACACAAAATACTTCAAAAAATCAAATAAAACAAATGAAAAACAACAATATCAATCAAGAAAGAATGAGAAAATGGCAACAGCATTGGAATAATTCAATAATTAGCTATTCAAATTTCAATTTACTCAAAAAATAACAAAAATAAGAAAAATGAGATTGTACCAAGCAAGCAATAACAGTAAGCATTAGGATATGGCATTAAGTAAGGTTCCCTATGAAAACTGAATTGTGGAAAAAGAAGACGGCGAAGATCCAACTAACGTAATGTACTCCGATGACATTGATGGTTCTGATGAAGTAGAATCATAGTGAAAGTGTACAGTTATCAGTTAAGCTTTCAAATTGGAAGGCGAATATCGTAAAAACAAGGTCGCGAGTGAGATTTGAGAAAGAAAAGGATAAATTCAAGACAAATTGGATTAAATAGCTGCAATTTCAGCCAGTTCAACATCTTTGATCCTTGAAAACTCCTCCGAATAGAGCAGAAAAAGTGAAAAGGAACATATTTAAAAAAATATAGTCTTGAATTATATAAATGAAATTGGGTATTTCTGATAGTTAAAAATACAATTATAAAAGTGTAAAACAAATATGGAGCAATTTTTAAAACAAAAATTAAAAAGAGGATAATTTATGTAATTTCCTCTCTTTTTTTTTCATACTTTAAAGCAAATTGAGTTTGTCTCAGCAATTTTTATTGGGTTCAATCATTTTATATCTCAAACAATTTGAAGCATAATAACCTATGAGGAAATAAATAATATGACACAGGTTTATACATTCACTGCTAATTAAGCATATAATGTAGAACTAATTCTTCCAATAGAACCATGCTAATTTTATATTCACATAAAAAATAAAAGTAAACGAACTTACTCAACTTAAAAAAATTTTGAATTATTGGAAAATATAGATATGCGATAAAACTGTCAAATTTTGATTCGATTTTCAGATTTGATTCATATTCAAAAATGATATGACTCAACTTATATAAATAATTCAAATATAATCAGACCTATATAATTTGAAAAAATTTGAATTGAGTTAAAATTAAATTGCAAATCAGTCCATTTTAACCTATATGAATTGATATGTATAAGCTCTAACAATAACACGCAAATTGTAAATTTTCAAAAAGAACTTCACTTACTCTGCAACCTAAACATGGTGCTACTGCCACTATTTATGAAAGGAAGAGTATATCACAAAAGGTTCCTGCTACCAATTCGTTTTGCATCAGAAATTGTATTGCAAAATGAATGGCTGAGTTATTAGTGGTGGTAGGCCACTTTCTACTCATGTACAGAGCATTGATGAATGGTTAAGCATTCAATAATCTTAATATAATGGATTCTTAGCAATGCCAAGACCCAATTCTGCCCCACCTGCTATCATGGATGAATGAATGCCTAACTATATGGCTAATCATTCAGTAATTTTACAGGGAAGAAAATTTTCATATATTTAAAAATTAAAAAAAAAAGGCTTAATACCTTATTTCCCCTAGAACTTGTATTTAATTGCAATATCAACACCTAAACTTTTATTCTTTTTAAATCACCACCTTAACATTAATTAACTGTCATTAAAAACCACTTCTTTGACTGATGTTGCTGAGATGGACAGAAAAGTATAGTGCACCTAAGGAGAGCGTGTGATAACTTAGAAATCAGACCAGCAACAGCAAAAAAGTCTCCTTTCTAAATAAGCCACTGATTCTTATAATTGAAAGATGAATTATTAGTATAGTGACTACCCAGGATAGAGAAAGGAAAACCAAGATACAAATAGTTCCCTGCTTATCACACTCCAGCAGCCACCAACCCAGTATATAACACAATTAACAACCATTGTATTACAACCAAAATAATGAGCATAAAATCAAAAGAACCCAAACCACCCCAAGCAAATAAGCAACACATCTCTGTCGAACTTCAAATTTTTGAAAGCAAGTCTGCAAAAGCCAAATCTTTAAGTGGAGCAGACCTCTAAGAGCATGAGGAAGATTTACCAAGAGACAAGCATGATTTTGGTAAATTGGACAAAATTGAAATAAAAAAATGAATAAAATGTATGTACCTCTTGAAAGAGGAAGAGAGAGTAGGAAGAAGAGGATGTGAGAGCTAGCGAAGCCATCGACGGCAGCGTTTGATCGAAAAGAGAAGGGTTTTTTTTTCTAAAACCAACAGTCTAAAATCTGCCTTTTAATCTCTATTAGGGGACTTTTTCTTTTCCTTGGACCCAATAACACCTTTTACAGTTTTACTTAGCATCTAAAAATCCAGATGATTTTTCTATTCAATAAAATAGTTGCATTATCATTACTAAGCTACGGAATTCAGCTGCTTCTATAATTAGTTGAAGACCAATTGAGTTCAATGAGTATTGTTATCGATTTTCGTAAGTATACTAAATCGATTCTAGTAATAAAGAGTGAATGAGTTATATTTCCCACAGGAACTGATGATTAAATATCAAAATTATGATAATTTTCTATTATTTAGACAAGCAAACTAAAATAATTAACTAAATGAAAATTATATAAGTAAATCATACAAACAATTGAAAAATTGAATAAAAATCAATAGATGGGAAGCTAGGGTATCTTTGAATTCGCTTGAATCTATCTTTTTGTTTATATCCATTAGCAATCAAATTTAATTATTTAAAAAAGAAAAGAATAATCCTAAAATATTTAACATGTTCTTCCAAATGATGTCAAACTTATTCATCAATTTCCATTAACCTTTTATAACATATATTAATGAATGAAAACAAAACTATGATTATTCTCAATAATTTCCACAAGTCAAGTTATATTATTTCCATTCAAACTATGTTCTTGTGTTATTCACAATTCATTTCAATCTCAAGACATTCCTTCCGTAATAATCTTAAGAACATAAATCAGTCAATCAGTGACCAATTAATTGAAGCATTAAGCAAAATCATAAACAATTGCATAAGCAAATAAAACTAATTAGATAAACCAAAAAAAAAAATAAGAATTCAAGCTACATCAAAAATAACCCTAAAAGAGATTTAGCTCATGCTAATCATGTTCAAGAATCCAAAATAACAAATCAAATTCAATAACATAGTTAAAGCAAACTTAAAATTGAGTAGAGATGAAAATCTTGGTGCTTGAAGCTTTAATTCCACAGAAATCTTTGGATCCTAAATCTTGTCTTTCTTCAATTCTTCGTCTTGCTTCCCCCCTCTGATTAGAGATTGAAAGGCCTTTTTATATGGAAGAAGCGTCCTAATTGGAATAGGAGAGCTCTAGGACTTATTTTGGAAGAAATAAAATAGAGTTAGAGTAGAAAAATAGAATGATGGTTGCATTCCCATTTTTATCCCCGTCACCATACCCTCAAGTAGTGATTTCCATCCAATGTCGCCGCCTAAGGTGGTGAAACCCTCTAGTTGTCATCTTTCACAATTTTACACATTTTTTAAACCTTTAAAGTTTCCAATGCAAATTTTATACTTTCAAATGGCCTTCTAATCCATTAATGATTAAAGATTAATAAGATTAAACCTAAAACCACCAAATTAACACAATTAAACCAACTTAACAATCAAAAGATAAAAATTAAAAATAAAACTAAAATATAGTGAAAATTAACTACTAAACTGCTGTTCTAACCTAAAATGTGCTTAAAATTGATCCATAAAAATCTATGTAAAATCTACTAACAAGTAGCTGCAGAAGAAGAATCTATGAACCAGTAATATCGATTCATTGACAATGAGCAGCGAAGAGAAAGCAAAAGATCTATGAACCAGTAATATCGATTCATTGACAATGAGCAGCGAAGAGAAAGCAAAAGGAAATGGTTTTTTTTTATAAGATGAAGTTTTATTAGAAAAGTGAGCTGGAAGCCAAAACAAGGTGCACCAGCAAGAGAAGCAGAGTAAATAACCTTCAGCAAAGTAGTACAAGGCCTGCTGTAATTCCAAAAAAAAAAAAGAACATGTCTATCCAACAACAACAAAAATTGATTCTAATCGAGACATAACATAACCACTATCAAGGAACATAAACTCTACATCAAACCAAACAATGGACAACAGTTATTACTCACAAAAATAGCGAAATGCACCCTGAGTTTTAAAGCCAAATGCCACAGTTAACAAATAAAGGCCTGAAATATAATCAATACATACCAAGCTCTGACACCTGCTAACCAAACCCAGTAATGAAATCTATAACCCATAAGGAATCAAGAAAGCCTACTCGCATGAAAAACATTATCAACCTCCAGAATTAAGCCAAATGGTTGAATTGCATATGAGATAGAATGTGAGAAAGAAGCGTTGATAAAAAAAATTGCAGAAAATATTATGGCTGATCAAGTTGCTTTGGATGTTGATTTTGATATCATAATAGTTAATAATTTTTAGAAAAGCAGTAGAGCTGGAACAGATCAATAGCAGCAAAGCTGGAATAGATCAATAGCAGCATTTGAAGCAAAAGAAAGAGATATAGCCACATCTGGTGAAGTCACCACAGAATGGCCGCAAAAGATGAATCTGCCAGAGAATCTACACTTGGCGGAGATGGTGACTTGGATGGAGGAGGAAAATTTAATTTTTTTTTGCATTTAAAAAAATAAAGATAAAGCAAAATACCTTAAATGAGCATATTTGTCATCTTCAAAATTCATAAGCTTTTCTCCAAATTGATGGAGAGACCCAATCGATACATCGGCCGTTCTGCAGGTATTATCCACTTTGGGCTTTAAGCCCTCATGATTTTATTTTTAGGTCTTCCCCAAAAGGACTCTGTAAGGAGAAGGTGTCCACAACCTTATAAGATCCGCTTCCAACTTATCTACAACCGACGTGGAATAGGAGATAGGAGACTATCACTATTCCCACCCTGAAGAAAGGTCGACGAGCTTAAACCCTCATCTCTCAATGAAAGCACCAAATGATACATCGATCGTTCTACATATATTATCCTTATGATTTTACTTTTGGGTCTTTTCCAAAATGCCTCTACAGGGATAAGGCATCCACGGTCCTATAATGTTTGCTTTCAACTCATCTCCAACTGATGTGGGATAGGAGATATGAGACTATCACTATTCCCACCCCTAAGAGAGGTCGACGAGCTTAGGCCTTCTTCTCTCAACGAAAGCATCAAATGATACACCAGTCGTTTTGCAGATATTATCCGCTTTGGACTTTAAGCTCTCACGATTTTATTTTTGGGTCTTCCTCAAAAGGCCTCTGCAGGGAGAATGTAACACCCTATACCCGATTTGGTAGGCAAATCGGATACGGATGACACCAACTAATCTATGATTTATATACCACTAAATCAACATAAGATATGCTTAATTCATCAAAAGTTTAAATTTTGTACTCTTAATTTTTCTGACAATATCGAGATAGTTTCCCCTTAAATATTAACAGCCTCCTATAGAAAAAAAGATAAAAACACTTCTAATATTATCCAAACAATTTCACCACAACACCAAGCAATCTCTAATATATGTATTCCCTTCCTCCTTAGGCAATACTTAAAGTTGGTCTACGTGTCATCATATCACTATCTTTATACTTAAATATTTTGTTCTAATAATGTTTATACAAATATCATTACATCTGTACTGATAAAATAATATTGAACTTCAACTAGACATTTATAAGATTACACTTAAATCATATCAATATTAACACATGTGTACATGCTAAAATTTTAAAGTACATAAATAACATATGTGACTTACTTCATCTCCATGATCGCCCACAATTCTAACTGCAGCAACCTATAAAGGTTCCTTTATCTGTGTCGGAGATACTGCATGTCGGATCAACCTACGTGCGGAGAAAACCACGCGCTAAGCTATATGCTTAGTGGTGACTACCAATTTACTTCTCAATTGATATAAAAATTTTATTTATAAAGTTTCATACCTATTTTACTTCTCAATTGATATAAAAAATTTATTTATAAAGTTTCATACATATATACCAATTCATAAGACATATAAAGATTATAAGTTCTAGGTTATGGTGCATACAAACATCAAACAATTAGAAGGATAGGATTTCTCGTACGATTTCCTACAACTGTATATATGCATATTATCACAGAATTTATCTCATCTTAATCCCACCTTTCATACTTAATAGATAATTTATTAATTACTTTTACCCTTATCTAGTTTATAATCAATAAAACATAATTTCATAATAATATTTTAAATATTCTCATCTCAGTCCATAGATTATTCTATCATATATCCTACTATAATTAGCATCGAAATAAATAAATAAATAAATATATCTATATATATATATATAATATGCTTTAGTAATTACCTAATCTAATTGTAATCATCATACTTATACTCAACGTTATTACTCAATTTGTAACTTATAGTGCTCTTAATGAATTAACTTAACATTTGATATTTAGCTTCAGTTTTTGTACATCTGCCATTTATCTAAAATTGGTATTTCCATTAATATCATCCTCAGTAACTAAGTGTACATTTTAGAACTGGATATGTGGGAAGGAAATTTTAATACTGTTGATATGATAGTGGGACCAAACCACTTGACGTGGCTCTGCATCCGATGTGCTAATGGGACCAGACCACTTGACATGGCCCTGCGTCCAGAGTAAGTGGAGGAGTCACTTAAGTGATCCAGCTAGTTTATTGTTAGTATATGCTGGCAATTCAAATACAATATCAATCTAAACTTATAATGTCATCGCAGTGTAAATCCCTATGGCTAGCCATTATACCCCAAATTCTAGATTATTCACTAGTTTACTAAGGGAAAAAGAGTCTTGCTTATTTTCCAAGTCTTATAAAAACATGTATAATCATATCATCTTAATAGTTAAATGATTAAACTAAACCTTTATACATATATGTATATCATTGTTCAATCCATACATATGCAGTCTGTCTTGTGAATATTTAACAATATCATTCCTAGGTATGGCCCCTCTATTTCACAATAGTGCCATTTACTCTCATGGGCAACATAATGGTCTACTTTGCCACTTTACAATTTAATTTATTATCAATTATGAATTACAAACTAGTCATCTTGGTTAAGTTATGCATAGAGACTCATAGTCATACTTATGCCCTCATTATGGCCTTTGAGTACGTAGTCCAATCTAGCTCATGCAATTATTGCCAAAAGATAATTTAGAACAAAGTGTGCATATTTATTTCTATAAATACTATATAAAATAAATTATCTTATTATGATCACCATTCCACAAGAGATAACATGAGATAAAAAAAACCAACAAGAAATACATTTATATAATTAAATCATTTTCAGTATGCTAAACTTTTCCAGCCAAACTAGGTGAGTATTATAAGCTAGTTAGTTAATCTTACGGAATGAAATTGAACGAATTTGTTCCCTAAAGTTTAGATTCATACTTAACCAGTCTCTGAGCGCCTATAATCGATTTTTCATATTTCTTAATTAGTTATTATCTAATGCCTTTTAGCTCTCTCTCTGTCATATATCTATATGTATACATATTTATAACTATAAACTTTAATTAATTTCTTACCTTTGCCAAAAGCCAATCGATAATTCCAATTGACTAATTTAATCAAGCATATGGGAGGTCTGGTCTTTAAACTATTGCAACTAATGAATTTCGTAACTAAGCCTATTGAGTAATACAAAATTAACTACTAAGTTGAAATTCGATAGTCTATTAACATGCTAAAATTTAAGCAACTTTAACCCTTTAAAGGCATTTGCTAAATTTTTAAATTTTAGCATCATTATTCAAATGTTATAGCTAAGTCTTTATTCATCTATTGTTTAGTATGAAATTTAGTTTTCCTGCAATTTATAAAAATTAACAGTTTCGATTTCTTAAATTTTATGCACTTCTCTTTTTGTTTCTTTTCTAAATCCATTTTCGTTAAGGTACTAAGTTCCTTTGAGTATTTTACTATTGTGATTAAATTCCTTAAGGCTTTGAAGTTGTGACTTATTAAACATTTACTATTATATTTTCACTATGTTCTAGCCAACTAGAACACTCTTTTATCTAAAAGGCTAGAAAAGAGTAACTTATGCTAAGAAAAATTAAGTATGGCCCAAAACTCTTTAACGAGAGTAAATTGAACTAAAAGAATTAAAATACTGCGATGCCATAACAATATTTTGATCAAACTTAAGTATAAACCTCTTAAAGTTATCGAACGATATTTACTTAATCTTCTTAATTCTTATAAATGTCCCCTCATAATATTTGTTTCAAACAAGATAACGGCAGCAAAATGAAATATTTCCCTCCCATCTAACCTATAACTAAACTAATGTATCCAACAATTTGACTAAAATTAAATCTAATTACCAGTTCAAGTAATTTCTCACTCAACCCCAAATACCAACAATGTGTACAACATCTTACTCCTTTTTCATTCTAATTTTAAATCATCATCACAATATTAAATTTCTAATTTAATTATTAAATAGCCCAAGCTCAATTAACAATGCAGGCTGCACAATATTTCACCCAGCAATAACATGAGCTGTTATATAAAATGAACAACTCAAAAAAAATATCAAAATTTCATAATAATATTTTCAATAAGCCTCTGAAAGTGAATTTGGGGGTTACATGCTGAATAAGATGGTAATTTCTGTATTTTTTTTATTTTTGTTCATTGGTGCGCTCACTGGAGTCTGACCAGAGGCTTGTCGGAGTTTCGTCGGAGACACACCGATGCTGCCGCTGTGGAGACCAAAGATTTAGGAGTCTGTTGTCGATGACCACACGCCCATCCGTCCCGCCATTTGATAGAAAATCCAGCAAAATAATCGACGGCTTCTCCTCGCCGATCTCCATGTTGTCGGCGAGGGAAGGGCTATGGAGGACGTCGAATGATTCATCTTACCATTGGGAGTCCTCTGATGGTGGTCATCTCACGTTCATTGTTGCCAGTCACCAAAAAGAGGAGGAACCGCTTGATGAAGAAAGAGAAAATCGGGCTGCCAACGACGATCGGACACTTCACGGTGGAGCTGGATGCGGGCGAGGGGAAGGCTATGGTACCGCACGAGTCATCATCGTTGAGAAGGGCCGGCATGGTGGCTGACCGACACCCCTTCACCCTTCTCTTATGCCTTACTCTCTTGGTCCCTTCTTTGTTCTGTCTCCTTTGTTTTTCTATTGTCATGTCTTTTTAATACATTTGAGGTTCAAAATAACTTATCTAGATGATTCTAAGGGCTCTTGCTATTATTATTATTATTATTATTATTATTATTATTGTTGTTGTTGTTGTTGTTGTTATTTTAATTATTGTTATAAATTTATTTATTATAATTAATTGATTAATTTTTTTCTATTTTGTACTTTTAAAAAAATTATGAATATATCATTTTTTTAATTATAATTACTCATATCGAGTCCTTATGAACCGGTATTAAAATACTATTCTTCTATTAAAATATTTTCAAATGACTCAAAAATTTTGGGATGTTACAGAGAAGGTATCCACGACCTTATAAGGTCCGCTTCCAACTCATCTCCAACCGATATGGGATAGGAGATAGGAGACATGAGTTGGAAGTGGACCTTATAAGGCTGTGAACACCTTCTTCCTACATAAGCCTTTTGGAAAATACCTAAAAAAAGTATGAGGGTTTAAAGCCCAAAACGGATAATATCTGTAGAATGGTTGGTGTATCATTTAGTGCTTTCATTGAGAGACGAGGACCTAAGCCCGTCAACCTCTCTTTAGGGTGGGAATAATGATAGTCTCCTATCTCCTATCCCACATCGGTTGGAGATAAATTGGAAGTAGACCTTATAAAGCTGTGGATACCTTCTTCCTACAGAGGCCTTTTGGGGAAAACCTAAAAATAAAACTATGAGGGCTTAAAGCCCAAAGCGGATAATATTTACAGAACGGCTGGTGTATCATTTTTTGAGGGCATAAGCCTATCGACCTCTCTTCGAGGTGGGAATAGTTTTAGTCTCCTATCTCCTATCCCATATCGGTGTGAGATGAGCTGAACGCGGTCATGGATACCTTCTTCATGTAGAGGCCTTTTGGGAAAGATCTAAAAATAAAACCGTGAGGGCTTAAAGCTCAAAGCGAATAATATCTGCAGAACGGCCTGTGTATCATTTGGTACTTTTATTGAAAGATGAGGGCTTAAGCCTGTCGACCTCTCTTCGGGATGGGAATAGTGATAATCTCTTATCTCCTATCCCACATCGATTGGAGATAAGTTGGAAGCGGACTTTATAAGGCCGTGGATACCTTCTCCATGTAGAAGCCTTTTGGGGAAGATCCAAAAATAAAATCGTAAGGGCTTAAAGCCCAAAGTGGATAATATCTGCAGAATGGATGGTGTATCATTTAGTGATAGTCTCCTATCTTCTATCCCACATCGGTTGAAGATGAGTTGGAAGTGGATTTTATAAGGTCATGGACACCTTTTTTTCTTACAGAGGCCTTTTGGGGAAGATCCAAAACAAAACTATGAGGGCTTAAAGCCCAAAGCTGACAATATCTGCAGAATGATTAATGTATCATTTGATGTTTTTATTAGAAGATAAGGGCTTAAGCCCATTAACCTCTCTTCGGGGTGGGAATAGTGATAGTCTCCTATCTCCAGTAGAGTTCGACGTCCTTTTTTTATCGGATGACATTCTATTTCGATCAAATCAATATCCAGGAAAGGTGTCAATATTTAGACCTGATAGAAGAAAGAAGAGAAGATGCCTATGCCAAAATCGTTGCCTACAAGTAAAAGGTTGCCAGGTATCGCAACATGAAGGTGAAGTTAAGAACTTTCAATGTTGGTGACCTAGTGCTCAGAAAGGAAGACTTAAAAATAGGGAATGTAGAAGTCGAGAAGCTGATGCCTAATTGGGAAGGCCCTTATGAAATCTCTAAGGTCTTAGGCTCAAGTGCATACAAGCTTAGAACCCTAGATGGGTAGGACATCCCCAAGAGTTGGAATGTTGAAGTACTCAAGAAATACCACATGTAATATTGTACTAGAAATCGAATTCAATAAATAGAAAAATTACTTTCTATCTCCATAAAAAGGTATGTTTGGTATGACTTATTCACTAGGCTCGATTTTCATCCTGAACCCAAAATATGAAAAGTTAGAGTCCATTTATTTAAGGTTAAAGCCCAATTGATCCTCGATTGATCTGTATCCCGATCGAAGGAGTCAGATTTCTTGATTAATGTATTTATTCCAGTTTTTTAAGATTGATGATCTTATTAATTTTGATTTTAATCAAGGAAAATTTCGATCGATGTAATTAATCACGATCGATGAAAATCCCAATTTTGATTGGTGCAACTTATTTGCTAGGCTCGACGTCCTTCTTGAGCCAAAAATGCAAAAGTTGAAGTCCATTTATTTAATGTCCAATGCAACTTATCCACTAGGCTCGACATTCTTCTAGAGCAAAAAATGCGAAAGTTGAAGTCTATTTATTTAATGTCTGATGCAACTTACTACTAAGCTCGACGCTTGACCCGAGCCAAGAATGCAAAAGTTGAAGTTTATTTATTTGCAGGTTAAGTTTATTCAAAGCAATTTATTTGTTGCGAGTCGAATGAAATCAACAATTTCTTCCGAGTTAAGTATTATGCAATGATTGCGAATCGGAATGCAAGTTAAAATGCTAACTCCACGTATTAATTTGTTCTTAAAATCATATGGTCGACCGATCAAACATTTCGATCGGATCACGTGCCTAAGCTTCCAAGCCTAATTCTTAACTTATGCCAGATGAGTAACTGATTACATTTTTCCAATCAACCACTAGTTTACAAGTTATTATTATACAAATTCAGGAAGTATCTTTACTACTTAATTAGGTGATTTGATAAGCATCGACACAATTAAAGTAGAAAATATAAAGATATTAATGAAAAGGAAAAGTATTCATTGAACTATATTGTGAATATGCAGAAGGAAAACTTGAAAAATATGCTAGCATTTTATTGATAAAGTGAATAGTACAAGTTACAAACTTTACAAAAAAAATAATAAGAAGAAAAATCCTAATTTTCTATATCTACAATCTCTACAGTGGATGGCTCCCTGACAAGATCGGTGGTAGGCTCGAAGAGCATCACCTCTGCAGTCGGTTTAGACAACAAAGCAATTGGCCTTGAAGTAGGCTATTTTAAAGGCTCAATAGCAATTTGAGGAAGCTCCACTAGTAGGGTGGTCGCAGGCTCAGGGTCAGCCACTTCGGTAGGAGAAACTTCAGACGATGAGGGGTCTTTACTTGGTATTCCATCATTATCTGCATCCTCAGCCATCCATTCTTGAAGGATCTCCTCTTTGTCGTCACTAGATGAAGGATCGGGCAAGACACCTGGATCCTCCATCCAGTCGAGATCAGCCCCAGAAAAGTGTTTCCCAGCCTTATGGATTAACTGAGATAACAACTTTCCTTGGGCTTCACCCAATTGATCGAGCAGTCGATCCTTTTAAAAGGTAAGCTTCTCCTTATGCCTTTTGCTCTATGCCAACTCCTTCTCGTCCAAAGTGATATTTAAGATGTCCAGTTCAGCACGAAGCTGGTTATGATCTGCAAGAGCTTTGCATTAGCCCTCATTAGCTTTTGTGCACTCGAAAGACAAGACTGGGCATTAGGCATTTAGTCTGGTGACGTCTTCCTCAAACTTCTGCCATTGAGCATCATCAGCAGTCAAGCGCTCCACTTTCTTCCTTAGCCAATTGGCTTCGTCCTGCCAAGCCTTCAGTTTTTTGACATTCTAGAAAGCTTCCTTTTTTAGGGTATCCACCTTTGATCGAAGGAGAGATGCCTCTTCTTTAGCAGTGTCTACTTTGGCATTTGCCTCTCCCTTCAACCGAAAGACGTCCTCCAGTTTAGTCTTCAAGAAGTTTCGCATATCGTGTAAGCGCAACCGCACTTGATCAGCTAAAAAAAATAACAAAAATTAGTAAATCACCGAGAAGCAGCAGACTTGCTGAAAAGAAAGGAGTAAGATAACGAACTTCACTTTCAGGCTTTGTTGTTTGAATAAGCCAGACTCCTGATTCAATAGGTTTGGATCTCATATTATCTTAAAGTTATTGTTTTGAAGAAGACCTCGAAAAACAAAATTGGAGACCGCCTTATCTCTGATAGACCAATCATTGTTGAAGTTCTCCTTCAGTATGTCATTCAAGGGCATGGTTCACCTTTCATAGGCTCTCCCTGATGCCCTTTGGGAAGGCTTGCTCTGGCTAGGCGCTTTGCCTCTAGCTGCAACCTAAGCATCCACTGCAGCCACCAGATCAGCTGTTTTCTTTCATGCTGCCTCCTCAACCTATTTTTGGATAGCTTTATCCGGTTCGGCTGCCCTTTTTTGTGTGACTTCCCTCAGATGTGATATGCTGAGGGAGCTGGCAGTAGACAATGCCTCTTCAGAGTCAAATTCATCCATCAGCAGTAGCTGCCTAAAAAGGGCTCGACCCTCTACTCTAAATGGGGAGGTTGCAGGTTCGGTAATTGTCAACAACGGACGAAAGGTAGAGGTAGTAGTAGCAATGGATGATGGACCTCTAGCGGGACCTTCGGAGGATGGATTGATGAGGAAGGAATAAGTCTCTTTTTCTTTGATTTCTCCTTTTGAGCATCCCATTCAGCAACTTTTTTTGCCTTCGCCCGATCGGTTAGCTGCTTGGCCAAGTCATCTCTTCCAGCCATTTTGTCTTCAGTTGCAACACCAACAAGAGATAAGATAAGTATCTTTTATCTATATGATGTCGGTAAAATGCACATGCAATGAATGATCATGTCATACTTTCTCCTTCCTTCAAACCCTAACGCTTACATTGTGTGTCTTCGCCAGCATCAAAATTAGGGGACCCAAAAAACATCCCTAAGAGGTAGTTGGAGTCGTACAACTCCCTTTTCCTTGCCATGGCATCCATCAATTTTTCAATGTCCACCTCATACAAAGATTTCCCAATAGCTTGATCTTTGAGGCCAGCTGCTGCCTTCGATCGGGTAAGGCTGACTCCAAACCCACCAGACATCCCTACTGAGAAGAATTTCTCCTTTGACCCTTTCAACGAGGATGGGATTGTGAAAAGCTTACTCTTCAGTAGGCTGATAAAGAAATACTCTGTCCCGTCACTTCGATCTAAAATATAGAAAATTGGATGAAGAGATCCAGCGTTGGAGCCACCCTCTCGACTTTACAGAGGATCTTGAAGCAAGCGACGACCCTCAATCCATTCGAATTTAGTTGGTTCGCGACAATTCCATAACCCCTTAGTACCGCTATCTCAAATACGCTGAATGACAATCTTAACCCTGCATCCAAGCTCCAGAGGTGGCAGATGAACCACTCATTATTTTTGCGATTGAAAGGCCCCTTTATCATCGCCATAGAGTCAGAGCAAGCTTGCATGAAAACTTCTGCAGGGAAGCCATATCAAGAAGAAATCTTGGCCACTTCTCTTGCACTCAATCTGGAAGGACGAGCAACCGCCAGATAATTTCTATATTCTTCAATAAAACTCATGTCTATTGATTGACCGCTGTTGGAAGCCATTTTCAATATTCCCTAAGAAAAATCTAGGGATGTACACTAAAAATTTCTTTTGAGGAACCGGGATGAGGATGGATGCAGATGAAGCAGATGAAAGAAAAGTTAAAGATATGTAACAATAATTGCTTACATAGGTGACCTTGCAAGAACTCTGAAAAATCGCTAGGATTTGAAAATTGGAGGTTGAGAAGGAATTCTAGCAGAGTTTCACTAGGAGTTGCTGGAAAGTAAAGAAAAAATTGTCCAAAAGTTGCCTATTTATAGGTAAAAATAAGGGTGTGCAAATGGTCGGTTCATTTCGGTTTTAGATCGAATCAATTGAATCGAAAACTGAACTTTAGGAAATATAGTAACCGAACCAAAATCGAACTTTGTAGAATCAAAAATCGAAATAATTTCAATCGGTTTGGTTCAACCAATTCTAATTTATATTTGGGATTTTTTCAATTAAACATTTAACCTAAATAGGTCCATATATCCAACAAAATAAAATCAATTAAAAATACATACAACATAACTTAAAAATTACACTAAAAAATATAAATTAAAAAAATTTTACAACACATAATTAAAAAGGCATGAAATGTCTTCCAATTAAAAAAAAGTATGCATTCAAATTAATACAACATAACTATCGATGGATTTTTCTTGCGAATTTAACTTTTTAGACCTGCATTCATATAAACGATCAATAATTAAATAAATTCAATTAAATTGAAAAAAATAATACAAAAAAATTAAAGTATAGAAATATTTTACTGTATCAATATTACCCTCCAAATGCATTTTTTGAAAATCTGCAAATAAAATGTAAACATTAATTTTTTATAAGAACTAAGTTAAATAAATAAAACAAAGAATACACACACACATACCTCTCTCCATTTAAATCACATCATCTTCTCCAATTGTCTCTGTACGTGTATTCAATAATCACTATCAATTCAACATTCAAGTACAAAATCAATCAAAATATATTATTTCAACAATAACTTAAGTACTAAATTTTGTGGGTTAAAAAAAAGTAACCCGTACAAAGATAGATGGTGTTTCCTGATTGCACAAATAAGCACATTAAATGAAAATTTTTAGCACTAAATTAATGCCAACATAACTTATATTATATGAGTTCATCCAACAGTCATTTGGAAGTGACATCATGAAAAATGTCTATTATTTATTGTGTATTTTCTTTTATTTAAGTAGCTAAGTATGTAATATTATGTGTATTTTATGTGTTTTTGTTTAATTTATGTGTTTATTTGTATTATAGGTCAAGTTGGGTGCAAATATGAAGTAATTTGAAGAATGGTGAAGGAATAAGAGGAGGCTCGCAAGTCGTGAAGAGATTCACGACTCGGAAAGAAGTGAACGACACGTGAAAGGCTTCACGAGTGAAGTAGAAGCAGCAGGCTCACAAGTCTTGAAATGCTTCACGAGTCAGAAGATGTTCACGAGTGGAGTAATAGGAGGATGTTCACGAGTGGAGTAATAGGAAAATGAAGCCCTTGAAATACGAAAACAAGGGAAAAAAATCACAACAATATGTAAGCCTAACCATTCTAATTTGTAGCTAACCAACAGATCGACTATAAAAAGCTAGCATACTTTTTAATAACAAATTGGAAAACGAAGAACAAAGACCCGTCAGATATAGAAAATGAGAAGATATTGTTAGTAAGTTGTTACTAAGTTAAAATAATTTCAGATGAGGAACAAAGATGCGAAATTATAGAAACAAGCATACAAACAAAAAGAACAAATCGGTTTTGGATAAACTTAACATCAACAAAAAGAAACATACCTCTTTATGTCATTTAATTCGAAAATTATGAAATTGAAAGAATCGAATGAAAAGAGAGATGAAAATAAAGAACAGAGAGATGGAAACACTAACCATTATTTCGTAAACTGCAAGAAGAATCAAAGTGCAGGAAGATCGATGAGTTAGGAAAGTGAAGCGGCTGAAAAATTAGGTCTGTAAGAAAGATCGATGAGTTAGGGTTAGGGATTTCTGTAAGGAAGTAAGTGTGTGTGTGTGTGTGTGTGTGTGTGTGTATACTAAGGCAAAACTGTAATGGCCTCAACACCGGGTCAGCCGTGAACAATACTTCCCGATGGTGAATAGTATTTTTTAGGTTCGAAAGGACACCCGAAAGTCAAAAATATTTTATTGGACCATCGGAAAGTATTGGTCATGGTGAGTCCAGGGTTGAAATTTGAAGTGAAATTGAGGTCAAATAGGCCTTCAAAAGTCAAAAATACGAAAAAGGTAATGAGTCAATTTCACTAGTAGAGAAGGTGACTTGATTTTGCGTAAATAATTAAAAATAGTAAACAAACTCCGAATATTGTTAGATTTTGTGTACCTATATGAATTTTTGTGTAGAATATTTTAGTGATAAGAATGGAATTTTTCGGTGACATCGGCAGTTGTTGAATCATAACAATAAATTTAAATTGAATCGATAATGGACGCCGATTGAACCAAAAATTTGTGTGCTAGCTATTTTTGATGTGATAAGAGTGATGAAATTATTTTTGGAGTGATTTGATGACTGGAAGAGAGGAAAATTTGATTGGGCCTTTAAGGGCCTAAATTGGGCTTTTATAGTTAATTGGGCAAAGCCTGTCATTTTGGCCCAATTTTAGGTCCATTTGAGAGGTATATAAGGGCCAAAAATCTGAAGAAAATTCCAGAAATCATCTCATCTCCTTCCTTCTTCTCCTTGGCCGAAACATACCTTCCATTTCTTCTCTCTCTCTTGCTTCATAACCACTCAAGATCTCTCCTAAATTCCAACTTAGGGGTTGTAGTTCCGACCCTCTAGATCACTAAAATAGCTTCACTTGATTGATTTAGGCAAAGGAAATAAAGAAATCAAGGAAAGAAAGAAATAGGGGTAAGTTGGATCTTGAGAATTTTAGTTTTTTAAATTGATTCTTTAGTATTTTTTCATAGATTTTGAGATGTAGATGTTGATTATGAGCTTGGATTTTTCATTTAAGGACAAAAAAAAAAGAGAAACTAAGCTTGAATGGCCGACCTATGTAGGTGGTGAAGAAAGAGGGAGTTTTTTCAAGGAAAAAGGCAAGGAAAAGGAAGCTTAGACTCCCTAATTGAAGAGAAAATTATAAGTGACTAATTAATCTTTATATTTTCTAAGTTTATGAATTTTTCTCAATTATGTAACTAGGGTAAAAATGATTAAAGTGTTTAATTGGTGTATTTATGTTAGGGTAATTATAATTAAGCTAGAGAAAAGATAAATGAAAAGTGAAAATGAAAGAAAGAAATTTTTTAAGATGAAAAATAGTGGTGGCCGAAATTAATAGGAAGAGAAAATGGTGATAAAAATGCATATAAATAATATATGTTAGCTTAAAATAATAGTAGATTTGATAATTAATGTCTATGAATTTTTAGAGAATATTTAAAAATTATTTGGGAATTTTTAAGATTATGTATAGTGTATGTATATTATGAAAGTTGTGATTTATAGTGAATTAAGTGATTATTTTGATGAAAAATGATAATAACTAATAAATAATGCTTAAATAAATTTTATTGGCATTTATTGGAATTTTATTGAAAATTTAATGTTAAAGTGTATAGTGAAAATAATTGAATTATTGGTTAATAATTGTATAGAAATGTTGAAAAATATGAAATTTATATGAGATTAAATTATAGTCAATGAAAAAGAATTAAAAAGTCAACCGATAAATTTTTCGAAAATTAAAAGGATTTATAAAGTAATTATTATTGTGCATTTAGAATTAATCTGGCAGTAAAAACTAGTTTTGGATATAGTTTGCTAGCCATAGGAACACCTTTTACCGCGATGCAGGTCATGCCGACTTGCTTTGCTATGGGTAGGATTATTGATCTTCATGGCTTAAGTGTTAAAGTGAAAGTGAAAAGTACAGTATTTTGAGAATGATTCCTTATGAATCATTTCTCTTTTATTGGGGCCCATGGGATCCATGTTTCGTGTATCCGATCTGAGATTTTCTACTGGATCTGTACTAGGGGCATAATGAAAATAAATTAATAAATAAGTGAAAATACAATGAAAAGAAAAAAAGAAAGCGAAAAAGGATCAAAATGAAAGAAAAAGAAAGTTTAGGGGCAAAATGGCAATTTTTTCTAAAAATGTAAAAGCCAGTAAATTAAGTGAAAATTGCTTAAATAAAGATAAAATAGACAGATAATAGTTAAAATGTTGAGAAAATGAATTTTATTGTCAATAGGGACTAAAATGTAATTTTGCTTATAAATGACAGTTTAAGTGAATAGAAATATAAAATGTTTCAATTATTAGTTTAAAGAATAAAAATTAAGCTTATAATGGCAAAATTGTAATTATGCGTTTGTAATGAATAATATTATAGAATAAGTCAAAACTAATGTTTTGAAATAATATTAAATGATTTTATAGTTATGTTCATATATATGTTAATATATAAGAATAAAAAATAAAAATATTAGGAAAGGTATCGATTATTAGTCACCACTGAGCATGTCGAGTGCTCAGCGTGTAGTTTTTACTGCACGCAGGTCAGAAGGAGCTGGAGCAGGAATACACTTTAAGGGACTTCTTTTAAGATGCTCAAGTTGTTTAAATTTTTGGCATATATATATATGTACAACTTTACTTAAATGTGTAATGTAAAACTGAAGTTATTTTAGTAAGCTGTTTTTGGGTTGTGAATGAAATGGAATGGATGACAGTGTATGGATATAGATTATATTATTGATTGTTGTGCCTTTGAAAGGCTGTGTGATTTGTTTGCGTTTCAGGGGCTTAGTCCGATATACAACCGTTATATTGCAAAAATTTTATTAATTGCATAGTGATTTGGGACAGTTATAGATCGTCGACGATTTATTTTAAATAAGCTAAAGCATGCTACTGAAATATGGTAATATAAAGATTAAGATGGAAAAAAAGATTTTTTCGGTCTTCGGTACACCGGTACAGCGTTAGGAGGGATAAGGGTGTTACAAAAATGGTGAGTTTTACAAACTTTGATCGGTTCAGTTTCTTTGGTTTTCCAATATTAAGAACCAAATCGAACCAATAAAAATGATTTTTTCGGTTCAGAATTGAACGATCCGAAATCCAAAATCCAAAATAACCGAACCAAACATATCAAAATTCATTCGGTTCGGTTCGATTTTCGATTTTGGTTCGATTCTGCACACTCCTTGGTAAAAACCTCTTAAATGCACCAATCTTCTCACCACAGGATGCCTGCCACGTGTCATTGATGCCATCATTACGATGCGAAGAGCGAGGCATCATTCTCAGTGCGTGTGTACAACATTAATGAGAAAACAATTATTTGAACAAACGCGTCTTTTCGATTGAGCATTACATCTCCTCGGCTGAGCGTTTTCAAATTTTTAAAATTTTGCCAATAGTCACTCTCCGATCGGAGACATCTCAGAGTAAAAGTCATCTTATTGAACCCTTTTTGGGGGAGATAAGTGATAACTATGAAAATGTCATACTCCAAGGTCCAATCCGGTTGGCCCATCACACCTGACAGGGTCTAAGGTCCATCAGGAAAAGAGCACCAAGCGTAAGCCACAAGCCAAGGAAGAGGCCACTTGATGTCCGATCGGACTGATGGGACATCAAGTCCCAATCAATTCACTAACATAAGGCAGAGCCCATGCTCTCCAATGGCTCCTTGTCACTTAGACGCACACCTGTTCTGACAGCCAATTATCAAGTTCAAGGCACTCAAGTGCACCCCTCTTATCTCCTATAAATAGCCCAATGCACAGTGGCTCCAGGTATTGAATCTCTGAGACTCTCTCTAAGAGTTTTTTCTTCAAAAAGCTACTAACTTGAGCTTCGAAATGCTTATGTCTAATCCGACCGGGCTTCTTTTCTTGTAGGAACTCACCATCCAATCGGGAACAACAGTTGACTCTATCTATCTTTTCAGATAAAGGCATTCATGTCTTATCACCAATTTTGAGTTACTCATATATGATTCAAGGCGATGAGACGAGGAAGACGAAAATAGAGAGAGAAGGGGAAAGATGAAAGGAAAAAGGAAGGCCTTCTCTCTATTTTGTCACGTGTCAAACATTCATTAGTTTCTTTCCATGTAAGCAATGCATATGTATCATGCGATCTGAAAATTATAAGTTTCATTTTTTTTAAATGGTAAATTATGATAGATAAATTAATTTTAAATTGTAAAATAAAAAAAAGTTGAAGTATGAACTATAAAAATAAATATAAGTTCAGAAAATTTAAAAGTATTAAATCAAAACCATCAAATTGACCAATTTGTGATCCATTTAATTTGTATATAATTTGATTCATTTACAATTTGATCCGTTTATAACTTAATCTGTTTACTGGATCTAGTATGAGGTAATCTCCTTATAATTTAGGAAAGTTAATTACCTATTAGTAAAATGGCAGAAGGCAAATTAACAAGAATAAAACTCCATATAAGAAATCGCAATCTTGGAAAGAACAGAAAAGTTACAATGAATTGACTATCGCCAACTTCTGCAAGTTCCCCTCATATTGTACTTAAATTAAATGTGAAAGATGATGAAATCGTTTTTAACGATATAATTATCTCAAGTGATAAAAGAATTTTTAACGTTATAGGCATGTCCATCATTATTCATTGATAAGGATTTTTCAAGAAGTGCCACGTTAATGAAAAGTCACTATTGTAAGAACATTTATAAAGTTGCATAGTGCAAGATTTTGTTGTTGTTATTATTATTATTATTATTATTATTATTATTATTATTATTATTATTATTATTATTATTATTATTATAAACTCATATATTTTATGAGTGACTTTAATTTTAACATATTTATGCTCTCTAATTAGATTAAATATTGACCTCAATTGAATCATTAATTTACGTGCATACATAAAGAAACTTACAAAAATAGAACAAACTAATATAGTGTGAATTAAAGCAATACTATTAGCATTCTATAGAATATATATGAAATTTAATTTTTTTATTAAAATATTATGAATATGAAAGAAAATAATGGAAATACACAAAATAGCCCTTATCCATCCACTATAAAAGCAGAAGATATTGTGATTTTAAATCATGTCACTCTCTTTTCCTTCCCTGCTCTCTGCAAGTAAGCTGATGTTCTTACTTCTTAGTTTATATGTTTCTCTAAGGATATCTATTGTCTTTTGCAACTTGAATTTATAACTTTCTTATTATCGTACTAATGTAATAATTTGAGCTCATTTTGTTTTTCATTTCTTTAATAGTTATCTTCTTTTAGAGTGAAAATTCTTCCCTGCACCTGTACGTGATACAGTCAATAAACGGTATTTTGACACACAAAAATAACTTTTTATTATATGTCAATATGTTATTAGTTCGAAACATTACATTCGGTTTAAAAAAAAAAAAATCACTTTTAGCGTACGTAATTAACTAACTATTGTGGCTGCTTAGTTATTCGTATACACAGAGAGCTGTGAGTACAGAAAAATGTTACCAATTCTTTCAAACAATTAAACCAAACACCCACCTAGTGTCTAAACTAATTGATCATACTGGTTTAAAATGATTTATTCTTTCTCCGTTTTTTTTGTTGAAGTCATTCTCTCACCTGATAAATCGATTGAGCTTCACGGTACCTAAATCCGATCTAGACAAATTTTATAAATCAATCCAATAATATATTTTACATGAAATTTAAATATTATGTAATTAAGTCTTCATGTTTTATTAATATTTTGGGTTCCTCTTTTTTTAACAATAAGGTCTCTGCTTATTGATTGCTTTAATGCATAAGTAACTAATAATAATTTTTTCATCTCTCAAAAAAAAATCTTCAATTACTATTAAAACTGAAACAATTCCACAAGTTTTTGAAATATTATGTGAAATATACATGCATAGCAGGTGAAGGAACTTGGCAACCCCAAAATTTTCATTTTGAACCAAAATATAGTATAGAGTTTATAATTGAGCCTCTACAGTTCTTTTATTTTTCAATTCGGCCCTCTCAATTTTTTTTTATCTTTTAATTTAATAAAATATGATGACAGGTGTGTAATTTCAATGCAATATAGAAGCAAACATGAAGGTGTGGATTTGGCTGGTAGTAACAATAGGGTTGTGCTGGTGGAGCTGTGCTAAGGTTGAATCAGTATCCATAGTTTGCCCTGAAAGAGAAGCAAATGACAATAGTAATGATTTCACACTTGCTTTCAAATTTGACGATAAAACCAGCTACGAATATTACTCAAAATTCGTGGGCGATTTGAGGAATAAAGTGAAAAGCGACAAAAGCAGCTATGAAATACCAACTTTGTGCGAGAGATCCAAAGTTGTTCCAGACAAGAAGTATCTAATGGTGGACCTGACATACGTTGAATACACAATCAGGTTAGCTATACATGTTGTGGATCTATATTTTGTGGCATACAAAGCTGGAAGTAGATCCTACTTCTTCAAGGATACTTGGAATTTAAGAAGTGCGATTTTCAAAGATACAGAGCAACTCCAACTTCCATATGCTACCCAATATTCAGACTTAGGTGGTAGAGAGAGTGTAGAGCTAGGAAAATTTGCCCTAGGCAGGGCAATCACAGCACTCAGTAAATATGATAAAAATAAAATGAAAAAGAGTATTGTAACAGTGATTGAAATGGTTTCAGAGGTGGCAAGATTCAGCCTTATTCAGCGTACAGTGACGACAAATTTCGAACGAGGTTTTATTCCACTCTGTGACATTTTTAGCTATGAGGATAACTGGGGTAAACTATCCAAAGCAATCCAAGGATCTAAAGATGGAATTTTTGCTCCTATTAAATTGAAAAAAGCCCCAAAATGTGACGATAAAGAGGTTACCAGAGTTTCGCAAGTAAAACAAAACATGGGAATCTTGTTGTTCGCAGAGCAAGAAAACTTTAAACAAGAAAGCCTTGAGATACTTCAAGGCCATCAGCAGAAGGAATGTTGGCATCCATCGTGTGATTATTGGTGTTAGCTTTCATTTGGAAGTGATTTATAGTTTGATAATAATAATAATAATAAAGGACATCAGTGTTGTAGTATTATTTGATGTCCAGGTTTGATGGTTGTGCTATAGTATGTACTAGGGCTTAGTAATGTATGCTTTCATGTTTTCAATGAATGAATAAAAAAAATGAATAAAAACTATCGTTTTCTTCTCCTTTTCCCGCTCTGATTTCTGAAATCGACCGGGGGACTTCATGCCCAGGCATTACATAATATGGAATTACAATAAATTTATTTCATATATTGAGCCTTTGAATTTATCAGAAATTATTATTCATTGGCAGTAATATATAATAGAAAGTAGAGCATCGTCACCTAATCCAATATACATTTGTTATAAGTCAATTGAAGATTCTAATGCACCATTTCCAAATTTTAATTTAAATATTTTTAGAATATATCTTTTTCTCATTATAAAATTACATTTTATTTAAATAAAAGAATTAAGATAATAAGGTCTAACACTTAAATTAAGTAACAGTCAAAGGTCATTTTAAACCAATTAATTCAGAACTCAACTCTTTTATTTTTTAAAGATCGTTCTTGGTCACTAATCCTATCCAATAATTCTCTGTAAGCACCTTCAATTCTTTCAAACGTAAATATAATCAGATATTTCGTTATACTTTCTAACTAAATATGGTCCTATAATCACTCTTCGATTCGGTTCTCGCATCTCCATCTTCATCTCCTCACGCTCTCTCGCCCACCAAGCACTCCTCCAAAACGGAGCCGTTTTCGCTGACCGACCTCCTCCCAGGCCAGTAGCCAAAGTTTTGTCTAGTAATCAGCACACCATCAGCTCCGCCTCCTATGGACCAACTTGGCGGCTTCTTTGCCGTAATCTCACCTATGAAATCCTCCATCCTTCGCGGATTAGATCTTACTCAAATGCAAGAAAATGGGTCTTGGAAATCCTCGTCGACAAACTTAAATCTTCTGCGGAAAATGGTCAGTATCTTCTTGTTAGAGACCATTTTCAGTATGCAATGTTTTGTTTATTAGCCCTCATGTATTTTGGCGACAAGCTTGATGAACAAAAGATCAGACAAGTAGAAGTTGTTCAGCGTCAACTCTTGCTACGTTTCACCGGTTTTAGTATATTGAATTTCTGGCCGAGATTAACACATTTATTGTTCCATAAATGGTGGGATCAGTTCTTGCAGCTTCGTCGAGACCAAGAAAACTTGTTGATACCTCTCATAAGAGCAAGACTAAAATGCAAAAACAGAGAATTCAAGTCAAGACGGAGATGATGTAGTATCGTGTGTTGATACATTATCTGATTTGCAGCTTCCTGACGAGAAGAGAAAGCTTGAAGAAGGGGAGATGATTAGTTTATGCTCGGAATTTCTCGATGGAGGGACAGATACTACATCCACAGCCCTAGAGTGGATCATGGCGAATTTGATTAAGTACCCACATATCAAGAGAAGCTATTCATGGAAATAGAGGGAAAGGAGAAAGAGATCAAAGAAGAGTGCTTTCAAAGGATGCCGTACCTGAAAGCAGTAATTTTGGAAGGATTAAGGCGCCATCCACCGGCGCATTTTTTGCTATCACATGCGGTCACAAAAGACACTGTGATTGATGGTTTTATGGTTCCTAAAAATGGTGTTGTGAATTTCATGGTTGCAGACATGGGTTGGGATCCAAAGGTATGGGAAGATCCGATGGCTTTCAAGCATGATAGATTTTTGAATAATGATGATGGAATTGATATAACAGTAAGTAGAGAAATAAAAATGATGCCTTTTGGGGTAGGGAGAAGGATGTGTCCTGGTTATGGCTTGGCTATGCTTCATTTGGAGTATTTTGTTGCAAGTTTGGTCGGGAATTTCAAGTGGACTGCTGTGGATAGAGATGATGTTGACTTGTCTGAGAAACAAGAGTTCACTGTGGTTATGAAACATCCTCTCAAAGCCCACATATTTCCTAGGATTAAGTCTACAAACATTTGAATTTCTAGGATGACAATCTCAATATATCTATCTTTTAAGAAATAAGTTACAAAAGGGAGATCAACTGCGGCGAAGAGCGATTCATCACCAATAGATTTCATATATATTGTTGATTGTTCCATCTCATTGTAACTATTTATATGATGTAACAAAGAATACAAAGAAATAAGTTTTACATTACTTTTCATTTACATCGCAATTAGTGCATAAAATTTGGTTACTTTTTTCAATTTATAATTTGTTTTTGATGTGTTATTGATATAGAAAAATTTAACCACGAAATTGATTATGAAAGTTAATCTTTTTTTTTTCTAACCAGAGTTTTTGCATTCAAATTTTGAATATATATATTTTTTTTTTATAAGCGGCCGCTTTTTCTGTTTGTGGACATATCAGATTAATGAGTTTTAAATAGATGGATATAAAAATAATAAAGAAAAATTTTGCCTATAATTGAATGATTATGAATCCAGAAAGCATAGAGAGTATTTGAAAGAAAGGGTTAATTACAAAATCCTTACAACTTACAATGCTATTTTCATTTTAGCTCCCAAACTAAAAGATCGATCAAATTAATTTCGAATTTTTTATAATTTTTCAAATTCAACTATCCATTAAATTTTTTATCCAAAATCTAACAAGATGACATTTAGCGATGGATAAAAATTAAATATTCATCTATTTGGTTAGTTTTTTAATTTGAGGGGTAAAATGAAAAAAGAATAATAACTTAGAAAATTTTCGTAATTAATATTAAAAAGAATAATATTGTTTGTAGGTTTCTTGGGTTCTTCTGCATGCCTTCCAAGTCCCCTAAGAAGAAAATAGTATATAATGTCCTTTTTTATTTAAAACCAACAAGGAAGCTTCTTCCCTCTTTCTTTCGGAGGCCTAAAACCTGTCCAAACCTAGCTGGTCCCAAGTTTATACAACAAGTAATTCCAGAATGTGAGAACAAAATTTGCCATGGATTTCCTACTCGTAAATGTCAGAGAGTAGAATTGGACGGATTGTGAAATAGAATTTTCGGGTGTCGATTGGAAAAAGCTGGATCTACGGTAAAAAAAATACTTTCCCCTTATTATTTTTTTTTTGGTTTACAAAGAGTGAGCAAAGGCTCACGAGAAAAACACACTAACGAACGTAGGAGACTCCTACAGAGTCATGGAAAAGCCATGTTTTAAGATCTTCCGGGGCCTGATGGAGAGTATGATATCCTTGAGCGAAGGTGTAGCCAAGTTGAGCGAGGTGATCTGCCGCGAAATTCGCTTCCTTGTGGATATGGTTGAAGGAGATGGTCTGGAACTTCTTTGAAAGGCCTCGAATTCGTTTGATAAGGGCAGCAAAAGAGGTATTGATCGTGCAGTCCCCCCTGATCATCTCTACAACGATTTTGTTGTCACATTCAACAATCACCTTTTCAATCTTTTCTTTGGCAACTATTTGAAGGCCATAGAACACTCCCCAGGTTTTAGCTAGCAGAATAGGACAAATTCCCAGGTTGACAACATATCCTCCACACCAGTGCCCATTGTGATTTCATATCAGACCTCCACAAGTGGCTGCTCCATTATGGGAAACTGATGCATCCGAATTCAATTTGAAGTAGCTGGTAACAGGGTGAGTCCATCCAATGTAATTCAGGTGGCGACCCTGGCTTTCTATTGTTGTATCCACAGTGAGAACTTCTTTGCAGGACTTAGCAAAGTTGACTGCCTCCTTCACCAGATAAGAGATCGGTCTGGACTTTTGCTGGAAGACAAGATCATTTCTATTCTTCTAGAGAATCCAGCATCCAATGACAAAGAATTCAGGCCAGTTGATGCCTTCAAATTGCACTCCTCTTTGCTGGATATTATATCGCATCCAGTTATGGAGCTCTCCCGTATTTGCTGGAACACAAGAAAGGGTACACATGCTCCAAAAAAGGCGGGCTATCAGACAATCACAAAGGATGTGGTATGTGTCCTCACCTGGTTGGCCACAAAGAGGGCAGTCATCTGAGTTTGTGAAGTGCCGTCTCTTCCGCTCTGAATTTGTCAGGATGCCATTATCAAGCAAGAGCCATAAGAAGATTTTAATCCTCTGGGTAACCTTCAGCTTCCAGATTCTTTCCCAAATTGTCATGCTCCTTGAGAGGGGTGTTACTTAAAGAGCAATAAGTCGATTTAATTGTTAAGTCCCCTGAGGTGGATAGCTCCCAATATATGGTATCCGCCTCTGCTACAGAGATAGGAGGGCAAGTTGCTGCGATCCTATGAAGGGTGTCCTGTGTGAAGAACTCCTCAAAGAGATGCCAGCTCCAACCTTCTCCATCAGTAGCAAAGAAAGCCACTCTTTGTTCGATAAGATCAACCGGAATGGGCTTAGTTGCAAGATGGAATAAGGCAGCATCAGTCCAGGCACCCATCTATCAAACCAAAACTTGGTATGTTGGCCATTCCCTAGGGACCACACCACATGTCGGGCAACATTAGCCCAGTTGGCGCATATCCCTTTCCAGAAGGGCGTGTTATTCCTCTAGGCAGTAGGATAATTACAAAAGCTGTGATCAAACTTGTATTTGGTTGTCAAGACCTTTACCTAGAGAGATTAGGTATGGGATAGGACATACCAGGCCAATTTCATTACGAAGGCTGTGTTGAGTTGGTGAGAATGGCGAATTGCCAGACCACCTGCTATCTTGGGTTGGGCAACTTTATTCCAAGGCACCAATGCTAATTTTTGAGTTCCACCAGCTCCTTCCCACACAAATTGTCAAGAGAGTTTGTCAAAGTTAGCACAGAGCATGGAAGGGATCGTTGAAGCCTGCATGATATAAGTTGGCATTGTGGATAAAATCGAGCTTGTCAAGGTGACTCGGCCCGCAATGGAGACCTGAGAAGAGCTCCAGTTGGTGACTCTGCTTTTCATTCTGTCAAGTATGAAGTGGTAGTGCCTTTTAGAAATTCTAGAGTGTAGGATAGGCATGCCAAGGTATCTCCCCAAGCCCGAAACTTCTACATATCCCAGGCTTTGATTGATTTCCCTCCGAATGTGAGAAGGAACATTTTTCAAATAGAAGACGTTGGTTTTATGGGTATTGACCCTCTGCCCAGAGCTATCACAAAAGTGGTTAAGAATAGTTTTAATGGCTTGAGCTTGCGAAGTATGAGCTTTAGTAAAAAGAATCAGGTCATCAGCAAAAAATAGGTGACTTGGTAGTGGGCCTCCTTTGTTTAACTGAATAGGCAGCCACTGGCCCCTGTTTACAGCCTCATTGATACCATGACTTAGTCTTTCCATGCAAAGAACAAATAGGTAGGGCGAGAGTGGGCAATCTATCTCAAGCCGCGGCTAGGAGTGAAACCATCAGAGATACTTCCGTTCCAGAGCAAGTGCATGGAAGCGGAGTTTGTGCAGTTCATGATGACATTGATGAGCTGAGGGGGAAGACGAACCTCCCTGAGCGTATCATAGAGAAACTCCTAGCTAATGCATTCATAGGCCTTTTCAAGGTCAACCTTAATGGCCATGAACCCCACTTTACCTCTCTTCTGTCTCATGGAGTGGATCACTTCCTGTGTGATGATAACGTTCTCAGTGATGTGGCGGCCTAGGACAAAGCTGGTTTGAGTTGGGCCAACCACCAAAGGCATAAGCTTCTTAAGCCTATTAGCAATAGTCTTCGTCACTATCTTGTAGAGGACAGAGCACAAGGCAATGGGACGAAATTGAGCGAGGTTCTTGGGCACCTCAATCTTAGGAATGGAGCAGATCAGAGTTTTGTTGGTCTCAGGATCAAGTCTGCCTCCTTGGAGGATGTGGTGAACCTCCTTACAGACATCCTTCCCAACCACTTTTCATTGGGACTGGAAAAATCCCGCATGAAGACCATCCATCCCAGGAGCCTTTCAAGGTTTCATGTCAGCTAAAGCTTTTCAGATTTCTCCATCAGTGTAATTTTGGTTGAGCTCAGCGAGGCCCTTCTCGATAATGGGAAACCGAACCTTGAGCTGATAGGGAGGACGATTAGTAAGCTCCTCTGTGTAAAGACTGGAGTAAAACTGGATGGCTAATGCACACAATGTCTCCGGGTCATTATGCTAGACTCCATTGTTGTCCTGCAAGAAGTCAATCATATTTCTTCTTCTCCTTCTGATGGTTCTTTGGTGGAAGAAGGATGTGTTTTTATCCCCCCAAAGGATCCATTCACTTCTAAATTTCTGGAACCAAAGCAGCTCTTCTCGTAGCAAGACCTGATCCAATTCAACTCTAAGGTTAATTTCCAGTTCTTCCAAGTGAGAAGAGCGTTTAGAAGTTAGAGCTCTCTGGATGCCATTAATTCTAGCGAGCAGGGATCTTTTCTGGTGGAAAATATTTCCAAAGGTGGTGTTGTTCCATGTCTGAAGTTGTCTGATGAACTTATTGACCGAGCTAGAGAAACTCTCTTTTACTTTCCAGTTGCTGTCCACAAAGTCATGAAAGCCTGCGTGAGTCAACCAAGCTTGCAAGAAGCGAAAAGGCCTTGGTCCTTTTGGCAAGTTATGGTTGCTGAAGTTCAGTAAGAGAGGTTTGTGATATGAGGCGATTATAGCTAAGTGCAAAATATGAGCCTCTTGGAAGCAGGCTCGCCAATTGGCATTGCAAAGGCCTCGGTCTAATCTTTCATAGAGGTTGCCCCTCTTCCAGGTGAAGTCTGAACCACGATAGCTTATATCAATGAGTGGCAATTAGTACCCCAAAATTTAAGTCAATAGAAAAATATAGAGAGAGACTATTAGGAAAATATAAAGAAAGACTATAGAGAGAAATTCACTAGTTAAGTGGTATGTAGCTTACATAGTTAAAGTGGACGACGCGATTGCTAATAGAGCATGGCTTGTTAATGTGATAGGCTTGATTGATATTGTGTTTGATCGATTTTGTTCCAATCATGTTAATGGATCATCTGCATTGTGTTTGATTGGTTTTGTTCCGATTGTGTTAATGGATCATCTGCCATTGGTATCAACTGGGCTTCTAGACTCTGAACCTATGATTGGATTTACAGCTCTTGAACCGAGCCCAAAAAATAAAATGTGATATCATCAATATTCGATGCAATATGTGACAACAAAATTTCGTATTTAATTAAGAATTTATGAATGATATAATGTGATGCAAATAATATTGTTAGCATAGCATTGAAGAAACTGTAAAAGCGGAGAAGAAATTTAGAGAGTGAACAAAATGATTGTCATTACCTTAGAAGGAAGAATTACGGTTTATATACAGATAGTTGCACACTAAGCAAGTGGACACATTAACACCTATACATATTTACATTTCCACTTTCTAACAGTCTTCAACCACTAAATTTCCAACTTCTAACTCATAAAATTATTTACAGTTCAAATTGTTCAATATTTAACTACTCTTTTAATTAATCAGAATTTGAAATGCACATTCTTTTACCCTCAAAAATATAATTATGAAATAAATAGAAAGAACGTATTAACTCGTTCTTTTATTGTAATAGCAATTTGTTTGACTTTGTTTTGTATACCAACATATCATTAGTTGGGTACATGAACTATTTCATCGACTCTCTAATTAAGAATTCTCTCTCTTTAGACTCGTTCTAAGGAAAGGAAAAAATTAGTTATGCTTTCATAAATACCAGTATTAATTTGAGATTTAAAAAAAGCTACAAATTCAAATGCACTACGAGAAAAATAAATCCACATTTTATATATACACCAACACAATTGAAGGAACACCACGTACTAAATCTGGATTCATATTTAATCACAAATTACTGTATATATACTTTGTCCATCTTTTTTTATCTGTCATTTTTATTGTTTTCATTAGAATTAAAAAAATAATATTTGAAATTAAATTACGTGATTAAAATTAAATTATTAAATCTAATTGGTACTAATTTTTTTAAAAAAGAAAATTGAATTTGAAAAAAATTAAATTACATTAAAAATGTAAAAATGATAGATAAAAGAAAATAGAGGTAATATATAAAAGCGAAATAATTTAGTTTGAATAGTAAATCTTGTAATTGAATTGTTAGAAAGACTTCTTTTTATTTTTTTTGAATATATAAAAGTTTAATTTAAATGAGAAATATCCAATTGTAAGAAACTAAGAGCCGTATTAATTACTCCCTCCGTTCTTTTTTATTTGTTATTTTTTAGTAAAATTTAAATGTAATTTATTTGTCATTTTTATATTTTCAATATAATTTAATTTATTTTTTCAATAAAGTTAGAATTAATTAAATTTGATAATTTAATTTTAATCACGTAATTCAATATTAAATTTAAGTTTATTTATTATTTTTAAATTTTAGTGAAAATAATAAAAATTACAAATAAAAAAGAATGTAGGCACTAAACAATAAGAAATGTAGTTAAGTATCTATCGCGTCTAGCTAACTAGGTAGCATATCAGATTTGCTAGCAGTTACTAAATAATTAATGCTGTGAATAATTTCTTTTGAAGTTCTTATTTTTAAATTTCATTGAAAATTTAGTTTTAATCATATAATTTAATATTAAATTTAAGTTTATTTATTATTTTTTAATTCTAGTAAAAATAATAAAAGTGACAGATAAAAAAAAATAGAGAGAGCAAACAATAAAGGATGTAGTTAAGTGTCTTAATAGCTTCTAGCTAACTAGGTAGCATATCATATTTGCCAGCAGTTACGAAATAATTAATGCTGTGAATAATTTCTTTTGAAGTTCTTATTTTTAAATTTCATTGAAAATTCAGAGGATTTATGAATAGCTCTATAGTCTATAGAAATTACTCTGCCTTCTCTTATTTTTCATTAATTTTAGTCTTTTCCATTTAATATGGTGGTTTAGTAAAGAAAAAAGAAATCATATTTTCCTCTTGTTAAGTATTTCACCATCCCAATGCGGATTGAATAGACCTAAGTCCATTTTCTTTGCATTTTTTACGCATTTGTTTCACTCTTGTTGTTTTTGAATTTGACGGCATTTATTGGTTATTTCACAAAGAATTATGTTGATTCTTTCTTCACCAGAATATTGGTTGTTACAGAAAACAAAAATTAACTGAAACTTGCAGAATACTCTCTTGTGAACTGTCAATGCAATTGGATAACATCAAAAAGAATAATCTGTCATTCGAGTCGGTTATGTCAGATATTATTATATTTTGTATTTTATGATTATGTCAATTATTAATAAAGATTCACAACTACCCATTAAAAAAAAGAAAAAAAAAAGAAAAAGTTTTACCAATTATCTAGCTGCCAAATCCCAACAAAATAAAGCAAATGCTATAAATATATTCAAATAAAAGAGAGGAACAATCAAAACCACAGATTTAAATCTGTCAGAAACTAGTTTCTGTATATAAGAACGAACAAATGAATAAATCTGAATAATAATTAAAAAAAAAACTAACTAAATAAATAAAAATTATATGTCCAAATCAAAAACTCTAAATAAAACATCTTAAAACAGGAGTCTGCACCTTCCCTAACTGCAAACTCAGGTCATCTTCCACCGGCAATGAGTTCAGATCCAAGCACAGAACTCTCTTACTGCTCGATTTCTTCAAAACCGGCATCGGCAAAAGAGCCCGAGTAACCAACCCATGCCCATGATCACCACCGCCAATATTTCCTCTATGCCTCCTCATATGGCCACCAAGAGCTTGGCCGATAGGAAACTCAAGCCCGCAAATGGAGCATTCATGGGTTTTCGGCTTCGGAGGCGTACTAGGTAGCTTTAAGAACTCATCCCCGGCGAGCTTGGGCTTTTTGTGGCTGGCTCGGTGGCCACCTAGCGCTTGAAAGGAAGTAAATTTTCGATTACAAGTTTTGCATACAAATGTCCGACCAGTTGGTGTCTCTGATTGGCCGACTTTTGATAATAACATCAAGCAATTAGCCATGTCAATGGCTTCTTCTCTACCTCTCTTGTTCATGGCTAAGGTGTTTGAAAAAAATAAGAAAGCTGTAATGAACTTGGAATGTGAAAGCGAATGTTTGGTTTTTGAAGTTTGGATTGGATTTGTAAGCAGGAAGAGGGTTGGTACTTATTTATAGAGGGGGAGGCCGGGTGACAAAGTTAGACTAAGCAGTGACGTAATTTGAGTGGCAGATTTGCCCTTTGATACTTGTGAGTGAAGCAAGTGACATAGAATGGCAATTTGTGTAAATAGTTGAAAGGTTGTGGGGAAAGTTAAGCCGCCGTAGTTGATACGTTTGCGTGACCGCGTCGAGGGTGGAGAAAACCCCGTGCAGTAAGAGTCTTCCCATTAGCATGACAATTCTAGAAAGTTATACTATTATGTGTGTGGAAAATTCCACGCACTTTCTTGGCGCGTGTGGGTAAGTTTGGATTTTATTTTCTTGGTGAGAATATTCAGGCAAGCAAACGTTTTACTTGAAACTTCGGTATTATTTTTGAAGAATAACCCAATAAATATCACAATTCCTTTTCCATGAGTATCATCTTGGTTAGGTTTATATCCATAATTTGGATAAACACAAGCTAATTGTAATTAAAGTTCCAAATAGCAGATATTCAAATTTATTTTTTTTATAACATTGTAAATAAAATTACTATTTTTAGAGAACAATTTCTTGCTTCGTGATAGGCCATAATTTCAATCCATTATTATTAATCACTAATAAAGTCCTTTCTGAAACTTAAAATATCAATTATATTTTCATAATTTTTTGTTAGTTTTAAACATTAATGCAATGTTATTGTGATTTTAGCCTTATATATATATATATATATATATATATATACACTTTATCCATAGTCAAACAAAAGTTAAAAGAAAAATGAATACTATCCATTATCTAAATTTATTTATCTCAGCAATTTTGATAAAATATTATTTTATTTAAATTTATCGCTTTAACCATCACTTTTCTTTACATATTTTATTCTTTTCCTACATAAAATGATAGGATACTTGATTAATTTACTTTTATTATAATAACATTATTATGGAAAAACTGATGAAAGTTGAATCCTTATTAAGCAATTAAAAAAAGTATGAACTTTCAATTATTTGAATTATAGATAATTTTTAAATACTCATAATCTTTCAAATGTGTACCTTGCTACAACTATATAAACATTATAAATTATATTTTTTAGTTATTATTATTAAAATTGATTTCCGAAATTCAAATTCATAAAGACAAAATGAAATGGGTTGATATTAAATTATTAATCCAATCCTTAATTAATTAGATGAATACTATGGACAGTGAGTGGCAGAGGCTTGAAAGCGCGTGGAGGGTTGACATAATATTTTGCAGTATGGAAAGCAAAAAGTGAGAAACCGAGAAAGAGTTTCCGGATTATAAGAAAGCACGGAGAAGTGAGAAACCAGATAAAAGTAGAAAGAGACGCAACGACATGGCAACTGCTCCACAAAGGGGAGTTTGCTAGTAATTATTATTATTATTATTATTATTATTATTATTATTATTATTATTATTCTACGCGGTCCATTATTATTATTATTATTATTATTATTATTATTTAGTGCAAGTTTACTCCTTTCACATTCCTTACTTCCTTTCAGTTTCTCCTAATTCTAGTTGTTTTCTACATTGTTGTGCTTTCCCAATTCTATAATCTCTTCATCGTCTTGGATCAACTCCAAATTTTCTCAGCATGATACCATATGTACGTGTCAAACGGGTCAGTTAGAATCATAATAGTTTAAAAGTTTACATATAATTAATAAGTTAAATTTTATCGAAATAAATATGGTCTAAAATGAATTATTATAAAAACAGTTATACTTGAATTGGATAATAAATAAGTTAGACCATAAATAAATCAACCTTTATAATATTTTTTAATAAACCAATCAAATTTTATTATATTTTTTATCTTTTAAATTTTTTTATTAAAAACAAAGATTATGCATGTATAATGCAGAAAAAATAATTAGTTATAGTTACATTATATAAATGTTTTTTGAAATCATAAATAATATAAACAGATTATATTATATGGATCACACAGATCACATAATGGGTTGGATTTGATTAAATTACTTGGCATCAAAGTAATCTAATCAAAACAAATTTTATGATAGGATCAAATTAAAATGGTAGGTCAGGTCAAAAATTTGCTCTCTACTTGTTATTAGCACTACGTTTCTCTCTCTCTTTTGCTTCTTAATATATAAATTAACATACGAACATATTGAGAAATATAAATTTAATGTTGAATGCTTAAGATTGAACGTCTTAAGTAGCTGAACTTGTGAATTTTATAATTTTTGTTTAAGATTTATATGCCTTAATTCGATTTCTGGGAGTCTGAAATTTGTTAACTTTATTAAGATTAAATATATGGAATTGTTAAATTTACAAATTTAGATATATGAGAGTTCGACTTCAAGTGTAGGAGTTCAATATAATTTTCTTGAAAATTAAATGTAAATTATTTATTTGATTTTTTCTTAATATTTTTTTTATTGTTGATTGGTTGAAATTGAAATTGTTTTGGAATTGAACATGATAAACTTCACGAATTTGGTTGGAAAAACTTAAGCAAACGTCATGTATTTATCCAAAATTGAGGTCATAGATGACATCGCCAATAATTTGTGATATTAAAATCTCATAGGCTTTTTCTGCAAAGAAAAAAAAATCGTTAATTAATGGAAATCAATGCATGCTTTTCCGATCGAAGTGGGTTGATTAATATTCTAATAGAAAACTTGCACGATATGCCTTAATGGATAGGCAGATTAATCTTCTTCTAGAATTAATAGACTATCTAGTATGGATGCAAAAATCCTTCTTTTTTTTTTTCTCCTATCGTAGTATGGTTTGAATTTTAAGTAAAATAAAAACTGCGCTTGCGTTACTTGCTTATGACGTTAACAATATAATTTTTTTTGGGCTAATTTGCATGTATTCTTCCTTTTCTCCCGAAAAATTAATTTGAATTTTAATATTTCCTTAATCAAATAACCTTATTTTCATTTTGACAAAAATTAAAACTTTAGTTTATTGAGAGATTAAAAAATAATATTTTTATTTAGATTTATTAGGTACATCAAGTCAGGGTATATAAGATAATTAGCGAGTTAATCAGACAAATAAATAAAAGTGACCATATATATATATATATATATATATTCACTGAGGACCCTCACAAAGCAAAGCTATGAAATTGAGAATATATTTTGCACTTGATAAATAAAAAAAAATCAGAATATATTTCAATATGTTTTTTAGAGGGACAACGTATATCCTTATCCTATTAAGTCATTACACCTTTAATAATATCACCTTTATACATTATATATAATTCACTTTTAAATATTGAAAAGAGAAATCTAACTTGAACTTGAAACCTTCCATAATTTTAATTGGGTGCTTTTGTGGTTAAATATTTTTTTTATTTTTGCATTTTTTGATATTTGGTTCGGCTTAAGTTTACAATACCTACTAATTCAGAATTAGATATTATTAAACCAATAATTAAAAGAAATATTTTCAACTGCATATATTTTATGCATAAAATAAAATTAGTTAAATGTGAAATACTACTTAATGAAATTCAAATTCTTATTACTCGAACCAACAACCGTTAATATATCAAGCATAAATAAACAAATTGAGGCAAATTGAACCTAGAAATGTTCGCCTTCCGATAAAAATTAATTAAAAAGTCAGGCATGAAAGGGATGAGGGGAAATAGTAAATGGTTAATAAAGGAAAAGCCAATATCAATTTAGATATATTTAGAAAAATGATGAAAATATGGATGCCAATTAATGCTGAAATAATGGAAATGGAGTTTATTCTCATAGCACGTGTGTCACCTTCAATGTTCGGCCACCTGGGGCAGTTGACTAGTGAAGCTTTGTGAATATTTGAATCGAACAGTCAAGGACACAAGCCAAGAAAAGTTGCTCTCATTTCTAATTAATTAGCACTTTAATTTTTTTTTCCTTTTTTATTTTTTTTAATTTCTTAAATAGAAATTGATTTTCTAGAGAATTAGTTGGAAGTTTGAAAAAGACTAAAGAAAGAAAAGCATCAATATTTAAGAAAATAAAAGAACACGATACCATGTGTAACATCGATCATCTTCGCCCGGTCAACTTCTGTTGCTTAGTAGGATTTCTAAGAAATTTTCTGTTTTACACTTTTGCTCATATTTTTTTTATTCTTTTAATTAAAAGAACACGTATGGCTTCATTATATATTAATATTAATTTATTATTATAATTTTATTGCCACGTTTTCCATTTCGCCCGGCTGGTTTTTAAGAATGAAACAGAGGCTCACACTAGTAGAATTTGCTTACATGTTTGAAATATTATTTGGCATCATGATTACGTCCATATATTGTCTTCTAAAACTTAGTTGGCGGCTAGGTTTTTCTATACGTTGTAAACGAAAATCGGTATCAATAAGCTGAAATTATTTAACTTTTATAAAGATTTGTAAAAGTAATTTTTAGGGATGAAACCGGTTAATCAACAATTTTATTAAATCAATCTATTAATTTTTATTAACAGCTATATCGATTTAGATTTTTAACTCGATCGATTTATTGGTTAAATATTAAAAAATTTTAATATGTAAATTTAATAAATTATACAATTTGTAATATTATTTTGAATAGTTGAAAATGCTTTAGAAATGAAAAAATACAGATTAAATACAATATTTATTAAAGTAATCAAAATAAAAATAAAATTTTCATAATCAATTATAAGAATTAAATATATTTAATATAAAATTTACAACAGAGTGCTATACACATATAATAATAATAATAATAATAATAATAATAATAATATTATTATTATTATTATTATTATTATTATTATTTAGTACTTTAATGTTTATTTACTAAAAATATGTATTATAATAATATTTTTAAAAATTACACATCATAATATTTATAAATTACACAAATATTGAAAAACATAAGTGTAAAATTTAAAATATAATTTATAAAATATATATAGATCGGTTAACGTCGATTTTTAAAAATAAAAACCGTAAACCTAAATTTTGATTCAGTTTCATATCATTTTTTGGTTAATCAAACTTTAATTTTTTTTGCTCACCCCTACTAATTTTAATTGTAATATTAATTTTAAAAAAACTAATGTAAAATCTTTGTGGATATGGAGAATCGAGCTTAAGATTTGTACACTGACCACTGCTTTAATATAATTTTTAATTATTTTGAAATTAGTTTTCACTACAAGAAAATCCTGAAATAGCAACGGAAAAATAGCAACGGAATATATTCCGTTGCTATTTAGCAACGAAAAATATTTTCCGTTGCTAAAATTGGTTGAACTTTATAAAATTAGCAACGGAAAAATATTTGGTTAGCTTCCGTTGCTAAAAGTGGAGGGAATTTCCGGCGCCATTATTTAGCAATGGAATTTTTATTCCGTTGCTAATTAAGGCGGCAACAAATGGCGGGACGAAAAATAGCAAAGGAATTTAATTTCCGTTGCTAAATTTCACTTTGAAAGAAAAATAGCAACTGAATGCTATTTGGTTGCTATTTAGCAACGGAATTTTGTTTCGGTTGCTAAAATAGCAACGAAATAATGATTCCGTTGCTAAATTTATTCTAAATATTTACATATTTGCCATCGAGTATAAATACCCAATTAAAAACCCTAGGCTCTCATTCTTTCATTTCTTTCCCTCTCCTGCCGCCGTCTCCTCTTCTCCCTCTCACCACCAAAACCAGCTCTTGGATTCGTTAATCGCGTCAAGGGTTTCTTCACCGACCACCACCACCACCATCCACCTCCTCCACCATCTCCTCTTTTCCTAGAAGTAGAAGGTGCGCTGTTGCTAACAGAAGAACGGTGAAACTTTCTAAGTTGTAATCACTCCCGAATAGAAGGTAAAGAAATAATTTTATAAGTTTTTTTCCTTATTTGTTTGTTTCACTATATATATTTATCAATATATATTGTTTATGTTTTAGATCTATGGCGATCTTATATTTTTCATGTTTCATTTTTTGTGATTTTTGAGAAATGATTGATCTCGTGTTAGTGACGTCGGACCAGGCTTCATTCCCCCCAATCGTTGCTTTCAGAAAATTGTTTTCGTGTTAGTGACGTCGGACCAGGCTTCATTCCCCCCTAATCGATCTTGATCTATAAAAAAGGTGAGATCTTTTTAAGGTTTAGGTTAATCTTCAATGATTCAATTGATTTTGGGATGTTTTTTTGCACATGGTTTTGCTTTTAGTCACTGGAAAAATTAAGGTCGTTGGGCATGCAATGATTTTTGGAGTTATCTAATCTAACAGGTGTCCTCCTTTTTCTGTGTTATTAGAGTATTGCCACCGTAATGGCTTTTTTGGTCTGAAATCAGTCAGTTAACTCTTATGGCTTTCAAATCCGGAAAAGTCCATGGTGGCCACCGCTGCTTTTTAGATGGTTATCATTTATATTATTATTGCTATTATTGTTATGGTTATGCTTCTAGAAAAAGTATAAATATGGCCGTTAATAGCCTGGCATTTCACAATTTTGCATCTCCAATTAGTTTTTTTCTCAATGTATTGTGTGTGCGCCTTTTTTTTTCTTAATTAGGGATTGTTTGTTTCGGGGGAAACACTTACTGCATATAAATTAATCTAGCTGAAGCAGCTTGGGTTATAGTTCCTAATATATATATATATATACACACACACACATGGCTCATGTGGGTTTTTAAGGGAGAGAAGAGGGAGTCTGTATTTAAGATTTCAACTACCAACTCTGGATATGACAAATTTTTTTCTTTATTTTTGAGAATGTGGATATGACATTTAAATAGTTCTGTTTGGTGCAATAATTTCTAACACCTTGTTTGCTTCTTTGTGTTGTACTAAAGTCTGCTTTTGGGTTCCAAATGATTTTTTTTTCGCTGGACAATTTTCTTCATTTTAAGTTCAAATTGGATATTGTCAGGAGATGAATTCAACTACTGTTTTCATGTAATAGATATCTGATGCTAAACAAATTGTCCTAACATTCCCGTGTTTTCTGTGTTAGGATGGCTTCTGTGGTTTCATTTTTTTCGTTGTCCTCAATCTGTGGTTCCTGCTGGTAGAAGAACTTGGGAGAAGACTGGATCTCGTGCTGTTTTCACCATTTTGGTAACCTTTCTGCTTTCTTATATATATTGAAATTTTGCTTTTATTTTTATTTTTCTATTTTTCTTGTAATTTGCTGTTCATTTTCATAAGTTTTCACTAATTAAGTTAATTAATGATAGATAGGTACCATATCGTTGTCCTTTGTATGCCATTATTGAATCTTAAAGATCTTATTTTTTTGAAAATTATTCGAATTATGGGAACAAAATATTGCTAATTTCATAAGTTTCCACCTAACATAATGAAAAATTGCATTTTCTATTAATTAATTAGTGGGTGTAATTACCATGCGGAGGAGAACTTTTGAACACTAAATATATATCTGTCAAGTGTGGATTTGGCCACAGGATAACAGTGGGATAAAACAAACATTTTACTAATAATATATATTATATAGCATTGAATGGATAAAATTTCCTAGCATATATAGGAAAATGTATATATAATTGAATCGCAGGCATCATATTTTGGTCTTGGTTTCTTGCATGTGATCTCTGATTCATTATAATTGAATGGCTGATACTGAATTTTATCAATTTGCTTGATTGGTCATATTCCTTTTTTGCATATATGTTCCAATCCTTGATTTGTTAATATTTACTGCAGCAAAGATCTCTTCTTTAATGGGTTCCTAAAATCATTATTCATTTCCTGAAAGGCAAATAATTAAACTTCCTATTACATTGCAAAAATAGGCATTTTTTGTTGGAAAATTCAACATGTGCTCTGCATCTAATTTCTTGAACTTATGATTTTTAGAGAAACTTGCTCTGAATCCATTGTTCTCACTCATATGAGCACTATAACTTTGAATCCAGGTGATAATCACAAGCATCAGCGTAGATGGCAATCTTCTTCTCATTGGCAGCCATCAAAAGAACAATGTACAGCTCATGGTATTTCCTTGTGTTCAGTTTCTGTTCGTTGAATTCTAAGCCATTATATATTGTGGATACTGTTTTGCTGAAGTTATCGTGGATGGCAGCGTGTGCTGATATTGTGGATAGTGTTTTGCTGAATTTATTTTATGCATCATAATGTTGAATTAATTGGCTGTCCATGCCCCTTGTGGTGGATGGATTCTGAATCACTTTTATGACCATCCTTAATATAGAATTAGACATTGAAGCACCTTATTTTTATTGTATATAGGTGTGAAATAAATGTTTTAGTTGGTTAAACTTTGAGAATTTGTAAGGAAATGATAGCACCCTTACTCCATTATTGCCTATGCCTAATTGAATTAAACTTCTGAAGGCCTACACAAGTATAATAACCGTGGAGTATTTATAAGGGATCAGACATTTTCTATTTGTGAAATGCCTTGTGCTCAGACTCTCTTAATTAAACCATGCTAATTGCAAGGCCTTGAAGTTTTCAATCAATTTTCAGCGGCTACCTTGTACTTGACACCAATTCATATGCATATCAGCTCAAGGTAAATTGATTCATGAGCATTCAGTGGTTGACCTTTTTTCTTTGTATTTACAATTATACATATGTAGCTAATATATATAAAAGTGATGAGAATTCTGGGTTGGGAGTGTTATATATATATATATATATATATATATATATATATATATATATATATATATATATATATATATATTTCATGAAGATGTTTGAGTGGTAGATTTTTGTGATGCATTGGCCAGATAGTGGCATTTTTATTGGTTTTTCCGCCTTTCCCATCTTTTTTATTCCCTAAACAGGTTCATATGATTCAAAAAACTGTTTATGTGTTTTGTTTCTGCTGCATCTATGAGTTCAGTAGTAGGCAAGACTTCTGTTTATAGTTCTTTTCTTTATGTTCTTTTTTATGGTAGGGCCAATCTCCAGATCAATTCAAGATTGTGATATGCAAAATTCAGGCATATTTCATGGTAGGCTGATTTTCCTTTTGAATTGCAGCAGTTAGGGGAACTTGTTTTGCCATTGGGTATGTTTAAATATCAAATATCTATAACATCTCAATGTGCTTATAGGGAACTAGGGATCTGATGACTGTACTTATGCTCGGATGAAGTAATGTAATGTGATGTGTCTTATTGTGCTTTAATTTAACTCTTTATTTTTTGACGTTCTTTTATAACATACTGTCCTATTATTTCTGTTACCTATCCAGAAATATCCTGACGACCTTGATAGAGCTGCAGAGCTAGCAGTATCAAGCTTGCAGGTATAATTTCCTGTGCAATTTATATAGCAAAGGGATCTTGTGCTAATTCAACTTTTATTATTTGAATAATATTGTTGATTTTCCAAATTACACTAAAATAGCTTGCTGTTTTAGTGTAATTTGTTGGTTTTCTATTTTACACTAAAACAGCTTGTTGTTTTTGTGTAATTTGTTGGTTTTTTATTGTAGTGATGGAATAGCGACGAAAAAACCATCACAAATTTTTTTATACTAGTTGTTGAATTTAGCAACCGAATTTGAATTCGGTTGCTAAATTTAGCAACGGAATTTGAATTCAGTTGCTAATTTTAACCAATTTACCAAATGTTAGGGGTTAGATTTAGCAACGGAATTAAATTTCCGTTGCTAAATGTAGCAACGGAATAAACCTTCCGTTGCTAAAAATACCAACCGCCGAATTAGCAACCGAAATTTCCGTTGCTATTTTTGATTAGCAATGAAAAATTGACATTTTCCGTTGCAATTTTCTTGTAGTGTTTTAAAAAAGATGAATTTGAAATCAATTCAATTTCAAAATTTAATTTGTAAAGTAAGGCAACCCGTATAGCGTGTATTTTATTTTTATAACTGATTGATGTAAGATATTTATTTAATTTTTATAATTAATCGATATGAAATACTTTTTAATGTCCAATACTGAATACAAACAAAAAATTTAGAGCGTAAAATTAATAAAATTGTAAATCTGTTAATTATTCAATATCAAAACTTATTGACTCTATATTATGTGAAAGAGATGGACTTAAATTTAAATTAATATCAAAGATTAATTTATAAAATAAAAATTATTTATATTTTTTTATAATTAGCCATATTTAACATATTTTTACAACAAACATAAATTGGGTTGAAGTGGAGGTTAAGAAGACCGGTAAATGTGACAGTTGGGGGCATGTTTGAAAGCATAATAGTTACTCCATTCGTTTCAAAATATTTGACGTTAGAAAAGAATATACAGTATTAAAAAATAATAATTACTCTATAATTAAAATATTTTATTATTTTTATATTAATTATGCGGTATATTTAATATTAATTGAAAATTATTTTTATAAAAATAATTTAAATAATAATATATTTAATAAAAATTAATTAATATATTTTTATCATATTAAAATATCATCTATTATTAAATAATTTTTTTTAAACGATATATTTTTTGAAATTGAAGGTGTATTTATTGGAAGTCAAAGTTTATAAAATTCGGCAAGCTTGTTTTAATGCATTTGACTGAAGTTGTCAAAATAGAGTTCTAGGCTACTAGCTTGTTGTACCAAACCGTACAAATCCTATTGACCTTGAAGAATCAGCACCTTCGTTCCATTGCCAATTTTGCTCTTTTGATATTAATCGCACATCAAGTGCTTTTGACTTTCAGATTCAAACTTCCCGGAGTCTATATATTGCATTTAATACATTTTATTTTAATTTAAAATTATTTCTATGTATAAAAATAAGATGTCATAATAAATTTCATAAAACTTATTATAACTCAACTAATTGCAAAAAAGCAAAATATTTTACCCAAGGTAGCAGGTGTCCAATAGTCTTTTGATCCAATTAAAAATAAAAGTAAAAATATATTCATCGGGCCATTGAATTTGGGTACAACTTCTAGAAAATAAATATTCTCCATAAAATGTAAGGAAGGAAAAAAATAGCATGCCAATGAATAAAGTAAAATCAAAGAACTATTAATTACATAACAAATAAAGAAGCGCCAAAAAAGAGTAACAAAATAAGAAAAATTAGCTTCTGAAAAACTTGCAAAGAACTTAAAAAGCTTTAATATTTAATTATTTATATAAGTAAACAGTAAACACTTACAATTTGTTTTTCTGTGAATCTCTTATAAATGTAGGATACTTTACTTGATAGAGTTTGAACTCTTTTTTAAAAATTTTATTGTTGCGAATGATAGAAAAAATATAATATTTAATTTTAGATTAATTAAAAAATATCAAATTAATAAAAATAACCATATTTAATTTTAGGTTATTTAAAAATCAAATTAATGAAAATATAATATCGAATTAATGAAAAAAATAATCACTTTGTTTAAATTAATAAGAAAAAAGACAAATAATTTTCTTAAATGAGAGAGTCTTCTAAAACCACCACAATAATTTCAGCTTTACTATAAGATCAGAATATTAATTTATGATTGAAATATGACGGTTCATTTATATTATCGACTCTATGTTTGGATGGAGGTTTCGTTGTATGGGATTTTTCCACCCTATACAATGGAATACCATATTTGGCAATTATTATTATTATTATTATTATTATTATTATTATTATTATTATTATTATTATTATTATTATTATTATTATTATTATTATCATCTCCATGTATTGTTTTTCATGATATTTATTGGGTAAGTTGTCGTTCCTACAAAAAAAACAACAGCAAAATTGGTGCTTTTTGTGGGTTTTCTTTTTTATTTCAAAAATTGACCTCATAAGTTTATTAAAATACCAAACATGTTCTTTATATATTAAAACTAACTAAACCCTGGCTAGTTTTCTCGTTTCTTACCTCACTGCTGCCGACACCAGATTTGTATTTCCTCATCTTTCTTTCTTTATTTTCTTTTCTTTTATTTTTCATTTTCTTGTGTAAGTATGTTATATTTTTAAAGATCATCTTTTTCATTGCTTGGAGGGGAAAAAAAAAGAAGATGCATCTAAATATTACTTTAACTGTATTATCTTTATTAATAATTAATTTATTTTTAATTAATGACTAATAAATAAATAATATTGTATTTTAAATTATTAATAAAATTATTATTGACAAATTAATATTTATAAAGAAGGTATTTAGCTAAATTGCTCGTTTATTATATAATACTACTAAAAGAAATCATAAAAAATAACATACAGTTGTCCTGAACATTGAATCATAAAGTACATCAATTTCGAGAAGGTGCGAGTAAAAGAGATAAAAAAAATTAGAAGGATCAATTTAGAAAATAAGCAAAAATAAATAAAAATTTACAATTAGTTTTTTCAAAAAAATTTGGATGCCCTTAATAGATTTGCCTCTGTCTTTAATCAAAGGTGTCGGATTCAAATTTTGGGTATAAAATATTTTCGAATACTTAGAAAAAAACATTCTATTTCCTTTATGAGATTGACCGGTACAAATTCAAATTAATCAGATCAATAAATTTTAAAAATTAAATAATTATAAAATATTTTCTATTACTTTATAAAAATTAAAAATAAATATTTTTTATGCAAGCACATAGCTTTCAGCTATTATTAAAAAAACAAAAACTTAAGGTTCGCTTGAAATAAAAGAACTAAAATTGTAAAATTTATTTACAAATGAATTTAAAATTTATTTGTAAATTAATTCTTATTTTTGTAATAAAACAACTAAAACAGTTTTTTTTTTATAAGCCAAGGGTAATCATTAAAGAAAGGGAAGGTACAACGTATTCAAGGAGTGCACAAGCCATCCAAACAACAGAACTCAACAAAAATTCAATAAAAATAACCTTATTGATGAACCTATAGCTGCTAAAAAGTTACAGCAACAATGCTACGCTCAGCACTAGAACCAGTCTATAAAAACAGCAAAGAGAAGGCAAAGAAGGAACCCCTGCAATTGAACAGGCCCCCATCAACAAGAATTGCTGCGCAGGACATAAAAAAACATCTCCAAGAATGTCTTGTAGAAGGCTGACCCACAAAATTATCAAACAGGAAATCTAAATTTTCCAACGATCAGTTCCCAACAAGCAGATAATAAAACAGCAGTAGATTGGCTAAATCCCATCATAAAACAGATCCCACCTTATTCAAATGCATGACAAAGCCATCAGCTGAGAGCGTCTGAGCATTATGACTAGCCCAACTACTCGGCAATCCAACCCACACAAACATCATGACTATCCCAGCTACTTAGCAATCCACGCTACACATACAAGGGAGTAAAGAGGACCACGACTATAACACTTACCAATTAAAAATCTGTATTTACACATTAACAACTGGCAAAAGAACATCTCAGAATCCAGCTTATCCTTCACAAGGAGCAAAGGAAAAACAGAGGAGAAAAAAGATGCAATAGATTGATGGGAACTCCTCAAACACGGCTGATAGCATATATCCACAATTCTTTGTGCACAAAAGATTCACTAAAACAATCAGGAGACCACATCAACCCGACCGGAGTGAAGGATAGCAAACATCTCTCATCGGAATGAGCAGAACGGCAAAATGATTAGGCAACATCACAGGAAAATCTTATGCTTATAAGCATACAGTCCAAATCCATTGGCAATAAAACCTCGGAGAGGCCCGAAACCCAAATAGCAGGCCAACAACAATTAGAACCGTGGTCCTAAAAAATGAGGATCGCAATAAAGAAAACCCCCATATGATAGTGTTCCCGATCCAACAAAGGGATCAAAGCAAAAACACACAAAGGCATAGCAGATGTCAGTTTAGGTAAGCCAAGCCACAAGATCTGACTCCTTGACGCACCCTATTTCGCTAGACTATTAGCAACTGAATTACATTCACTAGGCATATGTTTGAATTCCACCTTGGCAAGAGATACAAATGATTATCAATTTTGTTAAAGATTGAAGAGAGATCCCAAGGTCTCTTATGACTACTTTTAGTCAACCAATGGTACACCACTAAGGAGTCCATTTCACAAACGAACCCCCGACCAGAAACTTGAGGAAATTCACATGCAATATGTAATGCCTTCTCTATTGCCAATAGTTCAGCTACGTTTAAATCCACTACTCCCACAAAACCAGAAAAATACACAAGAAAATACCTTTGTGATTTCTCAGAACTCCCATAACACATGAAGGATCAGGCTTCTCGAATGCTAAGCCATCAGTGTTCCACTTGAGATAAGGCTCAACCGGTATAGACCAAAACACTCTTGGCCTCAATATAGCAGGAGGACGAAACCTTTTAAGAGCATCAGTAGCTAGACTCAAACTTTGACCTTTAAGGAAATCTAATTCCTTAATGTTATTGATCCAAAAAGATGATCTAGCCAGAATAACATTCAAAAGACTATCAGAGATAACTTTTCTCCCATTGAAAACCATTGCGTTTCTTTCAAGCCAAATGGACCAAATAGAGGCAAGGGTTATAATAAGCCAGATTTACCTTGGATCTTTCCAGCAACCAGATCCACCCATTGTGGGAGAAAGTCACCAAAAGATTCTGGTAAACATAAGGATATTCTCCACCATTTTGCAATTCTTGACCAGATTGAACAAGCAATTGGACAATGGAGAAATAGATGATTAATAGACTCAGGTTCTAAAAGGCAAAAGGGACACGCCAATTAATTACTATCAAGAATACCCCTCTTATGCAAGAAATCTTTTGTCGAGACTTTTTTTAGCAAAACTCTCCATACAAATATATCTACCTTTGGGGGAACAAGGTTTCTCCATAAGAATTTAAAGCCAACCGACAGTGGTGAAGAGGAGCATTGAAGTTCTTGTGACTTAATGCATGAGAAGGACACTAAGAAAACACCTTTAGGATCATGGATCCAGATTTTTCGATCACCCGCCACTTTAGAAATCGATACTTGATCTAAAAGGGTAAGAACTAGTCCTCTAAGTCTTTCTCCCAGATCCACAGGTTCCGTCTCCATACCAAATTCCAAAGCCATCTACCTTGGTACCAAAATCCATAATCTTTAACCAAGGCAAGAGAATCAACTGCCAATACGAAAAGATGAGGAAACAAGCTTTTTAAAGACCTATTTGCGACCCAAATATCCAACCAAAACTTGCACAAATCTCCCTTGCCAATGCAAATTCAAACACTTCTAGCAAAATGAGGGAGATATGAGACCTTCATAATGTCTTTCCAAACCTTCAACATATTGACATGAGCAAGGGCTTCAAATGGATAGAGACAATTTCCCAATCCATATTTTGCTTTTACCATTCTTTGCTAGAGAGCTTGGTCTTATGGGTTTAGATGCCAAAGCCACTTATAAAGAAGGCTTTTGTTCCTCAAAGCAATGGATCCTACACCAAAACCCCTAAAAAGCTTTTCTTTCTCTAAAGTATCCCAACTAACTGGACACCAATTATATTTGTCTTCAAACCCGCCCCACATAAACCTTCTCATTAGTGAACTCAAGGTCTTCAATACCCCTTCTGGAACTTTAAACATTGACATGAAGTACAGAGGAAGGCTAGCAAGGGACGCCTTTAAAAGAGTGACCCTACCAGCAAAGGAGAGCAATTTTCCTTTCCATCCCATTATCTTGGTTTTGAATTTGTCGATCACCGGTTTCCAAGTTGTTATTCTATTTGGCTTTGCTCCCAAAGGTAACCTAAGATATGAGAATAGCAGAGAAAAGACACGACATCTAATTACTGCAGCAGTCTTGGAGAGCCAATTATCATCAACATTAATGCCTGCAAGGAAGCTTTTTGAGAAGTTAATTTCCAGTCCTTATACAAAGGCAAAGATCCTTAAGATCCTCTTTATATTCAACAACATATCCCGGTTAGCTTTTACGAAGATCATTGTATCATCTACAAATTGAAGATGTGTGATTTTTGGAAATAATTGAGATGCGGTTCCTCCATCAAGACCATCGAATAGATCAAGATAAATTGTCTTTTTAATAGGTCTTGAAAGCCCTTCAGTAACTATGTTGAAAAGAAAAGGGGAGAGGGAGTCCCCCTGCCTAAGCCCTCTAGTCAGAGCTATTTCATTAGATGGGCACCCATTAATGAGAACGGATACCCTTGCTGAAGATAAGCATTCCATTATCCATTCTCTCCATTTGGCACCAAAGCCCATTTGTTCCATAACCGAGTCCAGATAATTCCATGACACTGAGTCAAATGCTTTGTAAAAATTAATTTTAAACAATATGCCACTGCTCTTAGAAGATTGAAGGGAATGAATAAGCTCATTAGCTACCATAACACTATCCAGGATTTGTCGGCCTTTAACAAAGGCATTTTACTCTTTTGAAATGATGTCTCCCAATACCATTATCAGTCTATTCGTTATGAGCTTCACAATAATTTTATAAAGGCATCCAAGAAGGCTAATTGGTTGAAAATCCTTGACATGATTAGTGCCTATAACCTTTGGAATAAGGGTGATAAATGATGAATTAATGCCTCTTGACAATTTACCAGAGGACCAAAAATTCTGGATCAACAAAAAATATCCCGGCCAATGGTCTTCCAAGCCATCTTGATGAATCCAATATTAAACCCATTAGGACCTGGAGCTTTTGAGCTATCACAACTCCAAACTGCATCCCTAACTTCATCAAAAGAAAAGAGGTGTTCAAGCATATGAACCGAACCCTCAGGTAGCTTTTTGAAAAAGTTTTGGGGGAATTTAGGCCTAACAGGATATTTTTCCTTATAGAGGTCCTTATAAAAGTTTAAAATTTCCTGTCTAATGAGCTTCTGATCACTAACTAGGCTAGAAAAGGTCTTTAGATTCCCAATGAAGTTCTTGGCTCTCCTATTACAAGCAGCAACATGGAAAAACCTTGTATTTCTATCCCCCTCCTTCAGCCACTTAATTCTAGACTTCTGTCTCCAGATGGATTCCTTACACTTAAGCTTATTCCACAAACAATTCAGCAACACATTCCTTTTTTTCCTATAGGTACTTTTTAATCACCTCATGCAAGTCATCATCCTCAAGGCTAACGTCCACTTCATTAACAGCCTTTACTAATTTTTCAACGGCCTAATTGATGTTACCAAAAGAGTTTTTATTCCAGCTTTTTAATTTGGACCTCAAACATCTAAGCTTTTGTAACATACCAAGATTCTGTGAGTCATCAGTTTCCATCCACCATTTGTCAATCAACTGGAGAAAACTAGGTTCCAGCAACCAGCAATCAAGGAATCTGAAAGGCTTGGGTCCCAAATCCAGAGAGGGCTTGGAAAAGATAACAGGGCAGTGGTCAGAGATTTCTTTAGGGAGGCCACTTTGGATGGAATCTGGGAAGCATGACAGCCAGTAACTATTGATTAAAAATCTATCTAATCTACTCTTACCGACCTTATTTCCCTAAGTGAATCTCTTACCTGCTAAAGGTAGATCAATAAGACCAGAACTACTCACAAATCCAAAGAAGGTGTGATTTTTTCTAGATAGTCTTGGCTTCCATCTCTCCTCAGCCTTCAGGACAGCATTAAAATCACCTCCGATGGCTAAAGGGATTAAGGATGAAATAAAAGTATGCAAAGCATTCCAAAGACTTTGCTGAGATTCTTCTGACATTGGAGAGTACACATTGATAATGAGACATTCAACATTAGATGGAAGGATATACCCAGTCACAACAATCCAGCTTACATCCGACATACAATCCATCAAACTAAAGACATCCCTATTCCAAGTAGTCATTATTCCCCCTTGGTTGCCATTTGAATCCATTGCTACCCAATCATGATTAACCGAACCCCACATCTGGTTTGCTACCAAGGCAGAAGGCTTTCTTAATTTTGTTTCCTGCAGAAGCAAAACATCCACATTATTCTTGATCACCAGATTAGATACTACCCTCCTTTTGATCACAGTGTGTAATCCCCTGACATTCCAAGATAATAGATTCATCAAGCAATAGTATAGAAAAGAAACCCCTAATGAAAATCGCAATTAGTATAATTAATTTAAAGGTTCCACTGCCACCCGCCCTTGGAATTTACTGATATCATTGGCCTCCCATGTAAGATCTTCCTCAATTTCCATATTTACCATTTTTTTATGAATTTCTCATTACCTTCAGGCAATATGATGCCCATAAGACTGGCTATTTCCTAGCTTTTTATAGCTTCTAAGAGGGTATAATTATAGTTTGTGCCTTCAGCTTGCCTCAAGAAATGTGAATTACTACTTCTAAAGCACCCATCAAATAAGGATTCACCATCTATCTCTCCCCTTATCGAAGTAGAATGTTCCTCTATCTCCATTTCTTGCTCCTGGTCCCAATCAATCCTTGAGGCTTTACCCTTTTTTTGCTTCTTTTTCTTTTTAATAAGGGAGGGTTGCTGCATCATTGCTTTATCTGGGTTTAAAGAATAAAGAACTCTAACCTTTTTGGTCTTTTTTAACTTCCCTTTATTAAAGGCTTCAAATCCACAGGGCTTCCTATTAGATCCATAAATCACAAGAATGTTGTTGGGGTCCACTGGGTCATCAATATATGAGTCTTTAGTCCCAGACTCTGAGAATCCATCATCAGTCCGAGGAGTTTCATAGCAGTCCCCACATTCTCTTAGCATTAAATGCAGATTATTATTTTGGAGAGGAGGGTCAATAGAGTTCTCTTAAGCCCCATCCCCAGCATTGGGAATTTCACTCTCATACACTTCATTTGCCAAGACTGGAGTGTGGATTTCCAAAGTGGTATCCCTAAATCGAGTAGGAATCTCAGGAGACTATTTCGATGGAGAAAAAGTAGAGGACTTCGTCGGTGAACTTTGGACAACTTGACCTTTACTCCCATCAACAGAGGGAAAAATAATACATGGTTCTTCGATTATTTTCATTGGGAAGATCTTTCCCTTAATTCGAACTTTAATCACCTCATTAATGGTTTCTGACACCGAAGTAGCAAGAAGAACCCTTGCTAGATCAAATCTTACTTTATTCCTTGTGCTATCATCTAGACAAATAAAATTGCCATACAAGGTAGCCATTGTGCTAAAAAAAACTCCACGTTCCATGCATGTAGAGGGACCCCCTCACATCTAATCCAAGCAAATCTTTTAGTGCAAATGTCTATTGGCTCCCATGGCTTAACAATTTTGAACCATTTCGTAAGCCAACTAGGTCCACCTTCTAGCATCACTGTTCTACTCTCAATGGAATCAAATGTTAAAAGAACCAGATTCCCACCCATAGGACGACATATAACATTAAGATAACCCCAGCTCAAAAGGCTATCCTAGATGCTTAAAGAGTTTATAGGATGATAAAGCCAACCTACCAAGCTCTGTTCAAGCCACTTCGTATCCTCTTCAGCCACATTATACTAAAAATTGACAGTTCCCGGCCTATCATTCACTATAATATCATCCCTTATCCCTTCTTCATTTGTCTTCTTAATTCTGACAATATCTGCATAAGTTCTACCATCTCTGGTTATGTATTTTTCAAACTTTCCTTTTTCTAGTTGTTCTTCCAATACCTTTTTATTGCTCTGCACACCAGTCTTCCCATCAAACCTCGCTAGGTTAACCTTGAGCCTGTTTTTTCCCAGCCACAAACCTTCAAGTCTATTTAATACCATCTCAATCTTCTTCACCCCTTCAATAGTTACAAATCCAAACCTTGTACACCTCCTGCTAAGTTTTTTTGCAACGAAGACCCTTTTAACTGTTCCATACCATGAAAAGATTTTCCTGAGACCAAAAGCAGGCCATCTGCTAGGAAGGTTGTCTACAAAGATTTTGAAGGTTCTAGGTTTATATTTGGATTGATCGACATCAAAAGATTGATCAAGACCAGACCTGAAGACGAAGTACCCGAAAGGATTCACAGAGAAGCAGTAGCCCGAGGACGATGAAGATCCAGGGCCTGAGGATGGGGAAATGGTGTCGCCGGATTGGAATATACTTCAGGGGTGGGGTCGCCAACTGGGGGTAGAGAGAACGCCATATGGTTATTAGTTAACTATTTTAAAACTTAATTATTTCTCATCAATTCCTTTATTAAAACAACTAAAACATAGAATTGAAAATAAATTTTATCTCTTATTTTTATGTTTGAAATAAATGAATAAAAAAATTTATTTCTATTTTATTTTTCAAAATATCCTCAATACCAATTTGATGAGTTTTTCGATAATAACTCTCAATAATAAGTAAAAAAATTAGATAAAATTTATATGCCACCAAATTAATTTTATATTTTTATGTGATGGACTGCAGACATTTTTAACATTGAATCAAGTTTACAACATACAAGTGACCTACTATAATAAAAAAATACCCTTCTTGACATTTAAATTAATTTACCATCAAAATTCTATTAATTTAAAATGTAGTAATATTAGATGTTTAATATTTTTAGAGCATTTCAATTAAATAAATTTATCTATAATTCTATTAGAACTATCTAACATATTCATTTTTATTAAAAAAAATTAAGTTTTATATTTTTTATATTAAAAAATTAATAATAAGTTGTTATTATTATTGTTATTATCAGGATTACTTTGTTTAAATTTTATTACTTTGAATAATAATAATAACAGTAAAAATAATGATGATGATATTTATTATAACCATGTTAATAGATTTTTAAAAAAATAAAAATTGATTTTAAAAAATAAACACTGAATTGTTATTCTCAAAAATATATGAACAAAAAAAAATATATATTTGAATAGTATATGGTGATAACATTTGAAAACAACAATTTAGTATATATACTACAATAAGGGTATTATAGTTTTTCAAAATTTGGCTTCTTAAAAATACATACTTTATTTGTAAATTCCATCACTTTTGATGGAATTTGGTGAAAGTATAATAAATTTCATGAAATTCTTCCTTTTAATATCATTGGTATCATTTTTCAACAGAGTATCGATTTCTTCATTTATCGCCAACTGTCGCTCGGGTTCATGATTACGCTTCTTTTGCTTAACTTGTAACACCCGTATCACATCTATCACTGTTCCGGAACGTCATAGGCTAAAATTTTTTTTTCCAACTAAATTTCTTATAAATTATTTTTCTTACTTTAAGACTTTTAGGGTTATAACTTAAGTTCAGTAATTCGGTAAAGGTTCACCGACGACCTATAACTGTCCAATTTACTATGAATTTAATAAAATTTTTGCAATATAATGGTTGTAGATGGTACTAATCCCCTGAAAAGCAGATAATTCACACAGTCTCTCAGAGGCACAATACAATACTATAACAATCACATTCATCCATTTCAAATCACACATATACCAAACATAATTCATCATCATAATCCTTCATTAATACAACTTCTGTTCGCATATTACATATCCAAAATATTAACTTTATATACATGCCAAAATGTTAATGACAAAAACATCTAAAAGAAGTCTTGCAAAGTGTATTTTTGCTCCCGCTCTTGAGTACCTACATGCAATAATAATTACGCGCTGAGCACTAAACATGCTCAATAGTAACTAATAATTGATACATTTCCTGCAATTACATACAAAATTTTAAAACAACCCATTTTATCACAATCACATAGAATCATTTATTTGCTTATTAAAACACTAAATTTAAGTTATTTACAATATTATTAAATTTAGATTAATTTTAGTCTTTAAGCTCTCAATTAGTATACATTAAGTCATTTAATACTTATTTTGATATTTTTATGCAAAATTTCAGTTTAGTTCCTTACGACAATAAAACTTCATTTTTAAGCAATTTAACCACTAATTGACTATTTTACCCTTAATTAAGCAATTTTTAATTGATTTGCTTAATTTCTACACTTTTGAAAAAAATTACTATTTTGCCCCTAAACTTTCATTTTCCTTCACTTTGGTCCCTTTTCACTTTTAATTGTCATTTCTCATTATCTTTTCACATTTTTAGTATTTTTCTTTTATTATGCCCCTAGTACAGATTCGGCAGAAAATCTCAAACTGGATACACGAAATGTGAACCCCATGGGCCACCACTAATAGAGAAATGATCTCCAAGGAACCATTTCTCATAGAGCACTGCACTTTATACTTTCACTTTACACCGAAGCTATGGAGATCAGAGATCCTACCCATAGCAAAGCAAGTCGTCATGACTTGCATCGCCTTAAAGGTATTTCTATGGCTAACCAATTATATCTTGAACTAATTTTTACTGCCTGACTATTTCTAAGGATACGGTTACAATTATTTCATTAACATTTTTAATTTCGAAAAATTTATCGGTTGAATTTTTATTTATTTTTAAAGGAATGTGAATTAATTTCATATTAATTTACAAACTTTTACCTTTTTACTTAATTATTCATTAATAAGTCAATATTTTCTACTATACATATTCACTTTTATTTCTCAAAATAATTCTAATAATTCAAATAAATTCTATAAAAAAAATCATAAATGCATTATTTTACATTTACTACCATTTTTCACTTATTTTACGAATTGTTCCACAATAAATCATAAATTTTACTATATACATACACATTAAAATAACTTAAAAATTCTCAAATTAATTCCAAAAATTCTTTAAAAATTCATAGGCACTAATTATTAGACTTAGGGTTAATTTGAACTATTATTTATTAAATTCATGTAAAATTCCATCAATTTTCCTTAGAGATTATTTCGGCCACCTATAACAATTCACCCTAAAATTTTTTTTCTTCACTTTAAACATTCAATTAGTCTTTTACATGGTTTAATTTCTTTTTTCTCACACCAGTTGCAATATTTAAACAATTTAACAATTTTTACCCTAATTATATAAAGGAATTAAATTCAAAATTATAGAAAATGTAAAGATTTCTTAGTCACTTATAATTTTTCCTTGCTTTAGGAAGCCTAAACCTCATTTTTCTTACCTTTGTCCCTTGTCAATCTTTCTCCTTCTTCCTCACCTACCATGGTTGGCCAAATAAGCTTAGTAACCCTTATTTTTTTGACCTCTAATGCAAAAATTGAGCTTATATTTGAACTCTACACCTCAAAATCTATGAGAAAATATTAAAGAATTAATTAAATCAACTAATTTCTTGAAGTTTACCTTAAATCATTTTTCCTTTCCTAACTTGATTTCTCCATTTTCTTTGCTCAAATCAGTCAATAGAGACTACCTTAGAGATCTAGAGAGATGGAACTTTAATTCTTATGTTGGAAAACAAGTGAGTTTGGAGTGGATTGAAGAAGAATCAAAGGGAGAGAGAAGAGAGAAATGGTTCGACCACTTGAGGAAAAGAGAGGGGGCTAGGAAAAAATCTAGAGTTCTCTTAGATTTTCCATCCCTTAAATATCTCTCATATGGGCCCAAAATTGGGCCTAATAGGTGGGCTTAGCCCAAGTTCACTTAAAGGCCCATTTTAGGCCATTTAAAATTCTTCCACTTCTAACCATCAAATCACTCCAAAATTAATTTAATCACTCTTATCAAATCAAAAATAGATAGTACAAAAATTTTTGGCTCAATCGAAGTCCGTTATCGATCCGATTCAAACTTATCGATCCGATTCGATAACTGCCGATATCACTGAAAAATTCAATTCTTATTACCAAAATATTCTACATAAAAATTCATGAAAACATGCAAAATCTAATAATTTTTGAAGTTTATTTACTATTTTTAAAAATTTATGAAAAATTAAATTACCTTCCCTAGCAGGCAAATTGACTTGCTATCTTTTTCATATTTTTGACCTTTTGAGATCCATTTGATCTCGATTTTACTTTAAATATCAATTCCGAACTTATCATGATCAATACTTTTCGATGATCCAATAAAATATTTTTGACTTTCGGATGTACTTTTCGATCCGAAAAGCACTATTCACCATCAAAAAGTACTATTCATGCTTGATCCAGTGTTGAGGCCATTATATTTCTCTCCTACTAAAAGAAATTTCATCCTCGAAATTTATCTAAACTGAAAAGTAGAGGATACTGCTATCTCATCGTTGTCTCCGGTTCCCATGTAACTTTCTCTACATTATGGTGATACCATAAGACCTTCGCCAACGGTATCTGCTTATTCTGGAGCTGTCAAAATTTTTTAACCAAAATCTTTATTGGCTTTTCCTCATAGCTCATATCAGTCTGAATTTGTATCTCATCTGGTGCTATCACATGACTCGGATCAAACCTGTATCGACGAAGCATAGACATATGGAAGACATCATGTATCTTCTCCAAGACATATGGTAGCTTCAATCTGTAGGCTACGGGATTCACTTACGAAAATATCTCATATGGACCTATAAACCTAGGGCTTAACTTGCCCTTCTTGCCAAATCTCAAAACTTTCTTCCACAGAAATACCATCAGAAAAATCTTATCTCCAACCTAAAACTCAATATCTCTTCTCTTCAGATCTGTATATAATTTTTGATGGTCCATTGCTTCTTTCAATCGACTTTTAATGATCTATTTTTTTTTCAAAGTTGCTAATCAAATCTGAACCCAAAAGCTTCCTCTCACTTAGTTCAATCCAGCACAAGGGAGTTTTGCACTTCCTGCCATATAATGCTTCAAAATGAGCCATTTTCAGACTAGATTGATAGCTATTATTGTAGGCAAATGATAATGGTGATTTATATGATATTTAAATATATTTTTAGGTGTTTAATTGAGTTAATTTTTTGTTAATAAGGTTGAATTTGAGTTTAATTGGTTAATTTTATGTTTTTAGAGTTAATTATAAATTTTGGTATTTTTCAGGTATATTTTGCTAGAAAAAGGACTTAATTGTAAAAAGGCAAAAAGATTTGGGCCAAAACTGTGAATTTAAAAAATTCATGTTAATTAGTGATCGTGAGGTCCAGAAGTTCAATATATGGCCACATGAAGAAAGCTAAGAAGAGATGAGTGGCCGTGCGTCATTAGTATTAGAATTGTGCATGGCCATGTGAAACACAAAGGAGAATTATGCACGGCCACGTGAAGAAAAGTTTAAAGGAAGTCTAGCTGAGGAAGAGGAGAAGGAGGAGGAGGCACTATTGGTGGAGGTACCTGCTATTGTGGAACCTCTTGTTGCCCAACATTACTGGAGGCCTCACTCCTATTATCTCCAACCTTACGGCTTTGTTCTCCATACATCTTTTCACTACAAAGCAGAAGGGAGCAAGAATACATTAATTCCAAAACATCATTTCAAAATAACAATTGGCATTTATATCCATATTTAAATCAAGCATTACACCCACTCCGATCTTAGAACCGTTTAAACCACTTCTTTGATACCACTAAATATAATACCCTTATCACATCGATCACTGTTCCGGTATGTCATAGGCTGAAATTTTTTTTCCAACTAAATTCCTCATAAATTATTTTTCTTACTTTAAAACTTTTAGGGTTATAACTTAAGTTCGGTAATTCGGTAAAGGTTCACCGATGACTTATAACTGTCCAATTTACTATGCATTTAATAAAATTTTTGTAATATAACGGCTGTACATGGTACTAGCCCTCTGAAAAACAGATAATTCACACAGCCTCTTAGAGGCACAATACTATAATTCGTCCATTCCAAATCACACATATACCAAACATAATTCATGATCATAATCCTTCATTAAGAAAACATCTGTTCACATATTACATATCCAAAATATTAACTTTATATACATGCCAAAATGTTAATAACAAAAACATCTAAAAGAAGTCTTGCAAAGTATATTTTTGCTCTCGCTCCTGAGCACCTGCAAGCAATAATAACTACGCGCTGAGCACTAAACATGCTCAGTGGTGACTAATAATCGATACATTTCCTACAATTACATACAAAACTTTAGAATAACCAATTTTGTCACAATCACATAGAATCATTTATTTGCATATTAAAATACTAAATTTAAGTTATTTGCAATATTATTCAATTTAACTTAATTTTAGTCTTTAAACTCTCAATTAGTATACATTAAGTCATTTAATACTTATTTTGACATTTTTAAGCAAAATTTTATTTAGTCCTTGACAACAATCAAATTTTATTTTAAAGCAATTTAACCACTAATTGACTATTTTACCCTTAATTAAGCAAATTTTTAATTGATTTGCTTAATTTCTACACTTTTGGATAAAATTACTATTTTACCCCTAAACTTTCAATTTCTTTCACTTTGGTCCCTTTTCACTTTTAATTATCATTTTTCATTATCTTTTCATATTTTTAGCATTTTCCTTTCATTATGCCCCTAGTACAGACCCGGCAGAAAATCTTAGATCGGATACACGGAACGTGAACCCCATAAGCCACCACTAATAGAGAAATGATTTCCAAAAAACTATTTCTCATAGAGTGTTGCACTTTACACTTTCACTTCACACTGAAGCTATGGAGATCGGAGATCCTACCCATAGCAAAGTAAGTCGCCATGACTTTTACCGCAGTAAAAGTGTTCCTATGGCTAGCTAATTATATCCTGAACTAGTTTTTACTGCCTAACTATTTCTAAGGGTACGATTATAATTATTTCATTAACCTTTTTAATTCCAAAAAAATTATTGGTTGACTTTTCATTTCTTTTTGAACGAATGTTAATTAATTTCATATTAATTCAATAACTTTTACCTGTTTACTTAATTATTCATTAATAAGTCAATATTTTCTACTATACATATTCACTTTTATTTCTCAAAATAATTCTAATAATTCCAATAAATTCTTTAAAAATTCATACATGCATTATTTTATAGTTACTACCATTTTTCACTTATTTTATAAATTGTTCCAGAATAAGTCATAAATTTTACTATATACATACACATTAAAATAACTTAAAAATTCTCAAATTAATTTCAAAAATTCTTTAGAAATTCATAGCCACTAATTATTAGACTTATGGTTAATTTGAACTATTATTTATTAATTTCATGTAAAATTCCATCAATTTTCCTTAGAGATTATTTCGGCCACCTATAATAATTCACCCTAAAATTTTTTTTCTTCACTTTAAACATTCAATTAGTCTTTTACATGGTTTAATTTCTTTTTTCTCACACTAATTGCAATATTTAAATAATTTAACAATTTTTACCCTAATTACATAAAGGAATTAAATTCAAAATCATAGAAAATATAAAGATTTCTTAGTCACTCACAATTTTTTTTTGCTTTAGGAAGCCTAAACCTCATTTTCCTTGCCTTTGTCCCTTGAAATTATTTCTCCTTCCTCACCTACCATGGCCAGCCAAACAAGCTTAGTAACCCTTATTTTTTTGACCTTTAATGCAAAAATTGAGCTCATACTTGAACTTTACACCTCAAAATTTATGAGAAAATATTAAAGAATCAATTAAATCAAATAATTCCTTAAAGTTTACCTTAAAAAATTTTACCTTTCCTAACTTGATTTCTCCACTTTCTTTGCTCAAATCAGCCAATAGAGACTACCTTAGGGATCTAGAGAGATGGAACTTCAATTCTTATATTGGAAAACAAGTGAGATTTGGAGGGGATTGAAGAAGAATCAAAGGGGGAAGGAAGAGAGAAGTGGTTCGACCACTTGAGGAAAAAAGAGGGGGCTGGGAAAAAATTTAAAGTTCTCTCATATTTTTTATCCCTTAAATATCTCTCATATGGGCCCAAATTTGGGCCTGATAGGTGTACTTAGCCCAAGTTCACTTAAAAGCCTATTTTAGACCATTTAAGGTCCAATAAAAATTATCCCACTTTCAACCTTCAAATCACTCCAAAATTAATTCCATCACTCTCATCACATCAAAAATAGATAGTACACAAATTTTTGGCTCAATCGAAGTCCGTTATTGATCTGATTCGATAACTGCCAATATTACCGAAAATTTTAATTTTTACTATAAAAATATTTTACATAAAAATTTATGAAGACATGCAAAATATGATAATTTTCAGAGTTTATTTGCTATTTTTAAAAATTTATGCAAAATCAAATTACCTTCTCTACCAGGAAAATTGACTTACTATCTTTTTCGTACTTTTGATCTTTTGAGGCCCAATTTATCTCGGTTTCACTTTAAATTTCAACCCAAAACTCACCATGATCAATACTTTTCGATGATTCAATAAAATATTTTTGATTTTTGTGTGTACTTTTCGGCCCGAAAAGCACTATTTACCATCGAAAAGTACTGTTCATGGTTGATTCGGTATTGAAACCATTACATAACTAGCCTGTAGCTTGGTTGTATACTCAATGAGTGAGATATGACCTCAAGAGTGATGCCAATGATATCTGAAGGTTTCCAGGCAAACACATCTACATAAGAGGACAAGACTGCTAGTAATGACTTCATATCCGAGCTAGTTTTTCCTGAGGCTAGTTTTACCACTATTCCTAATGGTAGCTTTACTTTTTGTAATGAATTTATAGGTTCTATCTTTTGAGCAGAGTCAATAAGAACATTTGACATATCTACCGGTAGTGTCTGATTAGTCTTTTTCAATATAGCAACATATTTCCTAAGCAACTGTCTATTTTTAATGAAGTATCATCGTTCCTTCTAGGGTTGGAATCTTTAAGATTAATTTCTACATAGAAATGTAAGTATCTACCTCAGCTAAAAGAGGTCGGCCAAAAATTACATTATAAGATAATCGCATATTTCCCACCATAAAACATGTTATGCAGGATGTGACTACTGAGTCATCTCCAAGCTATAAGGGTAAGGTGATCAAACCTTCAACCTTAACAGGCTACCTTGAGATACCAATCAATAGTATAGTAACTTCCTCAAATGAGCTTGGCATCCCTAAGGCTTTTAAGGCTTGTAAGGTGATTAAATTGATCGCACTCCTTATGTTAACCAACATTCTTTATACCAAATAATCTCCAATCATCGCTTCAACTACCGGTGCACCATTATGCGATAATTGAGCATGCTTTCTACCCTTTAATAAAAATTAAGTGACATTTATTGACACGAGTGAACTTATTTCGAGCGTGAAAACTTCTGTAGCTTTGCACTTTTTAGAGTCACTGAACATATCATAATATTTCCCTCCTACAAAAACATGAATTATTTCTACTGGTGCTTTCTTACTATTGCTTCCTTTCCCTTTGTCTGATGTCAAGGTGGTAACCACCGATCATCACCCTTAGCCCCTTTAACAAACTACTTGAGTTCCCCTTTCTTGATTTGATACTCTATCTCCTTTTTAAGCTATCTGCAATCATTGATCTCATGCCCTTTTCCTTGTGGAAAGTGCAGTAAAAACTCTAGTACCTATTCGGATTCTCCCTTATAGACTTTGGCTAAGTAACTTGATCATTCTTCTTCATCCGATATAAGATTTTTTGCTAGGGAAGCATTAAGTTGGTGAAATGCTCTTCATTTTGACTATTTAAGTACATCTTCAAAATCGCATACATTATGTTTGAGCCCCCATAGCTCGGGAACACCCCTTCTTGAACTACCTTTTTCTGACCTGTCTACCCAGAGCTTTTGTTATCTTCACTTTCTTGTGTGTTGTTACTTAAACCATCGAGCTTCATCCATCCGAATATATTTGTGAGCTTGAGTCATAAGCTTAGTGAAATCAGATGGAGGTTTCTTACTCAAAAGTCACTAAAATGCTGACACCTGGTATTCCTTCTTAGCGATTCTAATGCTTCAACAATCTATCTTCAAAAAACCTTTCAAACTCATCCATTGTTAAAGTGATTATTGGCAACGGAGTCAAGAATGACGATGTCGGGTTTTCAATATTTGGGGTCACATTTGTAGTAGTAGTAGTTTGAGGTGGTGCCTGCGTAACCAGATTTGAGAATGTTGCCAGAAAGGCTTGAGCAAGTTGTGGGATAAGGCCAGGTATAGGAATTATGGGGATTACAGAAGGCAGGTTAGCGATTGGGAGATTGGTGGAGGCACCTTGGGGAGTAGATTCCAGTGTTGGAAAAATAGGTAAATGTAGAAGTTGTGGTGTAATGCTTCGATTGTTCCCAATCTAGATGTTTGGAGTGTCTTGATCTTGAGGATCCATGGCTTTTGGGGATAGTTTTCCATGCTCACCGCACCAAATGATAACAATTTGGTTTTACCGGGTTGTTATCAAAGTCCAACTTGAACCACAATGTCCCGCATGACCTTCAAGGTACCCAAAAATAGAGAAATTTTGATGGATTTTTCAATGGGGATAACCTCTTATGGTTAAGTCAGTAAAAATCTAAATAGTGTGTCTCATAGTAAAATTGGACAAAATAGAAAAAAAAATATCTGATACCCTATTTATTTATAGGGATAAAAGTACTGCTTTAGCTAGGATTCCTAGTATTTATAGGATTCCCATTAAAAATATGTATAATCTGATCATTATTAATATAGGATAAAAGTTTTACCTTCTTTAGATAATTATTAATACGTGTTTAAGTGTAATTTTTTAAAACAACATCGCTGAGCAACTAGTTCGGATTGGGGGCTAATCGAATGTCATGTGAACCAGGCTACTTAAGGAAATATAGATACATGGTCCGGTTACCTATATATATATATATATATATATATATATATATTAATTTATTATTTTTTTAAACAAATTTTGAATTTGTTATTAGTTCACTCTATTTCATTCTCAAATATTTCGTATCCTATTTTTTCTAAAAATTCTTAATTGTTAATGATGAATTTTTATTGTAACTAGTTAGGCACGTGATAAATTATATGTTTATCCACCTTTTAAAAAATAATTAAGTATATACTGTAAGGTTTTAATTTTAGAGCGCTTTCTAATAATAAATGGTTAATTTATTACAATAATAAAAAGAATAATTCAGTGTAAAACATTTTCGCCTCTTTTTATGCTTTTATATATAATATAGATTTTGCAGTTAATTATGCACTAAATTCTACAACCAAGCAAATTAAAATTTTGAAAAAGTGTTTCTCACAATAATATGGAGCAAAATGATGACAAAATAATAATTGCTAACTAATTAAGTCTAGATGTAGATTTTGAGACAACACAAGACAATGAAATGAAAAACAAGATTGAAGAACTCTTTTTATAATAGTTTGGGACAAAGTTAAGAATAAAATAATGGAGTCATTTGAAGGAATGAACAAAAAAAAAGTTGTGATTTCTATATTCTCTTAATTTTCACTCATATAATGTTGCTTACAAGGAATTAAGAAAATACTATATTATTCAGTCAAATTTTAGTGAGTAATTATTAAATTGATTAATGGATTAAAACTAAAAGTATATATATCATCACTGTAAATGTTGAAAAATGGACTAATAAATTAATTTAACTTTAAAAATTAGCTCATTGCATGAGTGATTCTTCAAATTATTATAACAAAAAAACACTTTATTCTTATAATAAATATATATAAATACTTAAACACACTCTTATAGGACCAAATGCATATAGAAAATCTAAAATTTAAAATGTAAAATTTGAAAAATTAGATATTTGCAGTCGATGTGGTATTACTTCAACACTAAATTAAGAAAAAAAATGAATTTAATTCAATTTCAAAACTTAGTGATAACTATGGAAAATACATTCTTAAAGGCCCAATTAATGTAGTCCAATAACATTTGGGATGGCCCAAGTCCACTAATAAAAAGGCAAAGCGTGAGCTGAAAGATAACACATGGAAGCGTGGTATCCGACCAGACTGATGGGACAGCCTGTCCTATCAATCCACTGGCACAAGCCAATGCCTGTACTCTCCATCTACTTCCTGTCACATCGCCGCTCACCTACTCTGACTGCTGGTTATCACCCCCCAAGGTACTCAAGTACCCCTCAAAATAACTCCTATAAATAGCCTAAAACACGACGGCTCCAGTTATTGAAATCTTGAGACTTTCTCTCTCCTTTTAAACATTCTCACTCTAAAGCTACCAACTTAAGCTTCGGAGTGCTAACGCCTGAGTCCGACTGGGCACTCCCTTTTGCAGGTCCAACCGTCCGACCAACCTTTCGACTGCCAGTTCTTCTTCTCACAAGATAAAGATATTTTAAGCTTTATCATTTGGTGCTTTCGTTGAGATGAAATGGCAGGTTCAAGATCCAATGAGCACGAAGCCTCGGGAGAGTATAATCACCATAGTCAGGGCAGATCTAGGCTCTCAAAAAGAAGAAAGGGGTTTCCCAGGTCCTCTATTTGGGGTGACCTTCTCCCAGAATTTAATGATGTAGCCATACGGCAGCCAAAAGATACCCCTATTACCATTAGGGACATGCACGCCATCCTCAGTGATTTCACAAAAAGCATAGTCCAAATTTTGAAAAAGGGAAAGATGCCCAGAACTTATGAAAGAAGTCACGAAACGGATTTCATGACCGAAGACTTCGAAAAGAGGAGGAACAAGGGGATTTCCATCAATGAACCAAGAGCTCATGATGGTAGGAGGATGAGGACTAGAACCCCAGGTAGATATGACAAGGGGAAAGGCACAGGGTCCTCAACCAGGGATTCCTCATACATCCTTAGTAGATCATCCACTTCGTCCATAGGGAATGATTTATCTTTCATGTGTATCCCAAATCGTAGCTGAACGAGGGGGCGGAGGGATGAACTTGCTCCAGCTGCCATGAGCAAAGAGGACAGGTGGTTCAAGTAGAAGCTCAGGAACTTTGGCTTGACAGGCTCCAAGAAAGGAATGTTAGAGGATCACACTTATGGCAACACGGCCTCCCATTTTGCAGGGAAATCACGGAGTCAGAGCTACCTCTTAGGTGGCGAGACGTGATAATGGACAGGTATACAAGTAAGACCAACGCCTCTACACATCTTGCAGAATATCAAACAAAAGTGCAGGTATACACCTACGATGAAAGGATCGCCTGCAGGATATTCCCCACCACAATGGGAGGAGACGCTCTCACATGGTTCCATGAGCTCCCGCAGGGGTCGATCACCTTTTTTCGACAACTAAATGAGTTGTTCATTACACAATTCATTGTACAGATGCGGGCGCCAAAATTCATGAGTGATCTGTACAACCTCTATCAGAGGACCGATGAAAGTCTCTGAGACTACATCGATAGATTCCAAGCTAAAATGTCGGAGGTGAGGAATGTAAGCGTGGAAATGGCATCCACCGCCCTAGCCAATGGCACTGCTGATAGGCCATTGTTTGAGTCAATTACGACAAGGCCGCTAACCAGATTTTCCAATTTGATGGAAAGAGCTAGGCAGCACATCCAGTTGGATGACGCCATCAAAGGGTGAACTGGACCAAAAAGATGGATGAGAAGACCAGAAGAACCCGGAACCATAACAAATACTGCAAGTTCCACAGGGACGTTGGTCATACAACCGACGAATGTTATCAGTTGAAAGAAGAAATTGAACGGCTCGTGCAAAGGAGAACCCTCAAGAGGTTTATAGGTCCGACTCGAGAGGCAAGTCCCTGTAAACAATCAAACCATAAGAAAGATGACTCTGACGAGGAAGATGATGACGACGAGCGGAGAAAGCCAAAAAATGCAGACCCACGCTGACCTTATGTCGGTGTTATAAATATGATCACTGGCGGGTCGACCTATGGAGAAGATCTCTCTAGAAAAAGAAAGGGCAATGGCGTTTATGTCTCTCAAACATCCGAATGGCCAGCCCCAGTCACCATATCCTATGAGGATGCTCGGGATGTAATGTTTCCTCATGAGGATGCCCTTGTCGTCAAGGCACGGATTAATAATTTCGACGTAAAAAGGATATTGGTGGATAATGGGAGTGCAATGAACGTGCTTACATTGCAAGCTTATAGAGCGATGGGGTTGCCAGTCGAAGAGCTCAAACTGAATGTAATGCCACTAATCGAATTAGGCAATGCCACAGTACCAGTGGTAGGGTCAGTTGATTTGTTCGTCGAGCTCAGCCAAGAAGCTCTTGTCCATGCCTGCAAGGTAACATTTATGGTTATTGATATGGTTTTTACTTATAACGCCATTTTTGCCAGGCCTCTATTATTTCAAACTGGGGCAGTCACTAGCATCCGTTACATGGTGATGAAAATTCCAACAAGAGGAGGTGTCGCCATCCTGAGGGGCGACCATAAGGCATTAAGGAAGGCTTATATTGCCATGAACAAACACCATAAAGAAGCCATATTGGTAGAATCAGGTTTGGAATAACTTAAGCAGGCGAAGGAACCAATAATGGATCCTACAAAAGAAGTCGAGACTAGGACGCTCGCAAAAGGCAAGGTTGTCCAAATTGGCACTAGCATGAGCACAGAGGTCGAAGAGGCTGTCATGCAAGTATTGATGATCAATCAGGCATCTTTTGCTTGGAAGCCAGAAGACATCACCAGGATCGACCCCAATGTGATCACCCACAAACTCAACGTGGATCCAGCTTGCATGCCGGTCAGGCAAAAATTTCAAAGGCATGCTCCTGATCGTAGGAGATTTATCTCCGATGAGGTAGACAGGTTGCTGAAAGCGGGAACAATTCAAGAAGTTAACTACCCCGAATGGCTAGCCAATATTGTTCTGGTCAAAAAGAAATTGGGAAAGCTGCAAATGTGTGTTGACTTTATGGACCTTAACAAAGTATGCCCAAAAGACAGCTATCCCCTGCCCAGCATAGACCAGTTGGTGGACGCCATTGCGGGTCACACAATCTATTCCCTCCTTGATGCATATGCTGGATATCATCAAATTATGATGTGGTTACTAGATCAGGAAAAGACCAGCTTTATCACGGATGACGATACCTTTTGTTACAAAGCCATGTCATTCAGATTGAAAAACGCAGGCGCTATATATCAGCGCTTAATGAATAAAATTTTCAAAGATCAAATCGAGCAGCACGTGGAGGTCTACGTAGATGATATGATTGTCAAAAGCAAAAGCCTTGAAGAACATCCTACCGATTTGGCAAAAATTTTCAACACACTAAATAAGTTTCGGATGAAGCTCAATCCTGATAAATGCATTTTTGGGGTGCCCTCAGGCAAATTTTTAGGCTTTATGGTCTCTTAAAGGGGCATTGAAGCCAACCCCGATAAAATCAAGGCAATCTTGGAAATGCAGCCACCAAACAGTGTGAAGGACATTCAAAAACTGAATGGCCGAATAACAGCTCTTAGGCAGTTCATCTCCTCCTTAGCCAAACGATACACCCCTTTCTTCAAGAAATTAAGGAAGAACGAAACCTTCAACTGGGACGCTAATTGCCAGCAAGCCTTCGATGAGCTAAAAAAGTTTCTCACCAATCCCCCTTTACTCAGCCGGCCGCTTTCAGGTAAAAATTTATACTTATACTTATCAACTTCTGGTGAACCTATTGCAGGTGTCCTGGTTAGGGAAGAATGAACCCAGCAACTGCCTGTTTACTATGTGAGCCAAGTGCTCAGAGGCCCAGAATTGAAAAAAGGTCCAGTCGAACAACTTATCATCGCCCTTATGATGTGCACAAGGAAGCTGAGACAATACTTCGAAGCACATACGATAGTCGTCCGATCGGGTCAACCAATCAGAAAAATTCTCCAGACCCCGGATTTGAAGGGAAAAATGGTGGGATGGACAATTAAGCTTCAGTCGTGGGACATGAGGTACGAACCCAAGAAAGCAATCAAGGCTCAAGCTTTAGCAGATTTCATCGCTGAATTTGCTGGCGAGGAAGTGATCGATCACCCGCAACCCGTAAAATGGAAAATGATCATAGATGGGGCTGTGAATGACAGCAAATGAGGTGCAGGAATCGTAATAATGGGCCCCTTGGGCATTGTTATCAGGTACGCAATAAGACTCAGTTTTAAAATTTCAAATAACATGACAAAGTACGAAGCCCTTTTGCATGGATTGAGGCTGCTTCATGCCATCTGACCAGACTCGGTCGTCATCAAAAGCGATTTCCAGCTCGTGACGAGCCAGGTCTTAGGCACCTTCGAGGCCAGAGAAGCCAACATGATTTGATACCTGAAAAAGGTCAAAGCGACATTCAAGATGCTAGAAGAAGGCGGATCCGAATGGGTCCTACAAAGGGTGCCAAGAGATCAAACTATAGTAGTCGATCGGCTTGCCAAAATGTCTGCTTCCGAACAAGGAATGGTGGAGGAAATATAACCATCATTGACCAACCAAACTCCTCCTTAGACGAACCAGAAATGATGGAAATTGAATCAGTTCAGGAAACATGGATGAGCTCCATCAAACGATACCTACAAACAGGGCAGTTGCTCGAAGATAAGGCGAAAGCCTGAAAGGTATCTCGTAAATATTTAAATTATTCTGTTATTAATGGTGAATTATTTAAAAAAGCTTTCAGTCACCTCTGGCTCAAATGCGTAACGGAGGAGGAAGGAGACTATATCTTAAGGGAAATCCATGAGGACATTTACGAAGCACATGAGGCTAGTAGGGCCATGACACGAAAGGCATTCCAAACTGGATACTATTGGCCGAGCATCTTCAAAGATGCCCAAGAAAAGATGAGAAGATGCCAGCAATGCCAAATACATGAAAGAGTCATCAGGCAGCCGACAACAGACCAGAGTCTGATCGGATCTACCAAAAATGTGTGCTGCCTTTTTATTTTCTTTTCCTTTGAATTTTGTTTTTCTTTGAGTTAATTATACTATATTTTAAGTTTCTCAGTGATTTACCTTACTTTTTGAAAGAAATTGTTTGCCTTCCAACATACATATTGAATTAAGGCCAATTTTAATTTAGAATTTACTGAAAATACTTTTGATCTACTTGTCATTTTAATTCTATGTAATTTATTATATAAATTGAGGATTTGATCTATATTTTTATCCTGTAGGCTTACTGAAAAGTCTGGTATTACTGTAAATTTTATTTTTATATACTAAATTTTCTGATACTGCTTCTAATATGGCATCTATTAGATCATTTAATATTCTATTGTTCATACAAAATAATTGAATAGTATTATCTATTCCTTATCTAAAATGTGCTTTGATTATTATTTATATTGCTCCTGAATATAAATTTTTATATATGTTTTTATCCGTAATTTGGATAAAGCTTTATTTATTTCTTTCTTATTAATTAATGGTATTACTGTAGTTCCTTTAGCCTGATATATATATGTGGTTGATTTATAATGCTTAGCGATATAAGTTGGTTTATATAATCTATTAAACTATCTTCTTTTAAATATATCTTCATCTTTAGTATTTAATCTATGATTATTTAATTTATCAAATTTTTCCTTGTCAAATATTTTATTATAACTAAAAATATTATTATTATCTATAATTTTGTGATCTTCGTTATCTGAAATCATTCTTCTTCAATTTATGTTTCTGAATCAGATTCAAAGTTTGATTCTGATTTATTTTCTAATTCTGAACAATAGTTATCTAAGTTAGAATTTTTTAAATCATATTGAGAATCTATTTCATATATACTTTAATTTTCTGATATTTCACTATATTCTATTGGTTCATAATTTTGTTCGATTAAATCCTCATATATCATATATGCCTTATGATTTTTCTTATTTCTTCATTTAGGACATTCATATGCATGATGTCCTTTTTCTTTACATATCCAACAAGTACATTCTTTAGGATTTTTCTTACTAAATCTTTGATTTTTTTTCTAAAATATCTTCTTTTGTTAAATTTATTCTTCTTAAGAGATTGAAATTTTCTTTTATATATATTTTTAAACTTTGGTTTATAATTTTTTTTTTGACATTTTATATTTATTATATCTTTTATTTCTATCATAACATTTCCAACGTGTTGGTTCAGCTAAGATTGGACAACATAATCCTCTTTTAACTGCTCTTTTTATTTTTTCTACTTTTATATGCTTGATTACACATTTTGGTTATTCTTTTAAATATATATGTTTGATAAGATCTAATGTTTCTTCTAATATTTCATTATTATTTTGTATTTCATTGAATAATTTTAATCCCTATGATTTTTGTAATGCCCCCACATTTTTGCAATTTCCATTCATGACATGTTTAGAGTGTGAATAGTTAACTTAGATTGAGTTTAGGAGTAATAAGAGTTGAGTAGAATAGAAAATTTAAAAAGAATGTACCGTTAATCGTGCCCAAGCCGAAAAACCTGAGAATGGATGACCTAGTGGGCAGTATGAGTTTAATATAAAATATGAAAGTACATGTTAAATGGAGTAAAGTGGTATAATTCGAGTAAAAATTGAGGTCAAATAGGCCTCCAAAAGGGTAAACAAAGAAAAATTTCCTAAGTTGGCGTAAGTTCGACTAGAAATTTTGACTAAATTTTTGGAGACCTTAGAGATCTTCGATTGCCTTCATATCTTATATACATGTCATAAATAGTGTAGTGACACTCAAGGGACTAGAAAATAGCAATTCTACCAAATATGTAATTTCTAGTCTCGGACGCGCTGCATAAGCCGTCGAAGCTAAAAGTATATCGAAAAAAATTCAGAGTGAATTGAAATTTTAACCATATATTCTTGAATATATTTTGACACACTAGGTAAAATTTCAGAGCATTCTGAATTCCAGATCAAACGCTCAATTTTTTAGGTGAAAAACCGAAATCGAGTCATTTAAAGGGTCAAAATCATGAATATTATCATGAAAATTCATGGAGGTCATTATTATAAGGCTTTGATAATATGTGTAAAATCCTAGGACATTAGGGTGTGTGTGCATACTTGAATGAGTGACATGTGGCATAATTTAGAGCCATTAGATTTAATAGTTGCAAGTTGAATCTTGGCCTCTCATTTGGTACACCTCAAACACCATATATAAGGACCAAAATATCAGAAAATCTCTGGAATTTTCAACCATCTTCTCCTCGTTTCTTGTCAAAATCCGAAATCTCCATTTCTTCTCTCATCTCACCATTTTCTTCTAACCAAGCCTTATTCCTTTGAATTTCCAGCACAAAAATTTACTCTTGACTCAGAATTTATTCCTCTTTAACTTAGTACAAAGCTGGTATCAAAAGGAGGCCAAGAACTTTAAGATAAAAAGTAACAGAAAGTAAGAGAAATTTTGTGATTTTGTAAGAATTAGATGAGATATGTGGGAGAATGTTTACGAGAATGTAGATATTAATTAGGAGAGTTGATTTATAGCTTTAAATGGCTTAATATTATGGTAAAAACTCATGATTCTTCCATTATAATTTTCAGCCAATAAAAGAAAAAGAGGAGGAAAGGCAAGTTTACAAGAATAAAGGAAAGGAGAAGGTGTAATAAGCTCTTTTCCAGTAATTTGGAGGTTAGTGTATGCAAATTACCTTTAATTTTACTAATTTATTTGAATTTTCCCTAATTTTTCTATTATGTAACTATGTAATAGGACTTGAGATAGTGAATTAATTTAATATTAATTAATAATATGCTAAAATAATTAATTAGAGACTTAAATAAATTAAGAAAATAAATATTAAGTAGTACTTACCTTAGTAGCCGAATTAGGGTACTAAAGGTACCTTAATGTAAACTATTTAAAATTTGGACAATTGATGTTATTTAATCAATTTAGCATATGAGAAATGAAAATATGTTAAATGAAATGAAAAATGATTATTAGGGAAAATTATGTCATAGTTACATAATGTAAAAAGTTGATGAAACTTGTAAACTTTTATGTGTAATTATCATTTACCACCATATAGTGACTTGAAATAGACATAAAATAAGGTATGGCATTAATTTGGAGCAAAGTATAAATTGTAAGTGGGAAATTCTTTGATGGCCGAATAGCAACTCTAATTAAAATAATATGTTTTGTTTAAATTCTTGTGATATAAAGCTTTCTTGTGATGAATGTACAGTTAATGAGCTTATTTGAATAAGTTAGGGAGCATAATGTGATTAAAATAAAGTAATAAGAATAAATAATAACATAGAAAAGTAAAAAAAAAAGATAAAATTTAATGATGCCCTTAGTGTACAGTGGGTAATTTCAGCTCTTGGATAGTATGGCTAGCCATAGAAATTTATTTCGTAGGATACCATGAGTATATGAGATAATTATTATAAAAAATGACCATGAGATATAAGACAAAATAGCTGGCGTATTATATGCATCAATACTGGGGCTTTGGTGTCGTACCTAGTGGTGAAATTCCTCCGGTACACCGTATTTACGTCCTGTTTAACCAATTCGTGGTTCTCCACTGGTGTCACCTAGGGGCAAAAGGGTAATTTTTCATAAAAACTGGAATAAAAGAGTACTTATGATGAAGTTTATGCCATATTAATAAATATGAAATAAATAATGTGAAAAAAATGAGATCAATATGATAATTAAGGGCAAATTAGTAATTACGCAATTAAGCGGGGGTAAAATGGTAATTTGAAACAAAAAGAGAGATTAAGGAAGTTAAAATGGCTAATTGAAGAAAAAAGGATAAAATCATAATTAATTAAAAGTATAGGGACTAAAATGTAAATTTACCATTTTTAAGGAATTTGAAGGATTAAAATGTAATTTGTACATTAGAAATTAAATAAAAGTCAAATGAAGTCAAATTAAAGAAAAGTCAACTTAGGGACTTAATTGTAAATTTTATAAAGTTTAGTAAATAGTTAAAATAAGATAGGAAAATTTATTATTATAATAATTCAAGCTAAATAATGGAGGGAAAGAAATAAAAAAAATTGAGTAAAATGATTAAATTGCATTTGTTAAAAATAAAATAATAATTTGAGTTAAATTAATTAATAATATTTAGTTAGTGAAATTATATGTAATTGCATCAAATACTGAGCAACTATGTTGCTCAGCATGTAGTTTTATTTGACTGCGCACAGGGACAGGTGCAGGGAGACTTACAGTGAGAAAGCAGAATTTGGTGGCATGTACCTAAAAATTTTGGTTGTATATATTTTGGTAATGTAAAATAATTAAGATTTGTAAATTATTATATAAGCATAATTGAAGTTAAGTTGTGGTTATGTAAATTAAATTTTATATGCATACTGTTTGAGATGTGATGATGTATGATGAACGTGGGTGATTGATAAATGTAGAAGTGTTGAGTTGATTAAACGGAGTTTGGGTGTAAGGAGGATTAAATTAGGGAGTGTATTTTGACATTTGCAGGTTTTGGAGTTTTTAAATTTTTAGAAATTATAAGGTCATTAAAAGAAATTATATTAGGTATTTATTTAAAGGAGAGCGTTACATTTAATGGTATCAAAGCCAGTGGCCGGACCGATGCACCAGCGAGGACACTGGGCCGGGCCTTAAAGGGGGTGGATTGTGTCCCAATCCCACATCGGTTGTGAAAGGCAAGGAACATTGCCTTATAAACGTGTGACTCCCTTCTCCCAACATGGTGCGCTTTGGACTTTGGCCCAAGGACAAAACCGTAAATGTCATGGGATGGACCTGTACCCAAAAGTGGACAGGCATCTTACAAAGGTATAAAACAGACAATACTGTGCTGGCAGCCGATCTGAGGACATTATAGTTGGTATCAAAGCCCGATTTTAGGCTGTCCTAAGATTGGAGTGAGAATATGTAAAATAATGGGATGAATGATTGGATAAATATACATGCCACATAAATGTGTTATAAATTTTGAATTTGAATCTTACCTGTCCCTTATTTATTTTAGTGTTGGTTATGGCTTCTGGATCCCGACAAATTGTTGAGCTGGCAAGTGATGCTGACAGTGAAGCTTCAGCAAGTCCAGAAATACCAGAATCAATTTCAAGTACTAGAGCTCAGCAGCCTACACAACCTACTCCTACCCCTATACCAGTAACTTAGGCACCTCCACCCTCTGCTCCAGTCGACTTTATGCAGATGATGGCGAAGTTTTTTCAGCAATTTCAGGCTGCAGCCCCTACTCAGCCTTAACAACAACCACCACCTCTACCACCTAAAAGACCTATTCTGGAGCTACTTAAACGGTTAGGTGCAGAAGATTTTCATGGTCGGGATCAAATAACAGCTCCAAAAGCTGAAGAGTGGATTAATAAAGTTCAGAGACTATTCGAAATTACCTATAGCCCACCAAAGAAGAAATTGGAGGGGGTAGTGGCACTATTTTAGGGTCCGACATATATATGGTGGGACACAGTTAAGCTCCATACTCCACCAAAACATATTACTTGGGACTACTTCTACCACCAGGTCAAAGATAAATATGTGGGTAGAGCGTTTCAGAGAGCTATGAAGGAGGCATTTTGGCGACTTCGCTAGGGCACCCGGACTGTACAAGAATATGATTGGGAGTTTAAACAGTTGAGCTTTTACATGATAGATTTCCAATTTCTAATTCCCACCAGAGAAGATGTGTCATTTGTTTGAACGGGGATTACATAATGATTTGAGAAAAGCATTAGCTGTCAGGGAATATACAAACAGGAAAGAATTGGTTGATACTGCTATCAAGATGGAGACTATCCAGCAGGAAGAAGATGGTAGAAAGGCCCATTTTTAACAAAGGAGGAGACCATTTTCCAGAGGTGCAGGCAATTCTAGTAAAAGGATAGGGGTTCCACTGTAGCTCCCCCTCAGGAGACTATGGACACATTAGCAGCCAGTCAGCGTACTGCTTCCCGACCAGCACCATCTATGCCATCAGTTGGTAATATTCCTAGAGGATAGGGTTCAGCTAGATATGAACACCAGTATGTGAGCATTGTGAATGCCGTCATTCAGGGGAGTGTTGGAGGTTGACATTTGCTTGTATAAGGTACGGGTCCAGGAAGCATTTTCAGAGAGATTATCCTCGGGCACAGCCACGAACCACTACTTTAGCTGCTCAGACTTTCGCAGGCAGATCAGCCGCTCCTGCGACTCGAGGTAGAGGTAGAGGAGGATCTAGTAGAGCTGCTTTAACTAGAGGTAGTGCTCCAGTTCCACCAGCTATTGACAAGCCTTTCTCTGCCAAGACATATGCAGTGAGAGCACGGGAGGATCAAGGTGCCCCGGATGTAATTGTAGGTAAATTTTTCCTATTTGATGATACTATTTGTGCATTAATAGATCCTGGGTCTATACATTCCTACTTGAGCACAAGAATTGCACAGGAAAAAAGGTTAGAAAGACCACCATTAGAACAAGATATCTTGGTAAGCAACCCATTGGGACATAGTGTGGTCATGAACAAGATATATAGGGATTGTCCTATCCAGATTCAGCAGGCCACCTTTTCTGCGAATTTGATTGAACTTTCATTCCATAAGTTTGATGTTATCTTGAGAATGGATTGGCTTCATCAACATTAAGTGATAGTTGATTGTCGTTCCAAATAAATTACTTTAAAGACTCCAGATGAAGAAGAGATTCCAGTGGTAAGAGAAAGATCCGACTTCCTATCTAATATCATCTTAGCTACTGCAGCTTATTTAGCATTTGTGACTAATGAAAAACCAGAAAAGCTACAAGTTAGTGATGTACCTACCATACGAGACTTCCCTGATGTATTTTCTGATGAACTACCAGGATTGCCACCAGCGAGGAAAGTTGAATTTTCAATTGATGTTTTACCAGGTACAACACCTATTGCAATGGCTCCCTATCGCATGGCACCAGCAGAATTAAAGGAGTTAAAGATCCAATTACAGGAGCTATTAGAAAAACGGTTCATCCAACCCAACGTATCTCCTTAGGGAGCCCCAGTGTTATTTGTGAAAAAGAAGGATGGATCTCTCAGGCTTTGCATTGACTACAGGCAGTTGAATAAAGTCACCAACAAAAACAAATATCCATTGCCCAGAATCGATGATTTATTTGATCAATTAAAAGGTGCCAGCACATTCTCCAAGATTGATTTGAGATCAGGCTATTATCAACTCGGAGTGAAAGAGGAAGACATCCCCAAAACTGCATTTCGTACGTGGTATAGGCACTATGAATTTATAGTCATGCCGTTCGGCCTCACCAATGCCCTAGCTACTTTCATGGACTTAATGAACCACATCTTTCATCCTTACTTGGATCAGTTCGTGGTAGTATTCATTGACGACATCTTGGTATATTTCAAGACACCTGAGGAGCATGATCAACATTTGAGAATTGTGTTACAGACCTTAAGAGACAAGCAGTTATATGCTAAGTTCAGTAAGTGTGAATTTTGGCTAAATGAAGTTGCTTTTCTTGGCCATGTAGTGTCAGCAGAAGGTATCAAGGTAGATCCCAAGAAGATTGAAGCTATTCTTGAATGGCAGCCACCCAAAAATATTCCAAAACTTTGAAGCTTCCTTGGGTTAGCTGGTTATTACAGGTGGTTCGTGAAGGGATTCTCCATGATAGCTTTTCTGCTCACTAGATTACTACAAAAGAATGCCAAATTTGAATGGACTAAAAAATGTCAAGAAAGCTTTGAAGAATTGAAAAGAATGTTGACAGAAGCTCCTATACTTACTCAGCCTACTTCATGTAAACCTTATATTGTTTATAGTGATGCCTCCCGGAATGGGTTAGGGTGTGTGCTTATGCAGGAAGGAAAGGTTGTAGCTTATGCATCTAGGCAGCTAAAACAACATGAAAGAAACTACCCTACCTATGATTTGGAGTTAGCAACCATCATGTTTGCCTTGAAGGTTTGGAGACACTATCTTTATGGGGAGAAATTTTACATCTATACCGACCATAAAAGCTTGAAATATCTTCCTACATAGAAGGAGCTCAACTTGAGACAGAGGAGATGGCTGGAGCTTATCAAAGACTATGATTGTTTGATAGACTATCATCTTGGCAAGGCAAATGTGGTAGCTGATGCTCTTAGTAGAAAATACTTGATGGCAATACGAGCAATGAAAGTGAAGCTAGATGTGGCACAAGATGGGGCATTAGTAGCTGAAATGCAATTGAAGTCCAATCTTTTATAGCAAGTGAAAGCTACTCAATGATAAGATGACAGATTAGCTTCTATCATTTCTCATCCTCAGACTCAGGCAGGCAAAAGTATTGAATTTGCTTTGGGTCGTGATAATTGCTTGTATTACAAAGGCAAAATTTGTGTACCTAATGATACAGAGCTAAAGAAGAATATTTTGACTGAAGCACACAGTAGCCATTACGCCATACACCCAGATAGTAACAAAATGTACCAGGAGTTGAAGATACTTTTCTGGTGGCCGGGTATGAATAGAGAAATAGCCAATTTTGTGACTAGATGTTTGGTTTGTCAATGAGTAAAAGCCGAGCATCAAGTCTCTTCAAGCTTACTGCATCCCATTACCATACTAGAATGGAAGTGGGAACAAATCACTATGAATTTTGTGTCGGGGTTGCCACTTACCAGGAAGCAACATGATTTTATATGGGTGATAGTTGACAGAATGACCAAATTAGCTCATTTTCTTCTTGTGAGGTCAAATTTTCCTTTAGCCAGACTTGCAGAAATCTATATAAATGAGATTGTGAGACTCCATAGTGTGCCCATTTCTATAATTTCAGACAAGGATCCACGATTCACCTCCAGATTTTGGCAAAAGCTTCGGGAAGCATTGGGAACCTGCCTGGACTATAGCACTACTTTCCATCCATAGACATATGGCCAGTCTGAACGGGTAATACAGATATTGGAGGATATTTTGCGATGTTGTGTTTTAGAATTCGGGGGCAATTGGGAGAAGTATCTACCACTTGCAAAGTTCGCTTACAACAACAGCTATCAGTCTAGTATTAAAATGGCTCCATATAAAGCATTGTATGGGAGGAAGTGCAGAACACCCCTATGCTGGACAGAATTAACTGAAAGCAAATTGGTAGGGCCAGATTTGATCAAGGAAACTGAAGAGAAAGTGAAGTTAATCCGAGATAACTTAAAAGCAGCTGCAGACCGACAAAAATCATATGCAGATCTGAAGAGAAAGGACATAGAGTTTAATGTGGGAGACAAGGTTTTTCTAAAAGTCTCTCATTGGCAAAAAGTTCTTCGATTTGGCAAGAAAGGTAAGCTCAGTCCCAGATTCATTGGTCCTTATGAAGTAATACAACGTGTGGGACCAGTGGCTTACAGATTAAGCTACTATTAGAGTTAGAAAGGATCCATGATGTATTTCATGTCTCAATGCTACAAAGATATCGTTCAGATCCTTCCCATGTCATTTCACCAGAGGAACTTCAGTTAAGGTCTGATTTATCATATGATGAAGAAATAATACGGATTTTAGCTCGAGAAATCAGACAATTGTGAAATAAACAAATCCCCTTAGTCAAAATACTTTAGACACGCCATAATGTAGAGGAGGCTATGTGGGAGCTTGAAGAAGCCATGAGACAGCTATATCCTCACTTATTCAGCCCAAGTAAATTTCGAGGACGAAATTTTATTTAGAAGGAGAGTACTGTAATGCCCCCAAATTTTTGCAATTTCCATGCATGACATGTTTAGAGTGTGAATAGTTAACTTAGATTGAGTTTTGGAGTAATTAGAGTTGAGTAAAATAGGAAATTTAAAAAGAATGTACCATTAATCGTGTGCGAACCGAGAAACCCGAGGATGGACAATTCGGTGGGTAGTATGAGTTTAATATAAAATATAAAATTACATGTTAAATGGAGTACGGTGGTACAATTTGGTAAAAATTGAGATCAAATAGGCCTCCAAAAGGGTAAACAAAGAAAAATTTCCTAAGTAGGCGTAGGTTCGACTAGAAATTTTGACTGAATTTTTGGAGACCTTAGAGATCTCCAATTGACTTCATATTTTATATACATGTCATAAATAGTATAGTGACACTCAGGGAACTAGAAAATAGCAATTCTGGCAAATCTGTAATTTTTGGTTCCGGACGGGCTGCATAAGCCGTCAAAGCTAAAAGTATATCAAAACAAAATCTAAGCAAGCTGAAATTTTTACCATATATTTTTGAATATATTATGACCATCTGGATAAAATTTCAGAGCATTCTGACTTCCATATAAAAAGCTCAATTTTCGAGGTGAAAAACCGAAATTGGGTCATTTAAGGTGTCAAAATTGTGAATCTGACTATAAAAATTGATGGAGGTCATTATTATGAGGCTCTTATCATGTGTGTGCTATCCTAGGACATTAGGGTGTGTGTGCATGCTTGAATGAGTGACATGTGGCATTATTTAGAGCCATTAGATTTAATAGTTGCAAGTTGAATCTTGGCCTCTCATTTGGTACACCTAAAACACCATATATAAGGACCAAAATATCAGAAAATCTCTGGAATTTTTGGCCATCTTCTCCTCGTTTCTTGTGAAAATCCGAAATCTCCATTTCTTCTCTCATCTCACCATTTTCTTCTAACCAAGCCTTATTCCTTTGAATTTCCAGCACAAAAATTTACTCTTGACTCAGAATTTATTCCTCTTTAACTTAGTACAAAGCTAGTATCAAAAGGAGGCCAAGAACTTTAAGATAAAAGGTAAGAAAAAGTAAGAGAAATTTTGTGATTTTGTGAGAATTAGATGAGATATGTGGGAGAATGTTTATGAGCATGTAGATATTGATTAGGAGAGTTGATTTATAGCTTTAAATGGCTTAATATTATGGTAAAAACTCATGATTCTTCCTTTGTAATTTTCGTCCAGCAAAAGAAAAAGAGGAGGAAAGGCAAGTTTACAAGGATAAAGGAAAGGAGAAGGTGTAATCAGCTCTTTTCCAGCATTTTGGAGGTTATTTGATGCAAATTACCTTTAATTTTACTAATTTACTTGAATTTTCCCTAATTTTTCTATTATGTAACTATGTAATAGGGCTTGAGATAGTGAATTAATTTAATATTAATTAATAATATGCTAAAATAAGTAATTAGATACTTAAATAAATTAAGAAAATAAATATTAAGTAGTACTTATCTTAGTAGCCGAATTAGGGTACTAAAGGTACCTTAATGTAAACTATTTAAAATTTGAACAATTGATGTTATTTAATCAATTTAGTGCATGAGAAATGAAAATATGTTAAATGAAATGAAAAATAATTATTATGGAACGTTATGTCATAGTTACATAATGTAAAAAGTTGATGAAACTTGTAAACTTTTATGTGTAATTATCATTTACCACCATATAGTGACTTGAAATGGACATAAAATAAGGTATGGCATTAATTTGGAGCAAAGAATAAATTGTAAGTGGGAAATTGTTTGATGGCCGAATAGCAACTCTAATTAAAATAATATGTTTTGTTTAAATTGTTATGATATACAACTTTCCCGTGATGACTGTGCAGTTAATGAGCTTATTTGAATAAGTTTGGGAGCATAATGTGATTAAAATAAAGTAATAAGAATAAATAATAACATAGAAAAGTAAGAAAAGATAAAATTTAATGATGTCCTTAGTGTACAGTGGGTAATTCCAGCTCTTGGATAGTATGGCTAGCCATAGAAATTTATTTTGCAGGATACCATGAGTATATGAGATAATTGTTATCAAAAATGACCATGAGATATAAGACAGGATAGCTGGAGTATTATATGCATCAGTAATGGGACTTTGGTGTCGCACCTAGTTGTGGGATCTCTCCGATACACCATATTTACGTCCTGTTTATCTAGTTCGTGGTTCTCCACTGGTATCACCTAGGGGCAAAAGGATAATTTTGCATAAAAACTGGAATAAAAGAGTAATTATGATGAAGTTTATGCCATATTAATAAATATGAAATAAATAACGTGAAAAAATGAGATCAATATGATAATTAAGGGCAAATTAGTAATTACGCTATTAAGCGAGGGTAAAATGGTAATTTGAAACAAAAAGAGTGATTAAGAAAGTTAAAATGGCTAAATGAAGAAAAAAAGATAAAACCGTAATTAATTAAAAGTTTAGGGACTAAAATGTAAATTTACCATTTTTGAGGAATTTGAAGGATTAAAATGTAATTTGTACATTAAAAATTAAATAAAAGTCAAACGAAGTCAAATTTAAAGTCAAATTAAAGAAAAGTCAACTTAGGGACTTAATTGCAAATTTTATAAAGTTTAGTAAATAGTTAAAATAAGATAGAAAAATTTATTATTATAATAATTCAAGCTAAATAATGGAGGGAAAGAAATTAAAAAAAATTGAGTAAAATGATTAAATTGCATTTTTTAAAAATAAAATAATAATTTGAGTTAAATTAATTAATAATATTTAGTTAGTGAAATTTTATGTAATTGCATCCAATACTGAGCGACTATATTGCTCAGCATGTTGTTTTATTTGACTAGTCGCAGAGACGGGTACATGGAGACTTACAGTGAGAAAATAGAATTTGGTGGCATATACCTAAAAATTTTGGTTGTATATATTTTAGTTATGTAAAATAATTAAGATTTGCAAATTATTATGTAAGCTTAATTGAAGTTAAGTTGTGGTTATGTAAATTAAATTTTATATGCATACTATTTGAGATGTGATGTATGATGAATGTGGGTGATTGATAAATTTAGAAGTATTTAGTTGATTGAATGGAGTTTGGGTGTAAGGAGGATTGAATTAGGGAATGTATTTTGACATTTGCAGGTTTTGGGGCTTTTAAATTTTTAGACGTTATGCCGCCAAAATTTTTAATAAATTAACCAGACATTATAGGGTCATTAAAAGAAATTATATTAGGTATTTATTTAAAGGAGAGCGTTGCAATTTTGGTAATTTAGTTACATAAAATTGCTTTAATAATTTAATTTTCGCTCTTTGTAATATATCTATTTTTGCTATGTTATAGTAATATTTATTAAATTCACATGTATACTGTTTTAAATAATACATATTACATATTGTTAAGTTTGTATTTTTCATAAATTTTTTTGACCTACTTTCTTTGCTGAATCCGGTGGATCTAACCAATAATCTTCTATAAATTCTCCTTTTATTACGAATCAAAATCTTTGTAATAGATTTTTTATAGTATCTGTTGCTATAAATATTTCATTATTTAATCCATATTTTATAGTTTGTCTATCTTCTATTCTAATAGCATTCCATCATTTTTGTACATTTTCTGTTAATGTGTTAATTAAAAAATTACAAGCTTTTTGTATATCGTATCCGTATAATAGTATTGTTAAATTATTTATTTTTATCCATTTTTCAACTTCCTTTTGTATATCTTCTACATAATCTAAATTCAATAATAATCCATTTGGATATACAGATTCTATCTCATTTGTTTTTATTGTAAATTTAGAATTATTATAAATTGGTCTTTGCCTAGGAGTTTTTCTTTTATATTTTTCATATTCTCTTATACCTGTATTTTCTTTTATTACTTCTTTTTTGATTTCATTTATAGTTCCAAAGTATTCTCCTGTTTCTATTTTTGTTTGAGTGGTTGTTGGATTAACATTCATTTTTAAATTTTCTAAATCATAAGTTAAATATAACATGTATTCTTCATTTATTTCATTATTTTATATAATTTCAATCATTATTCTAAGGTTAACTTATGAGTTTTTATAGTTACACCTTCCTGGGTTTGTTCTTTTAATTTTTCTTTTCCTTTTGCTATTTTTTCTACTCCATTGTTTAATTCTCCAACTTCGTTTTTAATTTCTTTTAACATATAAAATTCTTTTGTCCATCTTATCTTCAGTATTTTCTTGTTTTGATTTTTTAGATATATTAAATGGTAAACTTAGACTTCCTTCACCATATTTATCATCTTCGTATAAAATACTTGCAAAACTATATTGCTTATTATTCATTTTTTTAATATTTTGATTCAAAATTTTTAAATTATTATTTACCTGATAAAATTATTTGTCATATGTATATCCATTTATATTTTTTATTTTTTTCATTTAATTTATTCATTATATCCCATTTTACTTGCTATATGTTTTAAATAATTTTCTATTTGATTTAATTTATTTAGAATATGATTTTCTAAATTTAATTCACTTAATATTTGGTATTTAATTAATTCTAAATCTTTTATACTTTCTATTTTACTTAATAAATTTTTTATTTTATCAGCACTAGGACTTAATTGAACTTTAATCTCTTGTATTAATTTTCTATTTGTCATATTTATATTATCAATTTTTTCTATCTGTGTTATTAATTCTATATCTTCATTGTTTAAGTCATTTAATAAAGAGTTTTTCATATTAGACTAAATTGAAATTTTTCTTCGGTTTTATCTTATTCTAAAAGTTGTACTTATGTAAACGAAATTTAAAAAGATTGTAGGGATGAAAACTTTTTCAAAAAGGTTGTATAGGGTGTAACTATCCCAAATTTGAAGTTATACCCTATTATTATACATAAGGGTTAGTTACAATTTTTTCGTTTACTTTCAATTTAATTTTTAAATTAATAAATGTTGCAATTTGATGCCCAACTAGAGGTGATAGAGGTGGCAAATGGACAGATTGGACAGAATTATTAATGGATGGATCACTAATGGATTGAGTCATAAATAGGTTAAAAAATATGGGTCATAAATGGATCAATATCCAAATAAATTGGATTGATCTGGATCGACCTATGGATTTAATATAAATTAGTATAAAATTTTTTATTAATTAATTAATGAATTCGGTAATAATAAGATTCAATTGAAAATATAATATAAATAATAAGTTAAATTTATATAAGATTCAATTAATCTAAACAAACATTTTTTTTTATATCAACGTTTTCTTTGTGTGAGCAATTTCAAGAACCCTAAAATTATTATAGTTAGTTTACCCACCAGCTGGTGCATCAACTGGATTTTCCACCAAGTAATAGACTAATAGTTTAGAGATAGGATGTTAGTTATGGTAGTTATGGAGTATGGAGAAGAAAATTTAGATATTTTCCTAGAAAATTGAAAAGAGAATAAAGAAAAGGAAAAACTAACCAGAAAATAAGTGTAGCCTTAACACCGGGTCAGCCGTGAACAGTACTTTCCGATGATAAATAGTACTTTTCGGGCCTGAAAAGACACCCGGAAGTTACAAATATTTTATTGGACCATCAGAAAGTATTGGTCATGATGAGTCCGAGGTTGAAATTTAAAGTAAAATTGAGGTCAAATGGACCTTCAAAAGTCAAAAATACGAAAAAAGTAGCGAGTCAATTGCCCTAATAAGAAAGAAAACTTGATTTTGTATAAATTTTTAAAAATAGCAAATCAACTCCAATAATTTTCAAATTTTGCATGTTTATATAAATTTTTATTTAGAATATTTTGGTGATGAGAATTAAATTTTTCGGGGATACTGGCAATTATCAAATCGGACCGATAAGTTTGAATCGGATCGATAATGGACTTTGATTGAACCAAAAATTTACGCTTCAAAAATAGCTAGTATGCAAATTTTGAAGTGATTTGAAGTGAGAAAGAGAGAGAAATTGAATTGGGTCTTAAATGGCCTAAAATGGGCCTTAATTTTAAATTGGGCTAAGCCCATTAATCAAGCCCACTTTTGGGCCCATTAAGGAGAGTATAAGAGGCTAAAAAATCTGAAATTTTTCCATATTTTTTTAGCTCTCTTCCCTTTCATGTGGTGGCTGAACCATCATCTCAAGGTCTCTCTCTCATTCCTTCAATTTTCCACTTAAAATTCCCATTGAAACTCAACACAAAAAATGTTATTGCATCTCTCTATATTACCCTACACTACAAGAAAATCAGCAAATAACAACGAAAATTAGCAACCGAATTTGTTGAATTTCCGTTGCTAATAAAAAATAGCAACGGAACATTCGGTTGCTAATTTGGCGGTTGGTATTTTTAGCAACGGAAATTAAATTCCGTTGCTAAATCTAACCAGTAACCTTTGGTAAATTGGTCAAAATTAGCAACCGAATACAAATTCCGTTGCTAAATTTAGCAACCGAATTGAATTCCGTTGCTAAATTCAGCAACTAGTATAAAAAATTTGTAACAGTTTTTTCGTCGCTATTCCATCACTACAATAGAAAACCAACAGATTACATTAAAACAGCAAGTTGTTTGTGTAATTTGGAAAACCAACAAATTACACTAAAATAGCAAACTGTTTTAGTGTAATTTGGAAAACCAACAAATTCTGCATTTAGATTAGCAAAAGAAATTAATTACTAATTCCGCATTTAGATTAGCAAAAGAAATTATAAAATTAATAAATGAAATAATAATAATAATAATAATAATAATAATAATAATAGAACTATAAATTAAGTTTGGCTTATGAAACCGACTATAGGTGTGTCTGAAAGATATGTTGTTTGTGGACTAAAGCTAGCAATTTTAACACGCAATAGGCAATTTAGGTGCATCAAAACTTGAATTAGTGGCCCTCACTGTTAGGAGTATAAAAAAGAACTAAAATAATTAAATATCCCACCATGAAAATATGTCTTCTCTCTGCCCACCTATCAATAACTTATAATCATAAGATAAAGGCCAAGTGGTCACTCCATATTATTATTATTATTATTATTATTATTATTATTATTATAAGTAATTAAGTAAATAAATTATTATTATTATTATTAATTTAAAGCCCATAAGTTAGATTTTTATAAGTGTTTTCCCATACAAGGAACATAAAAAGAAGCAGACTAGAGAGACATAACTTGCATCAACATGCCAAACACAGTATTGTGCAACAAATGAGAAGAAACAATTACTATCCTCTATTTTGATATGAAATGTTCTTTCACGAGCATTCAAGAATAGATTTCTTTAGCAGTGTAATGGGCATAATGTCATGTGAGCAATATAAAGATAATACAGCTTTTCACAAAGAAAAGAAATTACAGCTAACGTCGTCATGCCAAAATCAACAGCATAGAACAACTATCGGGAACATTAAAAAGTGGAAACCAAAGCGTTAAAGACTATTCAACTTACTTGTCGCCTGTTCATTTCTACCTCCACAAGATGAGCAAGGAGTTTCTCTGTCTCAATCTGAGGGAGAAAGGCACAGACATATATCAGAGATCCATAAGCTTTAAAAATAAAAAAAGCCACAAGAAAAAGGAAAAAATAAACAGAACTTTTTCAATGAGAAATATCATAATGGTACCTGGGATAACTGTGCAGAGTCATCTGATTCAGGGTAAAGGAGCAGCTGCGATATTAAATCTCAAAAATTTAGGTTGCACTCATTAAGCTAAACTGGCTGACAAATACCTTCTAGTATATAATTTGAGAAGGCTGTTCGAACCTGTTTCTTGATAAAATGTGGCAGAAATTCAAACAAAGCAGATGCCCAAGGTGAGAGTTGAGATGAAATGCTGCTGAGACTAACACCTTGTCTCAACAAACCATGTATTTCCTGGGAGATATGAAATTTCAAGGTTAAAGTTTGCACTAATAGAGAATCTACTACTAATTAATATTATACTCAAAAATTTATAAAAATACCTAATATACATTTATACGTATGGTACATGCTATGTAAAACATATCATAGGGAAAGAGGAGCTAGCATGAACAAAAATAAAAGTAGTTGATTAGCTGCATAAATCACCTTCAAAAGAGCATAAACCTCAGGAATGCTTTCTATGAGCCCCTCTAGCAGCAAAACCACTCCATGGTATTTTTCTGATCCATTTTATTCAAGCAGGTGACAAAATGAAATATTAATACCAAAAATTGACACAAAAATGAGCTAATATATCCATACTGTGTTCTGCTCTGGCCTGGACTGCATCACAAATTTGTTTTGTTATATCAAAAAGAGTAAGCTTTGATGCAGCTACCTCCTCACCAAGAATTACCTAGGGTGAGCAAGTCCAATATTATTTAAAGGAGGAAAAAACATACAAATAAATGTACTATGACAAGTCATCAGACCAAAAATCCTATAGAAGAAAAAAAAATACTGACCATGTTTGGATGAGACTGGAGCGTGCACTCTAAAGCAACATGTGATGCCTTTCGGCCCATGAGTCGGATAAAATAATAATACTGGAAGCATAGAGAAGTTGGTACAAATAAATGAAAATTGGAGTCTTTGAAGAAAAAAAAAATATATTCAAATAGAACAACTTCTAATATTCCTTTGTCTGTGTTGACATTGCTTATTTAAGCCTATGATAAATTAAGTCATTACCTTCTCTGCTGAGAGAGCGTCAGTGCAGACATTGCTTATAAGCTGAGAATTAACCTGTACATCAGGAAAGGAGAGTTCACCTCATAAGCAAATAAGGAATACCAAATTTGTAGTAAACCAAATGCTAATTAAAACAGATGGATGGAAAATGAATGCTTTTAGTTAAGAATTTAATATATAAAATAATTCAAGTTAGTGCACATTCACCAAAATCAGGTATTGGATTTAATAAATATACCACTTCTTACATTCCCATCCCATTACGTAACCAATACATCCATCCAACAAACTGATCTCTTTAACAAAGTAAAAAAAATATTGAAGTATATGCACAGAGAGAAAGGAGAATCACATATATCTTTCAAAAAAGAGAGGAAAAAAAAGAAAGAAAAGAAAAAAAAAAAAAAGAAGAAGAAGAAGAATCAATGTATTGAACAACAGTTCATCCTTAGGTTGACTTCTATCCGACCTCAAGTATTCTGTGCCCAGCCTTTCTAAATCCATACACAAATAATTTATTTACCTGTATTGATATCTACTAGGCAAGTTTATATTTTGTTTGCTTTAGAAAAATGATGTAAAGGGAGATAATGCAAAAAAGGGACGGATGCCTAAACATGTTTATCCAAAATTATTTTGTTGAAGGAAAGCATAAGTTGAATACCTTGCATATTGTATCAAAGCCAACATTTGTTTCTACAAACTGATTCTTGAGATCTCCATACAAAGTGACAGGAACGCCAACTACCTGCATGAATCATAGTTTTGAACAATAGAAGGAAGGGCACACAATCATGAGAGAAGTGTCGAACAAATGCATGAATGCTAGTTTAGAATCTTGCTGAAACATTTGTTGGGCATTTAGCCTCAGCAAATGTTTCAGCAAGCTGAGCAGCATATTCACAAATAATCACATGACAACATGCTTGTAGTGAAATTCGTCTCATCAAATATGAATTCAATTCAGAAAAGAAAAATTAGCAACAACAATAGCGCATATCAATAACATCTCTTTTTCATATACCAGATTTGAAACCCAAAAAAGCATGGACATCTAGAACTAGATTTTAATTGAAAATTGACAAATATATTAAACAAAATAAACCACACAAGAACAGCCATTTGATTCCCAGAATAAAATTAGTATGCTTATTATGTGAATCGGTATGTTGTGTTTAACAAAATCGGAATGTGATTCTTATAGGCCTTATTATTTTTCTTTTTCTTTTTAAATCTATCTATTTATTTTAACTGATATATTTACACAATAAATGCTTATATGCTCTAATAAATTTTGATAATCATCATTACCAAAATGCAATATTTCTCAAATCATGTTTTTCACTAAATGACGATTTAAAATAACGAATATATGTGTTATATTGTAAAGATACAATATCATATAATTATATATTCACCTGAATCGATTGCCTACTAAGTACTGAAGAACTTATATTTGGAACCCGAAATCCCATTTGTGAAATAGTTGGAAAAATTGCTACTATTGTTGACTATATGTTATGTACAAGAAACCATACAATATAATAGAGTAGATGTTGGGAATATTTTGATTTATGGTATTTAACATTTAGAAGAAATCTTTTCATCAAGACTAAAATGATAGTTAAGTTCGATGAACGATGAGATGGAAATTGGAAGAAGAAAATTGGGAAATGCTGTTGGTGGAAGTATAAATACATTTCATGCATGATGACACTTGGAATACAGGTGTCCTTGGGAGGAATCATGCAGATTTTACGTTTCCTACACGGCCATTTGCTTTTAAGTTGTTTTTGACAGTCTCATCCGACCGTCCTCAATCAAAAAAAAAAAAAGGAATCTCTTTTCTTCTTATTGTTTGGCATTGTCATGAAATTAAGTTGAAGAATTTGGTATTGTTGCACATGACACCAACAAAATCAATTACCAAATCAAGATTGGGCGACAATGCTAAATAATACAAGGCATTCCCCACAGCAGAACACTGGGAAAGGTTTGTTGTTCTTCAGAATAATAACTGAAGATGCCATCCAACAGAAGAAGCCGGTAAACCAATCACAATCTCTCTCTATTACATATGTTCTTGCATTCTTGAAAATTAAGCTGGTTATGCAATTGTGTTGTGTAGGTGAGTCTTCCAGCGAAGTTTGTGAGAAAATATAAGCCATTTGCTTATATGCCTATTGTGCACGTGAATTATAGATGATTATTTAAAACTCAAGTTCTATGCAACCTGATGAGCTTTCTAATGGACAGTGAGGAATGGAGAGAGAGAGAGTACCTGCAGAAGTATTTCCATTGAAGCCTTGAATTTCACAGGGCTGTCCTCCATAAAAATTAACCAGCCAATAGTGTAATAAAATGTTGTTCTGCTACGTGAACATCTATATTCTTCTAAAAATGGAAAGAGATTTACAAATAACAGCTAAAATTGCCTACAATCTATTAGAAAACAGCTAAAATTGTGAAAAGAGATTTACAAATAACAAGTTTGTGGCATGATCATCAACCAAGTTCTGATACCAATAAATCAAGTGAAATAAGTTAGTACTCTCTTGCACCATGCACAGATGGTCAATCAGTGGATAAAAGGACAACATTTGCCACTCGCTTGAATGGCATTCACAACAATCAAATAAGCTTTACTGCCCTCTCAACCGGATACATTTTCTTAATAAATCAACAGTCTGCTTCCAACAATATATCAAAAAAAAAACAAGAAGAAGAAGAAGCAAGAACACAAGGAACAAACCTGTATTACGCCGATTCATAACGATAAACTGAAACCGAGGCTGCGTATTCCTAAATCAATAAATTGTAGGTTAGCTAATTAAAGTCCATTCATAATTTCTACCCTTTTTGAAAAAATAAACTCACCTCTTAACAACGAACAAGGATCCTTCCACGTCCTTGCGAGACTGCCCACAAATCAATGAGAATGAGAAACGAAAACGACAATACATAAGTAAATATTTAAGAGAGAGAAACCAACCCATTGGCTGAGCTCGATATTGAACTCGTAGAAGGTGACATGAGCAGCGGTAATGAGAATTTCCTCAACGAAAGGGTCAATTCGTTGAAGAACTGTTAAATTAAGGAGCTTTGTGCTCTGTTGGTCTAGATTGGGCATCAATTTCCCGTTTTGAGACATTATTTTCGTTTCCATTTTAGAGAGAGGGGCAGCTGTTCTGCGAGGGAGGAGAAAAGGCCAATGTGTAGGCTTAGGGTTTTTTCATTTTATAGTTCTAACATGAAAAATACTTAAATGCCCTTCATTTACCAACGGAATTTATATTCCGTTGCTATTTTTGCAATCGAAAACAAATTCGGTTGCTATTTAGCAATGGAAATTATTTCGGTTGCTGTTTTAGCAACCGAAAATAAATTCCGTTACTATTTTAGTAACCGAATATATCAGAAAAGAAGAAATAGTACTATATTGAGTTATATTATGGCATGTATATACATAGATAATTAAGGTAAAAAATTGAACTGTATTTTAATTATTGTTATTATGATTATTGATGGGTAAATGTCGGTGAAAATAATTGTATGAATTTTATTAGTGTATGTTTACTTATTTAAAATATTATCGAATGAATCAAAAAAAAATTTACCGTTTATTATTATTTTTGTTTTGAAAAAGATTGTTTCGTGAAAGGTGTGATAATAAGGCAAAGAGATGAAGTCAGAGATGACAAGCCATTGAAGAGCATAGGCAAATAACAAGACCCATTTCGGCTGTTAAGGTTTAGGATTTTGAGTGAGTAGCTGAGGTAGGAGACGACGTAGATTGAAGGAGTTTTATACCAGGGTTTCCAAGGAAAGAAAAAGTTGTTTGAAATTACTATTTTGATCTCGTCATCTTTTCGGCATATACCCAAAAAGTGTATGGGCTGGGCTAATATTGCGGATTTTTGTTTGCATATGTTGGCAGATGTTGGATTTTAAACCTAATAGGTTGAAAAATATAATTGATTAATTTTGGATTGATTCAATAGATATTGAATTGGGTTGAATTGAAAAATAAAATTGATCAGTTTTGGATTGATCCAGTAGGTATTTATTTATATTGAATTGAATTTGGATCAAATTTTTTTGGATGAATTTGAATCGACTCATAAATTTGAGTTAATTTTACCAAGTTTACGCTCAACTTTTAGTAATATTATTACAATCATGAATTTCATTTAAAAATTCGTCCAAAACTAACATAATATTATGTGGAGCTTATGGAATATTTCATTAATTTTTTATGGAATTTTCAATATAGTTTATAATTTAAAATATAACTAAGTTTGATATTAAATTATTAAATTTTTAAGTTTGGAAATTAAATTGAAAAATGGAGTGAAAAATTGGGAGTTCTTTTGTAATTAACCTAAATAACAGTGTTGCTATGCAAAGCCAATTCACAGTAAAGGTTTAGCAGTTTCGATTAATTATTTAGCTTTTACTGTTTTAAAATAATAAGTAAGAATTAAGAAAACAAGCCCAATTCCCGGATCTTGCTAAATCAACCAACTTTTACATATTGAATAGTAATAGTCTGATCTCACCAATATATGCATGAACAAATATCAACCATTAAAATTTAAGATTTCCTTCCCACTATAAAATATAATGAATGAACAAATTGCAGAAAAAAAAAATCAACAGCATTATATTTAAGTGATGCTTATTCTATTCCGAATTTCTAAATAAAAAATCTATATAATATATTTATATATATTATATGAAATTCTTATAAGTAGCACAGTTATAACAATTAAAATCGTCCGTTCTAATTCCGAGGGATGAATCACCAAATTCATGTGCAGCTCCCTTGAAGGCCTCGCAATTGATAGCATCAGCAGCAGGAATGCTACGCCCTTCTTCAAGATATCCATGCCTGAGATGAATATACAATTAACTATTAATTTGGTAGAAAATTGTAATTAAATAATCTAATTAACTTGAGAATTGTGACCTATGTTTATGAGTTTGTTGACAAGTGATTGCGGATGCATATATATACACAGAGATATCCTTAGCAAGAAAGGAAAATTAATCTTTTTTAGTTTAGAATTAGAATTCAGTTTCCCATATTCAGAAAGGAAATTGTTTTTAAATTAAGTTTTACTTATACCAAAGCACTCTGATTGCTTTTACATAATTGTTGATTTTATTATTCAAAGTGTTTTCAACTCTAATACAATTATTGTACAGTCAAAATTCTATTTATTTTAATTATGCATGTTAATCTAAATTACTTATCCAATAACATCCGTACAACTATTCTCTCTTTAATTTATTTCTTATTAAAAAAATCCGTTTAAATGATAAAAAAATGAATAGCAAAAGCTTCAGTTTTACTATATATGTGTGTTTGTGTGTGTGTGTATATATATATATATATATTGGATTTTGTTCTGGTTTACCAGTTTTTACCGAGTGAGAGTTGATTCTAATTTTTTTCAATTTCGGTTTTGCTACTGAATCAACCGGTTCAACCAGCATTTTGCAATAAAATTGAGTTGACAGGTGGATTTGATATATTATTAACCAAAGGACATGTATATTATTGTATTATGCATAAATCCAACCATTGACTAATTTTTCCTAATGTGTAAAAAAAAAAAGGAAGTGGAATATCTTTTTATAACAGGGTAAAATTATAAATTTTTATTCTAGCTATTATTAATTTTAAATTTTTTAGTATTTAAACTTTTTAGATATGATTAATTTACAAGAAAATAAATTTTAAAATCAAGTTTTGAAAGATCTAAACCACTCTACAATTAGTGTTTAAATTATAATTCTAAAAGAAACTCACTCATTAATTCTAATTGAATTGTATATAACTTTTTTGTAACTTGTTGTCATAAAAGGATATTAGGCTAGGTAAAGTAATTTTTTAATCAAAATAATGAATAAATCTACCACCCAACCAAAGTTTATTTTTTATTTTTTTAAGCAATCCACCTAAGTTGCTATGAGCTGTAGCTCTATTAAAATTTGTACTATGCCGGTCTTTTTTTATTTGTATTCTTATTATAATCTTAATAGTCCAGCAAAAGTAATTTTTTAAAATTAAAATAATGAAAATACAAAAAATTCCAACTATAATAATAATAGCATCTGTGGCGTAATTATTTTTAATTAAAATAGTAAATAAATTTAACTTTAAGTCGATGTTAAAGTGAATGATATGATATTTTCATCAAATGTATTTTTGTTAAATAATTTAAAATATAAAAATTATTTTTAATTTTTTTATTATATAAAAAATGGATAGTAAAAATTTGAATTTAAGACTTCGTGACTAATATTAACGCTGCTGGTAGGGGTATTCAAAAATGGTATAACCCACTTAACCTATCCAATCCAATCCATCTAATCCATTTTTCTTACAAATATAATGGGTTATTATAACCCATACAATCTATTTTAATATTTTAAACATATATATGTGGATTATGGGTTATTATATAACCCAATCAATTAACCCACATTACACTCTTCTTTAAATATGCTCCCACTCACACTTTTTTCTTTTTCTCTAATATGAAATTTTAATAATAAATCAATAAAAAAATTAAATTACGATTAATTTAATCAAATTAATCATATCGGACCATTTCATAATTAAATGTGAAACTTTGACTTTTATCATTATCTATATGCGTTAAAAATTAATTTTTTTTCCATACAACTTTCTAAAATTAGAAATTTATTCTTTTTTTTTGGACATTATACTTTAAGAGCCGATTAATTTAGAGCCTATACACAATAAAAAATTGAATCCAAACCACCATTAAAGAGAATATTATCTAAAAGTAATTTATTAGAAAAAAAATTACATCCTTTAATATCATTTTTAATTTACTATATAAACTAATAACTGAAATTTTTGAATCTGATAATTCCAACTTCACTTGTTCGTGTCAAGCATGCAGTTACTTTTGGGTTTTGTAATTTTTTATTATCTAATCAATTGGAATATAAGAAATGCACGAGTTTAGTTTGAACGAACCTGATGACATAAGTAAATAAAAAATAAATAAAAGATATTTTGGTCAAAAGTCAAGGTCAATGGCTCATATAGTCATGTGTAGACTTGAGGACATTATACATGTTCCCTGGCCAAACTTTGAGCTTCTTTGAAACACGTATTCTGTGCTTCAAAGCTAAACCACTGCTTGTTTGTTATAATTCATTAAAATAGAATGCGTGTTTTTTTAGTGGCATGGAACCTATCATGATCGTGTTGGCTAATCAATTGGAATATCGATTTTAGTATAAAATAATGAAATTTTGTATGATTTAAAATAGTAAAAATGTATTTGTTGCGTCAGTTTTATAGTAATTATTCCCTGCATTAATAATTTATTAGAAAAAAATTTAAGTTTCAGAATCTTAAATTTTGTCTAGTAATAACAACGAGGGGAAAGTTTAAATTTCTCCCCAAAGTTTGTTTAAATGTGAAGTCTTGCCCTTATATTTTCAATTAAAACAATATTTCTTTATATATAATAATAGGCAATCCCAAAAATTATTTATTCAATTAATTTAGATTCGTATCGAATATACCTATAAAAGAAAGTAAATCTTTTACTCTCGAATATTTAAAAATATTATATTTATTCTAATTATTATGTTGATGCAGATTTTATAGGGGTAAGATTTCCAATAATAATGGAACCAACTTCACCCATCAATGAATGATTTTAATATTAAAGGCAATACTATAATTAAATCAATTAATTTCATAGTTTAAGAATTTATATGTAATTTTAAATTTTAGGATACTATTAATTTTTTTATAAAATTTATATGTAATTTTAAATTTTATGGTATTATAAATTTATATACTTGCGGTATTTAAAAAAGTATTTATAAAAATAAAATTAATATTTTATATTTAAAAATATATAAATATGAATAATTTATAATTTATATATTTATAATATAATATAAAAAATTAATATAACCCATATAACCCATGTAAACTAACCAACCCAATATAAGAAATTTACTTTATAATCCACCTGATTTTGGTTGGGTTCAACCCATTTAAAAATTTAGATGAATTGAAGGAAAAACCAATCGTAACCCACTCAACCTACATTTGAACACCCCTAGCTGCTGGATCATCAGCAAAGTCACTGTGCGACTCTTCAAGGCATTCATGGCTTAATCTCTAAAATTAACTAATAATTTGCTAGAAAATCGAAATTAACTCATCTAATTAATTTGGGAATTGTGAGGTATTTTGATGAATTGCTTTCAAGTGAATTTTAGTGAACATATATACACGCATTAAAATCCTTATTAAGAAAGGAAAATAATCTTTTTTTTTTTTAATTTAGAATTCAGATATAGTTTTCTGTATTATAAAAGGATTAATTAGAATTTGATTGACGTAAGGTTTGAACGTAAATCTTTGTAGACTTTTTCTTTAAGATTTTCATCTCTTAACGGACTTTCTTTCTTAATGGACTATTTAAAAAAAAAAATTGCAAAATATATCATCAAATTTCTGAATTTTTTAAATTTTTATATTTTTTTTAATATTAAACTCCTAAATTTTTTATTTTTTATTTACTCAAACCTCAATAGATATAAAACGCGAAATTAAACAGTGTAACCCATTTTATGTGCCTTTTTTTATCTGTACCTCAACTTTAATTTGATATGTCATGACTAATATATTTGTCGATTTGAGTTACCAAATAAGAATGCTTGTTAATTTAAAATTAATAAAAAAATATGTAAAGGCACGTCAAATTAAAATTCAAATGCAAATATTTAAGCCGTACCATTTAATTTCATATTTTCTATCTATTATGATTTAATGTGTAAAAAATAAAATAAAAGTTTGAAGAATTAATATTGTAAAATAAAAATATAGAGGTTTAATAGAAAAAAAAAAACTCAAAAAGTTCTAAGACTTGGCGACTTGGTAGTACATTTTTCTAAAAAAGTACTGTTTTTAGTATTTCATTAAAATTTTTCAAATAAAAAGATTAATTGATCGCTAAAAGTCAGTTTGTTAATCAACACTTGATAAAAAGTGCGAAAAATTGAGTTTGATTTCTTCTGATAATATTTTTTATTCAAGCACTAAAAAAATTAACCACATCATGCAATTGACTATAAAAATGCCGATATGTAATTATAGGATGCAATTGAGAATTGACCATAAAAATGTTGATGGTATATTGACAAGCAAAATAAAACGAAATTATATGAATCAAAAAATTTTCCTTCTCAGATCAGCTCCATGGAAATAAAACCAATCACAAATTCTAAGACACAAATGTTCTTTACATATTTACAATTTTGAAATTTCATTACATTCAAACACTGGTGGCACGACATTAATGTTACAAAGCTTATGAATTACAAGAATTACTAAACATCACATTAGTAAAAAGATGTCTAAAGATAACAAAAAATAACAAATGTGTTTGTACGATTTTTCGAACAAAGAAATACTGCAAGATGGAAAGGAGAAGAAACTGAAATAATAATAGCATTTAAGATTAAATAATATTTCATTTCAAGAAAATTAAGTTATTACTTTTCCATAACAACCCACAAATGAAACTGCTCTGTCCGAGAGCAACTTATGTTCTATATAATTAAAACAAAAAGGGTTTCTCCCACATTGTTTTCATAGCTAATGCTGTTCAAGAGCATTGACAAATTACAAACTATTTTAGCCAGGATATTTACAACTAAATTACCCAGAATATCTGATGGCTTCTTTATGGCCTTCACTGAGAGATCTGTAGGAGAAGCATGCTTAAGTAAAACTTAAAAAAAAAATATTATTATGGTGGCAATCTTCCAGACAAGTACAAAGAAAGCTTGTCTCTCATATGCACACCTTTTATGTCGACGGATTCGCAAGTCTGCTGTCTATAGTCTGGGTCATGATTGTGAGACGCAGGAATATTGCCCTGCGCCTCGTCTTCCATGTCAATAATGATGTTATGGAGCAAGCAGCAGACTAGAATAATCCTTGGCAACCGATGTTTGTCCGGTCTCCACATCACTCCTTGAATGATCCTCCACATCTCCTTCAGCCTTGCCAATGCCCTTTGGGCTACCATCTGAGTTGCAGAATGTCGTTTATTGAACTCAGCTTCTGCTTCTGATAGTTCTTTCCCCTCGTAAGGAACAATAAGGTAAGGCAGAAGAGGAAAGCCTGAATCCCCAATTATGTATTCCCTCATTTCTGATCCTTCTGCGACCTGCAGTTTTTTCCCATTCAACCTTTCTTCTCTTTCACACATTTTGTAGAAATTTGAACTCTGAAACACCAAAAAATCTTTCATTTTTCCAGGCCATCCAGTAACTATATCCCGGAACCTCATCTCAGGGTCTACAATTGCCTGCAAGACCATGCTGTGCTTCTTTTCATGATCAAGCCACACATTGCTTGCAGGGTCTGAGGAGGGCAACAGCATCATGATGTGAGTGGTCTCAATCACACCACAGCAATTAGAAAGACCACGTATTTTCTCGAACTTTGATTTAATATCAGCCATTTCTGATTCGGTAGAAGGCCATTTTAGGTGTCGAAGTCCCCTTTCTTCCATGGCCTCTACAAAGCGCCAGGTCACTTGGGAAACAGTTGAGTGGTTCAGCCCGAAGAAATCAGCAACTATAACCAGTGAATCACCAGACCCCAGCCTTCTTAAAGCTACAGCTACCTGATCATGCAAAGATAAAACCTTGCCGTTTAGAAAAGTGAATTCCCTTGCTTTAGCAGCCATATCTTCCTCCACAAGTGAACATATGTAATTAAAAGTTTTCCGGGTAATCCTGAAAACATTTTCAAACTTGTCCAAGCTCTTTGATGGAGATTGAAGCCCTGCATGTAGGACAGATGAGGAAACAGAAATGTCAATGTAAAACTGCAATTGAAAAAATAAACTGAAAATGAAATAAACTGAAAATGCAATAATCTGAAACTATAATTTCAGTTTTCAATCATCCCACAAAAAATAAAAAAATAAAAAAGCACAACTAACAGGAAGTCCTGCATTGCATCCTTACATTATTAGGATTTTGATTGGATTTCAAACTGTGCACGATTCTAAAATAAAAGTAGCAAAAGTTTATGGTTACAAAAAGTAAAACCTGTCACTCTGTTATAACAATACATAAAAATGCAAAGTAAAATAGAATAAAATTTAATTTTAATATTTTTGCAAGGAAGTAGCAGAAGAAATGAGCAGGTTTATCATATATGTATTTGATTGTTCATAAACCTCTGCATATCAAAAAATTTGGAGATGATTTAAACAACACCACCATGGGTAAGTTCATCAAGGTTCAAGATAGACAATGTTGGCATTCAACTTGTGAAATGAATTAAGAGAAAAGATGTGAGCAATTGAACATCTTCCTTGGTCCACTTACAAATTTTCTGGTGATACAGTTTCAGATAGATAACTCTTAGAAACCAAATAGAAGGTATTGTTACAAAGACCACATATATATATTTTCTTTTCCAATCTTTCTTTGTATAAATAAACAGATAACATATAACCAAGAAAATGGAAGAACTTTCTGTCCTTTTCTTAACCAAATGGATATATTTGTCAAAGGGAAGTGTAGAAAATGTTATGTGCTTGAAAGTTACCAACATTTTCCAACTAGCAAGATGTAATTTTGATGCCCTCACTACTATTAGACATGCAAATATGAGATATAAAGAGTACTATTGCCAGACGTACATTGTAATAACAGAAATCAAGGTAACCATCAAGAAAAATGAATGAGGGAAAAAAATTGGAATATCTATAGAGTTGTTATGGATGAAAAAGGAAAGTAAGGATAAAAAAATGATATCAGAATCCCATAAGGACCAGAAAGAAAATACGAGAGTAGCTCCAACTATAAATTAGAAGCTGAAATAGAAAGATCATTTGCAATAAGTGCAAGCATATACACAGAAGCAATCATTACTTGGTCATTACAGTCTGTATGCATGTCTCTGGGTCTTTGGAAATTTTATGAACAGTAATATGTCGCATGTAAATGGAAGATCTGTTAGGGAATTTTTATGTTTCTGTTCAACTGAAACTACCAAATGTATACCAGTAATCTTTTAATGCGACGGAGAATTTGAAATTTAGTATACCTCCTATATTTCCCCATCATATAAAATGCTTGCAGATTTTCTTTTCTACTACATGGTTAACAAAGATAAGTTCCATTTGATGGGAGCTTTCACTGGCAGAAATTAATTAAGAATATTGCTCAAACGTTCAAGTATCTACAGCTAAGACTTAATTGAAAAACAGTAGGCAGAAAATTTGAAGCTAACTTATATTTATTAAAGTATTAATGTCAACATTGAAGTTAGCAAAGTAAATATTTTAAAATTAGGAGCTATCACTAAAGATGTTTAGAAGTTTTCCAAAATCCGAATTATTTGAACACTGAAAAAGAAAGTGATCTCTATGAAGCTTCAAGTTTCTAAAATTCCAATTTATGCAATAGCTGCTAATGTAAACCACAAATAATTTATTACTGACATAATCCACTTGTGTTATCTGCTCAAATGGTTTACAGGCAACTAGGATGAACTCCTAAATGCAATGACAGACAGGGTTGTGAACCACCAAAGTTCATTTTACCAATTCCTTGAGAGGCTATCTCAAGCCTGTGTTTCTCCTAAAACCCGAAATTGCAAGCAATTGAATTATTTCCCTCAATGAATCTTCATCTAGACTTTACATCCCTTTTCTCACCATAAATAGAACTAGTTTCCGACTTCTGAAGGAAGTGTTTATTAAATAGTAAAGAAATCCTCCTAATGCAACCATGTATTACATGAACAAGGAAATCTGCATCTTCACTCTTGACTTCAGAAAAGAAGATTTACTTGAGGAGAATGGGAGTTTCCTAACCCAAACAACCATTTCTAAGCCTCTTCACTCTTGACTTCAGAAAAGAAGATTTACTTGAGGAGAATGGGAGTTTCCTAACCCAAACAACCATTTCTAAGCCTCTAACTGCGATTTCTAGTTTGAATACAAAATTTCATTTACATTTACACAAATTAATAAAGATATCTTTCAGGAGCAAGCAAATTCCAGGAAGAGAAAAGTTTTAAGTATAAGAAAAGTTTTAAGTATCTAGCACCAGATAGTCCTCTCAAAAATATTGCAGACAAAGGAAAGGTCAGGAAACACAAGCAGGCATTATATCAGACCTGATCAATGGCTGGAATGGCAATATATTGACCACTTTATTGCTGATATTGATGGATATGGCACTTAAATTATCTAGTTACAACTTTCATACTTCTGCTACTCCAATTGCTCTAATTAGTCTCCAAAAACCAGTTAACTTCCCAGTAGCATTTATATCTGTAAATTAATTCATTTAATTATTGCTTAAATATGAGAGCAAAATGCGATTGGCAGTTTTAATGGTGAGAAACCAGATAGATGACTTTATATTGCAAAAATTTGACAAGCCCCACCTTGCAAGAACAGCTTAACAATCTCAAGCCCTTTACCCATTGGCAGAGCCTCTAAGGGAAGCAAAACATTTACTGAAAAAAAAAAAGAATCTGTTTCTACATCGGGTTATTAGAAATTATTCAAAGGGAAAACAAAACTGAATCTTAAACCATCTTGCCCTTTACAAAGATGTGTTTTTGGCTTTTGTCAATTGAAGTAGTGGAAGATTTAGCTAAGGTGCATTCTTATAAGTAAACAGCAACCATTGAGCCATTTGCATTATCAAATAATACATGCCATTCTGCTCTTAGATTTCAAATAATTACTTTATTTTCAATTAACACTAACTCACCTGGAGATTATACTCTCTCTATTGACAAACGGCAGACTTGAATGTTAGGTGAGCAAAAGGACTCAAAAGCCAGATTAGGGATCCCTTAAAATGTATAAACACAAATTTGAATAAAACGTGAAAAATAAAGCTATTCAAAATTAACCAAAAATTCTATTCAACTCGAGAACTGAATTCAATCGAAATACATATATCCACTGATCAACAACACCAAAATATCAAATTATCAAGACAAGAAACACGAAAAAGGGGAACAAGAACAAAGGGAAAAGTAAAAGCAGCAAAATTTAAGAAGAAAAACATACCATTAATCCGCTTAGAGAACTCATCCCACCAATCCAAAGGCCCTTCCTTCTCTGTAGACCCAGAACCCGAACCCGAACCAGAAGCATTCTCTTCGGTTCTTCTATCAGTCTTTTTTCTCTTTTTGTACCCTCTTATAGGACCCATCAAAAGCTTAATTAAATCTAAACTCAAGAAACAAACCCACTACCTGCAAAAATTAAAAATCAAAACGAACTGAATTAGAATCCACAAAAGAACCAATACCCATTATTGATAACACAAAAACACTTACCAAACTCACACACAGATCATAAAATAATGATAGCAGCAATACTGGGTCGTATAACATGCAAAAAAATTTCATGAACAGACAAAGTTAGTTGCAGTGGCTGTTCTTTTCTTCTTTTCTTTTCCTTTTCCGTGTGTGTGATTTTTGAAGCATGCAAATAAAGAGGAAATAAAAAAACTTATATTAATAGTAATAATTAAAAAATATATAATAAAATTAAATGGAAAGAGGAGACTAAATATTATGTGCTGAAACAGCAGGCATGTGGGTAGTTTTTAGTTTTAAGACAATGTGGCAAAAAGAAGTGAAAGAGATGCACATTAATAGCACTGCTTACATGGTTTTTTTTTTTTTGTTTGCTTAGATTTCGAAACAGGCTGAAGGGAGAGTGTTTGTTTGTGTGTTTCCCTTAAAGCTTTTGGAGATTGTTTAAGACTTTTGAATACTTTTCTTTTCTTTATGCCATCTACGAATGATGGCAATACTTATATGAGAATTTGTCGAAGGAATTACATTTAAAGTTTTACAATTTTCTCAACATTTTTTTTTATCTAAGAATGACAATTTTCTTAACATTATACAGTTTTGAAGACTCTTAAACTATTTTAATACTATTGAATTTATTTGTCTCTAATGGTTTTTTATTTAATTTTTTACTTTAAACCTTTTAAAAAAATTAATATTGATTTATTTTTTTATTAACACTTAATTGGAAAAACAATATATATATATATATATATATATATATATATATATATATATATATATATATATATATATATATATATATATATATATATATATATATATATATATATATATATATATATATATTATCTTTATTTTTATATCTTCAATTTTTTTCTATTTCTCTCTAAAATTTACATAAAATAATACTTTAAAATATATTTATGTCTAATAGTTTTTTATTTAATTTTTTACTTTAAACGTTTTAAAAAAATTAATATTGATTTATTTTTTTATTAACACTTAATTGAAAAAATAATATATATATATATATATATATTATTTTTATATCTTCAATTTTTTTCTATTTCTCTCTAAATTTTACATAAAATAATACTTTAAAATATATTTAAATTATATTTTTATTTTTATACCTTAATTTTTTATATTTTTTTATAAAATTTAATAATACTTTAAACTAAATGTATATTAAGTCATTCTCTTTAATTATATAGTAATATTTATATATAGTATTCAATTAATTTTTATATATATGTTATCTTTTATCATATATTGGTGTTCATATTTTACTTAATAGCATTAAATTATATTTTCTCATATTTTAGAGTTTATGTTATAACATTTAATATTATCCAAAATTTTATTTGACTTAGAATCAAACATAGTAATTTTCAATAAATATCAAATCTATTTTATAATATTAGCTATTAATTTATAGAACATAAATTTTAGCTAATAAATTATTTTGTTTCGTAATTTTTATATTAACTTATTTTATATATTTGAAATTAAATTAAACTTTATCTAATTTTTTTTATAAAATTTTATGTTATATAGTTTAATGATTAACCGAAAAATATTGGCTAATCAAAACGAAATCAATGTATTGGTTAATTGAATGTAACGGACTAGTTAATGAAATATAACGGATTGGTTAATAGTTAGTGATTCAAAAAATCAATATTAATTGATTGGTTAATTTTTATTCATTTAGCTAATATTAAATGTAATTTAAATTTTTTTGCCATGCAAGTTTGTAGGAAATTATTGTCTTCTTTTATAAGAATATGTGTTCTTCTAAAAGAGTTTTTTTTGTACACAATAGATATTGAATGAAGTTTTTTGCTGAATCAGATTGCCCGCAACATGTTATAATCATTCACTATTTTAATCGAAAAAATTAAAAAATATATTCCAACAACTTAATTAGTTTTGTACATTTTTTTTGTATTTTTAAATTTTATAAATTTATTTATATTTTTAGATATATTTTTTATATTATTAATAAAGATTTAATTTGCAATAAAAAATGTGTTGTTTTTTAATAACATCCGAATAACAAAATCGGTGCCGATATTTGAAGGTTTCAAATTCGAAATTCTTTTTTTTTTTTTCTTTTTCTCTAAAAGAAATTATAAGGCGAATTTAGGTAGTATCCCATTCCCAACTTTACAAAGTTGCGATGCAAAAGCCGAAGGAACAGTTTAAGAAAGGTATGGGGCATGGGCCCTTTGCTTTATGAGGCCATCCCATTATGAAGTCTCGGCCCTAGAAAGATAGGGTTTAAGACTCTATGTAGAAAATATTTTGATTTAGGGTCAGTTTGGCAAAACTTATAAAAATAACTTTTTCAATTGGTAAAAACTATATTCAAAAAAGCTATATGTTATCGTAATTATTTGAAGGGCCGCCAGCCCACTTTTCATGGGGTCATCAGCTATAACATTTCCTCTTGATGGGCTGACAAATGATTTTTATGGGCCATCATTATTTAACCCCACGGGCTCTTGGAACAACTAATATCCTAATCCTTTGGGCCGAATATTCAACGACAAAAAGAACTGATACACTAGAGATTCACGGAAAAACCCATTAGTCCTTCAACTTGACAGTACTGCACCTTTTAATCTCCTGAATTGACGCATGAAAGAAAAACCAATTAGTCTTTCTATTCAATCCTCACTTCTCCTAAGCTTTTCGTCAGTGGTGCGTTTTCTTGTCTCTTATTTTATGTTTTTTTTTTGTTATTTTTATGATGATGCATTTACACGATTCATCAAAATACACACAACATTTTTAAGTATTAGGCATTTAAGTGGTTGTTTGCTTATTTTCTCATTCCTTACCCTATTGGTTTTCTCGTCTGCTCTTTCTTGTAAAGGAGAAGTGGGGTGTAAGAATCCATGGAACGAGTCGAATACAAATTGATAAATGCTGCTAAAGTATTTGCTTCCACTTTCTGCTTTACTCGTGTAATTGTTGGAAACAGGAATAACTATATGAAATTTGATGATTAGTCACCAACCCCCAACAGCATACCAGTGACCAAAATCAGAGACATAAGAAATTCTAAATTATTAAATCTTCAAAGATACAATCTCTACAAGCCCAATACATTAAGAAATTCCGAAAAGAAACACAGCATACATCCATTGCAGTATTTAAAATGGGAAAATTGGGGAGACAATATGAAAACCAACAACATCGTAGCTATGGTGGCATCGATTACAGTAAGAAATCCAAGTCTATTTGCGGAGCTTAAATTTTAATTGTATCTAGGTAAGATTGCATGTGAAATTGCGTTTGTATTGCTATTCTTTATTTTCCTTGTCTGTGATGCTAGATTATTATTGGGTCGAACTCAGAAACGTATCAGCATATAAAAGTTTCGTCCTTTCTTGATTTGAAACCATAAGGATACTTCCATTCATCTTGAATTTATGTATGTACACAAAGTATGTGATTTTTTTCTTCTGCAGGAGAATGCTAGGGGTGATGGTTGTATTTCTATTGGTTAGTCTCAGTTGTGCCTAGAAACTGATTGATAATTTACCGAAGAGAAAGGAGCTAAGGCTGTACTGAGCAAGAAAGCAAAAGATGTTTAGGGCCGCAGTTAGATACTTTTCTACAAAACCTAAGCCGAAAATGAAACCAATAGAGCTCAAATCACCGCCTGAGCAGACTCAGTCCATAACAAGGGCGATCTTCGATATTGTAAAGGAGCATGGCCCTCTTACTGTTTCTGAAACTTGGGAAAGAGTCCAGGTATTTCACCTCTGCATTTTATAGCAGTAGCTTTTTCTAAATTAACCCTTTTCTCAATACTGATAAAATTTAAATGCTTTCCTTTAGCTGCCAAACGTTAGCATGCTTGGCTATTTATCCAGAAATATGTTGGTCAGTGCCTGAATGTATACGAAATAATAACCATTATAGAAATTTTCTGATAACATGTATGAAATAATATACATACGTATAAGTGTTTGATGACACAATAGTCCAAAAGACATGCATTTAAAGAGAAATAAAGAGGAAAACTGATAAATTCTGGGCCTTTTGTTGTTGTGCGTAATTGAAACTTGTGTATTCTTCTTCTTCTTCTTCTTCTTCTATTCAAGCTTTCCTGTGTGTGTGAATGTTGATTTACGTAATCTGTAATAAACTTTTATGTAGTTTCGAGAATCATGGATTGCAATTCAAGTTTGATTAGTAAATATTTGGCAAATTTCAGGAAGTTGGACTGAGAGGATTGAAAGGGAAAAGCCACATGAAAATAGTACTGAGATGGATGAGAGAGAGGCAAAAGCTTAGGTTAATCTGCAACCATGTGGGGTCTCAGAAGCAATTTCTTTATACAACTTGGTTTACAAAACATTTAGTTGATGTTTTGTTAAGGTTATATCAGAACCTTGTAAACTTCCATTAATGAAAATCTAGTCTTATTGTAGTTATTTTTGTTTGAGAACCCAATAAAAGATTTGACTTATTTTGCGCTGAAGCTATTGTTTAACATCTTCAAAAGGTGTGAGTTGCTGGAATAGATTTGTTTAATTTTTGGGAAATTGGATAGCAAACATTACTATTAATTGTTGATCCAAAAGTACGTAATGAGAAAACAAGGCATGAACACAAATTGCATTGTGTCGTGCTTTTTTTCTAAAAGCCAACTCCGCAAGTATACGTTGTACCAATTATAGTATAAAAAATGTCAATCACACGGGAAATGTTGATTAAAATTGTACATTATTACTATTCGATTTTAATTTTGTTTACAATGCTCATTAATTTGCGAGTTAAAATTAATACTATACCACAATAAACTAAATATTATTCTACTTTAATGATAATCCGATAAGATTTATGAGTATGATGAATGTAACATATACATAAATATGAAACTTGATTTTTTTCTCTTAATTAAAATTCAATCTTTATCATGCAAGTCAAGTTAGAATATTGTTTTATGTCGCAGCTCTCGCATCTAGACTAGATTATGCCCTAAATATGCATTTATGGTTCTAAATCGCAGCTCTCGTATTTAGACTAGAATTACATAAACACACATTCAAAGAATAAGAATGAATCTATAACAACTATCTCAACATCCTGATCTCTCTAATGATATTTTGATAATGAATTTACTATTAATTATAAGAAAGAGATTGCTCTCACAACTCTTTTACTTAGAACCACTTTAATGATTTTAGAAGAAGGAACTGCCAACTAAGGTTTTTTTCCTTAACTTATAATGTTAACAATAAAGTATTAATAGAAAATCCTACATATAAAGACAAGCGAAAGAGAAATGAATAAATACGAATATTGTCATTCAAATTTCTAGATAGTATTCATAGTAATTACAAAGAAGAAAAGTAAAAGAATTAAGTAAAGAGAATTCTAATTTTTTACTCATGAATGGTGACTTTCTCTTCCTTGTTAGTCTTCTCTTCAAAACATAAATGAAACTAAAAAGTAGAACCTAAACTTATTGTTCTTCAATTACAATTCCCAAATTAATTGATTGTTCTCTTTTGATGATAACTTCCAGGCTATTTATAGATTTTCAAGTATTAAGTCCTTTCAAATGCCTCTTCATAGGTATGCGACCCTTGGTGACCTTTTAGGTAACTTTTCAAGCTCAACTGCTTATAAGTGCCTTCTGTCGCGATCGCGACAGCCATTTTCCACCTTTCTCTTCCTCATTTCTTGGCTCAGTCATGCGTCATCTGTCGCCCTCGTGGCACCTGTTGCCCTCGCGGCAGACCATTTTTCTGTTTCACCCCTCATTAGTGCTTTCTTGCTGTTACTTAGCCAAATTTGCTTATTTAAGCTCCAAATTAATTCCTTAACTCCTCTAAAACAAATAAAACACACACAAACACATAAAAGCAACAAAATACACAAAATATATTATCATTAAACACTATACTTAATAAAACTAAACACATATAGACACTATTTATGAGCTTTTCAAGCTCATATCACATTGTTAATTGGATAGAATAAGAATTACAATGAAAGTTACTGAAAGATTTGAAGATTAAGAAGAAATAAGAAAGAAATCCTTAATCTCTTGCTGAACTTCTTTTTTTTTTAATAAAAGCAGTATTTATACATAATTTAGTAATTAATAGTTAGCTAATTACCTAGTACTAATTAACTTCCAGCTATCGCCTTATATCTAACACCTGATACTTGATTATTTAATTACAACAGCTAAACCGCCTTCTAATCTTCCTAATTACATAGTTGTACACTCATAATCTTAACACTCCCTCAAACTGAGGGTGTACATGTATGCTTCAAGCTTGTTATAGATTTATTCAATTCGTGATCCCTCGAGTGATTTAGTGGGAATGCCTGTTGGTTGATCATTTGAATTGTTAATCTGATAATAGTGCATTCTGATTCAACATTTTGCTTGGCAAAATAACAATCAATCTCTATACGTTTTGTTCTTTCATGAAAAACAGAGTTTGAAGCAATATGTAGGGCTGCTTCATTGTCATAACGCAACTTCATTTGTTTGTCGTCGCCATAATTTAGCTTTTGCAGCAATGGTTTTAATCAAGTAAGTTCACAAGGAGTGAAGGCCATTGCTTGGTATTCTGTTTCGGCACTTGATTTCGCTAACTTTTTTGTTTTTTCATGATATCATATTTGATCTAATTGTGACAAAATATCCCAAGGTGGGTTGTCTATTTAAAAATGTAAACTAATTTGCAATCCATCATGCATGTTTCTTTTAGAATATCTAGTGTATATATTTTTTTGTGAAATGGCAATGCTTGCACATGATTGTGACTCTTCAATACCTAGAAAGTACTTCAATTTTTCAAGATTTTTGGTTTGAAAATGGTTGAAGAGATGTTTTAGTTGTAATTCCTTCAATATCATTTCTTATGATATTACCATGTAGACCAGCAGCACTGAAAAAAAATGCCAATTTAGCAATGAATTTTTAGCAATGTATTGAAATCGGTAGCTAAAAGGATAATATAGACGGGGTTAGCGATAGAAATGAAAATTTCTTTAAAAAATATTAAATATATATTTAAAATAAAAGTAACAAATTTAAAGAAAGAATCACAATTTAATTATTATAATTAATAATTAAATAAAAATTTAAAATAATCTATTAATAATTAATTCAAATTTCTGATAATTTTAATAGAAAAATTAACAAAATCTCTCAAGAGCACTGAAACATTAGCGCCCAATTTATAAAAATTCGCACGCTAAGTGTTGAATTGAAATATAAATAAAATGTTATGATTTTTTTTTTAATTAGCTAAAAAAACTCCAAAACTAAATCAAGAACATACGTCAACAGCCACATATGATTTGGCAGAGGAATGCACCAATTTAACAGAAGCTACAAATTCCCAGCAAATACTTTCCAAATCCCAAAATCCTGGCCGGAATTGAAAAACCAAAATAGGCAAGGAACTCACGTGGGTGGAGCCTAGAAACAACCAAGGCAAAATAAGTAAACGACATTACCAAGGACAAAACAAAACTCTATTCCCCATATTCTAAAGAGTCAAAACCAATTGCATCTAAAAAGACTTAAAACAACTAGGATTTAGCACCTAATCCCCCAAATTAAAGCACCTGTACCATTGACCCTATGCTAAAAGCTCCAACAAAGAGAACCCCTTTTTAGAATTTCCCAAATTCACACTTTAATCCTCAATGTAAGTGCCCGCCGACTAAGTCTCGCCACCGTGCCGTGATTTTCAATCCACCGCCTCTTTCTTCGTTCAGCCTATTCCTTTCTCCTCTTCTCTGTTTGCCTATGCTTTTAATTTTGAGATACTACAAACTACATTTACAAATGTCATAACTGATTTAATTATGAGACCTCAATACGCTCTCAGTTGGCCTCATTTTCGAGTTGCTGAACCTCTATTCTCTTGCTTCCTTCTTGAGTATTGCTACTACCTTCACATGGAAGAGTAGTGGCATTCTCTTGCTTGTTACGCGTTGCCTTTGGCTTCCTTGGTATACATTTTGTACGTGCTCCCTCTACTTCCTTTTCTCCGAATTGCAACGGCGAACTCCTGTGATTAATGCATTAAATGACCGATTAACAAAAGCAAGTGCTAAAAGATAAAATAAAATAATCATCACATGCTTCAGGATTCACAGAAATGGTAGTTCAATCCACTGGTCCCCATATTATATCCAGAATTGAATTTATGAAATCAGAAAACCATTAATGCGTGCAGTAAAAAATTAACAAAAGATATATTTATGCAGACTTCAGGTGCACCACACACTTAACCACAGCTTTTGGTTTCGCAATTGTAATGGCAGCAGAGATGATAGGCATGGCCATCTGAGCACAAAGCCCGTACGAATCTTCCATTAAAATCAAACCAAGAGTAAAACAAGTCTGACACAAAATCCCATTCAATCATGCCCTTTGCAATCAAAGATTGAGGTAATTTGAATAATTACTTACCGATCTGCATTATAGGAGTTACACCTCTTCAAAGCAGGGACTTCCTCTTTCTTGGTCTCGATCAAGCTGCCACTAAAATATTCTTTGTCTTCCAATCTTACCCTTGGAAAATTACAAAATTCCTTCGCTGGCCCCTCCCGTATGCCTCCTCCTCCACCTCCACGTGGCAGCCGTGCTCTATAATGTCCAATTAACGACAAGCCTTGGTCCTTCACCGCCGTGGCCCCACAGTCTCTAAATGAAATGGACCCGCAGGAGATCAGTTGCATCAGAACCGTCGACGCCTTTAGTCTACCACAATTCTCCACCGTCCGATTTGAATTATCTTCGTTACCGCTACCATTACCCAATCTCAACCGTCCATCTGCCTTCATCAAAGATTCTAAAGTCTCTGGGCTTGAATCTGACGGTGGAGGTGAAATCTCAATTTCTTCCCTGTTCACTTCTGGTTCTGGAGTTTTATCTTCCTGCAATTCTTCAATTTCCTCTGCCTGCTTCACCGGCCTTCTCCTCCTCCTCTTGTCATCAGTCTGAGTTGACGCGTCAGCGGCGAGTTGGCGACTGGACTTGGAGAATGGCTCAGTTTTATAAACCTTGTACTCATTAAGATCGATGGAGCTCCAGGATTGGTTTCTTCGCCGCGTGAACACTGGAAAATCCGCGTCCTCACTCGACGATGACTTCTGAGTCTCTGGCTTGATTGACGGCGTCGTTTCAAGGAGGGGTTTGCTTCGGTTTATGGAAGGATCGAGCAGCTCAGATCCTTTGAGAACGTATTCGTGGCCGTGTGCTGGATAGATGAAATCGTTCTCCGTTAAGTCGTGCCAAACGAAGCCGTTTTTGTAGCTTCTGGTGAGTCAAACACAAGACCAAGAAAGAAATGGTAATCAAATCGGACGGTAGTAGATGGATGATTATCTTTTTTAAAAAATATATATATAATAATTTATTACCTTTTAGAGGACCAGGAGTACAGGCTAGCCATGCCTTTACCTCGAAGGATGTTTAAGCGATTGATGACATCTGCGATTGAGGCAGAATTTTGAATATCAAGGCATCGTATTTAGATAATGCTCTGTTTGATTGCCAAGAAAGTGCGGGAAAATGCAAGCCGGGTAAAAATCAAAATAGATGAGAAGTTGACTAATTCAAATTCTGCTGAAAGAGAAATAACTATAATGCATAAATCCAGATTTTCTTCTGCCTTTCCAGAAGGTAAATCAGGAATTTCTCAGCAACCAAACAAAGGATTAAACCTTTTTGCAAAACGCCTCCTCGGAAAGAAAACAAAAAGAGACTGGAAAGTTCGGAATAAAGTTTCTTTCCTCAACGTATTTTCCAATCAACAAACAAAAACAGGCTTTGGAAATTGAAATTTGAGAAAGCATAAAATATTTTCTTAAATTTTCCTTCATTTTCCCGGCAACAAAAAGCAGAAAGAAAACTTGAATACCTTTAAGGTAGAGACCATCAGAAGAAGAGAGAGGGACCTCCATGAAATGAGGATGTTCAAGCTGGCCATTTTTAGAAAGATAATAAACAACAGGCACTTTCCTCTCACCACCAGTTTTAGATTTGGGTTGGACCCAGAGTCTGGCTCTCTCAGGAGGAGTTTCTCTGTCCTTAAACTTACTGGGAACCTGAACTAACTCTGCGCTTCTTCCTCTAGAACTGACCGCCATTTTCTCTCTGCAACAAAAATTCAAACTACAAACAAACAGACAAACAGTTAAGAGAAAATACATGAGTAATAAGAAGAAATAAAAAGCTGAGAAAATAATTTACCAGAGGAACAGAAAGCGAAAGGACTTGGAAAAAGAAGAGATGGGTTTTTGATTTTATAAGAAAGAGTGAATTAAGACTGAGTCGTAGAAGAAGGGTGTGAAAGGAGGGAGAGATATCAAAATGGGGATGCGGCAGACAACAGCTAAACAACAAGGGAGTTGAGAGAGAGAAGAGTTAGCTACAGCCTGCTACTGTGTGTTTCGCGGTAATTCCGTGCTTTAATCGTTTTTATGGGGCTGTGGCTCTAACATCTGTGGCTTAACGGTGTCGTTTTCTCCATTGCGCCTCTGTTTTCATCTACTCTATTTGCTGTACTTCTCCCTGTTCAACTCCTTGGCTTTTTATGCTATTTTGGTCTTTGTATTGGCAAATATCAACCAGGGATCGGTTGCTCTGTGCTTGTATTTTTCCTTTCAAGTTTTTGTTCATAAGATTAAGTCAATTAAATAATTTCGTGCTACATTTTGTTATTGTAAAATAATGAATCCTACTAACTCAACTATCATATTTTAATGTCCTCAAACTATTTACTTTCTTTCCAAAATATTTTAACTATAAATACTGATTTTAATATATTAAAAAATTTTAAATTCGAATCATTATATTCTCAACAGTATATAAAATCACAATTGTTAATAGTATATAACCAGAATCATAATCTATTATTTATCCATATTTTAAATAGGAATGTCGCTAAAAATTCCAATTAATTATTGGTCAAGGTAGATAATTAGATACACATTTATATATTAGAAAACAACAACAACAACAGCAGCCTTATATTACAAAATAATAAAGGCCTATTGATTCTTTATGAATGAATCATGCTTATATATTTACATTTAAATATTTTTATTTATATCATGGTGTTGACAAAAAATAATTTTATTAATAAAAAAAATTAAACTGTACTAAAAATGAAATTATCAAAAAATTACACTTGCATTCTTGATACAGTTTTTATCATTCAATTTAGAAAATATATGTTACTGTTATATTAAATATTGAAATTGTATAAATATACATTATTATATTTTAAAAAGTGGGGTTATTACTCAAATATTTATTTAGGTAAATGATAAGTTATAGTATATATTATTCCTTGTGCATTAGAGTCTTGGGGCTACTTTGAGAGAGTCAATTTATTGATGTTGTATTAAGATTTATCTCATTAGAACTGCCCTATATATAATCTATTACGTTATAATTTGTAGTAATTATTTTTTTAAATTGCATATCTCTTCTTCTGACAGTATTATATATATATATATATATGGGTCAATGAATAAATTTGTAAAATAAAATAAAGTTGAAAAATCAACGGGTAGTTAGTCATTAACTACATTTGGTAACATATTATTAATTAAGTTCATAAAATACAATGGTTTGAATATGATTAAAAATAGGGATAATATATAAATTTTTTCTTAAATTATCGTCATTTATCATATTTTTTCCCTTAACTATTTGCATATCAGATTATCTCACTAAATTTATTAAAAATATCAGATTAGCCACTAAATTTTTTTTGAAATGTAAAAAATACATCATATACTATTAAAAATATTAAATTACCCTTCTAAAACTTGTTAAAAATATCAAATTATCTTACAATTATTGTTTAATACGTATTTTTTATGTATTTTTTTGTGAACTGACGCATGTCTTGCAGGGGATAATATGATATTTTCAATAAGTATAAGGGATAATCTGACATTTAATTAATTTATAAAAAAAAATTTAATAAACAATAATAATTTAGAAAAGAATTTATATATTAACCCTCAAAAATATTTATAATTAACAATTAATAATTCTTCTTCTTCTTTTCCGTAATGTTAGGTTGGCCTTCTTATTAAGGATAATCAATGCAGAAAAATTCAAAAAACAACAATAATAGAAGTCTATTCGGTATTTGTTTTAGGAGTTGAAAAGATAATAATTTAAAATTCTAGTGAATGAGTTAGGTAAGCAGCTTGAAGATTTCGGAACGGTGTTGATTTTATGTGCTTGACAAATTGAAACAAAGGGTTGAAAATGATGGATTGCCTTGCTCTATCAACCTCTTAGTCTTGACCCTACTTGTTTTTTTTAATGGCTTTTCTTTTATTTTGGGTTGGCTTAATCCCATTCAACAACCAAATAATATTTCTTTTGCAATTCAACCCTTGAATCATTCAAATAATAAAAGACAGCGCAAAGTCAGTTTTCTTCCCTAACCTTTCCTCCCATTTTCCTTTCTATAAAGAAAATGAAATTATTGTTATTATAGATTCTCGAAGCCATGTTCTGGCTTTGTACTTCTCAATTTACGGGAAGGCTAAAGATAGAATTCACTCTTTAAAATTTGATAAAAAAAATAATTAATTTTTTAATATTTTTTTTGATATAATATTTTTTTTAAATTTACAAATTAGAATAATGTCATTTAAAATTAAAAGATCAATTATTTTGACTGTTGATATGACATGAAAATTATACCAAAAGAAATATCACGCGATAAGGTTAAACGTGCAAAAAAAATTCCTAAAATACTTTTTAAAAAAGAATTTAATCCTTAAAATCTATAAATTGAGGTAATTTAATGATTTAAGCCTAAAATTTGCAAATTAAAATAATTTAACTCCCTATTGATGTGTCATATTTATACCACGTGAGCAATCAACTGACATAAAATAGTCAAAATAATGGATCCGTCAATTTTGAGATTATATTGTTCTATTTTGTAAATTTTATAAAAGATATTGTACCAAAATAAATATTAAGAGGTTAATTTTTTTTTGTTAAATTTCAAGAAGTGGATTGCACTTTCAGCCTTACTGAAATAAAATCACTGTTTCAAATAAATTATAACGAAAATTTTTTACAATGTTATTAAAATTGAATTGGATAAAAATGGGTAAGATAAAGGGTTTATGGTTTGTTAGGGTTCAACCGAATTTTATTTCTTTTTTTAAAAATAATATTATTTTTAAAATTTTATATAAATATTATGAAAATATCACTATATAAAAAATTACAAATAATTAAAAAATTATATTTATCATCAAACATTAATAATAAAATAATATTTTCAACTAATTCAATATTTATAACAAAAATTTAAGATAAATATAGTAAAAAATTTGCAAATATTTAAATAAATTAATCAAATATAAATTATAATTTTTAGTTTATTCATAAAAAAGTATCAAAATTGCTTAAATTTTAATTATTTTATATTTATACTTATATTTTTCCTAGCAAAAAATAATATTGTATGGATATTTTGTAAAAAAATTGGTTTTTATAGTTTCAAATCGGCTTATTTTAATTTTACCCGATTTTCAGTTTCAACTGGTTCAAAGCGAATCTTTTTGATTTTTAGTCAGCCCGATTCACAATCAAACTGATCCGACCAGTTTGATTGTTAATAACATTGCTTGAATGAGTTATTAATCAACCTCTATTAAAATTGTTTTAACAAAGAAGTCAGACCCAACAGTACTAACAAGTTTAGTTAAATAAAACTGATAACCGTAATATGTCTTAGATTTATGCTCATAACCCGAATTTCTAACTATTCGGATTACTCAGGATCCGTATTTGTGATTTTTAACGATGCTGTCTTCAACAAAATCCTATTAGTACAAAAATCTTAGCTTAACTTCCTATTCTGGCATCACTCATTTCTATGTAAAATTTTTATGGCCATCAAAACTCCTAGCATTAGTAGAAGATTAATCCCTTGTAAACAACCAAAATTATCAGGTATTTTTCTCACTCTTAACAACTTCTACTAAAATTACTCTAGTTATTATTTACTGACTTGATTATTATAGAATCATGTCGTCGAACTTCCATCAAAATTTCATTATTTTCAAATATTTTTGGAGCAATAGTTAAATTAAATTTGATAACAGCCTGCTAATTTCTGAACTATTATCAAAAACGGTTTTAAGAAAATAAATAAGTCTTTTCTTTTCTAAATGACAATTCAAATCTATTTAACATAAGAGCGGACGAATCTTAACTTTCTCTTGCGTCCACACCTAACTTGTCTGTTGTAACCCATCCTTTCAAGTAAAACCCTAGTAAAGCTAACTTTGTATGGGTCCCCCGTCCACGTGGACAGTTGCAAGTTGACTACCTTAATCCCATCACAGCTGATGTGAAATCAAACAGACGAACCTGTTACACCTGCCTGATGTAAGAATCGTATCAATCACAGACCCAAGTCCACGTGGACGATCCAGATATAGAGTTCAGACAACGAACATATGCAGGAAGTGGGTATGACCTTATGTGTGGCCCAAAAATTGCACTGTCATTTATAAACTGATGAGAATTTTAGGAAAATAATAATAATAATAATAATAATCATGCAGATTATTTGAAACAATTTGATTTTAATTTTGAGAAAATTAGTGACAAATTGAATTCTATTGAATCATAACGGATAGTTTTCATTTTTTAAATAATAATTTTAATATATTTATTTAAAATTATATATTAATATAGTAAATTCTAAAAATTGGTTTAAAAAAAAGAAAAAAGTTGTCCTTTTTTAATTATATAAAAAATGGGATTGAAGATTAAATATTAACAAATTGCATGTGGCCGAAATTTTGAGTATAGGTGGTATGTTCATGTGATGTTGTTGGAGTTATTGAAATTAGACAGGGATGATTTGTCCATTGTTAGTCTTAGAGAGAGTTGGTGCATATGCTGCAACAGCACTGTAATACAATGCTTGGATGGGAGAAAATAAAAATAACACCGAGGTGTATAATTCACATCATTAAATACAAGAATTTGAGTATAATAACTAATTCGGTACTCTTTAATCAAATAATTTAATCAAAACTATAAGTTTCAATAATATAAAAGTGTGACATTCATAAATATTCAAGTATTGCTGCATTATTATTATTATTAGTAGTAGTGGTGGTAGTTTGGTTGCATTAGATTTAGTAAGTGGATATTATTTAATTTATGTGACCAAACTATGAATTCAAATGTTATAAAATTAAGAGAACAGCAGTAGCATAGACTGCCTCAACTCCAACTCAGCTATTTTTCCCTGCTGATTCAAAAAATTTGCAAGAACTTGCAATTATTGTATTTAATTTACTATGGTGGATCTGTCTTTTAAGGAAATATTCCTAATTTGTTGTTTTTCTTAGAAGATACAGCACGATTTGAATTATTTTGCACTCTCTTTTTTCTCTAAATGTTGTTGTAGATACGATGCGATGTGATGATAAAATAATTTAGCTATTTGATGTGATGTATTATTATTATTATCATTATCGCCATCTATGGTAGTTGTATATCTTCAAGGTTAAAGTAATAATTTTTTGTTTCAAAGACAAAATGTATGATTTTATTGTTCACCATACTAGATTTTATTTATCCTACTCTACATGAATAACTTATTATTAGTACATATAGATTATGCATATAATTCTACATTAAGAAATATAATTGTATCCAACAAAGAAAGTCATCATTATTACCAATTTCTTTTACATTACGGATGCAATTTGAGTAAAGATGGGAAGGAAAATATTCTAATGAGTTATAATCATTGTTATTTAGGAACTGGATAAAAAAAATTCAAAAAATCATTAAATTAGTGATTAAATACGAAATTTAACTGATTTATACTATTAACATATTTAATTGACTGCGGACATAGATTTTAATTTTTAATAATTATGATGAATACTCTTAAATTTGAACTTTAATATTTGGTTAACCGGTCTATATATGTATAATAATTTAAAAATTATCAGGCTGCTATCAGGTTCTATCTGACTATTTTTACAAAAGTACTCGAAAAACAATGAAATTCCAACGGATTTCGATAAGGTGATTCTTCAATGATCAAGTCAATAAACAATAAAGCGAGTAATTTTAGTAAAGCGGCTAAAAGAGGAAATTATTTGGCAGATCATAGTTATTTATAGGAACTCTTCTCTTACTCTTGCTAGGAGTTTTGATGGTCGTAGGAATCCAATTGTGTAAAGAGTTATGCCAGAATAGAAAGTCAAGCTGAGTTATTTATCCAAATAGGACCTGTCGAGATGATGCCGTATGAATTTAACAATTCGGATCCTAAGGTAATTCAAATAGCCAGGAATCCGAGTTAAGGGTCCAGATCCGAAACACAGTCCGATTATATATATATATATATATGGTCCACAAAGATAATAATTGCATTTCAACTATTACCATTTTACTATATATATAAATATAAAGATATTTTATACTTTAATTATTGAAAATAATCCACTAGTGAATATTAATGAGTGATAAATTAGTTTTAATTTTTTTATTGTCTATAGAGCATTTATATAATTTATTTTTATTATATTGACATTAAATTTTAATTAGTTTAAAATCTCCAGAATTTACATTTTAATTTTATTGATGCAATTTTTTAATGAACCATATTAATTTTATTAATGAACGGTAGGATAACTTTATATGTTTAATTTCTTAATAGTTAACTGACCGTATTTAATTTTTAGCCGTTGTTAATAAACTGCATTTGAATTTTGATTTTTAAAAATCAATATTGATAAAATTGAAATTAAAAAATAGGCTGTAAACTGATTAATTAGTATATGCGCACTGGCCATTATTAACATAAGTATTAAGTAAGCAATTTTTTTAAAAAAACTTTTCCTCAACGAGATTTTAGCCCGATGAAAACCTGCTCCTTGCAATTGAGATAGTGTTAAGCATCACATAATAATAAATATTCACATAGGGGAAAGAAAAAGAATGACAAACCAGAATGAAATACATATACTTGCAACCCAGTTTACGTTTCTTATTTGGCCTTGCTTAGTTGCATGGAAAAAGAAAAATATTATAGTTTTTCAATATATTTCAGCTTAGTTTAGTTTTTGTTAGGATATTTATATATTTTTGGTTATTTTTGAATGATAAGGTATACAATTTCATTAAATTTTAGCTTAGTTTTTATGTCAGGATATTTTCATATAAATTTTTAGTCAAATTAAATTAATTTTTTATTTCAATTAGCAGTTGGATTCATATTTATTTTGGCATGTTTTTATAATTTATATGTAAAAGAAATCTCAAAAAAAATAGTGAAGGGATTATTATTATTATTTTTAAAGACAATGTAAAACAGTTTTACTACATTTACAAATTTACTGTCTGGACATTTTACAACTTACAGTTAAGGTGGAAGAAAAAAAAGATTAATAAAACGTGCAAAAATGTGAAAATTGGGGAAAATCCAAAAAGAAATGGTCGGTAGTCCAATTTAAACACTCGAAAAGTCAAAGCTTTTCCATCCATGTGGAAAACATCAGCACGTGCATTGACTCCTATTGCTTTTTTTTTTTTTTTTAACGCATAAATAAAACAATACTTAAATAATATAAGGTTTGGCACCGACCAGAAGTTCCACTTCAAACCTCCCGTAAATATAATTTATAAAACATGGCAACCAAATAGCTCATAATTTAATTTCACCCAAAATAAAATTTCATATATTATATAAATATCTCTTATCTATCGGTTTTGATAATTTCTTTTATCTCGAAATATTTATCACTTTAATTATTTTAAAAGATTATTAAATTTATTCTCATATATAATAACTAAAAATAAGCCTGATAAATAATTTTATTGGCACGTGAACTAAAACCTTAAACGACAGTTAATAAGGGAATGGGAGAGTAATTATTTTTTTAAGTGGGGACACAAAAAATAAATAAATTATAAGGATTAATACGAAAATACTTAGGACAGCGAGGCAAGTGTTCCCATTAATTTGTCTCAATCTCAATCGTAAATTTGTATACATATTCCAATAAACAAGGTATTGAGGCCCAGAAACAGCTTGAGAAGCAGCCCAAGCCCCAAGGAAGGCCCATAACCTTCAGTTGTTATGCAGCTAAATCAGCTACTATATTTTCTATTTCTAATAAAAAATTTCTATGTATGCGTCCAATCAGCGAAATTTATTCTAATATATCCCAAATTATAGATAATATGCTATAATTTGGACCAGCTAATTAAAAAAAGTTAATTTAAAAGCGCAGCAAGTGAGAGATCGAACAATTGTTTGACATTATAAGGTGCAGTGAGACCACAATAATTGAGCATGATGACCTTCATCAAATCTTCATAATGGGACTGCAAATTGTATTTGTATGAACCAATATAATAATATATTGCCAAATACAAATTTGGTTGACAAATTAGTAAAATTATAGTTAATATACATAAGTAGCAATACACTATTAAATTGATTAATTTTTCATTGACAATATTAAAATAATTAATTTTTACCACCAAAATACCAAAATAGTTAGTTTTCTTTGAAAAACAAAATTCCAATTAACTAATACAGTAAACAACATCTGATAGAAAAAGTAATAAATTAGTTCTACTATAATCACTGTGATCACTATTTTTTTAATTATTTATCCAATATATATATAGCTTGTAACACTAATAAAATGGCGTATTCAACTTAGACAATATCAACTTTATTGCTTGTAATAAGAAAGTTACTAAATTTTCAATATTTATTCTCATATTGTATACTATTTTATTTGTCATTGAACAAATGCACATTGCTAAATTAAATACAAATATATTTAAAATAAAAAACAATTAAATTTTTTTAAAAAAGTAATTATGATTTGAGAACTCTTTTTAAAGAATAAAAAAATAACACAAAATGAAATCAGTGACCAAATAACATGTATTTAAAAATATCTATATATAACACAATATATATTTGGAAACGAGGGAACCAAAGTTATCTTTTATAGAGCAGAAAACAATATAGCGAAAACAGAAGATCTCACTTTGAGTCACTAGCAGGCTTTATCCACGTGCAACAAATGAAGGATAAAAACTCTAATCCATGGTCTAAATACCCTTTGGAGAGAAAATATGAGGACATAAATTTTTTGTAGAGTTTCAGTACACGTAGAAACTTCTATTATATATTTTGCATATTACCTAAGGCCTATTTAGAGCCTTATGCTCTAAAATAGGAAATTTATTATTTAAAGGAAATTATTGTAAAAGGAAGTTACCTTTTTCAGATAAAAGTTTTTTTCCAACTAAAGGATTTGATATGAAACTTTTTTTATATTCGAATTATTTTTTTCTGATGTGGAAAAGCTTTTTAAAATAAGAAATTCTTCCTAATTCAGGGATTTAACATGAATCTCTTTCCATACCCGAATTATTTTCTTTCTGATATGGATCACTTTCATATTAGGATAATTTTGTTAGTCCCAAAGACACATAGGGAGGGGGGAGGGGATAAATTGGATGTCACTCAATTTTTAAATAAGTTATGGTAAAACAAAATGAGATGTATTCTGGTGGAGCATATCTAATCAAAATGTAAAATGAATATGCAAAATGCAATGAGCAACAGAAATTAATTTTTTAAAATATTTTTCAAAGTAAATTCAACTTGCAGAATTCAAAATATGCCCAAAATAATTTTTAACAGAAAGCTTTTTAGAAAATAATTTTTCTCAGCAAAACATATCTGTTAAAAATAATTTAAGAAATAGAACAGAGAAAAGGGAAGATAGAATAGATCACACCAAGATTTATCATGGTTCGGCCTCTATGCTTACATCCAATCTCTAAGACACCATCTTAAGATTTTCTCTCCATTGGTAACTCTTTTAATGGGCAAAAGTTAAAATCAATATACAATCCTAACATATTCTACCTACAATCTTTTTTTCCAAGAGAAAAATGTAAAAACTTACTATAATTCCTAAGGTTCTAGCCAACCCTTCTCACAATTTTTTTCAAAGATTCTTCACAATAGAATTACAACAAAGAGTTATAATCTAATTGAGGAGAAGGATAATGAGTGAAGTGCAAGATGTGGAAATATACTTGAAAAATATGTAAGCTTTGTATATCAAGAGATAAAATGATTTTTCAACTTCTCTAAACTTTCAGGACGCAAAAATATCTTGTATTTATAGCAAAAAATAAGTAATAACCATTAGAAGTAAAAAAAATTACCCGTTAGAATATAGAAAGACTAGTAAAAGTAAAAATGGGCCATTATTTTATCTTTTTTAAAAATAGATCTGACAATTCTGGCAAACTTCTTTGGTGCACTAGAAGACTTAAGTTTTCTAATAGATTAGAAAAGATAACTTATCTAATGAACTAGAAAAGTTAACCTCTTTGATCTACTAGAATAATAACTTTTCTAATGAACTTCTTTAGTGAACTAGAGCAGAAAAATTTTTTCTGAAACATATTCTATTAACCTTTTCTAACGACTTTTTCAAATGAGTGTTTGATTTAATCAAATCAATACCAGTTTTAATGTATGTAAATCAATTTTAATATACCAAAAGAGTTTTATAATGGATGATCATGAATGTGAAACTTATCAAAAGATTTTACATAAATAGTACCCTAATTTCTTGAAGTTTTCATAGAATAGAAGATCTTGAAGTCCCTTCATGCATAAGGCTTGAAATATCTAAGATTGTCTTGCACACTTATTGGAGATAATATGAAACATATACAAATTTCAATAGAATTTTACAAAGTTTATTTAAGATTTGATTATCATCAAAACTGAGATGTAGTCTTGAGCCAACAATCTCTCATTTTTAATGATGATAAAACCTTGATAACCTTAACTAAAAGTCTATCTAGGTTAATATACATATGCTTCCCCTTACTATATGCCTGAGGGATCTATATAAGTATAATCCATATAAAAATTATCCACAAGTATATCATTATATCAAAACAAAATTAGAACATAATTATTCTAAAGCAATTCTGTTACCTATCAAATTATTATTAGATTTCCTGTCAAGAAGCAAGATTGATTAATAGGCCAATATCTTTAAACAAACTATAACCTATAATTATATCCAAAAAAAGATAATGCAGTCACAACAAAATAAGAATATAATTCAAGAGAATTAGAACACAACATAGAATTTCATCATAATAGAAATCAACATTGTTTAACACAACAAAGAATTAGCAACATATAATTAAAAATAGATAAGCTAAGTTCGTTCTCCCTTTTGTTTCATCAACAAAAAAGGGAGAAAACACTTGTGAGCAATACCTAGTGTTCAACAAAAACAACCAATCATAATTGTATAGCAAAAATAGCCAACAACCAATCATAATGCAGAAGTTTAAAGGATCAAAGAAGGAGGAACAGAAGTACATGTTGCTTGCTTACAAAGAAAAGCAGCAATCTTGATACGAGTGGAGTGAATCTGAGCTAAGTCTTGCTGTAAGTCCCAAAAATAGTATGCTAATTCCTCATTAAGTTGAGCCAATGCCAAAATGAGATCAAATTCTACTATTGGTATAGGATGAATAGGCTGGTGGTCAAAATCTAGATTAACTTATGGAACAATATTAGTAGAAATTGGAGGCTAATCTGGTGGTGGACTGGTGGAGAGAGCTGGTGCAGTGTTAATTCCAGCCTCCTATTCTGTTATAGGAGATGCATCAACTAAGCATCCTTTGCTGGCTCATCAGAAATAGAATGCTCCTTAGCAGGTTTAGTAATATTAGTGACAAAATTACCATCTTGATTCTCAGAAGATGCAGAGTTGCCTTTTGCATCTGATTCAACCACTTGACCATACTTCTTTACCTCTTCTTCCTTTGATTATGTAGATTCATCAGTCTCTTTTTCTAGTGCTTCATCAACCTGATTTGGATCAACCTCTTTTTCATTATCTGAATTATTTTCCTCACTTTTAGAGGTAATATTAGAAGACATAGAACTAGATTTTTCAACACTGGCTTCCACTTCCTTCTCTATTAGATCCTAAATTTACTTTTTACTCTTAGAAAGCATCAGATCAGATGATGCTTCCTTAATGATCAAGAACACCTACTGGATTATCTGAGAGGTAAGATTAGGAGATAACATTTGAAGCAAAGTGTGTACCTTTTAAAAAGGAAATCTGGTGGAGACAGACAGCAGTATGCTTATAGAGGCTATGGGAGTTGAGGACTCAATGAAAAATGCTAATTTTTTGGAAGAAGGCTACTTAATAAAGGCTTCAACCTTTCATTTTCCTACCTTTTTAGTTTTGGCCGCTGATTTTTCAAAAAATTTGTCTGAGATACAATGAGATTTTTGCAGCCTTTAACCTGTCTCTTTACATATGTCCAAATTCAAATACTCAAAGAATTTATTCAATAGTAGAGCATATGAAATTCTAGTTTTTTATTTTTTCTCATATATAATTTTCACTAATAAATGAGCTAAATTTATATGCTTGTTGTGCAAAAAATACCAAATAATGCAATAATATATTAAAGATAACAAGGTAACGCTCCCTGATCTTGGAATATATAATCACAAATAAACTTGAGCAGTGTTATAAATTTAGGAACATGCATATTGATGTAAAATCTTTGGGTAGACTCACCAAAACAATTTTTTCCTTAAAAATTTTATCCGAATGAAATTTTTTTTATCACAGAAATACCCAACTTTTGATCTACTCTAGTACTAACACAAGGAATAGAAAATACCTTACTAAAAATTTCGGGAGTCACATCAAACTTGTAGTTTCTCAACACAACAGTAAAGCCATCCTCGTGAATGTTGTCAATAGAGAGATAAAACTCACGTACCAATTTTGAATAAAAGATATCATTGATGTAGGTGAGGAAGAGCTTCCATCCTTGCGTTTGCATCCATTATGCCAATTCTAGAATGAATTTTACAAGCGTTACCCAAGAGATTATCTTTGGAGGAAGAATCATCTTTTTCAAACTCCTATTTGGCTTTGTTTTCTTCTTTCTAGCGCTTGGAGAATCAATTTTTATAGAGGATTTTCTTTTTAAGCTGATGGGTGTGGTAGATGTTAGGGGTTGTACGTCTATGATTTGAGGTGATACCGGCCTGTGTGGATGTCGTTTAGCAGTGGTCTTCACTCTTGCCATTTTCGTGAAAGGGAAAAGGGGGATTTTGCTATTTAGTGTTTCAAGATAAGATTAAGAAGGCAAAAATGGGGAAGAAGAAGATAAAGGTGGCGGTGTATAAGAGAGAGAGAGAGAAGCTTTTAATTAATGAAAATAAGTAAAAGGAAACGAAAAGATGTTATGATAAGACTTAATAACCCTTCAAAAATCATTCCTTCCTAAAGAGATAACTAACAATCTCTTTGAATTTGAACCAAACTCATTTTCCAATAAACCTTTCAAAAACACACTGTATAATTTGCTAAGACTGAAATCTTATGCAGGAAAAAAATAAAATTAAATACCAATTTTGATCCTATCAGTTTTAAAACAAAAAAAAAACTAAATTGGGATAATTTTAACTTTTTAATCAAAATCAAAAATCGATCACACATGCAAGAGATACACTATAATGGTCCAAATACCAGGTTGATCGAAAATAGTATTTTCGATGGTAAATAGTGACATCAGGATAAATAGCATCTATTGGAATAAAAAAAATATTTTAGTGAACCATTGGAAAGAGGAGGTTAGCAGGAGTTCAAAAATATAATTTGAACTGAAAATTAGATCAAATGAATCATCAAAAGTCAAAAATAAGGAAAATTCATATTTTCGATTTAATTAGTATCCGAGTTGACTAAGGTTTAATCGAAACATTAAAAATAGCAAATGACCTCTAAAAATTATTGAAAATTTCAGATCTAAATCAAACAATATTTAGAATCATATGGTAAAGAAAATATAATTTTCCAACGATACGAAAAATTGGACTATCGGACTGGTAAAAGTGAATCAGATTGAAAAATAGTCTCCGATTGATCCAAAAATAATCATGAATCCTAATGAATAAATTTTAAGAATTTTAAAAGTATTTTTAGGAAGGTTTGAACATAGAAAGTAAGAGAAAAATAATGATTTTGATTTACATAGTAATAGATTGGTCGTAGATTTGACTAAAACTTTAAAAATAGCAAATAATCTTCAAAAATTATAAAAAATTTTAGTTAAATTCTAATTAATATTTATAATTATTTGATAGTAAAAAATTAATTTTATGATAACATTGAAAATTACTTAATCGGATCAGTTTTAGTGAACCGAAATAGAAACAGACTCCGATTGAATAAAAATTTTTTATAGAGGCTATATTATATATTTTAAGAATTATGAAATTGATTTTGAGTGAGTTTGAATTTTGAAAGTGAGAGATAATTTTTGGATGTATAATGAGCTTAAAATGGAAATTGAGCTAAAAGTGGTTGGACCACTTTGGTTGGACCTAGTTCGGGCCATCAACCGCCTATAAATAGCCTAAATATCTGAATTTTTCAAAGACATCCACAACCATCTCCTTTTCTCCCATTTTTTCTTCTTGGCCAAGTGAAATATTTTCATTTAACTTAATTTATTCATTCTTCTCCAATTTTCTTTCTAAATTTAAGTCCCCTAAGTAAAGTTTAGCTTCTTTAATGGATTATGGCAGCCTTCAATCTTCATTTGAGGTAATTAAAGTGAAAGAAGTGAAGGAAACAAAGAAGAGAAATGTTATGTATTAAAATTGAGGTAAGGAAAAATTAAAGTTTTTGAATTGATTTATTAATTTCAGTGAGTAGTTTTAGATGTATAGAGCATAGACAAGTGATTATTTTATATAAAATAAGAGAGGAATTGATGAGTATTTATCATGATAATTTCAACCACTATAGGATTTTAAAGAAGAAGAAGTGGTTTCATGGATTAAGATAAAGGAGAGAAAGATTAAAGTATGGAGAAAATGAATTCAAGTTATGTAGATACAAAATTCCTTATTTACATTTAATTGAATTGGTTTAGGGTTATGTATGTATGTGATTAATGTTTGTATAATTGAAATCATTATTATAAAAATGATTAGAAAGAGTATAAGTGATATTTTGAATGATTAAATATGGAAGAAAATAAGTGGATGAACAATGAATGGCCAAATTGTTAGCTTAAAGGTTTCTTAATAATTTTGTAGGCTTTATGTCTATTAAGTGTGGACCTATAATAAAGAACATGAAATTTAATAATTTGATTAATTGATAATGGAAGAAAAATTTATATGTGAAGAAAATGTATAGTGGCTGAATGAGTATTTAAAGGTAATTGAAGTGTATTTTTAATGTTAGTGTATATTAACAATAGTTAATATAGTATGAAGTTGAATTGAAGAATTGAGAAGTATAAATAAATTTAATGTGAAGTTTATACCATGATTGAATAATATTTATAGTGAAATAATGGTAAAATATGTAATGTTAATGAAAAAAGATGAAAGTCATCATAATTGAAATAAAAAAAGACTTAAATGAAAGAATCTAAAAATAGAAGGGCAAAATGGTTATTTTAGAAAATTTGGAAGCAAAATGGTAGAATTGTAATTTTAAGCACAGTTAAGATTACTGGGTAAAATGAATATTTAAATGAGTATTGAATGAGATTTAAGCATGAAATAGAGTTTAGGGACTAAACAAAAATTTTACAAAATAAATATTGAACTTATAGTTAAAATGTATAACTAGTGGCAAAATTGTAAATAAAATGAACAAAATGGTATTTTAGTAATTTATTTAATAAAAAGAGGATTAAATGGTAATTTGACTGGTTTAGAAGACTAAAAAGTAATTTTAAAGTAAATAATATAATAAGTGTAAAAATATAGTTAAATATTGACTTTATGTAAGTTAAATAGAAGTAAATGATAAAATTATAAATAAATGAAAATTTCGAGACTAAAGTGTAAAAAGATAATAAAGTGTCCAATTTATGGATTAAATTGTATTTAAAAATATTTATGTAAGTTACTAAAGTAATTGTTAGAAAAGTTGAAGAGTAAATGACTAAATAATAAATAATAGCAAGACTAATGATTAGACCAATAATAATGAAGAAAAACTATAAATTTAGAACAATAACAATAATAATCAATAAACAAAATATTGAGTGTATTGGATATAAATAAGCAATATATGTGTGTGTGTGTGTGTGTGTCTGTGAAAATGTTTAAATGAATTTTAAGTTGTATATTTATTATTTAAAACGAATACTATGAAAATGTTAAGTCAAGTCAAAATGAAAATAATATAAATCAGATTGAAATGAAATAAGTATTATAGAATAAATGAATGGATAATTGATCAAATGTATATAAACTATTTGAAAGTTTTAAATGAGTATTGAATGATTAGAACAATAACATTGTACTATGTATCAAGTAGAAATTTAAAATGTGTTGAGTTGTATGAACTAATGGTATGATTGGATTAAGGATGTATCGACAAATGAATTAAAAATAAAAAATGATAAAAAGTGGACAATTGAATTATCCTTAGTAGTAATTTGTTAGATAAATCTAGTACATGATATAGTTGGCTGGTCATATGGATATTAAATGTATAGCTACGGTGAAGGTCATGGCGACTCGCTTTAGTAGGCCAATGACGATCTACTGAATAAATAAAATTATGAAATATTGAAATGTGAAATTTGAATGGAATGTAAATGTTCAGCTGATTCTTCAGAATCACTCTAAATATATTGATCCCTTGTATCCAGTTCGAATATTGTTACTGGATTGATACTAAAGGCAAACCAAAGAAAGAAATTGAATTGAATTATTCATAAAGGAATGAAAAATAATAAAGTAAAATAAAAATCAATCATTAAGTATGAACGTTATATTGAAATGTCCAATAAATTACTGAATAGTTAATTAGCGAAATAAAGGTACAAGGACAGTAGGGTGATAGTAAAACGACTGAGAGATAACTGATTGAAAATGGTGCCTACAAAATAATGAATTAAAATGAAAAGAATCTAAAGGCATAAAAGAAATATTGATCAGTCTAAACTAAAATTGGATAACAATGAAAAAATTAAAGGAACTACAGAAATAAAATGGTTGGAAAAATACCGACTAACAAAAATGTATACACAATATTGGTACAAGGATTTAATTACAATATTATTATTACTTCAGACACAAATTTAATATAGAAATCAAATTGTATAGACTGTACTAAAATGATTGAATGAAAAGAAAGAAAAGAGAGAGAAGAAAATGTAAAAGAATAATAAAATCAGTTAGGTAATGTTATAACTGCGAATACTGAAATAAAAATTAAACCGAAATGTAATTTAATGAAACTTCAAGAATTAAATCGTAAATTGATCTTAATTAAATGATTGAAATATAAAGTAAAATAAAAGTAGAAAAGTAAGTATAATGGTTAATGATAATATTGAATAATGTAGCAATGTAGGTAGATAATAATTGTTATGATGAAGCTGATAATAATATAGCTTTTATTAAGAGAATAAGATATAGAAAAAATTCAGTAATGAGTATAGTACAAAACAAATACCAGAATAAGAAAACACTAAATAATGTAACTGTATAGGGAAAGGTTAATGTTTAAAGGTATAAGTAATGAAGGAACTAATAACAAAAATGATATATGACTGTAAACCAAGAAATGCATGGAAGAAATGTAAATGGCTTAGGTACTGTAGGATAAGGGAAGAACAAATGCATGTAAACTATAAATTGTTTAATGAACCAAATAAAGTTTAATACCGAAAGCAATAAAAATAAAATGAAGGTAATTTAGGATAAAAAAGTTTAATTAATTTAAAGATCAAAATTTAATCGAAACAAATGACACTGGAGTTAATGATGACAACCGTAACAAGAGTATTATTAAAAAAAGTTATTGTTACTGTGTATATAATGGATGTAACGTATTAAGTGTAATTAAAATAGAGTAAAAATAGTTACAACCAAATATGTTGAAATTAATGTAAAATGATCCAAGTGTAATAACCAACTAAATTAACAAGAAAAGTAATAATTACTGAAAATATTCTGAACACCGATTGAAATATAAAGTAAGATAAAAGCCAATATATGTAATATCAGACTAAAAATACAATGTAAAATAAATGTTAAATAACTGTTCTGAAAATATATATGAAGATAAAAAGTAGACTTAAAGAATAATAGTAGAAATAATTGGGATTAAATAAATATTGTATATAAAGCAACTGTTAAGTAAAGAATTAGTAATACCGAAGGTTAAAGAAAGAGGTAAGCAAAAATATCGAATAAATAAGGTTATGAAATAAAAATATAATTTATGTGCTTGTGTGTGTATGAATGAATCTATTAATGAAAAGTTTGGAATTTGTATCCACTATTGGGCAATTTTAATACTCAGTACATAGTGTTGCTACCGCGTGCTGCTTATGAAAGTAGGAAGTTAAAGTGGCCGTAAACTGATGTTGATAAAGAACAATGATGCAAAGTAAGAATGACATCATAGATATGGCATGTATATGATTTTAATGGGCATAAACGGTAATTTATATGTACAAATTTTTACAGGTTATATATGTATGTCTGATGTAAGTTGTAAATAAGTTATTATATGGATTGTTCATTTATGGCGTTGAATGTGGAAATTTTTTTTACAGATTTTTTTGTAATACCAATTGTAACCATCATAGTATTTTAACATTCGATCATTGTACGTACAATACAGTAGTATAAGGGTGTTACATAAACTGCCATGTAATCAAATATAATTAAATAATTCTAGAACATATAACCAAATTCAATGATAGTTTATCTAGTTCAAAACAAAATAGAATTCATAACTCGTCTACTGAACACTAGAATACATAATAGAATGCATCAAAAAATCACATATATTTTAGTTGATTAGAATGAATTGTTATCTCACCATATGACTTATTCATCAACAGTTTCCATGCCTGATTTTTTTTTAATTTGACAGCATTTATCTTCCTTTAGAGGTTTTGTGAAGATATCAGCAAGTTATTATTCTGTTCGAACAAATTCTAGCACAATATCAGCAAACTGAACATAATCTCTGATGAAGTGGTGTCTGATATCTATGTGTTTGGTTCTAGAATGCATAATAGGATTTTTTTTTAAATTTATGGAGCTTGTATTGTCACAAAAAATTGAAACTTGATCAAACTCAATTCCATAATCTTTTAGTTGTTGTCTTATCCATAGAATTTGTACAACACTTCCTTCAACTGTAATATATTCTACTTCTGCTGTAGATATAGCCACTGAATTTTATTTTCTATTGGACCAAGTAATTATAGAATGTCCAAGAGAATGACAAGCACCAGAAGTTTTTTTTTGGTCAATTTTACATCCAACATAGTTTGCATCAGAATAGCTTAATAGATCAAGAGAATTACTTTTTGGATATCATAACCCCAGTTCTAGAGTTTTCACTAAATATCTTAATATTTTTTTTACTACAGAAGGATGTGACTCTTTTGGAGCAAATTGGAACCTTACACACAGACATACACTAAAATGTATATTCGGTTTGCTTGTTGTTAAGTAGAGCAAAGAACCAATCATGCTTCTATAATTCTTTTCATCCACACTCTTACCTTTTTCATCTTTTTCTAGCTTGATTGAGGGGTTCGTAGGAGTACTTGCTGATTTTTCATTTGTCATCTTAAATTTTTTGATCAACTCCTTTGTATATTTAGTTTGACTAATGAAAATTTCACTTCTACGTTTCTTAATTTGTAGACCCAACAAGAATGTGAGTTCACCCATCAAACTCGTTTCAAATTTCTCCTTCATAATATATTCGAACTCTTTGCACATAGAAATATTAGTTGAACCAAAAATAATATCATCAACATAAATTTGCACAATTAAAATATGAGATAAATGATGTTTTGTAAAAAGAGTATTAATGACTTTTTCTCTATTAAAACCATAAGCAAGAAGAAAATAACTCAATCTTTTATACCAAACTTTTGAAGATTTTTTTTAATCCATGTAAAGCTTTTTTGAGTTTGTAAACATAATTTGGATGATATTGACTTTTAAAACCAAAAGGTTGTGCTACATACACTTCCTCATTCAAAATTCAATTGAGAAAAATACTTTTTACATCCATTTGAAAAAGTTTGAAATTTCTAAAATATGCATACACATATAAAATTCTAATTACTTCTAATCTAACTACTGGTCTAAAGGTTTCATCGAAATTGATACATTCATTTTGATTTTAGCATTAAGCAACTAATCTTTCTTTATTTCTTACTATATTATCTTGCTTATCAAGTTTATTTCTAAACACCCATTTAGTACCAATAATAGAATAATTTAAAGATTTAGGAACTAGATTCCAAATTTTATTTCTCTCAAATGGATTCAATTCTTCTCGCATAGCAAGAATCCAATTTTCATCATTTTAAGTATTAATAAAAGTTTTGGGTTCTAGTTGAGAAACAAAAGCTACATTATCATAATATTTTCACATTGCCCTTCTAGTCATCATTCTTTCTAATGAGTCTATCAATAAATTCTCCTTTGGATGATATCTATGGCGAATTTCAGAACTGCTTTAATACTCCTCAAAATACTTATTTTGAAATTCTCCTCTATGATAACTTCTTATATTTAATTTTGTATTTTCTTACTTAATTTTTCAAATGCCTCATGTTTCACTTTTATGAGCAAGAAATAGTGTCCAAGTAAATGTTGTATAATCATCCACTATCACAAATACATAAGCTTTTGCACCAATACTTTTAGGACTTATAGGTCCAAACAAATCTAAGTGTAAAAACTCTAATACTTTGTTGGATGAGATTTCACTTTTCAATTTGTGTGACATTATGGTCTTTTTTCCAAGTTAACAAGCCTTACAAACATAATCTCTTTCGAAATTCATTTTTGGCAATCTTTTGACAAGATTTTTTCTAGCAAGCCTCTCTATTGTATGAATGCTTGCATGTCTAAGCTTCTTGTGCCAAAGTATGCTTAGATTTTTTTGTGTTATCAAACATTTCATAGCATTTTTCTGCAGCTCTTTTATATTAACTTGGTAAATATTTTCAGATCTGTGTCTAGTCAGAACTATCTTTTTCATTCTGAATTTCTCTACTATGCAGTGATCTATTTCAAAAATCACTATTTCTTTTCTATCACAGAATTAGTTAATGCTCAACAAGTTGAACTTTAATCTATCAACAAGTGAAACATCTTTTATTTTTGGATCTGAATCAATTGACCCAATTCCAATTTTTTTTACTTTTCTATTATCTCCAAAACTGACTTTTCCACCATCTCCTATGGCTAATTTTAAAAATTTTGATTTGTTCCCTATCATATGCCTAGAGTATCTACTATCCAAATACCATTTATTTAATCTAAAACTCCTAAGGTAGATCTACAAGTGAATTATACAGATTTAGATATCCAATTTTTCTTGAATCTTCAGGGGTTAGTTACAGCATGTACATTATTTTTTACAACCCATTTTTGTTTTCCAGAACTAGTAGCATTTCTCTTATAAAAGCAAAATTTAAACACATATCATTTTCTGCTGCAATATAAATAGGTTTCATAACTGCTAGAATAGGAATTCACATAATAAGATTTTCATAATCCTTTTTCTTGTTATGATTCTTTTTATATTTAATGATTTTTCGATGCGCTTGCATGCAAATCTTTTTTTTCTTTTCCATTACATTCATAAATTTTCTTACCTTTATCATTAAATTTTTCTTGCAATGCAATAAATTTCTTTTCCATATTTGAATATTCAATTTTTACATCAATTTCTTTTTGTTTCATCTGCTTAAAATTTTTTCTTAAAATATCATGCTCTTTTCTTAATGCAATGTGATTTGTTTTAAGTATATGATATTTATGAAGGAACTTTTTAAAAATAAATAAACATATTTTCAATTTCATTACCATTTGCATTGGAAGCAGATTCAGAATGAGAACATATTACCTCATCTGGTTCTTTTTCATTATCTATTTGGCCTCTGGTATGTTCAGCAGAACAATGATTTTTCTAATTTATTTTAGGAGAAGCGTTATGTTCTTTATAATCAGAAATTGCCATCAGACCTACTTATTTTGAATCTCCTTCTGATTCATCAGCACTGATGCTAGAGTCTTCACTATTACTCCAGTTGCTTCCATGGCCTTCTTCTTTTATCTTTTCTCTTTTTTGTTTTAGATTTGGATATTTTAATTTAATATGTTCAGGCTTTATTCATTCGTGGCACATTATATCTCTAGAAGATTTGGAGGGACTCTCTATTTTCTATTGTGTGTATTTTTGTTGTTGCCGTTTGCTGAATTTCTTACCTCTTTTGTACATCTTTTTGAAATTAGTTATGATGAGTGCCATCTCATCATCTTCAGTTGAATAGTCACTTTTTATATTCAACTTTGAGAGCAAGTGCCTTTAATTTTCTTTTCTTTTCTTTTCTTTTTCAGCATCTTGTGACTTAATATATAACTTGTGAGAAATAAGAGAACTGTAAATAATATCAAAATTAAGAGATTTAAGATCTTTATCTAATAAAATTGAACCTTTAGCTTCCCACCTTAGAGTGAGACCTCTAACTAATTTTACAATTTTATCTTCTTCATCTAATCTCTTATCCAGAGCCTTAATCTCATTAGTTAATTTAATGTACCTGTTGATTACCTCAAAGATCATCTCTTTTGATTTCATTTTGAAGGCTTCGTAATCCATCATGAGTACATGCAATATGGATCATTTGAATTGATGAGTTCCTTCATAAGTTGCAACTGGCTTGTCCCATATTTCTTTCGTAGTTTCGCAACCAAAAACTCTATTAAATTCATTAATGTGAAATGAGCAGAACAGAATGCTCTTAGCCTTTGAATTTAATTGCACACTTTTATTCTCTTCTTCTGTGAGTTCTTCTATGGTCTTTAAAATTGTAAAATGTGGATTTCCAGTTTATACTATTGTCTTTGTTGGTGGTTGATATGCATCTTCTATGATGTCTAAACAATCTGTGCCTTGTGATTGTATTAAGTACCTCATAATGGCTTTCTAGAATGGATAATTATCACCACTGAATATAGGTGGTTTATAAACAAAGTGGCATTCTTTGAATAGAGAGCAACAAGATGATTTCCAAAATTAGATGTCATATTATGAATCACTCAAGGCTATCAAATCTTAGGAGAATGAGCACCGTTCTGATACCAATTGGTGGTCCCAAGGACACATAAGAGGGGAGATGAATTGGGTGTCACTCAATTTTTAAATAAATTCTAGCAAAACAAAATGAGGTGTATTTTGGTGGAGCAAATATGGTCAAAATGTCAAATGAATATGCAAAATGTAATGAGCAACATAAATTAAATTTTCAAAACCTTTTTCAAAGTGAACTTAACTTGTAGAATTTAAAATATGCCTAAAATAATTTTTAACAGAAAGTTTTTTAGAAAATAATTTTTATCAGCATAACAGATCTGTTAAAAATAATTTAAGAAACGGAACAGAGAAGAAGGGGGATAAAATAGATCAACACAAAAATTTATCATGGCTCAGCCTCTATGCTTATATCCACTCCCCAATACACCGTCTTGAGATTTTCTCTCCACTAGTAACTTTTTTAATGGTCAAGAGTTAAAGTCAATATATAAATCTAGTATATTCTACCCACAATCTTTTTTCTCAAGAAAAATATGTAAAAAATTTATAGAATTTCTAAGATTCTAGCCAACCCATATCACAATCTTTTTCAAAGATTCCTCACAATAGATTTACAACAAAAAGCTTTAATCTAGTTGAGAATGATGATAATGAGGAAAGTGCAATATGTGAAAATATGCTTGAAAAATATGTAAGCTTTGTATCTTAAGAGATAAAATAATTTTTCAACTTCTCTAAACTTCTAGGACACAAAAAGATCCTGTATTTATAGCCAAAAATAAGTCATAACCGTTATAAATCAAAAACTAGCAGTTAGAATAGAGACAAACTGGTAAAAATAAAAACTAGCAATTATTTTATCTTTTTGTGAAAAATAAATTTAGTAGTTCTGGTGAACTTCTCTGGTGCACTAAAAGACTTAACTTTTCTGATAGACTAGAAAAGATAACTTATCTAATGGACTAGAAAAGTTAACCTCTCTGATCTACTAGAATAAATACCTTTTCTAATGAACTTTTGGAGTGAATTAGAACATAAAAATATTTTCTAAAACCTGTTCTGGTAATTTTTTCTAACGACTTTTTCAAAGGAATTTTTAACTTAATCAAATCAATACCAGTTTAATGTATGTAAATCAATTTTAATGTACCAAAAGAGTTTTATGATGCATGATCATAAATATGAAACTTCTCAAAAGATTTTACATAAATAGTACCCCAATTTTTTGAAGTTTTCATGGAATAGAAGATCTTGAAGTCCCTTCATATATAAGGCTTGAAACATCTAGAATTGTCTTGCTCACTTAGTGGATATAATCTAAAACATAAACAAATTTAACTAGAATTTTTACAAAATTTATTCAAAGTTTGATTATCATCAAGATTGAGATGTAGTCTTGAGCCAACAAATTTCCATATTGATATGGATCCCCTTCCATATTGGGAGTCATGCATATATCCAGATTATATAAAAAAATGACATTTCGTTGCTAATAAATATGGAACATCGGTACCCTTGTGATCCGAGTACTTTGTTTATATACGTGCGAGCTACATATAATATAAATAAAGGTTAATATTAAAAAATTTCCTCCCACCTTACTTTTATAGGAAAATCTTCAAACTTATTTTTAAATTATGCAAGGCAATATATACAAATTAATTTTTAAACTTTTTTATTAAAAAATATTCATATGCCGTTACCAAGCTAACTCGTATTTAGTATTTACCTTTATATATAATAAAATAGATAAATATAAAATATTTTTTAAAATTTTTTTAAATAGTTTATATTTTTATTATTGTTATAAATAAAAACAAATATGAATTACATTTAATGACGGTTAGAGCATTTGTTAAAAAAATTAAAGATAAATTTATATTAATTTCAATATTTTAGAAATATATTTGCCCCTTATCACTACTTTTAATTGAACACCCAATCTAAAAAAATTTTCAAAAATTGAATATTCAGCTTTACAAACCATTGGGAGGTGGGGACACTCCGTAAAAAAGAAATACCCAAACTAACAAAATTATTTTAGACATTTCGCCAAACACTTTCTCTGCATGCGTACATAACCAACTCGCGTTCCATAGCTGCGAACTGCGGTCCAGCCAGCCCCGTGTGCTGCACGTGTTGGTAGGCCATACTCGCACGTCTAGTGCTAGCCAGCTCGTGTAAGTTCCTGCGAGCAAGCCATTCTCTAAAACGTATTCGACGCTGAATAGCATGCAAAGAAGGTAAATGCTTGAAAGAATTTTGTCAAGTGTCATTTGTGAATAGTTTTTTGGATGAAATCAATGCATTGCAACGGTTTGTAATAAATTGGAAATAGCGCAAAAGATGGAAAAGAATTTTGTAATTAATCCTATAAATAAAAAAATAAATTTTGGAAATATTGTATAAAGATTGAATTATTTCTATATATATATATATGATCAATGATCAGTTTGGTAAAACTTATAAAAATAGATTTTTTAATTGATAAAAATATTTTTCAAAAAAATAGATAATTGTTTGATAAATAAAATAAAAAAATAACTTATAAATTTGAAAAAAAAATATAATTGTCATTATAAAATAAAATAAGAGATATTTTTATCTAAAATCATTTTAAATCAGCTACTTTGATAAATTAAAATTCAGGCTTTCTGAAAAATTTTAATTTTTAACTTTTTCTAATAAAATATTTTTTCACTCTTCATAAAATTAATTTTTCAAAAATTAACATTTAATAAATATATATTTTTATCCTATAATCAATTTTTTATCCAATAATCAGTTTTTTATCTTTTGAAAAGTAATATCAAAAGCATTGTTAATAACTTCTAATTTAATGAATAAACTGGTGAAGAATATCTATATTCATCAGCTGAAGTCATTTGCAAATGATAATATAATTGACATTAAGAATCCAAATTATATATGGATTGATGGATATCCTCTCCAATCTCCATGGACGTGTGGGCTTGTCTATTATGTGCTTATGACATTAAATTCTACGAAGCCACCATAGCAAATTAGCAAATGCATATGTCCCCTATTTTTTGCTTCTGCAAGTTGCCATGCACAGATCGCCTTACACATGTTCTTCCTCTATAGAACCTTTCTTCGCCGTTTATTATTATTATTTTATGAATTCCATACTTTAGCTGAGGACCACAACCATTGAATATGGAAAAGGTGATGTAAGTCTTATCTCTTGAATTGAAAAACAAACAAAAAAAAGGCAATTCTCAACTTTGTAAATATGATTAGACATGGTGGAATTAATCCTTAGCTAAGTGTATAGGCAAGATACCTCTTGGATGGAAGAAAATTATTTTACAAAAATACCTTAGCTTTTTAAAATATTACAAGTATATATAAGTTGATTTCTTATTCCTATTGATAAAAATAAACAATTTTTTTTGCATTATATATATATGTGTGTGTGCGTGCGCGCGCTCACTAAATGTATACATTAATTAGATTAAGTCATGAGTAAAAAAGTTATTTCATAAAAATATTTTAATATTTTTACATATTACAACTAAAATTTTTTTGATAAAAAAATCATAACCGATTTTGAAATATTGATGGAGCGCGAAATTCAATGATACGTAAAGAAATTATATTTGGTCTAATACAATTTTAAACGTTAGTTTTCAAATTATTATAAGAAGTAATATATTTTCACAATCAATTGCGATATGAGATACTTAATATATTCTGTCAGATTCAGAATGAAATATATATCACTATTAAAAATTGATGGCTCTAATATCATATTAAAAATATATACTTTTTTGACATAATAAAAAATATGTACTTTAATTTAATTTAATTTTAAAAATTAACTTGCAAAATTAAAATTATTTAAACTGTTATAAAAAAATATTTTATTTTTATAATCGATTGGACATGAGAATTAATTAATGGGATGATTATTTTGTCATAGCACATTAAAATTTGGTAGTGGTAGAGAAGAAAAGCATATATCATATTATAGACAACTTATCATATCTTGTTATGGTAAAAGCCATCATATCTTTTTAAAAAATAAAAACCCACAATACACAAAAATATCTTCTGAATTTAGAAACAAAGGAATCCCACTTTCACCATATTACAATTAGTCAACAAATGGCTTCATCCCAGATTTTTTCTTTTGTTTTCTTTTTTTTTTTTTTTGATAATTTAGCAGAATGTAGTAATGTATTTAAAAACACTTAATTTAGCAGAATAATTTATGCAATATTAATGGCAATGTTATGATCAGCATTTCCATTCTCCTTTTGACCAACCACACCAGCATAAATTGGGTGGAGAAAAAGGATTTCCACTTTAGACTTTTTTTTTTAAGGCAATTAAAGGTTAGGTGGGTGAGCAGTACCTGAATTGTATATTTGTATACATCTAAGTTTGATTTTGGCATTGATATAATGAAGAGGTGATGATGTTGCTAAAATTAGTGATCAGAAATCTATATAGTTAATGCTGTAGGATTATATGTGATTAAACATGCATTAATCAGTAATCATAACCAACAAAGAGTCATATCTAATTATCTTTTCATATCCCAAATAAATGGGACCTTTAATCCACTTTGATGCATATGTGAGACAAGCTAAGCCTTAGGATACTCTATAAATGGGACCTCAAGCTGTTCTTTTCTCATCTTAATCTCCATTAGCTTGCTGCACGCCAATACTTCAAATTGAAATTTAATTAATATAAAAACTTATCATCTTCTATATTTATTTATTTATTTATTATTTCCAATGACTTAATACATTTTTTCCTCAAATTTGATAAAAAGGAAAATAATTTTTTTACACTTCTAAATTTTGCAAATGTCCAATAACACATTTGAACAAAAATACACATATTTTTTCCCTAACTAACAAAAAAAAAAAAAAACCACGTATGAGTTTTGAAATACACATATTTCTAATTGATTATTAAATTTATTATTGTGAATAGAAAGAGAAGGAAATAAAAAGCGATAGGATTAATGAAAAAAAGAAAAGTTTATAAGAAGGAGAAACACATAGAAAAGATTATTTTTCATATTTTTTTATTTTAATTACGTGCCTAATGTAAAATAATTGCTCTAAAATTAATCATTTTAAAAGATTAATAGGTATTTTTTTATCAAATTTAAGTATACATAAAATATTTATGAAATTTAAGAACATATATATATATATATATATATTAAGCCCTTCACAATTGTGGAATTATTATAAAGTATGAAGGCTGTTGTTGGAGTAAGCAGTGACGCATGGCATTGCTACTCTAATGGCGCCGCAAAGCGCGTGTATGTATATATATATATATATATATATATATATATATATATATATATATATTACTTTTGTGTATTTAAATAATAATAATACTACATGTTTTTTTTATTTATTTTTGTTAAATATTTTTAACTAATCTAATTGTCAGTGTTTTAAATTCTATTTTTAATATTATTTTCTATAAATATCTATATTTTTTGAACATACAAAAAATAATTAAAATCAACTAAAATTTGATATAGAGAATTAGAGAAATAATATGTATAATAATAAGAAGAAGAAAAAGAAGAAGTTTGTCAAGTCATAATAATTTGCCTTTTATTTTATAATTTTATTAAATTTCAGCCATGTGGATTGTAACTTGTAAATTAAGTTTAACTTAAACCTTTTTATTTTATAAAACTTATACCTCTTATTTTGAAATAGAAAATAAGTTTTCTTTAAATCAGATCTACAAAAATTTTATAATTCAAAACGTAAAATAAGTTGGGTAAAAATTGAATGAGCTGATAATTAGTATATATAGGTGGCATTTTATCATTGGTTTGATTTATGAAAAATTCATGGATCAGAATTAGACAAAAAAAAAATTCTTAAAAAAAATTATTGCCTTATGTAGAATCTCTTATTCAGTGAAGAAATGGTATTATATGATTTATATTATTTACACCAAATCGAATTATTTGTAGCACGTAATGCATTCATTTGCTGCGCACCGAATTGTCTCTCTCACGTTAATTGAATATTAACTAGCAATGAGTTTTTAATTTCAACAGGAATTGAATTTCTATTTTAGATTCTTCATTAAATATTTTAAATTGATTCTTTATATATTTTCAGATTTATTTTTATTTTAATTTTTTTTGGCTCGAATCTATCATATCATATTCATTTATGTAATAGTTATATATATTAATTGGACATAAAAATGACGCCCAATTATATTTAAACTTTGCTATTTTCTGGTAAATTGAATTTTATCACAAAAATGGGATTCTCTCCCTTATGAAATTCTTTGCTAAACCTCTATTAAGATCATTTGTTTACATTTATTTATAAAGAAAATAATTGAAAATATCAAATTTCTTCGTGAAAAATTACATGAACAATGAATATAGTATTGTAGATATATATTTTTAATTTTGGTTCTATGTTTGTATATTGTTAAAAATAATAAATTTAGAATGTTAATTAAATTAGATATAAATGTGAAACCTTTTTCGTTATTTGTTTTTTACGATTAATATTAAACACGCAAATAAATAAATAACTATATGTCATCTGCAATGTACGTGCACACAATATTAATATGTATACGTATCAGTTACTTGAAATTTTTCTAACCTAATAGAAACTTTTGTAATTAAATTTTTTGTATAATTAGACATTTAAAATTTCAATTTTTTTTTTAGGAATTACATAAATTTCATCCTAAGTTATTATTTTTTAACATATTACTTTTGTGAACTAATTGGGTTTCAAAATACTTTTTAAACTTAATTATTAAAAGTATAAATAATACTTCCTACATATTATTAAAAACTATATAAAAAAAACTTGTTAAAAGATATCATGTTACCTTCACATACTATTTACACGTTATATGCAAGTGATTTTTACATGCTTTTTATACTGTACCACACTTGTTATAAGAAGATAATATGATATTTTTAATAAATTTAAATGAATAATTTGCCAGTAAATTTATGTTTTATAACATTTAAATATAATTTTGTGTGAAAGGTAGGGAAAACACTTACATCCAATTGATTTACGTCACCACGAATTAATTAAACCAATTCAAACATAGCATGCTAACTAAAAATGCCAGATTAGATTTTTCAATATTTATTTGAATATCAATTTAATTATTTAACATAAAGAAAAATATAATTAACTAGAGTTAAAACATTACCCAACTTCTTCTCCTTCACGCGTGTTGTCTTTGAAAAACGTATAGATGGAGAAGAACATCCAGCAACTATGATCAATTACCTCCTACACAAAATGTTTGTGAAATTATAATTTAAGGAGGAGACTAAATTAAAGAAAATATCATCTTTGAGAGTTGACTAAATTGCGTTTTCATTTACCAAATAATACATTCCATCTATCTTCCACTATCAAATTGGTGAAGTCCAACCATTTATCTAGATATATACTCAAATTACAAACTTAAAAGACATTTTTATTCCAAAATTCAGATTTAAATTAGCCATTATAAAAATTGTGCATCATCCAATATTTCAAATGGTTGATTTTGATATCATATTAAAGAAACAAACTCGATAATTTAATAGACATTCAAGTGGTAAGAACTGTTTCAGACATATCTGATAATTTTAAATTCAAATACTCTTTTTTTTTCTTTTTTACAAAAAAAAATGGACTCAGAAACTAATTAATTATTAAAACTGATTAACTAATGATTTAGGATGTAGTTAACTCATATAAATAGTCAGTGTGGATATATAACAATGTCCTCGATTCCTCTTCCCATATAAAGTACAATACCTAATTCCTTCTTTGCTTAAAAAAAAAAAAGAAAAAAATACAATACCTAATTTAAAATTAATCATAAAATTATGGTTGCAAGTCCATGAGATTTTGAATCGATTTGTTTGACATCATAGAAAACAAAGGAAATAAATAATGGTCATTAAAACCATTGTTCTTGGAATATCATAGAAGAATTTATCATGTAAGACTCCACAAATTGCGGAGAAGAAACGAAAGAGATGGAAGGTTGATGAAGTGTGAATAGTTAGGTTAAAAGTTTCAACCATACAGAGTCTTTGTTTAAAATATTATTATTATGTTAAATAATTAAATGGAGTTTAAAATATAATTTTGATATGTAATTCTTTAATTGATATGTCAAGTTTTAATTGGCTTGCCCTAAATAAGTATTTTTGGTAAAAATAATTTAATTTGTGTCACTATAAAAATGTTTAAAATAGTAAAAACAAGTTTTTAATTGTATAAAGAATCTAACACTTTGTTCGTTTTATGGCAAGTTATACTTTTATATGAAATGGTATAGTAATATTCTTGTTTATTCTAGTAATTACAAATTTTATATTCTAAAACTAACCTTAACAATTACTCAAAATTACACTTCATAAAACTATTTTGGTCATTTTATTTTTTTTTAACAATATTATACCATTAAATCAAATACAAGCAGATTCTTTAACCATGACAGACTATACCATACTTCCAAACATAAAAACCATAATTACTATATCATTCTATATTACACCATATCGTGATATATTTTACTAAACCATATTTTATTTCATCCAAACATCGTTTAAGTACATAAAATTAATTATAATTCAAATGGTTGTAAGTATAATTACTCTCAAAATTGATGAAAGTTGAAATAGCACTCTCCCAAAGATATAATTATCAAAAATAAAAAGAATCTAAGTGCATATATATATATATATATATATATATATATATATATATATATATATATATATATATATATATATATATATATATATATATATATATATATATATATGATTTAAAAATAAAATGCATAAATATATAGTGGCACGTAGAAGAAAATGTACTTAGTCCAATAATCATTATATATTTCCTTACTAGGCCCACATCCATTCATGGGATTTACAACCAGAGAATCATATCAAACTAGACAAATAAAAAATAAACAAAAGTACAAAAACCATCTTCAAGCTTTGCTTGTGGTTGGGGAATTTATGATGAAGAAAAGGAGAAAAAAAAATCCACATTATACGATTTGTTTTGACTCATTGTACGCACAAAGTAATACAGGAAAAAATCTACCACACTAGAACTATAAGAGCAAAATCACCCAACTGATTTGAGCCTGATTGCCACGCTATTCATAATTGACGGGCATTTTTGTTAATATAATTATTCGATATCAAAAATTCATTTATATAATTAACTCACATTAGATAGATATATAAAAGTGTATAAAATGCTCCATCTTAAACATTTAAATATGAATGTTTTAATATAATAGCTAAACATGTTAAAATTTGATCCTATCCGTAAACTTAATCCATTATTTTTTATCTAAATCTGATTCGGTTTATCAATGAGCCGACTCATTTGATCTATAAGTAAGATAATTCAATTCGTTATGTGATATGTTTAGATCATGACCCAATTTTATAATCCATTTATATTTTCAGAATTCATTATTTTTTTATATAATGTAAATATAAAAATAATTTTTATAGATTATACATACATAATTTTTTAATGAAAAAGATTTGAAAAAACAAAAAAAATATCATAAAACTTAAATCGTTTATATAATGATCCAATTCGATCCATTTATGATCCGTAAAATTTAATATATTTATAACTTATTTTATCCCAAATTAATTCGAGTCGTTTGCCACTTATAATCATAATATTATCACAAGTGATGCCGTTGTATATTAAAGATATGCATATCACCATTAGGGTTTTCTTGTTTAACCGATTTTGTCCGAGTTCTCATAAATTGGAATCTAGGTATCGAACCAGCAACAAAATAGAATCCAAGTATATGAAACATGTCATCATTGTCATATAAGATAACATTGATCATTAAAATTCTTGAAATTTTCAAACATATATCTAGCCTTTTTTTCTTTTCTCGTTCTAGAATTTGCAAATCTAGGAATAGAATGGCCAATTTTACCATTAGAACAGATGGTTTTGACAACTTGACTACATTCTTAATTAATATTATCGGCAATATAATTTAAGGAAAAAAAAAAACATGTGGGACCAAGATGTCGGAGGGATAAAATTGAAGTGGAGTGTCCACAAATTGGTGGTGTCCACGTCACACAAGTACATTTTTAGGGCTAGTATTTGTATCTCTGCTCCACTATAAGGACACTTAAGCAGTGGCATTATCTTACTTATTATTTATTTATTTTTTTAAAAAAAATTAAGATCACCACCACAAATACAGTTTTTGTTAGTATTATTAATAGAAAGGCACAGAACAGATGGCTGTGTGATTCCATTTTCCACTTCAGACATATCTTCTTATCATTTACTTGATCGCTAATGCCTTTAATCTCTCAGTGGATTCACAGACCAATCAATTCCTCTTAACGTCTCTGAATTTCATCCATACTTTTTATATATTTATTTTCTTCTATTCAATCAACCTCGAAATGAAAATTTCCCACCATCTTTTTTCTTATAAATTCATACATTTTGATAATTATTCACTTGAATTTGATGGCTCCAAGATCAATATTTTCTCTACTTCGTCCAATGATTAGAAGTTTTGTTTATATGGTACATCTCTGTGCATATAAAAATTCCCATTTTTCTTCACCCATGTCCCTTAAGGGCACATAACAGACATTGGCATTAAAAAAAAGTATGTTTGATTATAAAATTATTTAAACTACGATCCAAAATTAAACATTTTTAAATCATTAAATTTAGTTACACTGTTGAGAAAATATATATAATTAAATTCAAGAGCCTTATAAAAATATCAACAGATTAAAAGAGTTTTAAATTTTTCATGTATAATAGGTTTTTTTCAAAAAAAAAAAAGCATAATAGGTTTAATGTATAAATAATCTATTTTATTTATTGCAATATTTATTACTTAATATAGTTTATTATTTTAGAAAACTTTAGCATTAAGGTGATTTTTTTATATTAATTTTATATTTAATTTTGAGGACATAAGTAGAAATCAAACTCTAGCTAATTCAAAAAATTATTAGACTCTTAATGATTTTTAATTATATTTTGGAAAATAGAAATGGAGTCGAAATCTAATATTAATTAATTAAAAAATTACTAAATTTTCAATTATTTAAATTACATATGATTAAATATTATGCGTATCAGAATTTTGATATTTCACGTTTGCATGAAGTTTTGAAATTATTTTTAATTTCCGCCATAAGTACTTACTTGTAAAAGAAACATAAACGTGTCAATATGAAATAAAAATGAGTACAAGAGAAATTATATAAGTATAAGAAGTTCCGTATTTATTATGGCTATATATGTTATAATTAATAATTAGATATTCATTACTAAAATAACTCTAACTCTAACTATTAATTCCATCATTTATATTTAAAACTTCGACAAATTTCTTCGTTTGATTAGAATTTCAATTCTACCCTTTTTTGCCCTAAAAGTATATTATTATAATAAATAAAACTGATATTATTAATCCCCTCTAACAAATAAAAATGCTACTATTCTTAGATGTTAAAACACGAATCTAATAAGAGATGCTGGTTTACTTTCAAAAAACAAAAAGAGATGCTAGTTGACTACAATAAGAATATAACTCCTAAAATGACAAGGAATTAATGCCTAAAATTATATAAAACAACTGAAATTAGTCTGTGTTTGGTTTAACTTTACTTTTATAAAGAGCTATTAATTTTTTCTAATCCAACACCTCTATTCAAGTGTTTAGTTACTTTTTTTTTTAAAATATAAGCTGATAGTTATTTCTCATTTAAATAACGGCCTTTTCAAAAAGCATAATTTTAGACGTTTTTCATGTTCAATTATTAATTTATTTAACATATTCACAAAAATGCTCATCATTATTTGCAAAATATTTTTATAAAATACATAAATTTTTCATTACTATTAATAAATTACCCATTACTATTAATATTTAATTTTTTACACTAAATTATCTATTTTAGCAACTTATAAGTTTTTATATTATACTATAATTTCTTTATTTGTTAATAAGGAAGAAAAAAGTACCTTTACACTAAAAAAAAAAAAAGATGCTCACAATAATAATTATAAATCTATTGGCAACAATTTAATCATTAATAACATTAACAAATATCAGCTACCAGCTGTAGTTATAAGCTAAATCAAACGGATCATTAAAATTACATTAAAGAATCAGATCAGACGAAAAAAGAGAGGACCAAAATATAATATACATGTAACCAAAAAAGGAAAAGTTAAAATGCAAAATAAAAGAAAAAAAAATTCAAGAGAATTTTTATAGAAACTATGAGAACCCAAAAGTTTTGGATTCGGCCCGATATGTTACATTTAATTTTTATAATTAAAAATATGTATTTGTAAATACTATTGCTGGTGATAAAACAACATTAAATTTGAAGCTGTATAATTTTAAAGTTCAGAGTATCTTATGCGCTCCATGAGAAAATTATTTCATTTTCGCATTGCTGTCGTGTGTAACTTGAGAACACAGAAACATTTAATTAAAAAAAGAAAAGAAAAGAAAAGAAAACATTACTTTGAAAATTCTAATATAATTTTTTTTAGTAATTATCCGCTATCTAAATTTCATTCATATGTTAATTTGAATTTAAAGTTGCACAAATCCACAAAGGAAAAGATAAAAAAAAATCTTAAATATTTAAAAATACTTAAATTGCGTTTACTTAAAAAAAACAATTTTTTTTATTTTTTTAAAAAGATGGAGTATTTATTTTCTGTAAAAAATATAAAAATACGTTCATTTATCGATAAATAAAAAATTGGAGTGTGTGTGTATGTATACACACATATATACACGTGTATGTATGTACATATATATGTATGTGTATATATATATACGTACATACACTTATATACATGTATGTATGTACATACCTATATATATGTGTGTGCGCGCGCACGCTTGCGCGTATATGCATATGTATGTGAATATATGCATATACATACACATACATACATATGTATGTATTACATATGTACATATATGTATGTATGTACATACATATATATACATATCCATATATATATATATATATGTATGTATATGCATAAATACATATGTATATGTATATTTATGTACGTACGTACATACATACATACATATAGATAGATAGATGTGTGTGTGCAATATATATATATATATATATATATATATATATATATGTATGTACATACATATATATACATATACATATGTACGTATGTATGCATATACTACATATATATATATGCACATGCATATACTTATGTATGTATGCACGTACAAACACATATCTATATGTATGTATGTACATATGTATATGTGCATATGTGAGTGTCACACACACACACGTGTGTATTAAGATTATTCAAAAAATTTGAAAAATATCTTTTATTAGTTTTTTAATTTCTTTTTTATTTTGAAAGATCGAAAAATTTATTTTTTGATTTTTATTTTAAAAAACTGAACAAAATAAACATGATCTTTATTTTCTGTTTTATATGATTTTTTTTAAATTGAAGTAATTTTCTATGAGTAAACAAACTTTTAATATTCAAAATTTGAATTCAAAACTTTAATTACAGAAGAAGGATCTGAACTGTCTCTTTTCATTTCTTAGAGGTTTCGACATATAACCTAAATCGAACTGTCTCTTTTCATCTCTTAGAGATTTTGACATAAAACCTAAATCAAACTCTCTTTTCATCTCTTAGAGGTTTTGACATATAACCTAAAGTACTAAAAAAATTATAATTTCGAAGTTATGAAATTTAATTCTTATGCTATTGTAGAAATTTAATTCTTATGCTACTATATAAGAGTATATAATGTTTGAGAGATTTGAAAAGTTCTATAATATATTAACTCAAAACTACTGTTTAGTTGAACTTCAAAAGTTGCATGAATTAAGAGCATAATATAATTTTTAAATGACATGAAATAAAAGTTTTGTGCAGACATAATATTAAAATAAATCAATAGCATATGATAGAGTTTAAAATGGTTAACCAATTCTAAAGAATAAAATTGGGCAGTGTTTAGATGCACCAAATTAAAACTAAATGCACAAAACTTTGCACCACTTAATTAATAATAAAATGATGTTAAATTTTGATTCAACGATCCGTATTTGCATGCACCAATGCAAATAGCATAAAATTTTGATAGTATAAACTTTAAAACAACAGCAAACTCTAATATTCTTACGAAAAAATAATTATGATTAACTCTGAATAAAACGGCTGTTTACATCTCACAGAAAGTAATTTACAAGAGACAAAAATGGTGTCAAATTCAATGCATAAACTCCCCAAATAATTAAGATATCCAACGGTAGAATTTGTCTGAACATATCTCCATGCGAAGGCTATAATATAACAAACCTTAATTTCGCTATCCGATTCAATTTAATGTTCAAGAGCTATGGGGAGGAGTGTGATAAAGTGACCCCATTTCAACTTAAAAATTTGGCTTTTTATTTGGTTTTTGTATGGAATATTTTCATAGATAAGGCATATGAATAGGGAATCCACTGAATCTACAATTAATAACTTATAAAAGTATACTTGTAAATTAATTCTCATAGCTGCCTCTTTTATGCAACAAATATAATATAAATGATTTTGTTGTTAAAGTTTTCAGAACTCTATGCTTTGTCTGGAAATGCACTCAAGACTTTCAGAATCTGAAGAAAAGCATTTGGAATTTTATGTAAACAAATATTTTTAACGATTATGATCAGTCTTTTGAGTTTTCACGTCAAGCATAAACCTATTTTTGAGAAGGAGATGAGGTAGGGGCCGTTTTAAAAGTGCTTGTGGTGCATTTTCATCAACTCCATCGAATAAAGATTTAATATGATTAAAATTAAAAGTAAAAGAACTCCAGCGACCTAGCTAGCACCTCACTCAAATGTAAAAACTTAAAAATTAAAAGTAAAAAACCTCCAGCGACCTAGCTAGCACCTCACTCATGTAAAAAGTTAAAATTTATGTATACTTTTTTAATTTTTATTTTATTTTTACCTCATTAAAAATTAAAATTGTTCCACTGAAATAGAAAAAGAAAAAACTTTATATCCATTCACCCAAAATTCGAAGTCTTTGAAAAAACCCGATACAAAATTCTGTTAGTACAAAGATTCAATATAAATAATATAAAACTTAGTGACCTAAAAATGTATTTCGAACTTTATATCACACAAAATTAGTATATGAAATGCAAACTAGAGCGATAATATCAAACGCCACACTTCATTGAGAAATCATATGCAAATGGTATCAATTTATTGAATTGCACTCAAGTATAAAGAATCTCAAGTAATTGAAGATGCGAAATTCTGAATGAAGCAGCAAAGTGGATTTACAAATTCATTTTACCGTATTTTATAAAGGTCATATGCCCATCTTTCTTATTCTTTTTTTTTTGGCTGTAATTATACCATCTTTCTAAAATGTTTTTTTTTTCCACAAAAAAAAAATGAAATTCATTATAAGTAATCAGAAAACAAGTATCCCTAGTGCTTATTTTAGTAACAAATTGAATGCAGGAAAAAGGCATATTTCTGCCCCTAAACATTCCCAATTAAATTTATTAAGTTCTCAATTCAAAGTTTTTGTGTTGACTTCCAATCTTGGTTCTTTTATATGATGGAAAAAAATTAAATTAATATTTTTTTTGTTCAAACAATACGAAAATTAATTATTGAATAACAACAATAGAATAATTGCACTAGATATTGTTGGCTATAATTGCATAATGTTTGAAAAAAATGTTAATTTATTTATCTCCGATCAGCAAGTCCTTAATTGAATAAAAAAAAAACAAAAGCTCAACCGTCCAATAGAATATAAACTATAGTTGAGACTGGAATTTTCATGAATATACTGTGCATATGAAGGTGTCCAACTATTTCTAATTATAATTGAGTCAACCCAAAATTAAACTATAACTAATAATCTAGATCTGAACACCCTTACAATCATTATATACCAATCAACATTACCACCTCCCTAGTTGTAATTATCGATTAGTTATAAAATGGTCAAGTATATTCAATTTCCAATATTGTTTTATAATTTTACTATCTGAAAACCTTTTCTCTACACAGAAACAGGATGAATAGAGACTCGAATTTTAGACATTAGAATAAACTTTAGTATTGCTGAGCCCTAATGGGACTATTAGAAAGGAAAAAGAAAAATCTGAAACTACTGAAGAACATGAGTTTTATCAATTGTCTCAGCATTACTATTGTTATTAATTAAAAAAAAAAAAACAAAGAAGAAGGAAGCAAATACTGATGGCTTGACAATATGTTCGAAAAGGAAATTGGTTTAGATAAAAATTGAAGCATATATACCTGTAGTTAGTTGAGGGGGCTAGTAGTATTATAGAGAGCAAGTTGTAGTTAATGCTTAGCCATCTTAAGGAGGAAGCTGATAAGTTTGATATTAATATTTTATAATATTATTTCATAGCTAGAATAATATCCGATTCCACCTTCAAGTTTTATTAGAGAGAGGGGGCTCACTTGCATGACTCCTTAATAGTTCCTCATTATTCCTTGCTTTGCTAGTTTTTTGTCCTCCTCTTCTTTTCCTTCTGCTTGCCCTCTATTTTTACGGCTTTTACTAAAGTCAAGGGACAATACCATCATTTCTTCCTATTGAATCTAAAAGCAAGTAGATCTAGTAGCTTGCATTAATTTATTCTTTAAACGGAATAACATATATAAATCTATTAATTTTATGAGAAACTCTCTACTTAATTCTAAGTAATGCATGACCACCAAAATCAATCAATTTTCAAATTAGTATTTTGTTTTGTTAATCATAAAATATAATACACTAATAAACATCATATTTAAGTGGCTAATATTAAAACAATAAGGTCGATTATAAAAAGTTACAGCAACATATCGATCTCTAGCTTTGGTTATTTCCATATAGTGGGTGACATCAGAAGAAGCATTTGGTATCTTATCACAAGAGCATGCGTGCACCACATGTATGGTGAGGATGCGGATTGATTTATTATAATAGTAAACTATTTTCCTTTTCAGAAAAAAAAGTTTCCCAATAATGGATTCTTACAGATATAAATATGAGAAGCATAAGCATAATTTTAAAGCAGAATCGAGCATTCTTTAAGAAAAGCTGGAGAGACAAAGCCGAAAAGAGATCAAGAAAAAAATGAAAATGATGCAAGAGGAAATACGAAAGGGTCCATGGACAGAACAAGAGGACATTCTCCTGATCAACTTTGTGCACTTATTTGGAGATCGGCGATGGGATTTTATAGCCAAAGTTTCAGGTTTGAAGGTGGCGGGTGACACATAATAGGTACGGTTATCTGGTGATGGTGGTTTCGTGAAGGGGCTACCTTTAACCACCTCATGTTTGGTTGTAGGTTTGAACAGAACTGGAAAAAGTTGCAGGTTGCGTTGGGTTAATTATCTTCACCCTGGACTCAAAAGGGGGAAGATGACTCCACAGGAGGAGAAACTCGTGCTCGAACTTCATGACAAATGGGGAAATAGGTTTGACAAATGATCAAAAAGCTTCATATTTATTGCATATTTCGTTGTTCTGATAATAAAAGATTTCAGTTATTCAATTCGTTTCTCTACTGTAACCTATGAAGGTTCTATGGCAAGTGATTTGATGGTATATGGTGATGTGCAGATGGTCAAGAATTGCTCGTAAATTACCGGGACGAACCGATAATGAGATTAAGAACTATTGGAGGACTCATATGAGGAAGAAGGCACAAGAAAATAAGAGGGCCATGTCTCCATCATCATCATCATCATCCAACCGTTCCTCGGGATCAAATACTACTACAGTGAATTCATCCTCTTTCCCAGAGCCTGAAGGAGCAACCTTTTACGATACAGGGGGGCTGGACTCATCATTTTTAGGAGTTAAAATTACAGAGGAAGTTCAAGGATGTGAGAAGGGATATTCAATGGATGATATATGGAAAGATATTGAAAACACTATTGAACCTGTTTGTGATGGGTTTAGCGAAGAAGGCTGCAGTTTTTCTTGTCCTTCGATCGCATCTCCGGTGTGGGATTATTGTACAGACGCACTATGGAAGATGGATGAAGAGGAGAGTAAGATGTTTTTCCCTTATGAGTTTGGGACTTTAGCTGGCTAATCAAAAATTCTTTATTTATGTTTCTTCAAAGACGTTATGTTTCTCTGAGGAAGCTCTAACCTGTATAGTATGGGTTTTCTCTATGCTTTCTGATGTATAATCATCTTATGCATAAATTATGTTCCTGTGTTTTGTGTGTTTTCACTTTTCAGAGAGGAAGAGAGAACCTAATCAAATCTCATATAGGAGATTGTACTGTTTAGTCTTGTATAATAGATCGTTAAATTTCTAATGTGGGAAAGAAGCTAGTTCTACATTACAATCCCATAATCTTTTATAAAACATACACACAAAAAATACAGACATATAGGCACAAAGCAAAAGGACATGGACAGACAGACTACGTAGAGCAATTCTTTTATGTTCTTTCTGTTCTTAATATGAATATATTTGTGATCAAACTTATCAAACAACTTCACCATCTACAAGTATACTTCCAACTATTTTTGCCGGGTAAGTATGACTCTTCTAGTTTCTATTCTTTTCTTATGATATTAACATTAGAAGAAAAAAAAATTCATTTTGAGACTATTTCAGTTCAACTTTTTTACCCACTAATCATAAGAACTCCCAAGGTTTAAGTAAAGCTTCCTTAGAAGTGACTTGCGTGGATATATGCAGCTCCCTACTTGTAGCTTTGAATAAATATGTTGTTAGCTTTAACTTGATGCTGAGAAAATGAAGTATAGAGATCGGTAATAGTGCATTTGGTAGCACAAGTTTGTTTGTCAGGCATAATTAATCATAAGCTCTGCTCTGCGCTAAATCCGAAAAGATCTTGCTTTACTAGAGATTGTCGTTCTTATGTTTTATATGTTATCCTTGCGAAATAAGAAAGTGCCTTAGTGGCTAGCCCCATACAACCATTAGACCTAATCCCCCAATTAATTGTCTTTGCGTATTGTTGGATTCATGTGAACCAGAACGAAAGATAGGCTCTCTTAGAGATAGGATTGCTGGATTTGTATCTTTATCTACTCGAGTTAAGTATCATTTCATTCCCTACGTTTTCATAGTTCCCCCAGCAATATGAGCAGTTCTGTTCCTGCTGCAGCTAACACTTTTTAATACTTCATCTTCCCTATCAAGACTAAACTAGATCATATCAGAACCAATGACAAGCTGGCCTCGTTTCTTCATCCACTGAAGGTCCAAACACAGATCAAAGATAAGGAAGTATTCTGCTTAAAGATCTTGAAATTCCAACTTTGCCGTGTCCATGATACTAATCACCGACAAACATAGCAAAAGTGATTTGGCAGTTGGTTTTTTACCCTTTGGAAAAATGCAACCAACATGGAAATTGACATTTGATTCCTAGTCTTTATTGTCCACATGCATCCTTAAGATTGTTGCTTTATTTATTTATTTTTTTTGCTGGGATGGGGGACTGGCGGTGGTTATTAGACAAAATGATTAACCTTTATAGGAAGCATAAACCAAATACATCGTGAAACTAAAAGCCAGTGCTCTAGGGGCCAGCAAACTATATTAGATCTTAAAGAAAACACACACTTTTTGGCTAATCAATATGATGCAAACTTATAGACGCTCTCTATGTGATTAATCTGTATTCTCCTGTCCCTTTCAATAGTTTTCTGCGGGAGCAAACTAGAGGTGCATAAGAATTAGATGAAGCTTCTTCTTTGCTCACTTATTATTATTTACTTATAGGTTATTGTCACAATTCTTATGCACTGTGAGGCTGTTGCAAAGGCAGAGCCTCATTGATTGTCACCAACCCATTCTTGAGAAGATGTCACGAATTGAAACTCCCTTCATTTGCCCAAATAACAACCCAGGAAAATTTACTATATTTTCCCTCATTTTCAGTGGATTCCAAAACCTATTCCTTTTCTCTCTTTTAGCTTTTTTTGGTGCTTTGCATAACGAGAATGATCTAGCAGTGCTTTTCTCATCAGCACTTTAAGGCATTACTGAGCTTGAATGAGAAAGAAACAATTAAAAAGAAAAAAAAAAAAAAAAACAGCTACTGATTTGTCCACAGACTTGGTAAAACTAAAGGCAAGACCATGCAAACAGATTTCTCCCTAAAACAACATACCCAAACATCTGTAATTTTGTTTCTAATCAGCACTTTTTGGTTCTATTTTCCAACTTTATTATTTGGATTCTTCAAGTGAAACTACTTAAAGATTATATTTGACAGTAGCAGGCAGCCAAAAGCTAGAATATAAGTAAACCAAAGGTAGTTAAACTGAAAAAAGGACTAGATCCACGTATATTGTAACATCCTTAACGAAACAGTCATTTCTGATATAGAATCAAACAATTTGGCAGGAAATTATATATATATATATATATATATATATATATATATATATATATATATATATATATATATATATATATATATATATACTTATTCAAATTCAAATCATCAATGTATCAAAATTTTGGCAGTACGGCGACTATCTACTACTGGCCTCATGAAAAGTCAAACAATAACACGGCCTTCAAGAGGCACAAACAACAAATACCGATCATTCAATGATTCGCATATCAATCATATTCATTCTTTATTATATCAGTAACTACTATCACAAAATAACAATTAAATAAATACAATCAATTCTCACTACTATTAACTGAGTATATATATGCCAAAATACCTAAAAATACAGACAATCCTTTTCTTCAAACTTCACTCAACTGTGTACTATGCTCCAGCTCTTCTTCGGAACCTGCACACAGTAAAAATTACGTGCTGAGCACTAAATATGCTCAGTGGTAACTACCAATCTTAGAATTTTCAATTAAACCTACTTATCATATTTATGCTACTATCATGTTATCTTATTAAAAGTTGTTTTTAATCATTTTCACAGACTTTTCAAATCATTACTAACACTTTGGTAAACTTTTTACTATGATTTAAACTTTTCACTTAATTCGAAATATTCTCTTTTTGCCGTTCAATGGTAAAATTGACATTTTATTTTCTTATATTTTACTTTTATTTAACTTTTGCGTATGATTTGACCTTTCAAGTAAAATTCTCTATTTAATTAATTCAGTACAATCTTATTTTGATAAAATGATTTACATAATTAATTACCACAAAAATGGCAGATTTTCAATGCAGTGCTTTATGTCTTCATTAATTACAACATTATTCTTTTAATAGCAAAAATTTCAATTTCACTATTTATTCTTTTATTCTATTCGGACTTTTAACATTTAATGCAAAGTGATGTATTTAATTAGAAATACTTTGCAACTAAATCTTTAATTCATTCATTTTTCTATACAAAGGTTCTTTTACCTACTTATAACAAACTTGACACTTTTCTTTTCTAATTATAGAATTGTCGTCTATTTACTTATTTTTACCTTCAGTTAACTTTTAGCTTACAAAAGTTCAGGTAAGATTTTGTTTGAATTTTTCTTATAGCATATTATTATTTTAATCCATAATTTCTAATTATGAATTGACCACCTTTCTTTTACAGAAGCATATTTTTGGACTATTTAATCATTAAATTACTATTTTACTTTGCAAAATAATATCTTCTCACCTTTGCTTATTAATTTCAATTTTTGGGAAAACTTATATTTTTACCCTAGAACTTTTAATTCATTCAAGTAAGTTCTTTTATTCAAAACTTTTACATTTAATTTACTTTTACAAATTCTGATTTATTCTTTGTAATATGTCCCTAATGCAATATGATAGGACTCTCAGATTGGATACGTGGAACGTGGACCCCACAGGACCACAACAGAGAGAGAAATGATCTCCAATGAATCATTTCTCACAGAGAAGAGAACAGAGACAGAGAATGCCATGGTGATCAGAGATCCAGTCCACAGTATAGCAAGTCGTCATGACTTACACCACAGTATAAGATGTCTCTATGGCTAGCCATTTATATTCTGTACAAGAATATTATTACCTGAGTATTGCTAAGGGCAAAACCAATCATTTGCTTTTAGAATACTTTTTAGATTTTCAGAGCATTTATTTTCTTTTCTTTTTCTTAAAACAATATATTTTTGTCAATCGTACTCTTTTAGGTGCTTTTGACTATTTAGTCACTTTTTAATCTTTTGACAGAACTTTCAAATTACTTTTCAAATTCAGACAGTTGCCAATCTTTTCTTTAATTTGCTTTGAATTGATACAATTTATCAGTCAATCTTTTCTGACCTTTGACTATTCAGATTTTTTAGTTCAATCATTTTATCTTCACTTTTATAAGTATTTTTTACCTTTTTACTTTTTTTCAGATCAGTACAATTTGTTATTTAATTTTTTTCAGCACTTTTATTCAATTAGTGAATTATATCTTCATAATTCACTACGATTATCATGCATTAACTTTTCAAAGTCTTTTCAATTCATTAATTAATCAAATATTCTTTTAGCACATTTTTACATACTTTGTGAATTTTATCATTATAATTCACATTTCATTGGCACTTATTGAATTATTTTTCAATAATTCAATATTTTACCCTTTTTATCTACTTTATTTCTTTTTGACTTTTAATTAATTTTTTTTTTACTTTTTTGATCTGAATTTGCGATTATTCAGAATTCGAAATACTTCTAATATGGTATGTGAATTATTTAGAATAATTCACCATTTTATTCGATTTATGAATTATTTGATAATAATCCAATACGGTTATTTACTTACTGTACTTTTATTTTTCAAAAATTCATCCTTTGACTTTTTCATTTTCTTTACACGAATGTAAATTAATTTACATTAATTTACTCACTTTTACTTGTTTATTAAATTATTTTTCAATAATTCAATATTTTCACTTAAGCATGTTCAATATTTATTTTTAAATTATACTCATAAATCACATAAATTCTATAAAAATTTATGTGAACATTATTTTTCAATTATCATCATATTTACTCATTTTATGAATTATTTCCCCATAATTCATCCTATACATTATATATTTACCCTTGTACTTAACTTAAAAATTCTTGAATAGATTTCATAAATTTTCTAAAAATTGATGGACATTATATTTCATGTATTACCTTATTCTATTGCTTAATTTCATCAAAATACTTAATGTACACATTCTTTTTGTTTAAGAATGTGATTCGGCCATTAAGAAATTTTTTCCTTAAAATTTTATTTCAAGTTAATTAAGCTTACATTTAAGCTTAATTAAGGTTTAATTACATTATTGTAAGGGTAATTTCATTATACATATATTTTTTCAATTTTTTTCTTAATCATATATTCAATAAAAATACTGAAAATATTCATTTAATTTCTATAAATTTCACAAAAATTTCACAAAAATTTACCTCAAAATTCACCAAGATAACCACAATTTCAGCTTAATACAATATTAAAAACATACTTTAAGTACCTAAATCTAGCTATAGGTGCCTTGAAATCAAATTAAAAATCAAGATTTCACTTACCTAAAATTGACCTCCATGCCTTAAATACTTATTTTTCTTGGCTTTTCTCCCTTAAATCTTTGGTTTGAGATTAGATCCAGCAACTAGAAAGGTTGGAAAATATTTTTGGTGTTTGGATCAAAGTGAAAAGATGAAGAACAAATGAAGAAAATGGTAGCAAAAGAGCTTAAGGTGGTTTGGTTAAAGAAGAAGGAGAATTTGCTGGAATCAACGTGGGATTTCAAGAGATTTTGAGAGACTTCCTTCCCTTATATAGTCTCACTCACTTGGGCTTGGGCTTGGCTAAGTTTAATGGGCCTTGATTAATTAATCAAGCCTATTAAACTACCCAATAATACATTTTAATTCATTTATTTCACTTTCCAATTTCAAATCATTTCAAAAATAATTTCATAATTTTTATCACCCCAAAAATAGGTTGCACGCAAATTTTTGGCTCAATCGGAGTCCATTTTCGGTCCAATTCAATTAAATCGATCCGATCCAAAAATATTGATATTGCAGAAAAATTTAGTTTTTGCATCCAAAATAATCTACATATAATTTTAGGTTTAACTACAACTTTTAGTAATTTTCGGAGTTCATTTTCTATTTTTAAATATTTATACAAAGTTGAGTCAATTCCTCAATAATAAAAATTGATTTGCTACATTTTTCGTATTTTTTATTTTTGGAGGTTCATTTGACCTCGATTTCACTTCAAATTTCAACCACGGACTCAACATGACCAATATTTTCCAATGTTTCAATAAAATATTTTCACTTTCGGATGTACTTTTCAGTTCGAAAAATACTATTCACTGTCGAAAAATATTATTCACGGCTAACCCGGTGTTGAGGCCATTACATACATAGCCTATGCTTATTGAGAGACCAAACATGTTTTAAAGTGATCATACCTTCCTTAATCATGAGTATCGATCTGACCAGTATGTAATCAGTATGCTTAAACAACCATGTATTTGGAATGTCACGAGCATGCCCACCCAAAAATATGGAATTCCCTTTGGTAGTCACCAAAGTATGCGTTTCTATGTTCTGTTCATTTTTATGTGTTTCTATGTTCTGTTCATTTACATTAGACCAATGGACACATATAATGCAATTTCAAAAATGCCTCGGCCAAATTCAACTATGAAGACTATCATTCACATTCACAAACAAAATATTCAATTTGCACCTCCTACCTAGCATTTTGAATAATAACACATAAATATAATGGCCTAAATGTCATCCCTAAGGAGTGAAGAATTCTCTGTAATCAATCTTCGCCTTAATTTAGATACCTAATCCAACATAAAACATAAGCTTACCTATGTCATCAATTTAATCACATTCAATGCTCAGAGAACAGGAGGAGCTACAAAATTAGATTTAATCCAATCGATAAACAAAGTATATACAGCAAAAGGAAGAGATATTAGAAAAGCAATTGAAATAATGACAGTTTCGTAATTTAATTACCTTGACATGATTTTATCTGAAACCCTTCCCTAAAAGTATTCTCTAACATGATGATCATCCTTATTATGCCTGCATTTAGCAAGAAGAATTGAATTCTTGCAATTTAAATCGATTAATAGTATAGAGAACATGAATAAAAGCAATAGAATATTGAAATTTAGCATTGTGTAGATGAAAGTGATTGATTGCCTGAAACAATGAGTACGCACCGGATATTAAATTCGAGTAATTGAATCTGTTTGGTTGTGGAGAAACCATTAGAAGAAGGATGAGAAGAAAAAGAAAATCACGATTAGATGAAACGTATGTCTTCAAAATTTTCATTAAAATACTCTGCAACCATACACGCCTTCTAGATTTAGAATTGTACAGAACTTATTTTACTTGCGATGCTCGCACTAATATTTCGAATATGTTAGTTGAGAGGAGTTCCAGAAATTTCGCGGTAAACTTTAACCAACGACGGCAGAGTAACTGTCGCGTCTCGCTTGGTAGAAGGGTTTACGAGGCCCCAACAATGGTGTCGTTTCCTTCTAAATTGAAGTGCAATAATCAGGGGTGTTCAAAACCCGACCCTACCAGAACAACCCGCACCGAACAAGCAATTCGAGTAGGGTTATTAGGGTCGGATAGTGTTAGGGATTTTGGATTAGTTCGGGTTCAGGTCGGGTTAAACCCACATTAACCCGAAAAACAAAAAAGTTTCCTCCTAAAACACAGTGTTTTAATAATCGGATAAGTTCGGATCGGATTGATTTGAACTGACCCAATTTCCCTTTTAAATAATTTAAAATAAAAGAAAAAATAATTTTAAAATTAAAAAAATAAATTCGGGTTATTCGGGCGGGACCCAAAATTGTGCGGGTTATTCGGGTAGAGGCTCGAACTATTCGTAGGGTAGGGTAGGGTTGGATTGGAAAATAAAGGGAAGTTCGATTTTCGGGTTATTCGGGTCGGGTTCACCCGAACCTGCCCGATGAACACCCCTAGCAATAATATCCATATTTTGTTTTGATATTAAAAAATAAATTAAAATTCTTTTTATAAAATTTATATTTATTTTTTTAAAGATTAACTAATAGTCAATGGCTAATTAACCGTGATTAACCAATTGATGTCCCTTCATTCGACCCTTTTTCCTCACTTTAATATTTGGAAAATTCTTATAAATATACCCCGCATGAGTTTACTGTTTATCTATTATTTTATTAATTTATTTTAATTTTTTATTTATATGCCATTTTTATATTAATTTAATTTATAAAGTTATTTATATATTCAATTTTGATATTTAGTGAAAAAAACAATTATCTTTTTCAGACATTATTTATACTTATTATTATAAAATAAGAAAACCATATGAAATATTACAAGGATAATTATAAAAATAAAGATAATAAAATGGAGTAAATCTAGAAGAGATGGGAAGAAAGTAATTATATTCTTATTTTTCACTCGTACATATTTCATGAAAAAAATCTATATGTGTAGGCTCATAGATATAAATTATATGAGTAAAATAAATATAAATATTTGAGTTACAACTATTAATATAAAGTGATTTTTTTAAGTTATATATTGATAATAATTCAAAAATTATCAGACTGTTATCATTTGGTACGGTGAGCATGGATCGAAGATGCTATCTTTATATCTTCAGTCTGATGCTCTCCCAACTGAGCTACCCTTGTTTGTGACTCAATGGCATCATTTCAACAACCCTATTAGGACATAAATTCTAGCTCAACTTCCTATTTTGGTGGAGCTTCCCGTTCTGGCAGAACTTCTTGTTCTAGCAAGATTTCTTTCTCGATAGGACTCATAATAATCAGGATTCCTAACCAAGGTAAGACACATCTTTATAAATAGCCAAGATCGATTGGTATTGAAGTCTCTTAGCCATTTTTTCTACTAAAATCATCCTTTTATTATTTACTGACTTGACTATTAGAGAGTCCCCTATCGGATCTTCATCGAAGTTTTATTATTTTTAGGAACCTTAGGAGCAGTAGTCAAATCAAATAATCCAATAGTTTTATTATTTTTAGGAACCTTGGAAGCAGCAGTTAGATCAAATAACCCGAAGGTTTGGGAAAATAATCCACCAAGGATCAGCCTGGCAAATCCCAATACATAGTCCATGGCCTTTCGTGCAATGAGGAATAGATATACGTAGGTCGTTTCCATTGGCTACCAGGCAAAGGAAGTTCTTAGTATTTGTAGTTGATCACTTCACCAAATAAGTTGAAATCGAGCCCCTAGCGACCATCATCCTAGCAAACATAATTAAATTTGTTTGGAAGTCAATAATAATCAGGTTCGGCATCCCACATACTTTCATTACTGATAATGAAAAATAATTTGATTGTCAATCTTTCAGGGAGTTTTGTAAGGAGTTAAACATCCAGCTCAGGTTCACATCAGTCTACCATCTCTAATCGAATGGCATGATCGAGGTAACCAATAGAACAATTTTGACAGGGTTGAAGAAAGGGCTTAATGAAGTGAAGGGCCTATAGGTCGATGAACTGAACAACGTACTGTGGGCGTACCAAACATGACCCCGATTAGCAATAGGAGCTACCCCTTTCTCTCTGACTTATGATATAGATCCAGTTATCCCTTATGAGATAGGAATGTCGAACCTGACGACTGAGCAACATAATGAAGAAATAAATGAAGATTTGATGCTGTACTGTTTGGATATACTTGCAGAAAAAAGGGAGCAAGTCCAAATCCGAGCAGCAGCTTACAAACAGTGAATGACATCATACCATGATCGCAAGTTAAAGCTCCAAACTTTGCATGCAGGCAAGTTGGTTCTGGAGAAGGCTGTTGAAGCATAGACAGCTCCAGAAGTTAGCATACTAAGCCCCAACTGGATAGGTCCACTCAAGGTTCACGAAATGGTTAATTTTGGAGCTTACCGACTAAAAGACATGGCAGAAAGATATTGTCGTACTCATGGAATATCAATCGGTGTTTCCAATTTTTAAGAGAGTCTAGCTTCCCTGAGAAAATAACATATCCAACTTGAGCTTAAATGTAGCCATGGTCTTCCATCATATTCCTAAGATCGACCACATGGGTTGCTTTGAACATGTGAATGGTAAGATCGATTGCATTCTCAAACATTCAAATTTGTAAGGCTGTGAGAGTGAAACAGGCATTAGGGTGTAGTTGACTCATAGTAAGGTAATAGTACCTTAGGAAGGCAATCTCAAAATGGGTTAAGGGAATGGTAACCCCAGCTCAGATATTGGCTTCGTACAGAACAAGCTTCTTATTGTTATTAAAATTATAATTAGTGAAAATATGAGAAGTAGGGGTTGGAAGTTTGTAATGGGAAGGAATTCCTAATTTAATCTTTAAGATCGTGATTTTGACAATCTTTATGGATGAACTATTTTCGGGGACGCGAGGATTGGACTTTGGTGGCCTTGTAGGTCTGGGATGGTTAGTTTCAAGGGTCTCAGTGTTCAGAGTATTTACAGAGGCAATCTCTAGGCTAGTGTGTGTTTTGAGGAGTTACTTGAAAATTTTGAAGTTCTATGAGGCCACTATCAATGGTCGAGTTGCAATCAAAGGTGCTCGGTGTACTGTCATCCAACAAACCATATGAGATCCTAATGTCACTAGACCCTGAAGATCCGCTCATTTTGAAAGATAAATAGAAAGGGAAATATAAAAGTAAAAAGGAGAGGATTTAGAACACTGGCCTACAATGGCGATTAAGGAGATTTGAGGGAGAAATTCAAAGGAAAATAAAAAGTGAAGAAATGGAGCAGGGAAATGACAAGTGAAAAGATGTAAATGAGCAAGAGATCAAGATATTTATAGGAGAAACGAGCCTTGGGATGCAAAATAGGTGTATAGCTCAGATGGATTTTGAAGTGCGTAAGAATTGAATGAGTGGCAGTTGTTACACAGGAATCGACGAGGCGTCATTATGAGGATAGTTGTTATTGTAGAGATCAAAGAGACATTTTCTTGCAATAACTATAGGTGTGAAGGCCGAAATTACTCTTCGACGTGGTCAATTGAGAAAGATTTGTTATTCCGAACAGGTGTCGGTTTATTTTTTACATAAATGTCTCCCATCTCGAGGGGGGTTATGATAACCGGATTGGGCCTTGGATTCAAACTCAGAACCTAAATCCTTAACTATTCGGATCATTCAGGATTCGTATTGTGACTCAACGGCATCGTTTCAACAGTCATGTTAGGACATGAATTCTAGTTCAACTTCCTATTCTGGCAAGACTTCTTCCTCAATAGGATTCATGATAACCGGGATTTCTAACCAGAGTAGGATACATCTTTATAAATAGCCAAGATCGACAGGTATTGAGGTCTCTTAGCCATTTTTCTACTAAAATCATTATTTTATTATTTACTGACTTGATCTTCGGATAGTTGCCTGTTAGATTCTGCCGGAGTTTCATTAATTTTAGAAATCTTGGGAGAAACAGTTAGATCAAATAATCCGATAATTGCCGAATTGTTATCATATATTAAGAGTTTAAACTTGTTAAATTTATAGATATCCATAAATTAATTTATTTATAACACTTATTATAAATTCAGCCATTATTTGGTATCCGGTTAGTTTAGGAATAACAAGGGATGTGTGAAGGAATTCATGAACTATCCCCAAATAAAAACATATTGGGATTGGAATAAGAAGCTCTTAAGATTGCTCTTAAAACTACCAACGGCCATCTATGCCGCTTTGTTAAAAAAAGGGAAAGAAAACGAAAGAGACGGAAAAAGAGAACAAATAAAAGGAGTGGGTTGCATGCAAAGGGATAAGTAAAACAAGAATCACAAATGAGGCGAGCATAGGAACAGCTAGCAACCCATAATGTTGTCACTGCCAAAGATCTATCTTTTCATTTACAATTCTCTTCAGGCCATTGGATGGTAAATTCCTATGCCATGATTCTCCTTTCCTCCTCTTCATCTCTCTTTATATATAGCCCATCTTTTTACTCTTCCATGACAGGGCAATTGCTCTCTTCTCAATTTTCACTAATCTTATTACTACCCACTCACTCGCTGGAGCCTATGCATCTGCTGGAGACCTTGTTTGTCAGTCTTTACTGTTATTTACTCCTTTTAATTTGGCTTCTCATATTGGGTTTCTTTTCTAATTGGATTCAACATTTGCTCTCTTTTTTTTTTTCTTTTGTTGAAGGTTTGTTGCAAGTTGTTGCCTTCTTGGAAGTGATACATGGAGCCCTTGGTACGTTCACCTTTAGTTATTGTATTGGGAAAATTTATTTTGATTTTGATTTTGATTTTAAAGTTGAGCTGACTTAAACTTTGTTTTTGATTCTCCAAATGTAAGGTATTGTTCCAAGTGGAGTGTTGTTCCCATTCATGCAATGGGGTGGAAGAACCCATTTTGTGTTCATTGTTCGTAACATTATTGAGGTTTGTCTCTTCTTCTTTTCTGCAAAATTCTCAGTACAAATTAGACATCTTTGATATTTAGTCAATTGATCATATTCAAGGGCTTCCTAGCCACTGTTCCTGCTAGCCTCCTCCTCCTTTCTTTCTTTCTTTAACTTCCAACAAAATTGCAATTAATATTGAATGCTAACGCTGATAAAGTTAATCCCCAAGTTTTTGTAGGTCCAGGAATTGCCATCGGTGTTTATAACATTTTTTGCTTGGTCCATAGCTGAGGTGAGTCCCTTACAATCTTGTCTTGTTCAAATTTGGGAATTCTCTATATACTTTGTGGTTTGTCTGCAGTTGGCTTCATTTTTTTCTTACAATTTCTGTTTGTTATGAGCTCATACAACAAGATATTATATCTATGTATATAAAGAAAATCTGCTAGGACATGGCTATAGATATTGCATTCAGTTTGGTAGTTGACAAAATTATTGATTCTATGTGAGCTTGTGAAAATGGAAGAAGGAAGTGCCGAACTTAATGAGGCATATATCCTCTTAACCCCGTTATTAATTCATTTTACTTATTAAATTGCTATTTTGATGCTGGCCGCCTATAAGTAAAAGAAATTTGTAGGAAAGTAGAATGATATGGCTTCTAAACAGCCTGCAGAACTGGAGAGTTGTTAAGCAGGCTTGAGTTTGTTTCTTACACGGTTCAACAGTCAGATTTACATTTTATGGGTTAATAAATGTGTAGCTCCTTGTCAAAAATTTTCATAAGCATCTTACTCGTTTTTTCCTGACTAGCCCCCAATAAGCTGATTTTCGGTTTTATCTAGCCCTTTTGTGTTGATGTGAAGTCTTCGCTCCACATAAGCTTCACACCAATTATAGGAGGCTAAGTGAGATGAAATTTTACTTTAGAGCAGGCTAGTGAGTAACGAAAGGCAAATACAATGGACAGTTTAAGAAAAAAATTACTGCAATGAGAAGCAATACATGTATTAAACATAATTCATTTTATCAAGACTTGAGGTGAATTCTGTTTATGAATTTTTTTTTTTCAAAAACAGAAAACGGGTGTCATTATGGACAGAAACATGTTGATACCAGTCAAGGGGACTTGATACTGATAAAAAGGGGTTTTAGATAGCTGCTAATTGTAACTTGCTATTCAAGATTACAAGGCTTTAGTAAATGAAACGATGATATCCCATTCTCTGACCTTTTAACCTATTTGGTGTTCATAATTCGTTGATCTAAACGACATGATTGCAGCTCAGCATGGCTTGATTTTCTAAAATTTTTCTTGCTGGTTCTACATGCATAGTTACGGAATTTTTTACTGCCTGATATATTATCAGTTGCTAGTATGTGTTGTATTGAGTTTCTCTGGTCTGCATGTTTCTACATCCCATTTGTTTTCTTTATTTCTTAAGATGAAAACCAGAAAATGACATGTCCTTTATCTTGAATACAGGTTATTAGATATTCACATTACGCTCTGAACATAATTGGAAATTGTCCATCTTGGATCACTTACTTCAGGTTTGATAAAAATCATACATGTCTATGAATGCAAATATTTTCCTTTGAAAAAAAATATTTTTCTTGGTCAAATTTCTCTGGTTATTGTTATCCATGTAACTCATTCTCACCCATAAGCTCATTCAAATGAAAGTGTATAGACATATTTACCTTGAATTTACACTGCAAAAGTTAAAGTCTTCTGAATTTTTGGTATTTTCCAGGTATACTGCATTCATCATTCTATATCCTGTGGGGCTTGCTCCTGGTGAAAGTGAGTATAACATTGTCTTACTTTTATTACTTGTCCTTTCTTACAAATTTTTTACTCATTGGTCACCGTTATGTAGTGTGGCTGATGTATCAAGCACTACCATTTGGAAAGAAGAATAACCTCTGGTGATTTCTTTGCTGCTCTACCAATCAGCTATTATAACTTTCTCAGGGTAAGTCAGCTTCTTCTGAGATCTGATTGCTCTTGACATTTGTAATCGATATCAATTATGTCTAATTGATGGTTTGTTAATCTGCATAAGGATTGTGAACACTGTGAGTTGGAATTCTCATGCTGTATGTGATTATAAGTTAATTATTGTATTGGATCCTTCTGTATAAGTTCAAGAGCTTATTTTCATGATAATCATTTGCTTCAGGTTCTGCTTGTGTGCTACCCCTTTCTGTGGTTTAATCTTTACCTGCATTTGTTAAAGCAACGGCGGTCAAAGCTAGGAAAACACCAAGAGAAGAAGTTTAAGTGAATATATTAAATCTTTTTAGTTAAAATTATCTGTATGATTCAAAAACATAAAAATCTGAAGAACAAGACTTATGTGGCAAGTATATGAACCTATTTATGTTCTTTCATCTCTGAATAGATATCTTTATATTCTTATTTGTGTTAATGGGTATGTATCTGCAGGTTACAGTTCTAAAATTCAGATGCAGATTGTCATTCTCTGTATTTTATTCAAATGTACCTTTTTTTTTTTCAAATTTATCTGTTAGCATATTGTATCTATTCACTATATTAAATATTTGCTGCTTCGTTGTTGGCTCGTGGCTTGCAGTAAAGAAATTGCGGTAAGTGTCTTCATCTATATATAGACTGTTCCATATGGCCTATGGCAATGCATTAATATTTTATTGAGAAAAGACCAAAAAATTATATAATTATACATATATATGGAGAGAGAGAGGGAGAGTAAATGAACTTCTATTAAAACATTTCTCCCAAATCGAATTCTGCCAAAGGTTTTCACGGTGAGAATGGTACTATATCTATTCAAATTAATTTTATTTTTAGTTGATTTGAGCTGTTAGATTTAATAAGCACGGTCCTTACTATGAGGATTTTAAGGAAGACTTCAAGTTGGCAAAAAGGGTTCATTATTAATATTTTTGTAACGTTGATCTAAATATTGTGATGAAATATAAAGCAATTACCCTTTTGAGATGTTAAAAAACGAAAAAATGTGGTTAAAATTTGTTCATAGATTTGACATATCTATTGAATATGTAGTAGTTAAATTATGTATATAATTTAGCAACAGACCCATTGTTTTGAATAGGGAGGCCGAGTCAATGCCTATTTTTTTTCTAATGAAAGTGATTTAAATAGAACTGTTCTGATCAGTTGTAGAGTTAATTATTTGATTAAATTGTCATTATTCCTAATTCTCTTTTTTAATTCAAGAAATTTCAAGTCTGATCCATTCTGGAATATGCTTTGAGCATAAACAAGCATGAATAAGAACAAGAAAAGATTGAAAAAGAAATAAAGACAAAGTTTACAGGAATCAACAATTAACAAAGAACCACATCCAAATTGCAAACAATAACACCAACTGCACCAATGCAGCATTGAAATTAACCAACCCAAGTTTCAACCTTTTCTCACCATCAACAACAGAGAAAAATTTTAATCTAAAAATCAGCGGATGGGAGTTGTTCATGTGTGTTTGGGGTAATGAGGAACGCCTCATAGACAATGGCAGCAATGGCAGCCCCAATGAATGGACCGAGCCAGTAGACCCAGTGGTTAGCCCACGTCCAGCTGACCACTGCTGGTCCAAATGACACTGCTGGGTTCATCGATGCACCATCAAAGGCACCACCAGCCAAAATGTTAGCACCCACAATGAAACCAATTGCAAGTGGTGCAATTATACCGATGTTCCCTTTCTTTGGATCCACTGCTGTTGCGTATACAGTGTACACCAACCCGAATGTCATCACTATTTCGAAGACGAGTGCGTTCCATGCAGTAACACCTGATGATAGGGAGAAGGCTGATGTTGTCTGCTCATCACAAATTTTCAAGAAATTTTGGTCTTAATAAGAGTTGTAACAATAATGTTAATTTTTCAATCAAGCTTACTAAACTTTTAATGAAAATTGACCTATTAACCTCTAATTTTTATTTTTTTCTTTTAAGAAGAAATGGAAGAGTTTGCTCCGAAACTCAAACCTTCCACTATACTTGTTTTATTGAATCTTTAATCGACAAAAAAACAGATATAGTATATGCATGTGAGTGGCGTGTACAATCTGAAAAAATGCATATTTCTGAGGTTCTAACTAAGCAAAAGTTCGAACAGGTAGCACGTAGTTGATTAAAAATGCATTGACATTATTTTTAAAAAGATTAAAAACTGATTATTTGATAAAAAATTGATTATGAAATAATAATATATATTTGGTAAATGTAAATTTTACAAAAATCAATTTTGTTAAAACTGAAAAAAAAAAATTATATTAGAAAAAATTAGAAATTAAAAATTTTCAGAAAAATTGAATTTTATTTTTTCAGAATAACTGAATTAAAATTTTTTATAAATAAAAATATCTCTTATTTTATTTCATAATGACAAGTATATCAAATATAAAAAATACTTTTTTTCTCGTTTCTATTATGCTATCACCCAAAGTCACATGATGTAAAAAACGATTTCACTTTTATTTTTCTTTTTTCTCTTTTTATTATTACCCAAAATAATTGAAAGTCAACATATATATTTTTAATTTTTATGTTATTTTATTTTTGTTTAATTATATATGAAAATATATGATTTTAACAGTTTAGTGGAATAAAGAAGTACAAATAAGTGGGAATAATTATTATTTTTTAGTGCAATTAAGGGCTTGTTCTGAGAATATAAAAATTTTCAAGAGTTGAATTGACAAACGCAATTGAAAAATAATCCAGAAAGATAGGGGCGAAACAGCACATATTAAAAAATGGTTAGATCGATGAAAATTGTTACCAGTCCGCCGGTGGAAAACTTAAGAAGCAAGCAAGCAACTACAGATCCGAGCAATTGGGCAATCCAGTACAGAAGACTTCTAATAAATGTGATGTGGCCACCAACAAAGGCACCAAATGTGACAGCAGGGTTCACGTGCCCACCAGAAATGTTTGCGCCTACTGCAACCGCCACGAACAGAGCTAGCCCGTGAGCCAAGGAAGCTGCTACTAGGCCGGCCGGTGTTGTTGACCCATCATCGGTTAGCTTGTCTGTCAAAATCTTAACATGGTTAATTTATTATTTACGCTTTTATTATTCTTTTTTGTTTAACTATCCAACACAAATTTAAATTGCAGAAAAAAAAATAGTAAGTAAATTTCAAATAACGGATTATATATATATATATCAATTTACTCTCTAAGATCAGTTACACGTTAGAATTAAGATTTGGGATATAAATAAATTGTTAGATAAATAAAATAAAACAAAAGTAACAAAAAAGTTCTGCTGATAATTCTTTCCTTTTTGTTTCAAATAACCTAGCAATCCAACCCTAATTTCCAGAAATTTTTAAAAAACTCCACATATCATTGAAAAATTTTAAAAATAAAATAAACTGCGTGAAAAATCTTTTACTAAAATAAAAGGAATAAAATTAAAAAATGGATAAAGTTACAAAAGTTATCTTCACATTTTTCCCAAAATACTTAAGTGTTGCTATAAAATGTTTCTGTAATTAATTTCCATTAAGTCTCGATGAAAAGTATTAAGTAACGTTGATATGATATTGAAATAATATTGATACATAGTAAAATATGTTACATTAGTGGTATATTTTGTCAAATTAATAATTATATTTTTAATAGTTAAAATTGAAAAAAAATTTAAGAATTGGCATGTTTTGGTGTGTGCTAATACTCCATCGATCGATATTAATTTAGAGTAATTAAAAATTATTTATAAAAGTATTTTTGTAGTAATCTCTTTTACATTAGGGATATATTTGCTTCAAAATAAATGATAAAAATATTTTGGTACCTAAATAAAATGTGATTGATATTTTTTATATTTTACCTCACAAAATCAATTGAAAATATTGAACTTAAAAAAACAAAAAATAAAAAGATGGAGCTAGTTCTTACTAAATGCCATGCCGGAGCCTTCACCGGCGAAAACAAAAATGAGCACCGAGCAGAACTCAGCAAGAGCAGCCTTGAGGGTATCGGGTTGGCTAAATTCGGCCGGAGAACCTAAAGCAATGCTAGTGATTGCCATTTTCTAAGCTTCAAATTTAGCTTCGAGCTCTGCTGCTTTCAAAGCCTAATTATATAATTTTGCCTTTAGCTGCTTCTAAGCCCACTTAGTGACAGCTATTTATATAGAGGTCTAATGGATTCGACTATGACCGGAATAGCCGGTTTCTATCTGCTTAGACCTGAATTTCAACGGAAAAAAAAAAATTGACATCACTGGCAGCCACCTGTCATTGTCCGGTAAGCAAGGCTCCCATGTGTTAGTATCTTGCCACGTGTAGGGCTATGCGAGATGGATGGGCCAATCAAATGGTGAAGAAATTCTCAATCAATCATCATCCGCCAATAGTGGTAGAGAAGTGGGCCCCTAATGCTTGTTGAAGTGCTATGCACTACCGTCCATTAGGATTTGTTTATTATGGTGATGTGGATAATGGTGGTTAGTTGAGTTGGCTTTCAATATTTTGGGCATTAATTAAGCTTAATTATGTTAACTGAAATTATTTTTAAAGGATGAGATAAAATAATAGAAGTATTTTTTTCTACTAATTAAAATTTTTTTGAATATTTAATATTTTAAGTATTTAAAAAGTAATATTTTACTTTTTTCTATTTTTTTATTAATTTATTCAGAACGAATATGAATTAATAACGCAATAAAATTTAAAGAATTGGATGATTGATATTAAAAAATATATATGTTAATTAAAGTTGGTTTTGTTTTTGCAATTAGTGGACACCATGAACTTGTGGCGATGATAGATACCAACATTCAACAATGCGGCTATGATGTGGTAAACCCGGCCGCTTGATGTGGAGGAGTGGACCCACCGAATAAATGAATAATATGCTTTGGTTGACAAAATCCCCAAAAAATTAGCAGCGTTCTATAGTATGACGATTAAATTGGTAATTAGCAGAAAAAGCATTAATATTTAATGGGCCCTATCAAATATGTATATGGGGTTAACGGCCAGAATTTGGTATGCCCCTCCTATTCAATTGAAAATGCTTGAGATCACAATTTAATTATACTGACATCTATAATTGCAATTAGCCAAAGTTAGAAAATTAAGAGATATAAATTTCTAAGATTTGTTTGATTTGTCAATTAAACATTTATATCTCGATGGGTTAGTTTTTGGGGAATTTTTTTAAATATATATATATATATATATATATATATATATATATATATATATATATATATATATATATATATATATATATATATTATCTGAAGAAACTACAAGTAGTCATGTTGATTTTTTATAAAGTTTCTTATTTAGGAAGGGGTAAGAGTAGATTTGGAAATATATAATCAGATATAGAAAACTCAAAGAATCTTTAAATTCTGTTCTAAAATGGATACAGCTAGGGGTTAACATAGACGGGTTAACCAGCTTATGAGATAAAAAATTAATCAGTACATTAATATCGATTTTTTAAAATTACTAACCATTAATCAGTTCGTTACATTCGGTTAACAGGTCCATTAATGTTGATTTATCGGTTTGATTAACCAATATTTTTCGGTTAACTATTAAAATTTATAATATAAAATTTTATAAAAAAACTAAACAAAATTCAATTTAATTTCAAATATATAAAGTAATTTAATATAAAAATTATGAAACAAACATAATTTACTAATCAAAATTCATATTCTATAAATTAATAACTAAATATTATAAAATATATTTGATATTTATTAAAAATTACTATATTTGATCATAAGTCAAATAAAATTTTAGATAATATTAAATATTATAACATAAAAGGTAAAATATAAGAAAATATAATTAAATGCTATTAGGTAAAATATGAATACCAATATATGATAAAAAAATAACATATGTATAAAAGTTAATTGGATATTATATATAAATATTACTATATAAAGAGAATGACATAATATAAATTTAGTTTAAAGTATTATATAAATTTTATATAAAAATATAAAAAAATTAAGGTATAAAAAATAAAAATATAATTTAAAGTATTATTTTATTCAAATCTTAGAGAAAAATATAAAAAAAATTGAAGATATATATGAACCAATTAATCCTAGACTAACAATTAACCAGTATTTAAAAATTTAAACCGTAACCATTATCCAAAAATGTAAAAATTAAAAATTATAACCGAATCAATTGGATCGATTAATCGTAAAAATCGGTTCGATTTGAAATCAATTTTACAGTTAATCATATTTTTTATTTTTTTCCCATCCCTAGATCAGGCGATATATAAATGTAATACAAAATTCATATTTTATTTTTTTTAAGTTAATAGCAAACAATTTTGTAGCTTCTTATTTGCCTAATATTAAGCACATAACTTAATTAAACACACCTCATCCTCAGCAAGGCTCTGTCCTGAAATATTTATGTAACGTTAGAACTATTTAATTTTTTTTCATATATTTGTTAAAATAAAATTGAGATACATAAAAAAATCATGTGATTTTTTAACTATTTATATCTTAAAAAATATGTATATCTTTATATAGGGTCGAGATATATATTCATGTATTTTGTTAAGATAGTGTTTGTTAAATCGATTCAGATAAGATTTTTTAATATAAAGTTGAAATGCTTTTCCAATCAAGATATTCAATAGTCAAGATAATTCTTGAAAGTATTTTGAAATTTTTTTCAAGTGTTTGTTAAAATTTTTGAAATGAATTAAAAATATATATTTTTAAAATTTTTAGTTATTTTTTATATGATAAAGTATATAAATGCATATCTTGATCCTATGTCAAGATATACATATTTTAATTTTTAAAAATAGAGCCAATTAAATTTTTTTATGAAACTCTTTTTTAATAAGCGTTTGGAAATATCGAAAAAGTTAAAATAATTTTATTTTCTTTTCATTCCAATATTTAGAAGGTTAACAAACGTTACCCAAATAAGAAACAACTAGAAAATTGAAAAAAATATATATATTTTTAGCTCATTCCAAAAATTTTAACAAACAATTAAAACATTTTTTAATTTTATCTTAAATATTTCATATTTTAATTAAGAAAGTATTCTAATTTTATTTTAAAACTTTTTATCTAATTCAATTTAATAAACACTGTCTTAACAAATTAATATCCCCAGAATTATCAATAAACAGTTTAGGATACAATATTAATGTAATTAATATTCGAAGACTTTATAATATATTCTAAAATTTTAAAATACATTACAAATCATTTTAATTAAATCAATATAAAACTGAAGTGATTGAAAAGTCTACAAATTGATAATGTTTGGGGATGAATGTTATATGACCTTTGAAACTTAGATCCATAAAATATGAAAATTCATTCAACTCTTTTTTTTTTTTTTTCATTAGAGAAAATCAAATTTAAATTTTTTTTGCACTACTTATTGAGTGATGCCACTATACTAACTAACTCGTTCACCTTTAAAGTTGTACTATTTGTGAAAAAGACTAACACATTTTATATTCAAATAATGAATTTCTCACCATAAATATGACAAAATTTATTTTGATTTAAAATCAAGCTCTGATTTTTTTTTTTTTTGAAAAAGAAAGAAATTTTTTATATTGTTCCGTGGATAATCTAATAAAAAAAAATTGACAATACATCTCATAACCATTCATAGAATGCGTATGTTCATGTATTGATTGATTTTTTTATTGTATGTCATGTCCGAGGTAGTTAACGGACAGGTTAAAATCTTATGCGTAAGCTATATATGTGAATTGGACATTTAATTTTATGTTATCTCCAGCAGATATTTATAGACTAGGTAATTTTTGACTGCAATTTAAAAATTCTATCCGAATTTATTTGAAAAATATAATTCGAATATGAAACCAAATCTTAAGGAAATATAAATGATTCAAAAAAATTTAGGATCGAACCAGATCCAAAATCAAAATTAAAAAAAGAGTTGGAAAATATTTGAAAAAACTTGATCCAAATATGTTGGATAGTCCAAATGAATCAGATGATCTAGATAGAACGTTTTATGGTTCAGATATGGATCAATTTATTTGATTTATTTTTTTAATAAAATTAATTCTTAATATAATGTAATATTAAAATGATTACAGTAAAAAAATATGATAATTCAAATAAATTTTTTTTATTGATCCAATGAATATCCATTGGACATTTTGTAAGAGGTTCATTGGGCATCAAGGGTTAAAACAAAACGGATTACATATTTAGTTGATCATTTTTGAATTGATACAATGAATATTTTTTTGGATTAGATTGGATATGTATCTTTTTTTTTTTTGTGGATTTGGATAGAATTTTGAATTTAGGCTAATTTTACCAGGCCTCCTTGAAATTTTATCTGAACACGTAAATCAAATTTTTTCAATTAAATTTTATTTTTATATTTATTTATAAAAAATTATTTGATATTATATATGCACACACTTTTAAAAAAAAATATACATATATTATACTAATAATATACGGTTTGACTAATATTTTTATCTCAATTTTTGTATAAAAATTAAATTTAATTGACAAAAAAAATAAATATCTTATTATTTTAATTTTAAGCAGTAAATAAAAAAAGAAAAAAATTACCATTTGCCATGCAAACCGAGTTGATCCATTTGCTATGTAAATCGATATGATTCGATCCAAATTGATCTAACCCATTTTACATGCATAAAAATTTTATTCCGATTATTAGATAAATTGTTTATTTTCCAATTTTTTAAATAAATATGAGATTTGAAAGCACAAACTTACCATTAACTTGTTGTATAATAAATTAAATTGCATATGCATGTGTCATGCTCAAGTGAAGTTGGATCTATCGCCTCAACTACTAGTAAAGCACAATCATATTGTTTTTTGGTTTGTTTTCTAAGAAATAGTTGATTGTCAATATTCACTAACATCATCATGTGACATTATCAAAATATTTTTCACATCCTTTTTAATTAATTTATTAAACCAAGTTGTACAAATTATAGTGCAAGGATTGCTAACAAGAAGTCAACTTGATGAAATTTGAAACCAATGCATACAATAAGACGATTATTAATTATCCAAATCCTATACCACTTATGATAATTAATTAATTAATTATATTATATTTGGATCAGATCGTAAAAGCGCAAATGAGTTGTTAGCATTAATAAAAAAAAATTAAGCAGTTAATGAATACATAAGAAAGAGCAACTATTGACCGACCATGTTCACCACCATTAATATAATAATTTGAATGCAAATCATGATTAAGCCATAATAATAATAATATTGTTAATCCAACTTTATAATAATACTGGATTTCATAAGTTCTTGCTTTGTCTTGGAATATATTTGCTGGCTTTTTCTTTTCAATATAAAAGAAATGTCTGAGTCTGACACCTCCCTCTCCTTCTCTACTTTCTATTTATTAATCTTATCTTTTTCTGTTTCTTAATCATGGACGGCTTTGTGGAAATTATTTATTTATTTATTTATTTTCTTTTTCTTTAATTTTATTCTTATTGTCTGTAACAAAGCAGAATAAGGCTAAAATTGGACAAATTATGAATTCAGATAATTCATGTTGAATTGTTGATAGCCAATTTTGGAAGAGGGATTTCTATCCATGCTTTCATTGGCTACAATAGGATAATCAATTCTTCTCAAGAACAAACCAATGGCTAAAAAATTAAAATGAAATCTAGGGTTACAATTAATTAGTTAATTAGGGACTGAATATATTTTCTTAGACCATAATATTTTATTTTTTCCGTTCAGGAAAAAAAAAATGAATTTGAGTATGGTTATATATAGAAAATTTAAAGCATAAAATTTGCATAAATTAGATCAGATTAGACAGTCAGAAATTTGTATTTTGTTTCGTTTATGCTGCAAGTATTTTCTGATTTCTACGAATAAATAATTTTATTCAAATAGCAACAAATAATATACCACAAGATAATTTTGCCAACTTGCATATATACAAATGAAAATATTTCATTTACATTATAAAGGTAAAAGTGGAAATTTCAAAATAACAGGAGGATGGGCAATGGCAAATACAAATTATAACGGGGTTTTACCAAATTTGGGCTTCTATTGTCGAAGCTCTAAAATCAAACTACACCAATATCTAAGCTCTAAAATCAAGTTCATTTGTTTAAATCTAATACAGTAAGAGGTTTCAAATTTGAACCTCCGCTCCTTCATTCCTCTATACAAAATATTAATACATAACAATTTAATTTTGTACTCTGTTAATCTAATAGCGCTGCTAAAATTCAAGCTATAGAAACTAGAAAATTTAAAAGAAAAGTTTATTTAAAAAAAATAAATCTTAGACTATTTATAATGCAAGTAGTAATTTAGTATACATGCGTGACGTGCATATTTAAACCGTAAAATTGCATAAATTTATTTAAACAAATGAAATAAATATATGCGCATCATATTCCATCCGCGTTGATATTTATGATGTCGTAGGGCGGAGGCATATAATATTTTTTTTTTCCTTAGGAAAGTCTAAGGGCCTAAGGCCCATACCTTTCATTCCGAATATCCCTTTTAAGATACTTTCAAGTTTTGCTAAAATAAAAACTTGGAATTTTTACAAAAATATACAGAAAAAAAATAAAAATAACAAAAAATATTACACTTTAATAGTTTTTCCATTAATACAACATTTTAAATTTTAAATTTCATTTATACAACTTTTTATTTACAAATATACAACTTCTATATCTAATCAAACAAAAACAATCATCTTTTACGTTCTTCGCTTATATTTTCCTATTGTCACCCAATTTCAATTTTTTCTCTTCCGCTGACCACTTCTCTTCCTATTTTCGTATTTTCATGGTGATGTTGGCTTATGAATGGGAATCCAGTTGGGTTTTTTTTATTTTATTTTATTTTATTTTTATTTTTTTATTTTTTATTTTTATCTCTCCGTGTGTGTTGAGCCGTGCAAATTGTTAAGTAGAATTTTGTTAAATGCGATGAGTAATATATATATATGGTAGAGGAGATTTTTCTGTTTCTGAACAATTCGACTTCAACAATAGTGAAGCTAAAATTGACTGTGAAAACCCAATAAAATCCTTAATATTAGTCATTCTAGTTTCAAAAAGAAAAAAGAAAATCAAAATAATTACAGTGTAATAATTCAGAAATTGAAGCAAAAAAGAATAGAGATCTTGATCATCGGGTTATAAGTAGTACACATAAATGAACTTACCGGTCGGATGTTAATATCAGCCAGTGCAGATGTGGACATGAGCGGCCATGATTCGAATAGCGTAGAAAGTGAAGAAAATCAAAGTATGAACAACAATAGCTTTCCAGTTAGTCTCCATGCTCCCGAACGCCAAACTACTGTTGTTTCCAGGTATCTGAAATAGGAGTCCCATCAATCTTCATGCCGTTAGTATCTTAATCACTTTATTAAGCTCATCATCAAGCTTCTTAAAGAACACAACCTCATTTTCTTCTCCTGCATCAGCCGACTTAGAAACATGGGCTGGTAATGGCCTTCTTCTTCATCATCTTCACTTATTAAAATAACTTCATCTTCATTGGGATTGTTTTTGTACCAGTTTGTTAGGCCACTAAAGGCTCTGTAAAGATATATATATATTTTTTTTCTCTAATTTAAATGAACAGCCATGGGAGATGGAATTGAGTTTCTTTGTTTGAAACGCAATATATCTTTCAAGAATGTCTTCAGATAATAATTGTAATCCATGTATGCTTCTTGCCATTCTTACGCCATTTGTGCTCTGAATTCTTTCCCAATTTTTATTTCTTTCACATATAAACATGTAGAATATATATATATATATATATATATATATATATATATATATATATATATATATATATATATATATATATATATCTTGTGGATGGATAAAATAGAATTTTATGATTATGTAAGTAATCGGTATCGTTTTATTTTCTTGTCTATCTATATAATAAAGCTGAAACGAGAAGCATGTTATATTCTGTGCATGTCATCCAGCTAGTTATTCTAATATTCTCTAAAAACTGATAAGATATATCGAGTTCAATTTCGAAATGCTTTTAGGGTTCTTTTAGTACTCTTTTTTATCTCCATTGACTACAGTCATTTTGACATTAATTACGTGTTTTGATAATGTGTCAACAATGTATAGTTGACCATCTTCTTGATTTCTTGAATGTATTTTTGTCCTTAAGAACACAGTAGATGCTATAAGAGCTACAATGATAAGTTGGATAGTTTTGGATATGTAAACAAATATGTTTCGCTTGATCATTAGCCATTCTTTGTCCTAGCAAGCTTTAAGTAGTTCCATTGTTGGAACTGAGTATGCTGTGAATACTAGAGCAGCTTTGTTGCTTTTGAATTTGTTAAATGGAATTGAGAGATTGTTCTTTAGCTGCATACCAACATGGAATCTCTTGAATTTTTGTCCAAATTCTGCAACTGTTATGTATCTGTGTGGCATGCTTCTATCTGCCCAATATTGCTCTTAGTCTTTCCATGAAGTTACCTGTCATAATTACGCTAATTCTTATCACATTCTAGTGCAAATGTATGATATCTAGTAATTAATGATTAGACACACACAAATGTATGATGTATACACGTGTCCATAAAAAATACTTAATGTAAAGTAGGCACATTATCAATTCATTGACCAAAGTAGTGATACAAATTCAAGTATATATATTAGCTTTGTTTTATATACTTGGCCTTTTATCATTGATTAGTTCAAGCAATTGATATCTGCTTTATTGATTCACCTTGGAAAAATGACATGATTTGAATATGCTAAACTAAGATGACTCTTCCTGATGTTTACCTATTCATATCTCAAGCAAAATGATTGATATTCAATCAAGTTTATCTCCTCGACCTGGAAATATCTCTCAAATTATCAAAAAAATAAATAAATAAAGAGAGTAGATGATAAGAAAGTAAAAATATTAAGAAAAATAAAAGCGGAGATGCTAGCTCAAGTTTAATGGTCACAAAACAGACTAAGAGATATCGTAGTGTACGTAATTGAAACATCGAATATGATTCTCAAGCACCAAAAAAACAAAAGCTAATTATTTTTTTCTTTTTCTTTACATTTTAAATGTATTATATTATATATTGATAAATAAAATTAGTGTAATACTTTACAATGTATATATGTATATTATGTATACACAGTGTGTATATGGTATATTTAGGTTATATATTTGGTGTACACATAATGTGTACTTGGTGTATATAATGTGTGTACTTGATGTACACAGTGTGTGTTATATTATAAAATAATAATATAAATTAGTATAATTCTCAATAATGCTTCTTTATTATAATTGTAAAACATATACATTTGTTGTATATTATATATATTTTATATACACAGTGTGTACTTAGTGTACACACTGTATACAGTGTGTGTACTTAATGTACATAATGTGTGTACTTGATGTACACAATGTGTGTACACACTATATATAGTGTGTATATTTGATATACACAGTGTGTATTATAATATGTAATGATAATATAAAATTAATATAATGTTTAACAATATTTTTTTGTATATTTTTATGTACTTTTGGTATACACAATGTGTACTTGATGTACACAAAATGTGTACTTGGTGTATACAATGTGTGTACTTGATGTACATAATGTGTTATATTATAAAACAATAATATAAATTAGTATAATGCTAAATAATGCTTCTTTATTATAACTATAAAATATATACATTTGTTGTATACTGTGTACTTTTCATATATATGGTGTGTACTTGGTGTACACACTGTATACAGTGTGTGTACTTGATGTACACATTGTACACAATGTGTGTACATGATGTACACAATGTGTATTATAATATGTAATGATAATATAAAATTAATATAATGTTTAGCAATATTTTTTGTATATTTTTATGTACTTTTGGTATACAAAATGTGTACTTGATGTACACAAAATGTGTACTTGGTGTATACAATGTGTGTACTTGATGTACACAATGTGTTATATTATAAAACAATAATATAAATTAGTATAATGCTAAATAATGCTTCTTTATTATAATTATAAAATATATACATTTGTTGTATACTGTGTACTTTTCATATATATGGTGTGTACTTGGTGTATACAGTGTGTGTACTTGATGTACACATTGTGTGTACTTGATGTACACAATGTGTATTATAATATGTAATGATAATATAAAATTAATATAATATTTAACAATATTTTTTGTATATTTATGTGTACTTTTGGTATATACGGTGTGTACTTGGTATATACACAATGTGTATATGGTATATACACAATGTGTATTTTGCTACTTTTGTTTTGACATTCTGCAGGATTAATCGAGGAGCTCTAAGCTTGGATTTATGGTTCGATTCTAACTGATGTGGTTAGAAATAACAAAAATAGAATTGTTAACTTTTTAGCATTTGTTTTTTCTCCTTCATGATGTAACTTTATTTGTATTGAATGAAAGCTTACGACTTCATTGTTCATAAGCATTTTACTCCTTTTTGCTGAAAATTTTCATTTGGAGTTCCAATATCTATCTTAATTCATAAGGTTCTTTCTTTCCATGCATGATTGAGTATTTTTTTATAATATATTTTGCTTTGTTAACTAGTAAATTCTATACACTCAAGTTGCTATTATGTAAGAAACAAAGGGAAGAATCAGATAATCATATTGGCCGAGGATAAGGAAATCAAACTTGCTAATATAGTTGCCAAAAATTTATTGTTTGAAGTTCATGTAATAATTTAAAAAATAAAGATTAAATAAAATGATTAATTTTAACTTTTACAAATCATCTAATTATGACATTCAGTGGAGCAAAGAATAGAAAGTAGAATTTGAAAATGATACTGTGCTATAAAAAAATTAAATTTAACAACATTCAGCAGCAACATAATTATGTTGCATAATACAAGAGATCGAAAGAGACAATAAAACTGCAAATATGCCAATTGACATGAATAAGGACCTTAAGGCTACAATTTTAATCTTCTTTATGACCCACCAAATAATGACTATTGATAATTTGAAATATTCATTTCTCATATATCTCCACAACAAATAAAAATTATGTGTTTGAGCTAGGCCACCAATACAACCTCGTTCTTAAATTGCTCTGCTCCTTGATCAGAAATATCATCCATCAGAAATCATGCCTTGATAAATAATTTTCACCAATTAGCAAATTTATGTCTTTTACCCCAAGAAAGTAACAAAAATTGCCAAAAATTTCTCACCTTGTAAACCACACCAATTAAGTCACCTTCACCCAGCTTATTTTCTAGAGAAAACTTATTTTCGGCTGCTTCTATTACTCGAAAATCAAATTGTAGTGACTCAACAGATGATGCTAAGATAGCTCTATACACAAATAATGGCAGCCAAAGTACCATATGCTAATATATCTTTATACACAAATTTTGTAAGCTCCATTACCTATCACATTTGCTTCACTGAATCTCTTTGTGGCCAATTCAAGCTCCTTATACGTGAAACCTTGGACTCCTTTGTGCTTTCTTAGAGGTTTGTTACCTAAATTGGTTCCATATAGGCACCCTTTTTAAAAAAACATGAAAATCAATTCATACATCATCAACCAGCAATCCCTTAACAAAATGATGATGTAAGTGTTGATAGTCAAAATTGTCAGTGAAAAGAGACAAAACTTCTGGAGAGCAGATATCAATATAGCAATCCTGCAAGGAAAATAAGCTATTTCAACAAAATTTGTTTTCAGTAACGATGGATCTCAGATTGGAGACAAAAAGGAAAAAGTTTAAAATATAAGACTGGTCCATCAACCAAAATTACAGGAGCAACATTATTAGAGGAACAAACCTGCTTGTCATTTTGCAGAAAAATAGAAGGATTATTAGCAAGCAGCATATTATCAAGAGGTATAACCCCCTTTAAGTGGTAAGCTTTTTCCTCATAGTATAAAAGCTGCTTTGTTTTGACAATCTATTGCAAGAAATAATTCATTAGTACCAAGCTGTGATTGATGGCTGACTGGAGAAGGCTTTAACTGTTTAATAACCATTGTCATTACTGCAAAACTGTCCTTTTTCCTTCTTTCTTTGTGTTCTTGTATTGCCTATGTGAGGGACATGTTGCTTACTGTATCCCCACTGACAAGAACAAAATCTCCATGTATCTTCAAATGCAAAACAAAAATGATTAGCAGCTTAGAGATCGTAATATAAAATGCAGACTTGGAGATCACTAACTTCCAGTTTTAAGAGCTATTTTCCATAGCCATCATTTTAATTGCCTAAAATTTACAGCACACCAGAATCTCATTCTAAACAAAACAAACCCTTCCATACTCCTTGATTTAGCAACTAGCATATACTAGATAGAACAATTTGAAACGAAAGCTTGATAGGAGAAACAAGCATACCACATTGCGTTCATAAATCAAGCGCAAAGCATCTCCAGCACTTATAGAATTGTGAGACTCGATTGTCGTAACAGTAAAATTCGACAGTGAATGCCATTCCGAATTCTCCAAATATTCAATCACTTGCTGAAAGTGCGCACAGCAGAACAAAAAAACCTCTTCGACTCCAGCAGATTCCAGCCACGCTAAAGTATAGTTAATCATTGGAACATTCACCAATGGCAATAATACCTTTGAGGGAGAAAAAAAAAAGAAAGGCAATTTCAATAATTAGATCAAAGGAACGTTTAGAACAACACATTACATATTTATGTCCTAAACGTACTTTAGGGCGTTCAAGAGTAATAGGACGGAACTTTGTGGTGAAGCTATCAGCCAATAAAATGGCTTGTAATGGATGTCTTGCTAATTCTTTTGGGTCCTCTAAAATCTTTATTTCGCCTTTTTTTCTGCGCAACCATCTCTTCTCCTTCTTTCTTTAACCTCTGAAGACTATAAAACCGGGAATAAGATTATTGCGGGATTGAAATGTACAGATTTTGACAAGGAGATTCAGAACTGGCAAATGCAAATCTTGAAAAACCTTACTATCTGTTGGTATCGATCAAAAACCTTATACAAATGAACAAATTGAAGGAATAGAGGGAAATTATCTGCAATTTGGGTCGATATTAATGAGAAAATTAGGCTTATTTTACCAGATTGCTTGATAAGATTGGCTAAGGTTCCTCTATAAGCATATTCCAATAATACATTGTAAATCATCTCTCCATTTTCATTGAAAGTAGTTTCTTCACCATAACATTCAAGAATATAAGGACAGCCATGAAGATTGTCGCATACCTATTTCTCCTTTTGAAGTGAAGTTGGAGTAGAACCCTCCGCTTATTTGATCGCCATAACCTGAGGAAAAATTCTGTTTTTTGAATTGGGTTTCTTCAAATTTGCTCTTTAATTCCGCAGGAACCGTAACACCCCATCAGAAATTCATCACTGCCCGACTCCTAACGGGTAACTTCGTACCCGCCGCCACTTCCACTCAGGAGAATGGACAAGTTGGATGTTGAAAACGGATTTCAGATCTCTCCGATGGAGAGAGCTCATATCTCCAAGTTTTTGTTTCTAAGTTAAAAAAAAAGTTGTATTTTTTAAAATAAAAATTTAAAAAGTAAGATTTAGGAAATATTATAAAAGGCAGTTGTATTTTTTGAAAAAATTGATAAAAACTTGGCATTTAAGGTAATTTCCTCTAAAAACTTTGCTTAGCAATTACGGATAATGGGATTATGGTAATCCAGCTAATCTATATCTATAACAAGAGGGAGAAATATTTTTTTGGACTAAAACGTCCTTTTATTTTTATTTATTTTTTAAAGAATTTAATAATTAAAATAAAAAAATAACATTATTGTTCTCCTAATATCCATGTAAATATGGCTACTGGACAAATTGGGAGCTTTTTCTATTTGATTTGAATCAATTTCACACACGATCACTGAACTTACGATTTATCACCTAAAAGTAATTAATTTTTTTTCGCAAGTTAAAAGTCACTGAACTTATCATATTTTTATATAAAAGTCATATTTACCGGTTTTCGACGAGAATCCTTGCCGGATTGATGACATGGCATGTCACATTATATGCATGAACACATGTGGCACGTCTCATATTTGAATCAATTTCATACACGGTCACTGAACTTACGATTTATCATCCAAAAGTAATTGATTTATTTTTCGTGACTTAAATGTTGCTGAATTTATCATATTTTTGCAGAAAAGCTATTTTGACCGGATACTCATGGTGATGGATTTATTGCCATATCATAAGCTAATATGTCATATTTGACACATCAACAGTCAAATCACCATCATCAATTAATGTGTTACATTTGATACATAAGCAATCCATGTGTGTCCATAGTTGATGACGTCAATAGCTGATGTGTCATAACTAATGATGTGACAACAAATTCATCTTCATTTGTGTCCGATCAAAATAGATTTTTTATAAAAAGATTATAAGTTCAGTGATATTTAAGTTACGAAAAATAAATCAATTATTTTTTGGTCATAATTCATAAGTTCAGTTATCATATATGAAATTGATCCAAACATGTAACGTGTCATGTGTGTCCCGCCATATGACGTAGTATCCCATGTCATCAATCCTTCAAGGATTCTCGTCGGAAATTGGTGACATGATTTTTAAGTTCAGTAACTTTTAAGTTGCGTAAAAAAATCAATTATTTTTGAATGATAAATCGTAAATTCAGTGGCCGTAGATGATATTGATCCACTTGATTTATATAGTTGTACGGAAGTATTTCATTATTAGTTTTGATATATATATATATATATATATATATATATATATATATATATATATATATATATATATATATATATAATTTCGAATATAACTAAACAGAATCATGACTTGCCACTTTTACTTAATAGGATATTTTAACTTCAAAACAATGGCAAAGTTTGAACTAATTTAATTTCTGTATCTTATTTATGATGCATGTGTGTACAAATTAAATTATTTCGTTATTTATATAAAAACTATTTGCAATATTGATGCTCGTAAATTAATAATCCATTGAAAATGCTTGCTTCTTCTTGTTTTTTTTTTCCTACAAAAGCATATGTATTAAAATTTGATGGGTTTTAAAAAATCGAGTTACCATTATTCTATAATAACTGAAGTTATTTTAAAGTTAATATTATTTTTAATGAAACAATTCAGTAATATTCTATTTTAGATTTAAAGAAAGAATCCCTCGTTAAAAATTTATATTTCCGTAATTATAAGCTATTGTTGTTTATTATTTAATGGGAGATTCTCTAGGACCATATCGCAAAGTAATTAATGAATTCATTTCTTTCTGATTCAATCTCCTATTAATATGAACTTTTGCATGAAATTCAGAGTTTTGTTTTAGTGAAATATGATATTTCTTTTTAATTTAAAAAAAATCAACAAATCATCAAAAGTAAAATTTTCTGATTTTTGTTTTAAACCTTTAGCAAATTCAGAACAAGAAGATGACAATTTTTTAATAAGAGAAGAGAAAAGTATAATATCATAAAATTCAATGCCTTTAATTTTAAAATTAAAAATAATGTTCTCAAAATTATGAATCAATAGCAGTTTTGATGTGACAAAAAATGCAATATATATTGTTAGACAAAGCACTTAAAATTTGACTATGCCATAAAATATTTTTTTTATTGAAATATTTTTTATCACTGTAAGTACTATAATCACTAGATGCAACAACTTTAAGAGATTTTTTAGATTTTGTGTGGAACTTTTATCCTTGACATCATTCAAAATCACAGAAAAAAGATCCAATTAAGTGAGTCAAAATTTCATTTGTTGTTGCCAACAAAGAAATTTTTGACCGAAAAATTTTTAAAGTTTACTATACAAAACTTTATTAAATCCATAATAAAAAAAAAATTCAATGTTTCCTCTCAAAGAATGTTAGATAAATTTATAGTCAAATAAAACAATTAACAACACTGAATAATAAACACACCAAGGAACATAGCAATAATAATAAATAGATAACAATTAAATTAAGAAAATGTTTAGAGTAGTCTATGAGTTTGTGGATTGAAGCACGTCAAATTAAGCTGTTCTTTCAGAGAAAACGATTCGTCTGCACCAAGTAAAAATTATCCACGTTCCACTCATAATATACTTCAATCCATTGAAATTTTTGTGTACAGTTAAAAATTTTTCGAACCGATTATTCTTAATGCTCAAATAAAAATTGACTGTAAATAGTAAATTAAACTCAGCCAAAAATATTTCTAGTAACCAATAACGTAAAAGTGGACTTGTAAAGTGATTTTAAGTGTTTGGATTTTGTTGAGCAAGAAAAACTCGGGCTTTATCCAAATAGTGTACGAATGGGCTATTTTTCAATGATTTTAAAATATTTGTTTAAAGCTATATATTTATATATTTTGTTAACATTCTCATGTTGACATTGAGGTTAACGCTTTTTAAGGTCGGAGAAGCTGACAATTAGAAAAATAATAAGGAGAAAAATTAGGCATGTAAAGTTAGAAAATCTGCTACTCACACATGAATTTATTTAAATAAATGACCTGCCTATCATATCCCATCCACGATGATGTTGTAGATTGGAGGCATATGGAGTAATTTTTATTTTTTTCTTAAAAGGAAAATCTAAGGGCCTAAGGCCCATATGTTTCATTGGCTAGACATCCAATTCCGAATATCCCTTTCAAGATACTTTCAAGTTAAAAAAAAAAAGGAAATTACATAGAATACAACTTTTTTAACTTTGATTTTTAAAAATACCATCATCAGTTTTTAAGTTTTAAAAATACCATTTTTTAAATTTATGTTTTCAAAAATACCACTTTTAATTTTTAACTCTATTTCAAAAATTTGATTTCAACCTAGGGATATAATTTTCTTCTAATCTCTGTTTCTTCTATTTCTCGATACTTCTTCTCTATTTATTTCGCTTTTGCCTCTGTTTCTCTAGCTTAATGCATGTCCTTATCGGCCAATTACTCTGCTAGGGCAAAATTGAAGCCCAATTCTGTTGTTTTCCAGCGAAATTCTACCTACCCAACTCGTTAATTTCCCTAAATATTTAGAGTTTCTCTTCTAATTTCAAGGTGGAAATGCTGCGGATCATGACCTAGGGTTCGTGAAGTACTAACTTTACCTTCAATTGCATGAAGATTTGGTGTTGCCTGTGCTTCACTGTCGAAGACGAAGAGCCACCATTGAAAGACAGTAACTTCGGGAATAAAGGCATGAGAGAGGGCGTTTTTGAGAATGAGAGCAACCCAGAGGGCAACATTGGAAATAACGTTGAGAATTCTGAGGAAGTTGCTGCCACGAGATTAGCACTTGCATTGAATGATAATGGGCGGGGGCGCGACAATCACGACTCCTTGAGATTGTTCGAAGAGATGATTAGAGCGATGCGCAGTGGTGGAGCTAATTGAAAACGGTGGATGCCACCCATTTCTGTTTTTTGCTTCACACTCTATCTAAGTATGGATATATTAAGGTTGCATCGGAGATTTTTAATAAGAGGAAGTTTAGATTCCCGCCTAGTGTCAGAATGTACACTGTTTTGATATATGGGTGGTGCAGGATTGGTAGAATTGATATGGCAGAGAGGTTTTTGAGGGAGATGAGTGAGTTAGGGATTAAGCCTAATGTTGTTACGTACAATGTGTTGTTAAATGGGATTTGCAGGAGGGCTAGGTTGCACCCTGAGGGTAGATTTGAGAGGACTATAAGATTGGCTGATAACTTGTTCAACGAAATGTCCCAGAGAGGGATTGAGCCGGATATCACGAGTTTTTCTATATTGCTTCATGTGTATAGTAGGGCTCATAAGCCTCAGTTAACACTTTGATAAATTGAAGGAGAGGGGAATTTGCCCGAGTGTGGCCACTTATACATCGGTAGTGAAGTGTCTTTGCTCTTGTGGGAGGGTTGAGGAAGCTGAGAAGTTGCTCGCTGAGATGGTTAAAGATGGGGTCTTTCCCAATGCAGCTACTTATAATTATTTTTTCAAAGAGTATAGGGGAAGGAAGGATGCAGAGAGTGCTTTGAAGTTGTATAGGAAAATGAGGGAGAATGATCTCTGTGCTTTGAGCATCCACGCGTATAATATATTGCTGGGTATGTTTATGAAGTTAAACCGCATGGATATTGTGAATGAGATATGGAAGGATTTAAGCAGTAGCGGTTTAGGGCCAGATTTTGATGCATATACATTGTTGATTCATGGGTTATAGGGGTGTGCAAAAACCGATCCGACCCGATCAACCTGAACCAAACCGATGAAATCGGGTGGGGTTAATCGGGTTGTAGGGGTCGGGTCGGTGGAGAGGTTTGGGAAAATTTCGGGTTCGGGTCGGGTCGGGTGAAAATCCTACAAAAATCGGTCCGACCGATTAACCCGAACCCAGTATATAAATAAAAAAACCCTAATTTCCTTTCATTCTCTCGCCGTCTCCTCTAAAAATCCCTGCTTTCATTCCTTCGGTCCCTCCTCTTTGCCGCCCTAAGATTGTTTGGCCACCGCCGCCGCCGGAGCTCTCTCTTTTCCCGGTAATATTTCCTGTTGAATCTTGTGTTTAATGGGTAATTTGCATCTGATTATTGCATCTCAGCTTTGTCCATTTTACCTTTTTTTTGCTTCCGTTTCCTTTTGTTATTTCTTATGTGTGAGGTTTTCCATGGTTTTAATGTTGGTTTTCTTCCGATATTTAAGAGATCAACCGATATTTAAGAGAAATTGGGAATTCATTGAAAATAAAAAGAAAGGAAACGAATTAGCTCTTTAACGATGCGTTACAGCCTTCTAAATTGGTAAATCTTTTTCTCTTCTCTTCAATTTCTTCAATCTTTTATCTGATAGTTTTACTTTTTTTCAAATGCTTATCTTGTCGAAGTTTGTTTGCTTGTGTATAGGGCATGGCATGTGTCTTTCACTCTCTCTGCATGCTTTCTATATAATCAGACTTTCTTGAGCCCAGCTGTTTTTTTTCTTGAATTTCTGGAAAAAGAAAATTATATCTTGAAGCACCAACATGATCATTGGTAACTCGTGATCATTTCCTCTTTTCACCTTTTTTTTATAAAATTCAATTTCAATAAGAAAATTCATTTTATTTTGCAGTCTGAAGTGCAAACAGAAGTGGACTACATTGATTAAAAGAAGATGGAAATGAATGGTAGGGACATAAAACTGGCAAAAGAAATTTTGTGAATTTGTTTGCTTTGTTTGGTGAACTTTCAGGTAAGCCCCCAAACTTTTATTTTATTTCTTTGAACTCACTTTCATGTGACTGATGATGCAAGTTAGTTGGAAAACAATTAAACTTAGCAGTTTTTACTTTTCTTTAGGTGCTTGAGAAAAAAAAATGGAGGCAGCGAATCAAAAATCTCTTGAAAGAGCAATATCACAGAGAGCTCTGCAAATGGGAAGTTCATTTCCCTGTCAAATATGTGTGGTCGGTTTTCTTTGTGGAGTTTGTCTTACCTCTTTGTTTCTTGCTGCTCTTACTTCACTCGGGAATTTTGGGTTTGGACTCTCTTTTTCTGCTATTTTAATGGGGAATTCATCGCCATGGAATTCAAGTTCTCAATTCATCAGTAAGTTCTTTTTTTTTATTTTTTCATCAGCATTTTGTTTCCATTGATAATCTCCTGCTCATGTTTGTTGTTATTCTTAATTTTATAATTAATTATTTCCCATATTTTATAATTTAGGATGATATGAAGAAATTCAAGAGCGGAAATGATGGTGGCGTTTTTAATACATGCTTGTTATTGATGGATGTTATAGATTAGTTATTGTTGGATGTTTAATTTGATTTTTTATGTTCATTTTTGGACGTTTATTTTAATTATTGTTAGTGTTATTTGTGGATGTTTATTTTTATTATTGTTTTAGTGATTATTTATTATGCAATATATGTTTGTTGTAATTTTATAATTGTTTTGTTATAGTTTTATAATATATTTTATGGTATTTAATTGTATTTTACTTAAAATTTCAGTTTAATTAATTAAAATAAAATTAATAATCGGGTGGTTCGGGTCGGGCCCCGAAATTACTCGGGTTAATCGGGTAGGGCCCCGATAGTTTAATAGGGTCGGTTCGGGTGAGAGTATTACTAAAATTTCGGATTTCGGGTTATTCGGGTTCGGTTCGGGTTGACCCGAACCCGACCGATGCACAGCCCTAAATGGGTTATGTGAGAAACAGAAATGGAAAGAGGCATATACATTCCTTGCTTGCATGCTTTCCATTTTCAAATATTGATGGATTTGTTAATACAATATATATATATACATACAACAACATATTTAAGTGAATTTGTTAATCATTAATCGGGAATGCATATGGACTGCTAGCCAATTTATTGAATTGAGTACAATTGTTATATTTGCCTCAAGAAATTTTTTAAAATTGACTAAGTTTTAACCATTAAATTTTTATTTTTGTGCTCTAAAATTGCACATGTTGTGCTTTAATTTATTGAATTTAATTCTCTAAATTTAATGCAGGAATTACGTAAATATAATTTTAATTTTATTTCTTAATTATCAACAATAACATAAGAATACAACAATAACATAAGAATATAAGATGCTTTAATCATACTATATGTTTATGAAAAATAAAGATGGATCAAAATAAATTGCTGAGCTGTTTCTTTTTATGAATGATAATCAAAATTAATTTTTTTTTATTTTGGTATACCAGGTATACCGTTGGTATACCAAAATTCAGAATACCATTTTCAATTCTGGATTTTGGTATACCACTGGTATACTAGGTATACCATTGGTATACCAAAATCCAGAATTGAGATTGACAATCTGGATTTTGGTATACCGACGATATACTAAGATACAAAATTGAGATTGACAATCTGGATTTTGGTATACCGGCGGTATACCAAAATCCAGAATTGAGATTGGCAGTCTGCATTCTAAGGTATACCAACGGTATACCAGGTATATCATTGGTATACCATCTGGTAGATCCAGTATACCAATGGTATACTTGGTATATCATGGTATACCACCTGTTATATATGATATAACACATGGTTCATCCGATATACCAATGGTATACCATTCGGTATACATGGTATACCAATAGTATGACGTTTGGTATACATGGTATGTCATGGTATACCTGGTATACCATGTAGTATACTAACTTCCATAATGAATTATGTTTTTATTTCTTTTTGTTGACCATATGTCAATATAAAAGTGTGAATTAGAAATTAGATTAATCGAATTTCTCCAAATAAAGTTATAGCGAATATGATATTTATTATTTTGTCACTATCTTTGGAGTTTGGCCCCTCGAAAAAACTTATTTATTTATTCTTTGTAGTATATGGTATGTAATATTTATTCTCCAAAGCCAGAGAATTGGAAGAAGGAAATTCACACAAGATTGCTTAAGCTTTTGAGCAAAATTAAAAAAACATTACATACCAAATTGTTCCATTACAACCTCATATCAGTTTAAGAACTAATTAAAGATGTGGCCAACTGTGATATGGACCACATATCGTGTACTAGTGATTATTATTTCAACAGAAGACGTTCCACTACTTGCATAAAAGCAAAAGACAGTTGCATTGCAGAAGATCTGCTGAGGGTGAGTTTAGAGCAACTATTAAGTTTCTTCATTGTGATCTGAAGGTCATAAAAACCATCAAACAGCCTCCTTGCGCAGCAAGGGATCCAGGCTAACGAAAGAACAAGCTTAGTGTGTAACGCCCCAAAAATTCGGATTTATTATATTGGATATTAGTACCAATTTGTAAGGATTAAATTATGAAAATTCCAATATATTGTGAAAATTAATATCAATAATAATAATAAAAAGGTGAGTTTTGATAAGGGGATTTGTGTGGTTGTAATAAAAAGAAGGTAATAGTGAGATTTAAAGAAGGTTGTGTGGTTTAAAAGAAAAGAAAGGAGTTAAAAGAAAATAAAGAAATAAGAAAACAAAGAAAGAGGAGGAGAAAGGAGTGGGGATCGGGGAAGGAAGAGGAAGGAGCGGAGGGGAGGCGCTGGCGCCGATCAACGGCGTTCTGGCCGGCGATCGGTGCGGCTGCCACCACCTCGGCCACCGGCCTCTCCCCTCGCCGTCCCTTTCCTCCGGCAGCGACGGTGTGTTCATTTTTCTCTTCTTTTCGACCGAATTGTTCTCCTCCTTTTTCCGGCGATCCCCGACGGCGGTGGTAGGGGCTGACGGCACCGGTGGGATCGTGAGGTTGAGGCGGCTCTTTCGGTGGTCGCCGATCGTCCCCACTCGCCGGCGAAGTGGAGATCGGAGTTGTGGCAGCCGGCGGTTCCAGGCGGCTTTCCGACCAAATCACGACGCCTTGGAGCGCGTGAAGGCCACCGGAGGGGTACCGGCGACTCTGGCTTCAGGTGGGAAGCTTCGGCGGGTCTCCGGTGAGGCTCCAGCCGGTCTCCGGCGAGGCTCCATGAGGTTCCGAATAGACAGATTGGAGAGGACATTCTGGGCTTCGATTTTACGGTATGGGAACTATTTTAATAGATTAATTTTTGTGTATAGTTTTGAAATGAAATTTGATTAGATTGTTTTATGTTGTTATGGCCAAGTTGACAACTAAACTAGAAGTTTTTGCAAAGTGTATCGTTAGTGAGCAAATTATGTTATCATTAAGCATCTAATTTGGTTAAGAAAATACGTAAGAAATCAATTATATAATGACATCTCCTATGGATAGTTTACTATTGAAATAATCAGTTCAGGGTTGATTATTATAATCGGACTTAACAAACACTAGTTTTTGGAAGAAGTTTTTCATGGGAAAATGAATGAATGATAATATAGTAAGCATTTCGGCAGTGTACGGTTTTCTGCTAATCACTTTATGCTCTGTCTGAACTTAGATTTGTATACGAAATTGAAAGTATAATAGTTGCAATGAATTTAATTAGGCTGAATTAGGCGAGATAGAGTTTGAGTTCAATTCGAATTAAGTGTTAATGGTATAATTGAACAAATAATGAATTATATCTATTAATAGAAGTGACGTTGAACTTGGTTAACATGGAATGAAGGGAAAAAAATCTGTTGATATATACAAATAGAATATCTGTTATCCTTTGAAGTTTGTGAAATGAATTGTAAAAAGAATGCAGTCTTACAATTCCTTGGTTATAAATTAAATAAGTTAATTGAATTATGTGTTAAAGGTTTATCTTTGATATCATTAGTAAATTTAATGTGGTGATTTACTAATCATTGTTCTAGGCTTTGCCTAGTTGGAAAGCATAAAGGGAATTCATGATTGAGTTTCCAATAGAGAAATTTTAAAAGCTAATGATTAATTTGGCAAAAAAAAAGTATAGTTTTTGCCAGTTGATGTATGATTGAACTTAGATAACTAAAGAATCAATATTATTAAGATTGTTTTTTAAATAAGTTTAATTTGAAGTATGATGGCATAATGATATATAGATATACTCTATGAATATATGATTTGATACAACTATAGTATAATCATTGTTGTTATCATTGCATAACTTTCAATTTCGTAAAAGAAAAGTGATTAGGTAACGAGGGTTAACGTTTTAAGACATTGGTTATATGTACAGTATTTGATTAAGATAAGAAGGAATAAGAGATGACTCTTTGGAGATAGTTATAATTAAATTAAGTTTATTTTCACTTCTTACCATAAAACTTGCATAAGTATCGGGCTATGAAGTATGTTAACTTCACATATATGTTTTTTTTCATGATGCATTTTGCTAAGATATTAAACAAAGAAGTTATTTGATACATAAGAGATCATAAAAGAGTAAAAGATAAAAGATTATAATGTCATAATACAAAACAAGTGAGAATGTAACTAGTATAGTAGTAGGCTATTAGAATAAATGTGATATAAACATGTAAAGAATGAAAATACCGTAAAATATAATGAATTGGGAAATATTGGAAAATACTCGTTTCTTTATGAATCTTTGTTTGATATTTGCATAACAAAACTGAATATTATCATTATAAATGGAGTAGACATATTTAGATATGTGATTATGACATTGCACCTATATGTATCTATAGGCACTAAAATGATATGGACTTGTGTAAGTAGATATTGATATCGGATTTGTCACTGAATATATGTATTTGATGTATTGATTGAATATATATGTTGTGATTCAATTGAGTATAATAGAGCAGGTGAGATGGCTATAAAGAACCATGCAGGTACGTCTTTCTGAAATGACTATGTTTATGTACTGTTTTAGACACTCACAGTGGATGTGATAAGATTATATATGATTTCATGTTCATAAAAGCAATCTAGCAATGCATAACTTTCTATGCCAAGTATAAGTATTGTTAATATATGGTTATGTGAAAGTTTAAAAGTAAATTGAAAGACTGTATATTAAGTAAACTCCTTTGATGACTGAGAATAAATGTAAAGAGAACTTGCTGAGTTATTGTGAAATAATTCATGACATAAATGAATGATGATTCACAAACTGTACAAGAATATTGAATGTTCTGACTAATTGTATTATCTGGATTGAAATGATGAAAAAAGTTGATAAATGCACTGAAAGGAAGTGATCTTTTGCGCCCTTAGAAAATAGTCTGGCAGTAAAAACTAGCTCAGGATATAATTGGCTGGCCATAGGGATATCTTTACCGCGGTGCAAGTCATGGCGACTTGCTTTACTATGGTAGGATCATTGATCTCCATAGTAATTATCTGTATCTGATTTCTGTATCTGTTATATGTTCTGTTGAGAAGTGATCCTTTGGTATCATTTCTCAGTCTGTTGTGACCCTGTGGGGTCCACATCCCGTATATCCAGTCCGAGTATTTCTGTCGGTACTGTTCTAGGGGCACTAATATGAAGATAAGTTAAAAAGTATAAAAGATAAGTAATATGATCGTTCATAACTAATATGCATAAGAATTTATCCTCTTGTATAAGTACATTAAATGGATAATAAATTGCAAGTTATAATATTGATGAACATGTGATTCTCTAATTCTGTTATCGATTAAGTATATACTATATGACACTATGATTGGATATGTATATCATTCTGTTATCGATGAAGTATATACTATATGACACTATGATTGGATATGTATATCATTCTGTTATCGATTAAGTATATACTATATGACACTATGATGTTAAGATTATTTGAATGATTACCTGAAAGTGAATTTAGAATGCATGCTATGTTTTAAATGACGTATAGGTATGAAAGAATTATGCCAACGTCTTTTGAGGTAACAATTAATGATGAATTGCTTACTGAGTTATTAAGTTTTGTTATCTATATGAATAAGATGTTTTATTGCTTATGCTTATGATTTATTGCTGAATGTAAGAACTGGAATCTAAGATAATTGAAGGTATCTATTAAGAATGTTATTAACTTTGTATTTGTATAATTGATATTACATGTTAAAAGATTATCTTTAGAATACTTTGTTCCCCACTAAGCTTTATAGCTTAGCACGGGTTTTGTTATCCGTGTAGGTACAGGATAGGCTGGTCTTTGGTTAGACAGCTGCTTCGGTTCAATCAGCAGATGAAGAGCTCTAGTTTCAGAAAATTTCATGTTGAGGGTCACAGATGTAGTGAGGCATTAATGTACATGTAAATTTGCTTATGAATATTAAAGTTTTATAGCTGTTTAAGAATATTAGTTATAAAATTGAATTATCTGATGACATGTAAAAAGAAACTAATGAGAATGGATGTATGAGATGTATTAGTTATGTTTGTGGTGCCCCTGAGGGGCTGAGAGAATTGTCTGTTTTTCAGGTGGATTAGATAAGTTTTTAGACGTTATATTGCCGGATTTTTATTTGATGATTAGTCACTTGGACTTATAGATTATCGGCTTACTTAAGTTATAAGTATTTCTTTTTTTGGACAAGCCTGAGTCGATGGGATAGTTAAGATTCAAAAGAAAATCTTGCTGATTTTGGAATGGTCACTCAGTGGATTGCTCTTATTGGTCAATGACCAGTATCTGTCAAATGGTTCGTGTAGGAAAAAAAAAAAATTTCCAACTCATCACTGGTTTCGGTCAGACTGTTCAGCAAGGGTGTTACATAGTGCACCTGGCCACCCTTATTGAGAACAGTTGAACAGATTAATTTCTCACTCCACATACACATGCTCTTGGTCTGGCCTCAGTGATTCATCCTATGGGAAAAAGATAAAAATGAATTTTGAAGTCCAATCATTATATATATTTCAAGCAACAATCCCAATATTTTATAAGACCAATAAAGCCGCAACTGCAATAAGAAAGGAACTAAGATGCAGTATTGGTGAAAAGAAGGCCGCCATAGCCAGCGGAGCTCCGATGATGGATATACTTTCTCATATGATTTTGGCCACTGATGTTTCAGGAAAACATATGCCGGAAGCTGAGATCGCTGACAAAATTATGGGTCTGTTATTTGCAGGATACAGTACGGTGGCTACTGCTAACCTCAGGGCTCAGAATCCATAATAGAGTTAAAAGAAAACAGAAAACTAAGGCATGCAGCAGTACAAAATAATGGGAATTGGAGTAATCGTCCCAGTACAAAATAAAGATATCATCCCACAAGAAATCCATCGATTCATTAAGAAATTTATAAAGGGCTTTAGTTGAGAAAAAAAAAAGTAAAACCCTACCCGTGAAGGGACGATCGACATTGTGGGAGAGGAGTAGAGCGTTAGGGTTTGGGTTGAACTAGACAAGAATGAGGTCGCGGGAGGAGACAGAGGCAGAATCTGTTAACGGAAGATTAAGAAAGGGAAATTGGAGAAGGGAGACATTGACGGTGGCGTTTCCAGTAATGGAAGAGATGTTCTTCTGTGACTGTTTTGATTTGCCAACCATTAAGCACCCTCAAATCAAACTTTTATTATGTTAAAAAAGTGGTATTTTGGAAAATGAAAATTTAAAAAAAGGTAATTTTAAAAAGGGAAAAAGGAAGGGGGTATTTTTGAGGGGAGCTCCTTTTTTTGGGTATTTTTGTGAAACTCCCAAAAAAAAAAACCTTTGCTTAGCAATTAAGTATAGGCTTAGTATCTGTTTTTATTGGAGGAGATTACGGAGAATGGGATTATGCTAATCCATCTAATCTATATCTATAACAACAGGGAGAAAATTTGTTTGGACTAAATCGACCTTTTATTTTTATTTATTTTTTTTAAAAAAATTTAATAATTAAAATAAAACAATATAACATTATTGTTATCGTAATATCCATGTAAATATGGCAACTGGACAAATTATGAGCTTTTTTCTGCTTGATTTATATAGTTGCACGGACGTGTTTATATATATATGCGTGTGTAACTAAATAGAATCTTGACTTCCCATGTTCACTTAATAGGACATTTTAACTTAAAAATAATGGTAAAAATCATTGCAATATTGATGCAGTAAATTAATAATCCATTGAAAATGCTTGCTTTTTTTTTCCCCTACAAAAGCATAGGTATTAAAATTTGGTGGGTTTTAAAAAATTGAGTTGGGTAATTGTAAATTTATCATTATTTTATATACGATAACATTCTTGAAAAAATTTCAATATGAGCTTGATATCTGTCAAAAGAATAAAGAATATGTGGAGGTTTAAAAATATTCCGATAATTAAGTTAATTTTTTTGAATAGAAAAAATCATAAAAAATTTATAAAAATCATGTAACAAGAAAAAAACCGTATATGAGTAAATAACTGATCTAGCAATTTGTAGGGTTGAGAATTTGCATACAATTATGACTCTAAATGCTATAAAATTTTATATCAAACTAAATTAGTTTTGTTTAGGGATGAGCATGGACCGCTTAACCAGTCAATGAATAAAAAAATTAACCAATCTATTAATATCGATTGTTTAAAATCACTAACCATTAATCAGTCCGTTATATTCGATTAACCAATCCATCGATTTTGATTTTTCAGTTTGGTTAACTAATATTTTCGGTTAACCATTAAATTTATAACATAAAATTATAAAAAATTATACAAAATTCAATTTAATTTTAAAATGTGCAAAGTAATTTAATATAAAAATTATGAAACAAACATAATTTATTAGCCAAAATTCATGTTCTATAAACTAATAGCTAATATTATAAAATAGATTTGATATTTGTTGAAAATTAATATGTTTGATTTTAAGTCAAATAAAATTTTGGATAATATTAAATGTTATAACATAAACTCTAAAATATAAGAAAATATAATTAAATACTATTAAATAAAATATGAACACCAATATATGATAAAAAATAACATATATAAAAGTTAATCTGATATTATATATAAACATTACTATATAATTAAAGATGATGATATAATGTAAATTTAATTTAAAGTATTATATAAATTTTATAGGAAAATATAAAAATTAAGTTATAAAAATAAAAAATATAATTTAAGTATATTTTAAAGTATTGTTTTATATAAATTTTAGAGAGATATAGAAAGGTTAATCGTTAGTTAATGATTAACCGGTACTTAAAAATTTAAAACGTAACTATTAATCAAAAATATAAAAAATTAAAAATCGTAATCGAGTATATCGGATCGGTTAATTATAAAAATTAATTCAATTTAAAATTAATTTTACGTTAACCATATTTTTATTTTTTGCTTATCCCTTGTTTTGTTATCATTCTATAATAACTGAAGTTATTTTAAAGTTCATATTATTTTTAATGAAACATGTCAATAATATTCTATTTTAGATTGAAATAAAGAATCCATTGTTAAAATTAATATTTCCGTAATTATAAGCTATTGTTGTTTATTATATAATGGGAGATTCTCTAGAACCATATTGCAAAGTAATTAATAAATTAATTTCTTTCTGATTGGATGTCCTATTAATTAGGTTAGAGTTAAATTAAATTCATCCAAGTTGATATTCTTACCATTAGGCACTCATTCTTTGACAGAATCGATAAAACCTTTTTCTTTAAGAATAAATTATGGAACAAAAATCACAACACAAGTCAAAGATCCATCATTTTTCTTCATCTTACACTTCTTACCTTCTATTCAATTTGCCTTCCATACCCCATATGCTCAATTCCTTCTTCCTCGTCCCCAAAAAAATTATAGAAATTTTCATCCACATTAATTAAAGGCAGACCGTCCTTGCTTTCATTAAGTCACATCGAAATAGTTATTTTTTTTTCTCTATCCTTTTTTTTATATATATTTTTATTTTTAAATAAAATTTAAATTTAAATTTTATTTATTTATTATTTTTAATTTTTTAATATAATTTAATTTATTTTTTATAATAAAATTAGAATTAATTAAATTTAATAATTAAATTTTAATTACATAATTTAATATTAAATTAAAATTTATTTATAATTTTTTTTATTTTAAATGAAAATATCAAAAATAACAGATAAAAGTATAAAAAGTATAACTTTTTATTTTAAAAGTATATCAAAAATTAATTTTTACAATAAATAATTTAATTAAAATTACATAATTTAATATTAAATTTAGATTTAATTAATATTTTATAATTTTTATAAAAATAATAAGAGTAATAGATAAAAAAAAAGTATAATTTAAAAAGAAAAAAAACTTTCGAAGTTTCTGGCTGTCACTGTCAGGCAAAGAATTGTTAAGTAAACTTAGTTTATATTTCTTTCGTGCTTATTGACGACGATCCAGAGTAATTAATGATGATGATGACTTTGGACAGAATTTTGGTAAAAGAATTTCACGATCAAAACAGTATACCGATTAAAAAAAAAATAGAGAAACAATATATGAATCTAGAATTTAGACGACTTATTTGATGGAATTGAATAGTGTTTGATAATGCTAATATTAAATGAGTTTGGTATTTAGTGGTTGTAAGAACCTGCATTGATTAGTAATTTTTGTAGTTTATAAATGATATTTAAATGACTATAACAGTCGGACAAAAATTTAAATAAATTTCTAAATTCACGATACATTAAGCTAAATTGTCACTTATTACAATGGCAAATATAATATATTTATAATCACTAGAAAATTCGTAAAGCAAAATCAGTAGTTCAAATGACAACATAAAATATTATTCATATATGGAAACATGAGTGCAATTTATGTAATAAATTTCTCCTCATTTATTTGCGGCTTTAATATTTTTATTTTACATTATATTTAAAAAAATAAAAAAAAATCATGCAAACGCAAACCCCACAAAATCTAATAATTGAGAGAGCTACATTGCCGCATAGAAATAGAATAATTTCGAAGGGAGGAGACGAAGATCGATAAGCTTCTCTTCTTCCTTTTCAGTTTGCCGTCACACATTTACTCCTCAACCACCAAACTCTGACCAAAACCCATTATTTCAATATTCCAATTCCAAATAAAATCTTACTATAAGTATATGTCGGATTTCCGAAAAACTAATGACATTATTAAGGAAAAAAAAGATACTATTTTCTATGAAAAATTAAATTAAAGTGTGCATGTAAAGCTTCATTAGTTTTAATTAAATTGAGTTTAGTTTTGTCGATCCATTGGGAAGTAGGTTAAGTTCCCACTAATTAGGTCATAAGTAGAAACTAGGGTTTTCTACATAGATGTGATGATTCGTGTTGGAGAATCCTATGAAGTGGAGTTGTAGATCAACATGTTTTGCAGTCATTAACCGTACTGTCTGGATTGGGTTTTGGCTTTTTGACCCTAGCTAGCTATTTTGTAATTATTAAAAAATCCAATTTAACCAATTGAGTTGATATGAATTCACAATGAGATTTGCGGAAAAAAAAATTTACAATTAAGCCAAAAAGTGGGAAAAACAATAAATGGAAGAAGACCTAAATATTGAGAATTTAATTGGATAGATAGTGATGGAGAAATTCTATTCTAAGAGAAGAAGTCAGTATTTTGTTCCCCTCAAATTATCCCATTGAAACCCAATTAATTTTAGAAGGAAATTAATTCGAGTCATAAATTAAAATTCCACCGTAAATCGTACATCAACAAAATGACCAACATCATTATCACGCTATCTATCAACTCATTAAAAGTCATGATGCCCAAAATACTTATAAAATTATTAAAAGTCACAGTCTTTAAAATATTTATAAAATTATTCCTCTTCCCTCTTATAAAAGCTTGTTTATCTATTTGGCTTTTGTTGCTTTCATGCATTGCGTTTTGCACTTCCTCTTAGAAAATGGATGAATGGGATATCAATTGACTAGTCAACGCTTTCTTTTTTTATTTCTTAGAGAATGGCCCCAACAAAATTATGGTTTATTTATTTTCAATGTTTTTTTGGTCAGCAAAAGAAGATATTTATTTAATTTTTTTTGTTGATAAAGGAGAGATTAGTGTTTAAACATTGTGTAACATAATGCACCTAATAACACTTAACATAAGTATTTCAATTGTCGATTTGCTAATTGTGATTTGAAAAAACAACGTTCACTTAGTTGACGAAACCAACCTACTTCGTAATCTTAAAAGCAAATAACCGCTGTCTCCCACAACTGGAATTCGCCGTTTGGAGAATATATATATACACACACACTTCACTAAATTACATTATATTATTAAAATCATATTCTTGTGAAAGTGCTTGAAATAAGAGTTAGGATAAGTGAAGAATTAAATATTATTAATACGGTATGTTATAATTTTTGAGTGATGAAGCATGCATAAAGAAGTTTGTTTAAATTTGGACTCTTTCATAATTAAGTAGTTATTTTTTTATTTAAATTCTTATTAAATTTACTTATTTTATTTAGTTTAGAATATAAGATTATTCTTGTCTAAGAATATATTCATCTACTTTGTACTCATATATAGTATACATATAGATATATTTTCTAAACTATCATTGTTTTACAGGTTATTTTATGAATTAATTGAGTGTTAAGTTATTCTTTTTAATTTCTTAAAATTTTCATATTATTTCTATAGAGACATGTGATATATAATACACTTTATTAATTAAAATCAATCACTGATATTAAATATATAAATAAATTAATCAAATTTTATGCGTTAATTGAGTTTCGGTATCAAATTCCAATATTATTGGATATTCCTAAATAATTTTGGGAGAATATGAAGAAATTAAATTTTGATATTTATTTAATTATTTGGATGCAGATAGATAGTGTTATTTTTGGCAGATATTTTACCTATTGCATGACATCCCTAATTAGTAGGGATGAGCATAGACCGGTTAATCGATCTATTAACAATTTTTTTTAAACCAGTATATTACTATAGGTTAGCCGCTATATCGATTTCGATTTTTAACTTAATTTTTCGGATTGGTTTATCAGTTAACCATTAAAAAATTTTAATATATAAATTTAATAAATTATACAATTTATAATATTATTTTTAATAGTTAAAAATGCTTTAAAAATAAAAAAATACTAATTAAATACAATATCAATTAAAATAAAAATAAAATTTCCATAATTAATTATAAAAATTAAAAATATTCAATATAAAACTAATAATATAATGCTAATTATGCACATAATGTTAATATTTATTTACTAAAAATATATATTTTACAAAATTATATATCATAATATTTATAAATTATATAAAAATTAAAAAATATAAGTGTAAAATTTAAAATATAATTCATAATATATATATATATATTTGGTTTCTGTTTCGGATCGGTTAACCACCGATTTTTAAAATAAAAATCATAAATTTAAAATTTTAATTTGATTAATCTAAAAGTTAGTTCGATTTCGAATCAATTTTTTAATTAACTTAAATTTTAATTAACTATGCTCATCCCTACTAATCAGAAGGATGACATAACACTCTATTAGTTGAATAAAATAATGCGTTAATCCGTAATATTTTAGAAAAAAAATGTATGCATTGTGTCTTCCACCGTAGAAAAGGGTTGAAGTCAAGTTTATTGCTTGCAAAGGTTAGGCACGTGCAACCTACCAGTCGCCGCACATTCTACACGCCAAGTGTCGTATTAAAAGGGGCATAGATGACACGTGTGCGACTGTTCTTGCGCAGGTCTTCTATGCACGTGTCTTCTAATGAATGGTCCCCACGTGACTTGTACCTAATTACCATGTGCAATTCCACAACATGACAATCCCATTGGCCCTACACTAACTCCTTAAAGTCCCACCTCATTATAAGGACAACTCAAGTTATTTAATTATGTTTTTTAATAATATTATGGAGCAAAGGCCAAAAAATCTTCAATTTTTAATTTGAAAAAAAAAAATTAATACTTACCATTGGTCCCATTCTAAATTCACCAATTTTTACATATATTTTTTATTATTTTTTTTGGTCCGATCAAATTTTTATTGATTTTTATGTACTTTTTTGTTATAAATAAATATATATTTTCTCCAATCTCTAATATTTTAGTTACTTTGTTTTTGTAAGCTTTTCTCACATTCTTTAAAAAAAAAATTAAAGAGCAGTTTGGTTAAAAGTTAAGGTAGTATAGTTATTATCAATATTATTAAAATCGGATAGGATAAAGAATTAGAGAGGTAAATGGTTCTTAGTTCGACCGGTTCGATAGGATTCAACTAGACTTTTTACTTATTTTCAAAATAATATTATTTTTAAAATTTTCTATAAATATTATGAGAATTTATATAAAAAATAAAAAATACTTTTAAAAAATATATTTATCATCAAACATTAATTATAAAATAATATTTTCAAGTTATTCAATATTTATAGCAAATACTTAAGATATATATATATACAGTAAAAAAATTGCAAATATATACAAATATTCATCAATTATAAATTATAATTTTTATTTTATTCATAAAAAAATCATTAAAATTGCTAAATTTCAATTATTTTGTATTTGTATTTATATTTTAATTTTTTTCAGTAAAAAAATAATGTTATATAGATATTTTGAATAAAAAATAGTTTTTCTGATTCAATCCGATTTTTCCTGATTTTTATCATGTTTCAAACCGCTTTATCCGGTTTTGGCCATTTCATATCGGTTTCTTACAATTTTTATCCAATCTAATTTTTATATATTGAATCAACTGAATAAGCTACTGATTTGCAGTTAAACCGATTTAACCGATCAGTTCGATATGATTTTAATAACATTGGTTATTATTATTGGAATAATGATAATATTTTTTTAATTATTACTATTAAATTGCTTAGCTTGTGATAGCTGTATTGAACAGATAGAGGGGACACTGGAGCACCGTCTAATTATCAGGGACATATTAAGTTTATTAGTATTATAATAATAGTATAATTATAATTTCGAAAGGTGCACATAATTGGGTCGACAGGTAAAGTCGTTAGCCGTTAGGAAGCTCTAGGGACTAGAGAGGTAAAAGGGCAATTGGTCTCAACTTTTTCGGACCACTCTTCAAAAATAAATTTGGGTGGATTACCATACTGCCCTTATAATGCGGCTGCAATAGCCAAATAGCATTATCGCCTATCATATTATTTTAGGCATAGATTCCCTTTTTTTTTTTTTTTTTTCAGAAAATAACAGGATAGTTGTGCGTTCAGTGCATTTTAATTTACGCGGTTGAATTAAAAATAAAAAAATACCATAGTTTAATTTAAAAGTTCGCATCCATATGCATAGGCGCCACCCAATGGATATACTATGCTTTTTTTTTTCTATATCAATTATTTAAATTATTTCTTGTATTGATTAGCTTTAAATATTTAGGATACATGAAATTTTTATTGAACTATATTAGAACTAATTTTACTGTTAGAATGTTTTTTAAAAGAATTTTATTGAGTATTGCAATTGGAGGTAGTCATAATTTAGCTAATCAATTAATAATTTTTTTTTAAATTCAATCTATTAATATTGATTTCTTTTTAAATTTATATCTAAATTCAGATAAAATTTTTATTTAGAAATTTCAGCTCAATTTTCTAATAAAATAAGATATTTTTCTAAGTGTGATTCCTATTTTCGATAGGTACTTGTCATAACAAAGAAGCTGAATCCTACTAAAAGTAAAAATCGTATCTCTATAAATATGTGTAATATTTCAGATATTTTTATTTAGCCAATTTTCTCTAAATCGTTCTTAAAATATTATTATGATTTGATCGTTGAAATTTTTTTTTCATCGAAAATTGTCGCAAGATTTTTGGTATTTAGATGACCGTGAAAAAAGTTCCATTACAGAAAACAATCCAATAATCCGAAATGTTATATATATATATATATATATATGGAGTTCTTTTAACAAGCTACTTTTAAAAATATTAATTATTTATTTGTTTGATATTCTTAAAAACTTATTACTTTGGTTTATGAACTAAAACATAATTAACATCATCTAAGATAAAAGTAAATTCTGCTAAAAATATGAAAATATCTTTTACAATCATATATTTTGAAACTTGACTCGGTCATGTCAATTAATTCCGCTGACTTGAATAATTGTAACTATTTACAGATTACTAAATCTTGAACCGACATTGTGCTAGAATTTAAGAAAATAACCAGTATTACAACTATTCTGCACTAGAAGTCTAGAAGGGGAATAAGTTAATAACCTTGGGTCAATTTAGAGATAATTTGGCTAAATTTTCTTAACTAACTTGCAGCACAAGTTTTTCTATGAATCAAGTCATCAAATAGTTAACCAAATTAAATATTAAAAAAAATTAAAAAATGCAGTGGCTAATGTTATAGGAAAAAATAATTGCCTAGCACACATACACACACGAACATAATATAAATATTACTTAGCATCAAAAAGATAGGTAGATACATTGCATTAAGTAGCGAACCACACGTTAATATTATTTATTGATTTTTTTTAATACAACAGTTTTGTCGTAAAGTGGATAGTTTATATACCTAATTAGAAATTTTGTCCTTTTTGTAGTTAAAAGTGAACCAATGAAATTAAATATTCATCACTTATATATATATATAAAGAGTTAGTTTTATTTTTTTTATTACAAATCATATGCTAAAAATCTAATGTGAAAACGTTGTATCCGCCAGTTATACATTTCATGCATGCAATTTCATTCCTACCAGTTGGATTAAGGAATAATGACGTAGTTTATGGTTGATCTAATGACTAAGGTTGAAGTAGTATGATACTTGCATATTACATGAAGTTAGATTAATACTTTTTTAAGAAAATATATATCTGCATTACAGAATAATGGATTTTTTTTTTTAATTGTGAAAGAGTGCTCAAAACGGTTGTCGGGTACAAAGAAAGAAAATTTCACAATATTTGTCCAGATTAACATGTCATCCATGTTCATTGTCTCTGTCAGAAGGAGGTTTTTTCAGGTTGCTTTCTGCTTCAAAACCAAATTAATAGTTTACTTTATTTTTTCGACATATAGCCATGAATTTTTGTGTGTACTCAATGTCTAAGGATTCGATAAGTTTTTAATAAGAAATTTTGTGGGTTAAATTAGTGAAAAAAAAAACGATAAAAGATAATATAAACTTATTAAATATTTAAAAAAATTTAAGATATTTATATATATCTTACATTGAAAAAAAACTAATAACATTCGGACAAAAATTCGAATTATATCCAAATTTAAGAAATTAATGTTATATAGTTCAGTTATCATTAACTTTTATACAATATTAAAATAAATGGATTTGAATCTAACTCTACTATGTGTATACACTATCTGATATAAGCTGTGAATATTAAGTATTTTACCAATGGCAAATTAATGCAAGTAAAGAAGAAAAATTGATTTGATTTTATTCTGATACATTAGAAAGTTCTGAATTGAAACTCCACCCCCCTTTTCAGCCTAAAAAAAGTCAACTAAGTATGGTTGAGTTCAGTTTTCTCGCCAGTTCATTATGCAATCTAGTACATCCCTAGAAAGATAATATAAGAAAATACTTCCATCTTCTATTATTTTACCTATATATATATATATATATATATATATATAATTTCAATATTTTATGCAGCAATTATAAAAAAAGCTCATGTAATATTTTAATTAGGCATCTTTGTAATTTATCCAATTAAATTATTTCTCTTTCCATGTTGTCATGCTATTGTCGGTTAATTTTATGCCTGTGTATCTTTCTTCTTCTACAGTTCTACTGTTTTTTTTTTTAATTCTTGAGGCTCTAATTTAAAATGTTGCTTACAAAAATACGTATTAAACCATTTTCTATATACAGATAATATACAAAGATTTTTTTTTTCTCAGTATGCTTTGTTTTTTTTTTCTTATTTAAAATACATATTCCATGAATACTTCACAAAAGACAAATGAGCGATAATAATTGAACGTTTTTCCCTTGTTGGAGGTACCATTCACACTGAAGAAACTATAAAACATGGAAGTAACCACACTATTTTTTTTTTCCAAAATTTTATTAACAGCACAAAGGATTTTGCAATTTTATTATTTGGAAATATATAATTAATTTGTTGTGATCTAGAAATCTTAATTACCTATTTTGATATGGATATTTATCGTTAATTCTTTTATTGCATTAATAAGATAAACAAAAACAAGTTTGAATTAATATTATCGCTCCTCTTCATAACTTAATTTGCATTATAAGAGAGTGCTTTTAATTTTAATTTTTTTTTATTTTTTTGGATATATAATGCTTTTTATAACATTTAAATTAAAAATATTCAAACGATTTATATCATTTTTGAAGCATTTTGCTCTGTTTCATTTTTCTGTAATTTAAAATTAATTAAGTTTAGAAATAATGTCAATATTTAAAAACAACTTAATTATATAGTTTTATAGATATGTTAAGCGAGTCTTTAAATTAAGTTATTATTATGAATAAATCTTATACATTACATTATTATAACAAAATCTACACATTAAATCCTTCCATGATAATTGAGTATCACATAACTTGACAAAATCTAAATAATATCAACTTAATTAATTACCAAAAGAAAGTAATTAATTTGAGCAAAGCATTTTTATTTATTTTGAGAATAACAAGTTATAGTACTAATTTGACATATTAATATTTGTTTTCTTGGTTTATTAAGGAAACATTACTTTTTTCTCTCTCTCTTGAGCTCGTATAGTTGAAGAAAGTAAATTTGGTTAAAAAATAAGGATAATTATGGAAACTAGACTTTTTTTCTTTAATTAAGGAAACTAGGCAAAAAAAACTTAAAACCGCGTGGGGCCCGTTTACATTTCCATATTTGCACAGATTGATGCAAGGAAAATCAAGTTGGGTTTTAGTCATCGACCACATAGACAGAGAGGAAAAAAAAAAAAAAACTCTACTAATTTCTTTAAAAATTATTAAAAAATAGAGAGTAAGAAAGGTAATTAAGAGAATTATTTTAAGCAATAGACAAGGGTCCTTAAAGAGTGGGTTATGGTTTTAATTTAAAACAAGAATGCAACATTAGAGTAGAAACTGGAGTCTATTTTCTTGTGTAATAGTAAAGTCTTGTAATTTAATTATGGTAGTTTCTTGATTTGGATTTTTTATTTTATTTTATTTTCTGTGGAATTTTATTACAAAGCCATCTCTTTCTTTGTCGTTATTTGTATCTGCTTCTCTCTATAAATCACTCACTACTCACATTTCTTCAACTCCCCTTAGATTTTTCTTTCAAAGACAATGGAGGAATTTGGTTCTCTATGGAATTATCCAGAGGTGGGCTTTCCATTCTTCTTCTGGGTTTTCCTTATTTTCAGTTGTATTTTTCTAACAAGCTTCTGATTTTAATATGTCTTTCATTTCATAATATACTTACTGGATATATATGATTTCAACCCTTCTCTTAATTTATTTTCTTTTTCTGAATCTCTTGCATGATTTCATTCTTCTTTCGCCCTTTTTAAGAAATATGCTCTCTTTCTTTTTAGTATTATTATTATAATTAAATGGTTAGGCTTGTTTTTAATTTTTATTTTGTGTTTTTCTTGGAGAATAAGAACAATGGCTTATTCTTCTAGGAATACAGAACCTGCTTTGAGTTTGAAAACAATTGTCTGTGATGATGGGAAGTTTTGATATTTCATGGCACAGAGAATTTCTGACACAGGTGTCAAATTAGTTGGTGCTTTTTTAACGCTTTGAATTGACTAGTTACATTAATGGAGGAAAAAATTCTTGTTCATCCAATGGATTTCTTGGAGTTTTTTATTCAATCGTAAAAAATGGGGATTTCCCCTTATTCACTGAAATTTGAATTCTGTTTAAACAGAGCGTTGATGAGCTGAAGCAGAAGATTTTGTACACAACCATAGAGTTAGAGACGCTGAAAGTGGAAGCAACTGAGCAGATACGGAAGCAGAAAGAGGATGTGAAGCATTTAATGGAGCTTTTGAAAATGGCGTGCAAAGAAAGAGATGAAGCTAAAGATCAACTGAACAAGATTCTTAACAAGTTAATGCCTTGTAACTCTACTGAATTACATCCAATTCTCGCTCCTATGAAGGCCAATTCCAGCATAACGGTGTCCAACAGTCTATCCGATACGTACAATCACCATTCCCACGGTTCTTCCCCAGTTGATTCCTTCATAGATGCTGTTACTTCACCCGATTTTTCAAGCATGAACATGGCTGATTCGAGCCGTGTGAATTTTATTAACAAAACATATGGTCAAGGAGAGTACAATGATTCGTTGTTAGTGGCGAAGATCGATCCAGCCGATGCTGCAATTGATAGTCTAGTACATGGAAAAGTTCTGCCAGAAAAAGGAAAGCTAATGCAAGCTGTTAAAGAGGCAGGTCCTCTGCTTAGAGATCTTATGATTGCAGGGCGATTACCAGAGTGGAAAAATCCTCCTCCTTCGCAGCCATTGAGGATTCTGCCTGTTTCTGTCAAAGGTTTTGATTGTAATAAGAGACTGGCTGCGAATTTGAATCCTGTTGTGAAAAATCCACTTCCTTTAGCAGCTTTTCCTGATATTTCTCGCAGTTCTGCACGAATTTGTTCGGCTTATATGTTGGGCTTTTGTGGTGCTGGTTCTGCTTCAGGCTTAGGCGGTGGTTGGCAATTAAATCCTGCTGTCAAGAGGCAGAGATTTCATTGATATTAACAAGCTTTTAGTCCATTTTTTCTTTTGTAAAAATAACAGATTTCAGTCCTTTTTAGTGTAAATGAGATATTTTTGTTTCAAGGTTTGAAATGGATTAGCTAGTTCATTTTTCTTAGAGTATTACATTTCATGAAAGTTCTTAATTTATTTTCTCTTATTTATGAGAATTTTGCATAAGAAAAAACTGAAAAATTCTTGCCATGTATATACACCAAATCAATGAAAAATTGCACTAATAATTTATTTATTTGTTTATTTTTGTGGCAATTCATCATTGCCTTGGTGTATATGTACAATAATTTTTCAATAACCTATTATGCAAGAAAATTAATTTTTACTTTTTTTTTATTTAATTATAACTATAAATATCACAGCTTGAATTTCTACCAGCAGAATGTCAAATTCACGAACAGGCGTGTTCAGTTGATTAAGCAAAAACCCAATTATAAGCAATTAAACCAAATTTAAGACAAATATGCAAAAATGGTAACAGCTTTTGACCCAAAGTTTGAAAATTGAGAGGCAACTATCTGTAAAACGTTGGTTATTAAATCGACAGACAACTAATCCAATAGGATCTTCTTCTCAATCATATCAACAAACAATATTGTTTACTATAAGTTTCTACATTGATTTAATCGTAGCTGTCTAAGGAAAAAAAGTTGCTTAGCCATTGACCTTTCAATATTAACAGCAAATTAGTTTCATTCATAGCCTTATCAGCAACACTGTGAACTATATAGCATGCCTTCAGCTCCAACTCCATCATTGCCTCCACAACTTCAATCTGAAGACTCTACAGAATGGAATCCTTTCGTGATCGGTCCGCTTATCGCTGTCTGCACTGCGGTCCTGGTTTTCAGTTACTACAGATTACTAAAACGGCTCTGCAGTGCGCTTAATGCTGTATCTTTTTCAAGAACTCGAGGTCAAATGACACGCTTAAATGGGGATATTTTTTGAAATCCATTATCGTTGGATATTTGCCTGGGATTGGAATCTGGTATCATGCATTCCCTACCAATCACACAGTTTAAGAAGGCAGAGGACGAGGAACCGAGGAATGAATGTGCAGTTTGCTTAGGGGATTTTTAAGATGGAGAATAGATAAAACGTTTACCAGTTTGTGGTCATGTATTCCATGTGGCCTGTATCGATACTTGGTTTCAGACTCATTCGAATTGTCCACTTTGCAGGTCTCATGTTTGTGATCTAAGTCACGATTGTTCTTTTTCTATGGACACATTACTTCAGACTCTAAGAAGAGAAGATTTTTTCCATGAAAGTGAACAACATTATCGAATCCTACGACCACAAATTCTTCAGAATTATGCGTTTAGACATGAAGAAATAGATGCTGGGCATTTAGCAAGTTAAATGTTAATATGCATTCATGAATTTGGCACTATTAAATTGATGGACTTGCACCTTCCATTAAGCTAAGGCACCATTTGCATACCTTCAGTCTTCAGAAGAAACTATTGAGCACTTTTTGGCAGTTGTATATAACTTGAATAAAAAGCTCTTTGTATATATAACTCTTACATTTTAATTTCTTCTTCATCGCAGTAGCCAGTAAATGAAAAGAAAAAAAATAGATCATGCTCTTGAAACTCTTTGCTTCTTGGAATTTAAACGAGGCATTGTAAATGGGGATAATTTGCAAGATCCTTGGTGGTTTCAGTATCATAGCCGTGGAAGCAAACGAACTTTCAACCCAATAATTATCCCCCATAAACAACCATTGTTATGGCCAATTTGGCATTTCCTTCACCATTCCAGCTTTAGATAATCTGAAATTCTTTTTTTTTTTAACTAATTTTTCCAACCAAAACCATAAAAAATAAAGAAAATTGCAATCCAATCCTCCATCGACTTGGTCTTTCCTAATTGAACGAATTATTCAAATAAAATACAAAACAAAATCACAAATAATGTCTCTGAACGTCAACCAATGATAATTAGCAAAATTGACATTCCAAGCCGTAAAAAGTTTCCAGTAATATTTAAAGAAGATGTAACATAACCAGACAGCAGTGCCATGAGTCTACAAGTTTCAAGTAACCAAACTCACTGCTCAATCACAACAAAAATACCTTGCTCTGAAACAAAACAATTTGATGATAACTAGAAAGATGTTGACAAGAACTAATTTAGATGATCCCAATTTTGTTTGCAACATCCAAAGCATCGAAGTCTGGTGTCAACCTGACATATGCTTTCTTTGTTCCATCGGGCCTGGATAAAAAAAATAGAATCAAATCAGATTACTTCCATAACATATCCAAAGCAGGAAAAATATAATCAAATCAAACCGCGATTCACATGCCAATACGTTCCAATCATACGAGAAACAGCAACCAATTCAATGAGAAACGGACTCATCGGATAAAAAGTTACTCATTTTACCTCAATGACAATCTAGTAACTGCAATTCCACAAATGCAAGAATAGACCTTTGGTCAATCACAGGCATATATGAGTTTAACACGCACCTAATCAAGGTATTCACTTTCTTGGCCTGAATATCATACATCTTCTTGACTGCATCCTTGATCTTTTTCTTGTCCGCACGAAGATCAACTATGAAGACCAAGGTATTGTTATCCTCTATCTTTTTCATAGCTGATTCAGTAGTGAGAGGATATTTCAAAATCTGATATTGATCAAGTTTGTTTCTCGGAGGAGCACTAATGCGAGGGTACTTGGGGTTCCTCTCCTTCTTCAATGTCCTTGGGCGATGAAATGTAACCTTAGTCCTGATCTTCTTGGCCTTCTTCTTAAAGGTTGGTCCAGACTTCACTGCTTTTGCAGCCTTGACAGCTTGAGCCTTTGCATCAGGCTTTTTTGAACTTCCAGCTAATATATAGAACACATACTAAACAATTAGGGGAAGAAAATATGCATTGGACCATGAAACTTCCCAACTAAAGATGAAAATTTAGGTTAAATTCATTTATGGAAAAATCATCTTTCACTAGAAAAGTTGGGCTTACATCCACCGGAGGTAAAGCAAAAAACCATAAAAGGGCAGAAACACATATGCACAAATGATTCCAAAATAATACTACTGTTTTTGAACACTCTGTCATCAATAAATGCTTTCCAGCCGCTTCATTTGAGCCAATGGATATAAGGTAATATGAATCTACCATCTAACTGATATTATTCATTTCAATGGCATAGATTTTTTCGGAAAAATAAGGCACCATTTAAATAAACTCATTACAAAAATTATATCTCAAAAAACCATTTAACCAAAGATAATACATATAAGAAATTAATTGAACTAGCAGCATGGGTAGTCATGAAAACACTATCAAGCTAATGTTAGCAAAAACAGGTTCAAAAAAAAAAAAAGAAAACAAAGATGAGATCTTCATAAATGCGAACAGAACACCAATAGCATGTGGCTAGGGCAAAATCATTTTTTTTTTCAAATTTCCCCTTTTAAAGAAACCATGAAAACCCAATTTCGCTCAATCAATCTATTCTAATAAGTCTAGTATTATAAAAAAAACTGATCAGATTTTGCAGGCATGGCCACCGAATTTACTCAACTATTGACAAAAACAGACAATAGATAATTAAATGAAGGTGCATAACCTAAAAAATCAGATACCCATGTTCAAAAGAGAGCTACAGAAATGCTAACCTTTAGCCGGTGCCATTGCTGCTAGTGAAAAACAGCTTCAAATTAACCCTTCAAAGTCACCTACAACCCCAGAAAACAAAACGCACAAAAAATGTCACTTATGTCCTTAACTAGTCAGATAGAGAAAACAACGAGAGAATACGACATGGGAAGAAAGCGAGACCTCAGGACGTGCAGCAGCTGAGCCGTATGTAGGTTTAGGGTTCGAGAGAGGAAAGAAGGGTTTATAAAGCGAAGAGATATTTACCTTAATGTCCTGCTCTTTTGTTTTATTTTATCTTTTGGGCAGTTAATGCAGCCGTGTTAGGCCCAATTAATTGGGCTCATTGGCCTTGATTTTCCAACTTCCAATTTTTTTTTAATATTTCTATATTTAATGGTCTCTTTTTTTTCCTCTATATCGACAATTTTTAATATTTTTTATTCTATTCAATGTAAAATTTTTTAAATTTAAATAAATATTAATCATATATATTTTATTTTATTTTTATATAGAAAAAGAGATAATTAATATAGTGAAATACAATTGATAAAATATATTTTAATAAATTATAATAAAATTTAATTGAACTTAGTGTTAATTAATAATTTGTTTTGGTGTAGGGAAAAAATTAAAAATTATAATGGAAAAATGTAAAAATTAGTGAAAATTTAAATAGTGATGAGCTAGAAATTTATCAAAATTAATTGGAGATGATAACTAATTTGTAAAATTGGAGTTATTTGAATTTAGTAAAAGTTTATGCCAAAAATTATGGAAAATTGAAAAAATTCTCAAAAAAAAAACTATACATTTAAAGAAAATATCTATTTAGTTACACGATAAAAATAGAGAAAGGCAAACTTTTTGTCAAGTATTAAAAATTATATAAATTAATTTATCCTCAAAGTTTATTTTTCAAAAAACAAATGTAAAGTATTAAAAAATGTTACAAATTTGCTTATATTCAATACTTTGAAAACAAATGTGAACAATTTTTCATATACATCAATATAAAGGTCTATATTTTTCCCTTAAAATATTAAAAATAGTTCATATTTTTCCTTATAAAGTTATAAGAGTTAATCTATACCATTTTAAATATTTTTAGTGCATTTTTTTGAAAAAAAAAAATTAAATTTTTAAGGGCAAATTTGACCTTAAAAAATAACATGGAATACATTTTATGCTATTGGACATTTCTTGTGTCTAACATTTTCACATATTCATTAATTAATCAAACAATTACAAATGAAAAACATTAATTTTTTATGAAATACATTATCATTGATTTGACTTATAAAAAAAAATAACAGCATTATTTGGATAAAAATAATGCAAATAATAACTGAATGGAACTAAAAGGGGTAGCCGGGGTTGGATTGAATTCTTCGGCTAAATAGAAAGCTCAATTCATAATTCTCTGCTAGTGCTGTGAAAATACAGTAATATGAGGCAAATCCTCTCCAAAGAGTTGATAATTGTATTTGACACAATCAAGAATAATAGTCAAAATTGATGCTGTGTATATCAAATATATTTAACAAAAATTTAGAAAAGTAAATGTTTTCTGTCCTCTTCCGGCATGGCAATGTCATCAAATACAGAAGGCAATGATGGTTGAATATCAGAACCATAAACTTGACCCATTTTAGTACGTTTAGTTTCCAAATACTTCTTGTTTTCTTCTGTAATCGGTGTCAAAACTGGAACTCTTCCGATTACTGCTAATCCATATCCCCTTAACCCACTGAACTTTGCTGGATTATTAGTCATTAGTCTCATTGTTCTAACCCCCGTGTCCCTTAGTATCTGCCAACGCTACATAGTTAGGCTTCTTCACCATTTTTACGATTAAAAATAATAATAATATATGGGCAAAATGGCTAAAACTAGCCTGGGCACCAATTCCATATTCGCGAGCATCGACGGCTAGACCCAGTTCGATATTTAGCTTGAACATATCATGACCTTGATCTTGCAAATTATAAGCTCGAAGTTTATGGCCAAGTCCAATCCCTCTTCCTTCATGACCTCTAAGATAAACAACTACTCCTCTGCCAGCTTCCTCTATCAATTTCATTGCTAAATCCAATTGGTTTCCACAATCACACCGAGCAGATCCAAATATGTCACCTGTTAAACACTCTGAATGCACTCTCACTAGTACATCTTCTCCTTCTCCAATATCTCCCTGTAATTCACTGTTATTTTATCACCTTCAAATTTCCAATTTCTTTATCATAGTTTTTGTTAGTTACCTTTACTATTGCTATATACTCTGTGCCATCCAGCTTTGAAATATAGCAGTATGCTTGAAATAGACCCCATTTTGTAGGTAGACGAGAAATTGCCCTTCTTTCTACTAATCTTTCCCTCTTCCTTCGGTACCTACGCAAAACTTTGCCCCTGTTTAGTATATCTTGCGTCCTCCCCGCATAAGTCAGAACTCTAGCCTAGAATTTGTAGAATTATTACCTTATTAAATCAGTTATAGAGACGAGCGGTATGTTGTGGTGCAAAGCCAAGTTTGTTAAAGCAGAAAGAGAAGCCATGGAACCATGGTCGGGATCAACAATAGCAGAAAGAAGAGAAACAGGGCGCAATCCAGCCAATGTTACCAAATCTACAGAAGCTTCAGTGTGGCCAGCTCTCCTTAGAACCCCAGCGTTCCTATACTTAAGAGGAAATACATGCCCTGGCCTTCTAAAATCTTCAGCTTTTGATTCTGCCGATGACAGTGCAACTACAGTTCTTGCTCTGTCTGCTGCTGATACTCCTGTTGACGTCCCACTTTTTGCATCCTGAAAACTAAGTACATTAATTTCAGAGGAAGAAATTAAAATGGTGGAAATATGATTAAATTGGTACCACAGTGATAGTAAAAGTGGGGGCAGAAGAATCTTCATCTTCAGTCTCAGGGGACATTAAAGGAAGCTTAAGCCTTGTAAGATCTTCCTCTGTCATGCCAACAGAAACAATCCCCGACCCATGTTTCATCATGAATGCCACATCCTTTGAACTTGTAAGACTTGCTGCCATTACAAGGTTCCTTTCAATTTCTCCATTTTCATCATCTACAACTATCACAAACTGAAACGTTTCCCAATTATCATATTAACTTAATCATATGATCAGAACTATGGGATTTTGAGTTCGAGTCTTGACTTACGTTTCCTTGGCGGAGAGTATGAAGAGCTTGATCAATGGAGGAGTAACCAGGAGATGGGCAATCAGGATCACCTTCAGCATCACTAACAAAGAAATCAATGGTTTCATGAGTAATTTCAGCATCTAGTGTACCAAATGGACCAAACATAGAACCATTTTTGAAAGAACCATCTTCAGACAGATTTCCAGTTCCAATATGAAATCTGAAACAAAAAAACACCATTAAATTCCATAGGCAAACCATCTATATAAATTTGATGATATATATTATATACCTCAAGTTGAGGAAGAAATGGGGAGAAGAAAGGTGAGGGAGAAAGCAACAGTCCATGGAAGGGAGTTTATTTTTAATTTTATTTGAAGATATGAGAAGTTCTTCTTCTCTTCGGTAATAAATTCCTCCATGAATTTGGAAGTTGGAAGAAAATAATTAGAAATGGAAAGAACAAAAGCCCACCTCTAGTTTTGGATTGTTTTTCTATTTATAGTCATTATCCAAATCTTTTTAACTAATATAACTGCTACTGTACGGGTTTTTTTAAATTAAAGATTATTTTCTGATTGAGTACTTGACAATTAGACAATCATTATAGGGAAAAAAAAAACCCCAAACAAAAAAGCACAGTCATTTGTTTAACTTTTTGGTGCTAGCTCCAACTAAAACAGCCAACTAAATTAAGAGTAACCATGCAATTAGTGTTTTCTTGTACTCTAACTCTAATAATTAATTATACACTTTAAAATTTTTCTAATTACATACTTATTATTACGAAATGAATTTTCTTGTTTTTTTTTTAACTTTTCGAAAATTAAAAAAACTCATGTGCTGGTAGCTCGATAATTGCAAGATGGTAATCCCCATCCTGGTTCTCTTTTAAAAACTTCAGGATATAGAAAAGAAAAGAAGAATGAGCATGAGGGCATGACTACCTATTTTGATCCACATAATTAATTTCCTTTTACCTAAATTCAATCCAATTCGTACATATTAACCAATATGTTACTAAACTCCAAATTCATTTAAATTTATTTCTTTGCCACCCATATTTACTTTAAATTGTTTACCAATATCCACAACTACCCATATCCATATAATTACTCTTAATTAATATATAATTTTAAATAAAAAATAAAAAATTTCAATTTATAAAACAATCAAAAAATTAAAAACCATGATTTACTAAAATTTTAAATCAATACTAAGTAAAAATCTATGTAAATATATAAATTGAAAGTTGTACATAGATGTCACATGAGATTAAAGTTAAATTTTCAAATTAAGAAGAAAAAAAGAAAAGAGAAAGTACATAACTACATATAGTTGATGTTTAACAACTTTCAATTCGAAGCTTCTAATTATTAGATCAATTTTCAAATAAATGAAATTAAACAAAGCTATCATGAGTATTCATTACGTACAATTAAATAAACAAATGGAATCAAGCATCCAAAATACAAAATTCATATTCAATTCAATTTTGTGAGTAATTTCATTTTTAATATTTAAATTCATCTTAAATCTATTTATAAATACTTGTATAGTTGTATTCTCAATCTATTTAACATTTTTACAAGTTGAGTTTTTTATTTTTAAAATTTTTATATATGAAATTTTTAAATTTCTGAAACTACATATTGAATCCTGAATTTACATATTAAAATATATTAAGTTCGAAATAAACGTAAAAATGATAATATTTGATTAAATATATACAATTTTAACTGAATATTTGCTAAGCTATCATTTGTACCGTTTATTTTACATTTAATATATTTTAATCGATAATTTTACAAATTCAATGTTTAATTTTTAAATTTAAAAATTTAATAAAAAATGTTAAGATACGAAAGAATGTGTTTTTTCCATGGTTATTAAATTCAGGTTGACTAGGGCGATCGGATCGGTTGGACCGTGACTCGACAAGCAATCCAAGTCTATTCAACATGAAAATCGAAAAGTATAAAAATTCGAATTAACTCGAAAAAAATCGAATTGAACCAAAATTCGGTGACTCGGATCGGACTCCGGTTCAACAAAAAAATTTTACATTTTGAGAAATGAAATCCTAAATTCCCTTACCTTTCTCTGCATCCATTTCAAACCAACAAAGATAAAAATAAAAATAAAAGCGATCGGAGAGATGCTAAAATCATGTTCACTTTTATTTTTATTTTTGTCGTCTAATGATCTTAATTTGAGGTTCACGTTAGCAAGAATTGTGATAGGCAATTCTGCTCATTATAAAAGGGGTAATTCAAGATTTTGGCTCATCTAAAAGTCTACATGGACAAAATGATTTTATTTTTGAATAATAAAATTTCTTAAATTTATAAATTAATTCTATTTTATTAGTAAAATATTAAAGTATTTTCTTTTCAAGTATTTAAATATAAAAAAACTTTGTTGGCCTTAATATAAAAAAGAAATTTTGTTATTCTTAATATTTTTACATTGATATTTATTAATTAATAAATTTTTTAATGTATTTTAACATATTATATTTTTATTTTTTTAAAAATAATTATATTTAATAAAAATAAAAATTTTAAATTAATTCAATTCAATCAATTGACTTTTAACTCAATTGATAAACAGAATCGATCTTCGAACCGCTTTCGAAAATATTGATTTTTTCAATTATATATTTCTTTATATACGAAAGACAAAGGTTTAACAGGAAAAGAGAAGCGCGAGTGTTCAGAAAATCTAACGGTGGTGCAAAGCGTGGGTGACTAGAAAATCCTACGGTGCGCATTGCATCGTCGTTGGTTACACCAATTTTGAAGACTAGTCTCAACGCTCAAATGAACGGAGAAATGCAAGTGTTGACCATCACTAAGTCTGCTGACGTGGCAAAAGGAAACTAAGAAATCAAAGTTAAAATGGTTTTTAAGAGCACAAAGCAAAGAAGTAAACCAAAAATACAAAAACAAAACAGAGAAAAAGCCGCCGGAGAAACCGAAACTTAGGCCATATATCTGTCATTCTGTCTCTCTCCGCTAAACGCACCACCCCCACCACACACACTCTTTACTCTCTTTCCTTTACAGCTCTAATCTGCAAACTCCCGCCACTCTGATCCCTAATCTCCGCCCCCTCACCGCTCCGGCCACCGATTTTTACAGTTCCAATTCTCACCTTTTCTTCTCGCGCTTATCCCGTTTTGTGATTTTCCCTGTTCTTATTACTAATTCTTGTTTTTTTAAAAAAAGGAAACTTCTCTTGGATGGGTGTTTAATATTTTTGGTATATGGGTCAATGGCCGATTCATTGTCATCAGCTGGTGTTAGTGAGAATAAGCTATGGAAAGGGGTTTTTGCTGTTAGTGGAATCATGACTACTCTTGTGATCTATGGTGTTCTCCAGGTATTTATTTTTAATTTTTTTTTTATCTGTCTTGACATTTTCTTTCGAATTTGCATATGCCTGGGTTCATTGCGCATTTTATATTTGTTCTTGTGCAGATGAATTAGATTTTTTCTACTTGGAGAAGACTGTTGAATTAGTGGCCAAATTTCTTTGTTGAAGTATTTGTATTAACATTTTGGGAACCTTTTTTTTTTTTGTTCGTCTAATCCTTGGATACAGATTGTTTGACTATTCAACTCATTTTCCGTATGTAGGGATTGGGATGAGTACTGTTATGGTATAATTAGAAGGGAGATTGCTTTGATCACGGTGAACAAATGGTAATCATCCAAATGTGTTAATTGAAATTTATTCTGTGCAGGAAAAGATCATGAGAGTCCCTTATGGGGTAAATAAGGAGTTTTTCAGGCACTCACTATTTCTTGTTTTTTGTAACCGCATTGCAACTTCTGCTGTTTCTGCTGGAGTTTTATTGGTAAGAAGTTACCGTTAGTAGATTATTGTCTTATTGTTTAATTCCAGCTTGGATAGGATTCAAAGAATAGTACAAGTAGATTTTTATCTCACATTCTGCACTGTATCTGTTAGAAAAGCAGGTTTGGTTGAATGGAGTTTTTATTTTTATTTTTTTAGGGAAGTAAGAAAGCATTGAATCCTGTTGCGCCAGTTTATAAATACTGCCTTATATCAGTATCCAACATATTAACCACAACCTGCCAGTATGAGGTATGTTATAAAGTTTAGTATTATTATTTAAATTTAAATCGACTTGTCTTTCTGTTAAAATTTCACTATGCAAATGTTTTCCTTGGAAAATATAGTTCTGCTAAGTGGTATTTCTGTGTCATTAAATTTTTTCATAGGAGGTATCTCAAGCATGAAAATCTGTTTGTATCATTTTTTATGACAAATGCTTGCTCACAGGCTCTCAAATACGTCAGTTTTCCAGTTCAGACACTTGCTAAGTGTGCTAAAATGATTCCTGTCATGGTAAGTTGGGTTTACAATCACTATAGTATATACTGTCATTTCAAGGTTTTTTTATGTGAAAAGTTGCTATGCTCTTCACTTTTTCTTTTTCATTCTTCATTAAATTTGAGCCAGCTTATCCTTGTGAACAGGCACAAAGGGGAGCCGTGGGAGCCCCAACTTCTCACAACGTTTTTATGCATGCACATTGATTATGAAAAAAAAAAAAATTAGTTCGTTGTCCCCCACACCAAGAACAATCCATGTTTTTCATGATGAGTAGTTTGAAATTTGAAAATTACATGGCTTGTTGAATGCCACTGTATTAGTGCAAAAGACTAATCAAAGATGAACTAATTTTAAAAAAATTTTGGTCAACATGATTATCATATAATTGATTGTTTCTTGATATTAGAGGGAAGATTATCATTGAAGAGATTGATTAGATTGCCAATTGTTAGAATAAAGCTCCAGTTAATTCTAAAAAAATAATTGAAAGGTTGAAAGACGTCGGTTGGTCATCATTAGAATATAGTTGAGAATTCTTATAGAGAAAGGTTTGTGAAAGATATTTTATTATTTGTGAATCTCTATCTCAAGTTCCATGGTTACTATAACAACAATACTAAAGGAATAAAACTTCATCTCTTTTTTGTTAAAAGCATAAAGAGTGGTACTAAATTTTGTTTCAATTTCCATAATGGTATAGAATCTTCTTTCATTCTTTAAGATAGTTTGATCTTAGTTTAAAATTATTCTTTAGAAAATTTTGCAGAATTAGAAATTTTAATTTCATAGTTATGGTATCTTTTCTTTGTTTAATTCATCATATTAGAGTCTACTAAATTTGTTTGCTTTATGCCCCTGGTAGAATTTTTTGCATCTGCCTTGTTCATGGATCTCATTACACATATTGCCTCTGCCTTTCATCTTGGATATTTTCCCTTGTTTGTCCTGCTATATTTTTCTTTAACTATAGAGGTATAGTCAAAACACTTTGTAATGATGTACGTCTTTACGAATTAATTCAAGAATTTCATCTGTCCCCTTTTTTGGTTTGTGTACTTCTTACTTGGCTTTACATTTAGTGTTGAATTGTGACTTGATTTCATCATTTTGCACAGATCTGGGGGACTGTCATTATGCAAAAGAGATACAAGGGAATGGACTACTTGATAGCATTTGTTGTTACTTTGGGTTGTTCAATATTTATTCTATTTCCGGTAATAACTGGTGTTTTTTTTTTACGTCACATTTATTATTAATGAATTCACATTTGTTTATGCATTGTTCATCCTTTTCAAACCCCATAAAATGTACCGAACTCGATTTCTTTTTCAATTTTAGGCAGGAACTGATATGAGTCCATACAGCCGAGGAAGGGAAAATACTGTTTGGGGCATTACGCTGATGCTTGGTTATCTCGGGTATTTATTTGAAATGCATTTCTTATTATTATAAAGATGCTACATGTATTTGTGTTCCTAATTGGTTATTATAAAGAAACAGACATAAAGCAATTTATTCTGCAATCAATCAATTATATCAATTTGCTGAATATGAATCCCCTTTCCTAATAGAAGGCATGTTCTCTAGCATGCTAATGCATGATTGGTTCAAGCAAATGATTTTGGGAAGTGTGGACATGAAAATGCATTGAAGATTAAGATTCCTGTTGGTGTCCAACAGGTTTGATGGCTTTACAAGCACATTCCAAGATAAGCTATTCAAAGGTTATGATATGGAGATACATAACCAAATTTTCTACACTACTTTATGCTCTTGTGTACTTAGTTTCACAGGCGAGTTCTTTGTATCTCTGAATATTCTGTTTTTAACTTTTGCTATCTGTATTTTTGCTGCATATTATGCTTAATTTATTATGTTTATTCCTGGCGGAGTGATGCCATGGGAGATTGTTTAGGGAATAAACTCTATCATTTACTTCTTATCCAATTATATGACAGGATGTAAAGGAACATGTTATTTATATTCCATTCAGATAAAATTTGCCTGTGCTGCATACCTTTGGTTGGTAAATTAGTTCTTTAAATTTTATGTCATATGTAGGACTTGTAATACAAGGGCATCTACTTCTAGCCATAGACTTTGTTTATCGCCATACAGACTGTTTCTTCGACATTGCATTGCTTTCCACTGTGAGTAATCTTTATTTAGCTGTTATAGTTCTATAGTTTCTAGCACTCGTAGTCCTGTTGGCCAACTTGTGCAAACGGGTTTTCTCTTGTCTCTTTCAATTTAACTTAGCCAGTCATAGTTACTATTTAGTGACCCTTATCCTTGACCTAAGGAAAAGTTACCACCTAACACAGGATCCAATTGCTTTCGTCACAGGTAGCAACAGCAAGCCAATTCTTTATTTCATACACGATACGCACTTTTGGGGCTCTAACTTTTGCCGCCATAATGACGACAAGACAGGTAGGGTAGAACATTTTCAAAACAGAATGTAGCCTTTCATTCTTCTTCCCTCCACAAATATGCCTATGATTTCTGACAAATTATTCTCTTTATTTGTCTTTGGCATTCAGTTGGTGAGCATCATGCTGTCATGTGTTTGGTTTGCTCATCCTCTTAGCTGGGAGCAATGGATTGGAGCAGTAAGCCTAATTTCTAGCCCTACTTAAATTTGTTATTCTTATTATTTCCTTTGATAGCCTGGAGAAGATAATTTTGATACAATGATCAGGTTATTGTTTTTGGTTCTTTGTATGCGAAGAACTTCCTAAAAACCTCACCACAAAAAACCCAACCCACAGAAAACACAGAAAATGGAGCTTCGAGTCCGGAAAAGCAGCTGAATCCTTGATGTTGGAATACTCATATATTTTGAAATTGTTGCTGGCTCAAATTTTACTGTGTTTGGCAGCTGTTATTGTAGATGAAGTATTGACTAAAAGACTGAAAGGGATGAATTGGTCCTAATCCAGATAACATCACACACACCATTGGAAAAGCATTATTTATAAAGTCCAATTTTTGGTGTAGGGAGAAGAAATCATAGATTGATAAAGTTCACAAGAAATCATAGATTGAAGAAAACAATGTATAATGAGACTGCCAAATTTTGTTATTTTAGGCTTATTGTTATCTTTCCAAAGGAGAAATATTAATTGAAGTAGTTTTGATACGTATCCTTATGCTTTGAGGGTGGGGAGGTGATTCAGTGGTGCAGATATGCCGTGCCGTGCATGTTGATTGGTTGGGTGATGGTGGGTAGCGGGACTAACAATCTTGAGTGAGAAGACATATTTATAGAATCTTGTGTTTCATTTGTTCTTTTGTCCCTTTTGGTTAGGTAGAATCATTTTTGAAGTGATATAAACAGTTCTTGCGTATGAATCTCGCTTAAATTTAAATTAGAAAAAGGTCAAGTAGACGCTGTACTTTGGGCATTATTGCTTGGATGTGAGGAAAGGATTTTAATACCGAATGGAACTCTTTCTTATTATTTATTTATTGACACAAAGATTTAGGAAAGGGCTCTGATATCGAATCCAAATCTTTTATTTATTTATTGGCACAAAAATTAATCAGGTTCTGTTTACCCCTTGGAAAATGATTTACTCGACTCCAACATCACATGTATTTGTTATGTAGGTAAGACAATGCCACAAACGTATGCAGAAAATGGTCAAATTTATATATTTGATTAGATATGAACTTATTTGTTAAATTGCTCTTTTAATTAAAGTTTAGGGACATAATTATTTTTTTAGTAATTTAAGTATTGTAACACATGTCATTTTTTAATTTACGTTAGCGGATCAACGGACAGAATTTAATCAAATATAATGGTATAAAATTGCATTAATTTTAATATTTTAGGAGTAATATCGTATTAATTAAAATTTGAGAGGTAACGTTATACTTTTTAACAAATTTTAAGGTCAAATTTTGTACTTTCAACTTTTAAAATTTTATTTTTTAAATAATGCCAGGATAATAGATAACGATTTCATTTGAAATAAAAGAACACAATTTTATCATAATTCTACAGTTCTAAACGTTTTATATTGAATTATTTAATAAAATGTCAAATTAATGAGAAATTTTTTTTTATTTCAAATGAAAATTTTCCTAGAACTTCAGCTTTAAAGCTAACTTTTTTTTTAATCCATTTTCAACTATATAAATCACTTTCTCTATTAATGTTTGTACATTACTTTGCTTTAGAGAAACCTGCAGCATCAGAGTGGCTGTAGTTTAGTGGTAAGAATTCTACGTTGTGGCCGTAGAGACCTGGGCTCGAATCCCAGCAGCCACAGAGCTTTTTTTTTTCTTTTTTTTTTGTGATTTTTGGTGTCAACATCTCTTCCTTTTCAGTTCTTTCCTTTCATTTTTCTCATATCCGAGAGAAAATTTTTTGATGAGATCGACTGTTTTTATTAGTACTGTTTAGCACTATGGTAGGTGTTTGCTTTCACCTTAATTTAGCTGTGCTTTTTCTATAGCAAATTATACTGCAAGTGTCCATGAAATGTGACATGAAAAGAAGAAAGAAAGGAAATCAGGCAATGTTGATAAATACAGGTCAGGTTAATGCATTTTTGCAGCAATTGCAGGGTGAAGCGTGGTAGAGGGAATACTGCGTGGTCAAGGTTGAAGAGGATCAGGTTCTTTATGTCAGCAGCTTCATCTTCTAATTGTTCACACACATCAAACAGGAGAGAAGATGGAAATGGTATCCAGTGGCTGAAAATGGTGATACTGATGGAGGACTTATTGATTCAAGGTTGACTTTCTAAACTTTGAGATCAACCTTTCCTTAATATATTTGCTCAACTAGTACTAGTGTTTTGCATTGAATTGGCAGCATGGAGAAGCTAAGAGAAGGCGAATTCATCTTCTATCCAATGCAGTGGAAGCAGGGAGGATTGGCGTTTTCGAATTAACACCGAAAGCCTCTATGAAAGAGTACATTGCAGGTATAGCTCAGCAACAAATACATACAAAAGTCGCAAAATGGCAGTCAACAACTTTTAACTCAAATACCAACATTCTAGTTGTTTAAAATACTCCAAAATATGAATAAATCAGTCTAAATATCGATATCATAGAGATAGATATTGATTTCAAAGGACCGAAAGTTGTCGAGTTTTAGCTCTACTGCTACTTTCCCTCTGTATAAAAACAAAGTTTATTCCACTTATGTATTAAGTGGTGATCACTTAATTTTCCATCATCATATTGATGAATTAGTTCAAAAGAAAAATGAAAACAGATGCCAGTATCGATGGATTTTGTTCTTATCAATTATCATTCTTACTGTGTTTGATTATAGGTTGGTGAGGCTTTTGACCAAGCACTAATTAACCACTAAGAGATTATATACGCACACTTGTCACAATAATAAATTACAAGATTTGCCATTATTCAGTTTGGACGAGTTTGCTGAAACAATATGATCAATGGATTTCTTTATGCTCCTAACAGTATTCTCCATTAATTTAGAGTTAACATGATTTAAAACCATATGGGCATCAATTAACTTTATATATTCTTTCGAATATTCAACATAACATGTTTTAAATTACAACAGTGTATCAAAATATCAATAATGATATGATAATAATTTAGATTGTATAACAAAAATTAATAATTTGGATAAGATACAATTATCATCTTATAGATAATCTCTTTTTATTTATTTATTTTCGTATACAAAAACAGATGTATCCTATAATGATTGAACCAAGAAATCAGAATAGGAGTCTAGGAGGATGCAAATAGATAATATTTATAAAAGTTATTTTGTAATTCAAATATAAAATGAACAACTTTATAATAAATAAAATTAATAATATAGATAAATGATAAATACTTTAGAAAAAAAATCAGTATATCACAATAATCTCGGCTTGAACTAGAAAATATCCGATTATGATATAGATAATCTTTTTTTGTTGTTTAATCTTATTTGTAGAACTATTTTCAGTTACCTTTTCCTTTGGTAATTCTTTTTATTTATTTATATTTTGGTCTTTTTAACGCTCTATAAATACACTCCAAGTGCCCGGCTCTTTCAATCACTGCACAAAGCATTATAAACAAGTTCTCTCCTTTATCGTAAAAATCTGATCTTTATCATTCCAATTTCAAGTTATCAGTATGAAAATGGATATTGATCTCACCCCAAAATTGCCCAAGAAGGTTTATGGAGGAGATGGTGGGTCTTACTTCGCCTGGTGCCCATCTGAGCTTGCAATGCTAAACGATGGGAATATCGGAGCAGCCAAGCTTGCTCTTGAGAAGTATGGCTTTGCCCTTCCTCGTTACTCTGATTCTGCAAAGGTTGCGTATGTTCTTCAAGGTAATTATCTTTGTTGGTTTAATTTCTTGTCCTTTGCTTATGTCTTGTTTCTCTTTCTTTAATCATTCTTTGTTCGTTTCCAAGAAAAAAAAAAATTTTTTTTCACTATGATTGATTTGGGTGTTTTTTCTATATTAAAAAAAGATTATCTATTTTAGCTTACTGATATTCGGATCTTCAAAAGCAAAACAAAGGCAAGAGAATTTGATCAATTGGCATGTGGTATATTGAAAGAAGATAACGTGTTGATTCTACGACTCAATAGAATATTGACTTTGATGTTAACTTGATTAGCCAAATACTATTGTTTTGCCCTTATTGGCCCATATTTTTGAGCTAAATCTGACTTTGAATTAAAAATTAGTTTTATCTGCAGACGGAATGTTATGTTAAAATTATGTGCAGAAATGGTGTGGCTGGGATTGTCCTGCCTGAGAAAGAGGAGAAGGTTGTTGCGATCAAGAAGGGAGATGCCATAGCCCTTCCTTTTGGTGTAGTTACATGGTGGTATAACAAAGAGGACACCGAATTAGTTGTTCTGTTTATGGGTGATACTTCAAAAGGCCACAAATCTGGCGAATTTACCGACTTCTTTTTAACCGGAGCCAATGGCATATTCACGGGATTCTCCTCGGAATTCGTGAGCCGAGGATGGGATGTGGATGAGAAAACTGTGGGTAGCCTTGTTGGAAACCAATCAGGCAAAGGCATTGTGAAGCTTGCTGATTCACATAAAATGCCTGAACCCAAGAATGAGAACAGAAGTGGGATGGTGTATAACTGCGAGGAAGCTCCATTAGATGTTGATATTAAGAATGGTGGGAGAGTAGTGGTGTTGAACACCAAGAACTTACCTTTGGTTGCTGAAGTTGGGCTGGGTGCTGATCTGGTTAGACTGGATGGAGGTGCTATGTGCTCTCCTGGATTTTCTTGTGATTCTGCTTTGCAGGTTACTTACATTGTTCGTGGCAGCGGCCGTGTTCAAGTTGTGGGAATCGATGGAAAGAGAGTCCTGGAAACTACTGTTAAGGCAGGGAGTTTGTTCATTGTTCCAAGGTTTTATGTTGTTTCAAAGATTTGTGATCCTGATGGCATGGATTGGTTCTCTATCATTACCACTCCTAAGTAAGTTGGTTGGTTGGTTGGTTAGTCTGTTTTGTACTTGGAATTTGAATGATTGAATTTGGTTATAACATCACAAAATGTTGAAATTGCAGCCCAATTTTCACCCATCTGGCTGGGGAGGACTTCAGTGTGGAAGGCATTGTCACCTGAGGTGCTTGAAGCATCTTTCAAGGTGCCTTCTGATGTGGAGAAGCTTTTCGGTCGAAGCGAACTTCCGATGAGATTTTCTTCCCACCACCCAAATGAGCTGATCAGATTAGAATTTGTTTTGTTTAGTGTCAAGTCTTCCTATATTTCCAATAATGAGTTCATTAGAGTTGTTTAGGTTTGTAGACTTTTCTATGGTGTTCTCCTCGTAAATGTTGATATGGTTCCTTTTCAATTTCAATTAGTTTGCAAGTAAAATTATTCTGAAATCCTACATTATATAAAATCTCTAATTATAATTGAAATTGATTCCATCACCGGTTCAAGTTAAAATAGTCAATTTTCCAATCTCAAGTCCAAATCTTGAATATATATATATATATATTTGCTTATAGAATTCATTTTTTCATGGAAGCCATCAACACCATTGGCTAAATGACCAGTCAATTTCATGCAATTCGCAACGCTCATATATGTCAACTGTACAATACAAATAGTAATTAATTCTGTTTTAATCTTGATTTTTTTATACCATTTATTTCTATAAATATAATATTACCCTTAATCTTTGTCCAACCCCACATGTTTACTTACTATAATCTCTTAACATACTAAATGAGTAAATCCTTTTTCTTTTTTCTTTTTTTATTTTTTTCCATCGATTTTCAATTTTAAAATTATATGTAACGGGTTGCAAACTATAATTTATACACTCACTATACGTATTAAAAAATAAATACAAAGTCACAAGTTTCGCTTGTTTTTTTTTTTTTAATTGAATACGCTTGAAATCTTCAATTCATTATTCTCATTCTTTATACCAAGCGTAATTAAAATGGAGACTTGAAGTTGAAGAGCACATAATTTTTGTACCTTAACTAAATTATTATTTTTCGTACATCTGACAGTTAATCCATTTCTTACAAATATTCATAGTATGATAACTTCTTATCTAAATTGGATCTATATATCAAATCAATTATACTTTGCTCTGTATGCAAATTATTACTATTATTTTTGTGCATGATAATATGCAAATTATTAATTTTTTTACTTAAAATTTTAACCGCATTAGACTGATGATTGAAGCTAGAAATTTGTTTTGAAAGTATTTTAATGAGTCATCTTTTCTTTTGAATGCATTTGAATGAGTCATATAAACACAATATTGATATGGATTTTTTTTTTCTAATGTGGAATTTTTAGTAAAAGTGGTTTTTTTTTTCTGACGTGAAATTTTTAATAAAATTTCTAATAAGTGTTCAGACATTTTATCTCACTCATGCAATTTCTATTTTAATTGTACCGTGTATCTCATTGCTATCAATTAAGAATATAAATTATACATTAAATTATCAATATAAGAATTTATTGTATATTTTTTTTTTATTTCATATCACGATATAAAAACATGGGAATGTTTAAAGATGAAAGAATGTGTTTTGACTACTGATAATCTGGAGAATATCAAAATAAAAAAGAATGTCTGAACCGATCGAATTGTGATAAATATAAAATCTGTAAAAAGGCTAGTGCAGTCGGTCCGAATATTACTATTTAAAATCTTAAGTTAGTAAGAGACTTTAGAAAGAGAGTTTTAAAAATGTAATATCTTAAGTTTTTAGAATATTAACCTATTATAAGAGATAAAATTTATAAAGTAGAGATATTCGAATGTAAGTGATTGGTAGGTAAAGATTATGGTTTAACAGTAATTTAACTGTTTATATCCTTTTAAATGTGTCTGTACAATTGATATATTATAGTTTTATCAGTTTGATCAAATTTGATGGCGGTTGATAGATTTGATTTGATAAGTTGAATATGTCAAATGTGACCTGTCTCGTATGTGCTGGTGTTTGGTTAAATAGGCCTTGGATCTCATGAGCCTTATAGAGTTATATGTATTATTTACTATAATTTATTATTAAATTGATATTTTTCATTTCTTATTTTCTTTAAATATAACTTTAAGGGAACTTTTTTTAATATTAGTGTGTTTAAAAAAAATTTGAGGATTGAAGTATTTGACAAATTATTTAAAAAAATGAGGTATTTTTTCATTTTTGCAATCCTTCCCTGCTGAAATGGATTGGGCCCACACACACACTATCTCTCTCTCTTCCCCCTCCCCCCTCTCTCACTCTCGCTCTTTTATCCCACTTTCTCACTCTCTAAATATAAGACTATATTTTATTTTTACTTTGGCCCTCAAAATTTAAAAGAAAAAATATTGACCTTATAAAAAATTAAAATTGCAGTTTTAATTTAACTAGAAATTTTCAAAATGTAAATTTATCATTTACTTAATGCAAAAATTTAGAAATAACTGAATTTTTAGTTATATAAAATAAAATCTAGTGCATGATTACTATCTAAAAGAAAAATATATTATTATATAATAAAAAGTCTCAAACAATTTCACTTCTTTCCTAATTTTTATATTATTATTTTCTAATTATGGCAATAAATTGGAAGTATTATACTAACGCATTTTAGTTAGAAAATGTTAGGTTTAGCGCGTAAATTTTGATGAAAATAATTTCTTTCTAATTTATAGTTTAAAGAACGGAAAAATTAAAACTAGAAAACAAAACCTGAGCCGACTTGCAAAAGATTATATTAATCAAGTAACTCGTAAATCTAAATAAAATTAAAGCAAAAGATTGTATTAATCAAGAAGTAAAAATATACTTTATATTTAGTAAAATTAATTTCATTATCTCCAATTAATTTTTTTTTCTTTTTCAAAGTATAAATAATTTTTAATATGCTTTTTTATTTCATAATTTTAGTTGATTATTTTTTTATTTAAATTAAAAAATATTTATTATTGTAGTTAAAAATAAATTTTTTATAATTATTATAGTATATCTATTTTAAATATAAAATAAATAATTAAATATTATTAAAATATTAAAATTATAATTAATAATATAGTATAAAAATTTTAAATTGAGGCATAAAAAAAATTAGAATAAGAAAGAAAGAGCGAGAGAATGGGATAAGATAAGAGAGAGAGTGGCCCAGTCCATTTTAACAAAGAAGAGTTGCAAAAATGAAAATATAATTTATTTTTCTAAATAATTTTTTAAATATTTCAATTTTCAAATTATTTTTTTAAACACGCCAATATTAAAAAAAATCCCAACTTTAAGACAATTAGGGTGCGTTTACTTACAGAAAATAGTTTTCTGTTTTCTATTTTTTATTTTCTTAGAAAATTGAAGTATTTATTTTCTATAGAAAATTTAAAAAACGCGTTTATTTATCAACAAATGAAAAACTGCAGTATTTATTTTTTTGTATATATATATATATATATATATATATATATATATATATATATATATATATATATATATATATATATATATATATATATATATATATATATATATATATATGTGCATACTTATATATGTATATGTATATGTATGTAAATATATGCACATACATACACATGTATTTATGCATACATACATATGTACATGTATGTGTATATATGTAAGTACATATATATACATATCCATATGTATACATATGTATGTACATACATATACATATGTATATATGTATGCACATACAAGCACATACAGATATATGTATATGAATATGTACGTATATGTATGTGCATATGTATATATGCATATGTAGATGTATGCATAAATACATATTTATGTGTATAAGTATGTATATAGATACATACATGTATGCATGCATGCATGTATGTATGTATATGCATATGTATGTGTATATATGCACATATATATATATACATATACATATGTATGTATACATATACATATGCATATGCATATGTGTGTGTATATATATATATATATGCATGTACTACATATACATATACATGCACATGCATATATTTATGTATGTATGCACATACAAAAATTTACATATGCATGTATATGTATATGTATATGTATGTATGTATGTATGTATGTACATATATACATATATATATATACACATATGTGTGTATTAATATTATTTAGAAAATTTGGAAAACATCTTTTATTAGTTTTTCAATTTCTTCTTTATTTTGAAAACTGGAAAATTCATTTTCTGTTTTCTATTTTAAAAAACTGACGAAAATAAACATGATCTTCATTTTCTGTTTTTTGTAGAAAATTTTTCTGAAAAACTGGAGCAGTTTTATGTAAGTAAACGGGCCCTTAACTTTTATGTTTTGGTAAAAAAATAATTAACTGTGTGGAGAGTGGCTTGGTTCAAAACCTCCTCGCCTCCCTTTTGGTTTGATGTTAGAGAGAAGAAAATGGCGCCATTGAAATCTCTGGAGGCTAATTATTCCGTTTTGGATTCCAATTTCCAGTCTTTTTGTGCTTCTCACGGCATTTTCACAGGTCAGCTTTCTCTTCCATCCCTTAATCGGTGCTCGAAAAAGAGTGATTAATTTGTTTTTTTGACTCAAATTTCTCTATTTGCTCATTGCTTAGTCGAAGATTTCCTCGTTCATGACCTCAGTGCGTTGACTTCATTGGCCGATCAAGAGCCAAATTCAAACAATTTGAAAGAGGTGGCTTTAGATTTCTTGCTGTTGGTGATTTTAGTATTGATGATTAATGCGTTTAGTTAAATTAATTTGTTGCTTAATGTTATATGTCTCTTAATTAATTGTTGCTTCGAGCAATCAGGGCATCAGCCAAGTCATTTGTATCATAGACAGGTTACACCAACGGTGGATTAACGGTTTGCAGTTGTTGGAAGATGCTCAACAGAACAAACATATTTTATCCACTGGATTTGAGCGGTTGTTTATTTTCTCCTTTTCTATTAGCAAACCTTTTGTAGTTTTTTTTTCCAAAAAAAAAAAACAAAAACTATTCTTTTGAGTTTTAATCCATTGGCTGTCTTTATGTATCAGGATTGATTTTCTTCTTGAAGGTGGAGTCCGGCAGGGGCAATTGACAGAATTGGTTGGGTCATCATCATCTGGTAAAACCCAAGTAAGAATTCTTCTCTTTCTGGGTAGTGCAAGGGCAAGTTCATGTTGTGGGAACTTCTGATTTGGGTTTTCTGGAATGCACATATGTTAAGTCTACTTTTTCATGATTGTATCATAACTAGTCATTTTATATCCCATGAGAGCTCCAGTTTCAAAGACTCTTTAAGTGTTTTTTTTTTTCAAGTTACACAATGATACCTTAAGGGAAAGCGAGATCCATGATTGTTCACTCAGTCAAATTCTTTGTTGTATTAAGGTTTGCCTACATGTAGCCGCAAGTGTTGCAACAAGAGAAATGGGTAGCATTGTTTTTGTGGACACGTGCAACTCTTTTTCTCCTCAACGAATTGAACATTTTGTTGGTCAGATCTCTGGTTCTGCGTATAATAAGGTTAAAAAAGTTTGAGCTGAATTCCTTTTCCTCATTGTTTGTTTTAAACAGCCCTCCTCGTAATGTGAACTACCTCCATCTAATCTTTGCCTTGTTCATATTCCGTTGTTCCTAAACAAACTGTTCAGAGGGCAATGAGCAACATACTTTGCCGTTCCATTTATGACATCTTTTCAATGTTTGAGGTGCTGCATCAGCTAGATATCAGTTTAAGATCCCAGGTATTCATTAAAAGAGAGCAGTCTGTTTGGTGATTTTTTGCTGGACATTTCACTTTCATGTCATTGATTGCTCATTCAGGGGTGCAGACAAGATTGTAAGGTGCAATTGCTGATTGTTGACTCAATCTCATCATTGATTACCCCAGTACTTGGAGGCAGTGGCTCACAGGGTATACATTCTTGTATACACTATGCAAAATGCAATTTCCTTGACTTATTATCATGATTTTGCTCATTTCACAATTTTCTTATATTTTCTAATATGCTAAGGAGGAGGAGTAAGTTGGCATATCCTCCTTTTTTCAATATAAGTATTCCATAGGAAGCATTAACTGAGAAAACCTTAAAAGATTATCTATAACTGACAATTTTTATAATGTGTTGGAACTTGGGAATTTTAGATATGCTATTTAGTTTACAAGCATTAAGACAGTTCCTGTTTTCTTTGAGGCTTATCTTTGCTAACTAAATTAATGCTTTTGCCCCTTTTCTACTAAAAAAAGTGAAAAGAACTGTGCTAAAGAACTATATTTGTGCTTCAGCTTGATTCATAAATGAGTGCATGTAGTGTTGGATCAAGTCACAAGTTCATTTTTTATCAACAAGAAGAAAAGGGAGGTGGTGGGGGAAAGCTTATACGTTGGTGCGAATACAATTGCATTTGTATGATTCTTCATTATTGCCCACTATTTATTTGTATGATTCTTCATTATTGCACACTATTTATTTGTATGATTCTTCATTATTTCAGACTAGCCAAATAGTTTACGTTTCTTGCAAAGTTGCAATTTCTTTTAATATTGTCTTAATCTGTGTAGTTGTAAATGATTTTAGAAGGATCTTAGGATTGTCCCTAATCAATATCTACTATCCATTTCAAACTTATAAAGATCCACAAACATCTGTATTGCATTTTTACAATTCTACTTGGTGACCGTTCTTGAAACTTTGGATAATGGGTGAGTAGTATACGTGTTCTTGATTTTATGCTCATACCCGAGTTAATTGGAAAGAAGTTGCTTTGCTTATAAAGGGCAAAATTTTTTCTGCTTTTACCATCAGAGGGATGGAAAATATCCTGTACTTTGATCTAATATGTTATGCTCATATTAGTGCCAAGCTTTCTGGCAAACAAAACTTGATGTTGAAATATAAGATTCTTCTTAAACCAAACATAATAAGATTCTTCTCAACTTAGCATCTTTCCTGACACATCCTGCATTTGGTTACTGAATTAGCCTATCGTTGTATACATTAGATGAAGATGCACAAATTCCATTCGGAATTTTTTTTCAAGGTCTGCCATGTCTGGCCTGGATCAGCAATAATTTGTATGTTAACCATCAGGTGCAGAATAGATACTTCTCTTTATTCAATCTGTTGTCTAGGCAACTCCTTAGGAGGCTTATTCCCTATTTAACAAACAGTCCTTAATGGATTTCTCTTTTTGAGAGGAGTTTGTTTGTTTTGTATGTATTGGAGTTGGAGAGGAGTTACTACTCTTTATTCAGTATGTTGTCTAAGCAACTCCTTTTTTTTCTGAGAGGGGTACAAGCCTTAGGCTTCTTTTTCTTCATTAATTATCTCCTCTCTCACTATTGATGAAATTCTGTTTATATAAATGTTCCTTTGTTTGATGCCAGAAAATTAATTGCTGCATGCTGCCTGGGAAATGAAGGTTAATTGTTTCATTTGGATAGTGTAACTAAATAGACACAAGTTTGTGATTGTCGGGTTGATACAGGGCATACTCTTATGACATCCGCTGGCGTTTTGCTGAAGAAGCTGGCATATGAGCATAATATTGCGGTACTAGTAAGTTTTCCTCTTAAAGATAAAAAATGGACCACACATATATACACACAAACATCCCTCCTTCTCTCCCCCCCCCCCCCCCAAATTATGGTATCCATCTGATTTGTTAATTTTTTCTTCTTGCTGCTGATCGTTCTTTTTCATTTGCTCAAATACTCAGGATTGCTGTGAATTTTCCTGAATCAGATAAATGTTTTTCTATTTGAAATTGGCATTAGCTTTTTATCCATTTTGTGCTGTTGGTTTACTAAGCTCTCCTATTGGAGACCTGGAAACTGCTTGAAGCCATTGAAACCAAAGGCTTATTGGTTCAAACATATGTTATGATGAATTAATTCCTTCTTAAACTTAGCTTACCCCTGAGAAACAGATTTGTTAGTAAGTGTAATTATTATCAAAAACTTAGGTGGCGGTGTTGCTGGTCTTCCTAAGTAATTACTTGCGAATTGTACGTTGAAGGTAACCAATCATATGGTGGCCGGAGAGGAAGGTAATCCCAAACCAGCTTTGGGAGAGAGTTGGAAGAGCATTCCTCACGTGAGGCTTCTGGTCTCCCATGACAACGGAAACAATATCCGCAACATTTCCATTCTGAAGCACCCTTCCCTAGTAAGTTTGTTTCATTCTCAATTTCACTAACAACTGCATGATTTTGTTTACATTTACATTCTATGTATTTTCTTCTCTTTTTAACATTCAGACATTCTATTATTGAATGCACAATTAGAAGAAGAATCTTATTTTCAGGCTTCTGGTAAGGCTGAAAGATTCATGGTTGATGACTAATCACACTATTTTCGTAGAGGAAAGATACTAGAGATGATGATGATGATACACACACACACACACAATGATCATGAAGAGAGAAATTAGGATGGTAGTAAACCTTCTCCTTTTTTTTTTCCCCCCTGAATTCAGAACTGTAACAAAAGTTGTCTTTTATTTAGAATTAGATTTGGGTCCGCATTTGGTTAAAAATTATATGGTCTCATTTTGACTGACGCATGCATATAAATTTATATTTAAATGTCAAAATGCAAAACCAAATAGTACGTTTTAAGCTTTATCCCTCATTCACTGATTTGTTTATTTTTGAATGATTAGAATTTGCAAATACAATTTAATTTTGATGACTTGTAAAATAGTGAAATCATCTTAATATGTGATGCTTATCTTCCTTTATATATCTTTCCTCGTTAATACTCATCATAAATACACATAACGGCTTAACTGTCATGTTTGTAATATCTGATAATGATATAACGTATGATTATTAGATGAGAACGAGCTTACCTGGAGTTAGCTCGTTTATCAATTTAGATTTAAGGAGCCAATCGAAAAAAGATTTTCCATGTGAGCTGTTTTTTGCTACTAAACATGCTATTGTAATTGCCATCTTAAATGCATTAGCTTATTATTATTTTTTACCGAGAAGATGCTATTTCATTCTGCATTTTAATTCCTTGCATGCTACTTTTTCTAATTTAGTTTGAAAATGACATTTAGTTGTATTAGTTCTGTAATTATTGATATTAGTAAGAAAAAAAGGAAACTTAAGCTCCTTGCACTTTTTGTTGCGTAATTAATTAACTTGAATTTTTCATACACTATTTAAGTTATTAAAAAGCAATAAATCTAGTCGTTTTTATTTGCAAAACAAATTTACATAATATAGATACGGTTATTTTGGTTAAATATATGCCTAAAAATAACGAATAGAAAGGAGAGAATAAAAGATTAGTCTATATTTCTTCAAAAAAAAAGCATCTATTTTTAACAATTGTTAAAGAAAGGCATACAAACATAGACACAAACACACGATTTAATTACTCTTAATTACTACTCTCACTTATTGCCATTAAATCCCATCCAAACAAAAGCTAAGTATAAGTGAAATAGCGGTTGCTCCCCAGACAGTAATAAATATGCAGACATCCTATCTCAGAATAGTAAGCCTGATTCTCCTAAAAAAGCATCATATGACAGATCCTCTGTTCCTCAAGGGCAAACACTTGTAGCCTGCCATTATTAATTTTCCAAACTCAAAATTCCAGAGGACAACATAAACTGAAAATATGATAAACTAATAAATATAAGTGTCATAATTCTGACCAAGTTTCATTCTCAAAGTTTTGATGCATCAAAACTGTGCAGGTTGAAGGCCAAGTTAGTTCTAGGCAAATATAATTCAAAAGCATGCCATGACAGTTAGAGATCAATGCAGTGATACAGGCAACAGTAGCTGTGGAAACAAGCTCTCATCCCAAGAACACTAATCTTTGCTTCCAATTCCCCTTTCTGATTCAAGCTCAAGAATTTGAACCGGAGGTTGCAAAATGTATTTAAAAAGGCAAAAAATTAAGTTCTAATGTTAACATTTTAAAAATTTTTAGTTGCAGACTTGTTCATTTATTTATTTATTTTTAAATAATGAAATTTTAACCATTCGTTTTTAACTTGAATTCAATGATCATACAAAAATGATAAGATACTTTTGAAGTTTAGTTTTGCAGCTGCAATTTTACAAGGATGTTAAATAGAAATGTCAAAATTAAAGAAACGCTCACAGGAGAAGGGATATAAGTTGGTTTGGGAGAAACACTACCAGAAAGACTGCCTTGGATACTGAAATTCCAGGTTTCAGAGAATTCAAACCACCGGTCCTGGTTCTGAGATCATGGCCTCCCCTATTCCAAAGGATAATACTGCAAACACCAAAAGTGATGTCCAAAAAAACTTCAAAACGATGCATTATGTGCAAGTCATTATAATGTCCAATGCTAACCATATCAAGAATTAGGAAAAACATATGAGTTAGGTTTTGATTATTATCATAAAATTCATTTGCTTACCTATCTTCAAACCCACAAGTTTGAAACAGTTTAATGGTCTGCCAAACCTTATTGACATGGTCAGATATTTTAACTACTAAAAATTATGAACATAAAGTGTATGAAAGCTTGAATTATGCCGAAAGATGAGCACAGTAGCATGATATGCTATATCAATTACAAGCAGTCAATACTCATAAGATTATTGGTAATTGTCAACTCAACTTTCTCTTAAGATCAGCATCCTTAATTTACAGCTATCATTAAATAAGAATTGGATCAACCTTAAGAGCGAACTAAATAGAACCGGTCTATAACATTTTCTTCTATAATCACCGTGTCCTAAATTCTTTTATTCTGAAAAACACTAACTCATTATCGATTTCCTGTTTGAGCTTCTAGCTATGACTCTAGCATATATCCAATGCACTTCTCTGATTCTATTTTTGTTTTCCATCATCTGGAAGCATTAATTTTACAGGTTATTGCTACTACCTCTTGACAATATTGTTGTAGACAAAGTAGCTGATTGCAACTTTAACTGTATTTCTAAATGCCAAATCCATTTAAACTAGCAAAATGATGAAAAATTGCCATTTAAACTAATCCTTACTAATTCCCCAATTGTTGATTTACTAATAAGCAACTCTGAAAATGATCGCCACCTCTAACATTCGACCCAATAATAAACTTTAATAGCACCTAATTAATTGCCAGACAGCTTAAAAGAAAGTAAATGAAGATGAAATAACTGACAAGATAAAGAGAAGAAGAAGAAATATGAACTTATCTAAACCCAGTCAGATCGCTGCCAACCAACAGAAATCCCCTATTTATCACAGACAAGTAAATTTACAAAATGGCATGTCACCTGCATACACTAACATGTATTTGTCCTGCCTAATAATATCATCTAATTAACAAGAGCCCTTGACCATTCTTGTCTATAAACAACTCTAATACCATTAAAAGAAAAATACGGATGGATTGAGCATCACAATCATAACAAATAAGTAAAAAAAATAGCTTATACATCATAACAACTAAACAATCCCATATGAGCACAAAAGAATTCAAATAAATCAAAAAACAAGTGTAATATGAATGAGAATCTCACTACAAGAAAATTGCAACTTAGCAACGGAAAATGTCAAATTTCTGTTGCTAATCAAAAATAGCAACGGAAACTTTGGTTGCTAATCGGGCAGTTGCTATTTTTAGCAACGGAATTCCGTTGCTAAATTCAACCAATGCTTGATTCGGTTAAATGGTCAATTTTACCAACGGAATATAAATTTCCGTTGCTAAAATTAGCAACGGAAATCCGTTGCTATTATTAGCATGGAAACCACTTTCCACCAGCACTATAAAAAATAACGACGGTTCTATCCGTCGTCAATCCGTCGCTAAATATTATTACAATTTTTAATATCAACTTGCCTATATAGAACTAACAACAGTAAAAAACATTGTAATGAAAATGAAGAAAAACAAATACTACAAAGGGCACAATAAAAAATATAAAATAACAACTAAAAATGATGAAAGTTTATTTAATATCTAATGACTATTTCATTTTTAATTACCTTTTAAACAACTTCCATAATTTAATTAAGAATGGTTATAAGATGTTAGATGCCAGAGAAAAAGTATGGAACACTATAGCAAGAAGATGTTGTAGGGTATGGAAAAAATATAATAATAACCGATGAATATGTAATTTACCGCTAAAACAGTTACCTGCCAATGGAAGAACACTAGCCTGCCTATACAGATGTGAAGTTTTAAGTTGTATTCTCTCCTTGATAAAGGATGGAAAAACCTAATTACTAAGAACATTGTTAAGCCAAGCAAATTCCCTTAAACTCAAAACAAAATCAGCATATATAGCAATTACCACATGCTACAAATCAGAATTCAACCCAATATAACATGCATGTATTAGCTGACATTCAAGGTATCTAAAGATAAACAACTAATAATTTGTAATGGATTGTCTAGATAGTCAAGTGTCTCCAACCCTTCTATTCTCACTTCACTGGGGTTAAATTACAGCATGAATATATCTATCACGAAAGCCTCATTATGTCAGCAGCTTTAAAGAATTTATGATTTTTGTCTCTGATTGTTGGTTCACTTCCTCATACACGAATTCACTTCCTCATACACGAATTGATACATATAATAAAACCTGATTCATAACCTAATAGAATTTAAAAAATAGTTAATTGTTGGTGAAATTTAAAAATAGGAAAAAAAGGACCTTAGCTACTTCATTATCCTACAATTAACAGCTTAATTGGCATCAACCAGATTATGCATGTGTTGAAGAAAAAATATATTTTGCAATAAGATTTATGTTCTGCTAACATTTGACTGGAAACAGGACCACAGGTCCTTATTGTTGAAGCATCACTTTCCAACAAAAGGTCATCAAATCAAAACGAAGACATTTACCTAACTAAAAGATTCCATAGCAAGAGCAATACCTAATTAAACATTACTGCGAGTACAAGTCTAAAAGATTTTAGAAAACAGAACACCTTACTATTGGTGATCCCACACAGCTGCAATAATTTCTGATTTTAAACGGGTATCTGACCCTCAGCCTGCAATGCAGAGCTCCTTAGGAACAGACACCAACTATACAATCACCCATAAATTGCTAGGAGCCACAAGAAATCTAGCAGAAAAAACAAAAATAGGAAAATCTAGTGACACAATGCTGGAATAATAAAGAGCTAAATAATAAAGATCCACACCTCATTGACATAAATAAAGAGTTAAATAATCAGGCAAAAGCAAAGGAATGATAAAGGCTAGGATTACAGAATACTGAAACGCCTTTGCCATCGATTGCATATGCTATATATGTACAGAGCTAGCACACCGGCAGAGTATAGAACATATTAGCTGCAAGATTCCCATACAGCAGGTTAGTAACTAATCTCTGCCAGGTGAAGCTTAAAAATTCATCAGTTGATGCATAACTGAGCTCATCAGGTCATACAAATGGAAACTAAATCATAAAATCAATGATAAAAGTAAATTAAACTTACACTTTTTCAGAAAGCTACGCATGGTTTATCAAAATTGCTTAATCACTTGGCAATTCATAATGAAAATAGGACATTGGAGGGGGGAAATTACCTCTTCAATTTTGAGCTCATGATCTAACAAAGGACTTGAATACTGCTTGTTCTCTTAATTACTCTAAGAATCAAGAAGAAGATATAAATGGACAATCCAAAGCCACAAGTTTTAGCTTAATTCCTGTAGGAAAAAAGTCAATAGAAACTTGCTAAAAAGATAATTATGACTTCCAGATGAAGATATACCCACCCAATGCTTCTTCTCAAATCCAAAGCAATTAATTTAACCCTCTACGAAATGACAAAATCTCCATAAATGCATCAAACTCAGTTTGATATTTGTTTGTTTGCTTACAGTCCACGCTTTCACCACAGCCAAAAACCAATCAAAAACACCAATTTACAATCCTCAAAGATAACCCAGAATTTAAAATCCCAAGGAGTTTCCAAATCCTATTGACACAAAAACAGTTACTTTGTACTCACAGAGACAATTTAGTAACACGGGTTCGAATCAAAATTTGAACTTTGTAATTGCACTGCTAGTCAATAATTTCATACATCAATGAGCTGGAAATTCCAAAATTGGTTTTATAATGTTTGCTATTTAATCAAATGTTTATCGGTTTGCTTTTTGTCCCTATTTGGGTTTTTCTTTCTTTGAACTGAAATTCTAATTAAGTTCCATTTTTTATACTTATTTATTTATCTCTCTAATTTTTGTAAATTATATATATATATATATATATATATGAAGAAATAATTATAGCTATATAGAGCTGTTGTAGTTATTGGATCAAATAGGAGAGAGAGATATATAGACGATGCATGTTAATCACACTTATGAATATATTAGGTGGATATCAAAGGAAAAAAATAGTAAAAGTTGGAAAAATCTACTAATAAAAATCATCAAATGTGTTGAAATACAAAATAAATAAATAAATAAATGGTTAATTTTTTAAGTAATATTAATTTGGCAAAACAAATAGAAAAAAAAATGGCTCATTTGGATGGCACATCAACTAAAAAGTTCTAAAACATGACTAGTCCGCTTGCTTCATTTGCCTGTCATGTGTGTAAAAAGACAAAAATTTCTAAAACATGTTAATCATTTGGTGACGTGGTGTACTAAATAATTAAGCAAGCTAAGTTATCATATTTTAGAATGTTTTAGCTAATATGGCATTTTACGTGGACAAAACAGCACTACGTACCGATCTTTCTAATTTTCAAAGTGATTTAACTCAAAAAATAATAATTAATAGCTTTTTCTTAATTATTTAACACAAAAATAATTCTTAATTTTTGTTTTGTTTTTTTTAACAGATCTACATTTGCCTTCAACATGAGTACATTAATAATTAATAGCTTTTTCATTGATCTGCATCTGCCTTCAACATACATAATTAATAACTGATAGTTTTTTCACAGATCTAAATCTGCCGTCAACATAAGTACATAAATAAAAGTATAACTATTCATTTGTTGGTGTACTTAATAACTAAATTCCAATTCAAGTGCAAAAGGAAATTCATCAAGGAATGATTATACACAATAAAACAACAGAGACAACAAGAAAAACCTGTGCTCAATCTTGCTTGTATTTGCTTTCAGAGAGCTTGCTCTGCTAACAGTTGCTCAAGGTCAGCAGTCCCAAGGGACTTTACATCCTCTTTGCTTTGATTGCTTATACGCATTCTAGGGGCTTCCTTATTTCTAGGATCAATCGACTTTCCATGATCTGAAAGAGACGGAACCATTATCTCACCACCCAACTCAAAACACAAAATAAAATAACTAATTATTGTGCTAATCGGAAAAAAGAACTGGATCAACTTAAATAATTAATCACTATGTTATGAATTATGATGTGATTGCTTGCTGCTATATGTGCTCTGCCCAGTCTCCAATTTGCCAAACAATTCTTTTTATTTGGTGTGTTATTTATTGCTAGTATAGATTCTTTCAGTTTATTTTAGCCTTCATAGTAGCAGCCATCCTTCATAAGGTAACACAGAAAAAACAACACAAATACGCAGCTAAAAGTACTAACTAATAGACGATCCAACTAATTCTAAAACAAAACATTGAAATAGCACCAGTAACAATAAGGCCCGGGTAAACAGAGAACAGAAGCCTGGACCAAAAATCAGCCAATCAAAAAAGTAAAAGCACTCGCCTGCAGCTGTAGACATTTAGGAAACAAACGACAATGGACAGAACACTTGGGAATAACTATAGCAGCAGCAAAACCATGATAGAACAGTATCAAACTGCCAAACAACAAACCTAACAAAAACAGGAGACCAAATTATTATTATTTTTTTCTATCAAATAAGATAAGAACCAGTTACTCTATTTTTAGACAAGTAAAAAGAAATAAATTTTAAAATTATTTAAAAACATATAAAAGAAATATAAATCAGTAAACTTAAAAAAACTTGCCTTGTTGTGTAGGGGTTTTAGTTCTTGGAGATTGTTTGGAGCTGAAGAAGTTATTCAATTGCTCATGGTTCTTCATCCTAGGAAACGCCAACAAAGCAGCTCATTGTTTGGCAAAAATCAAAGATGCAGAGAAAATGAGAGCACAGGGAGAAAATCGGTAAGAATGAGAGAAATACCTTCAACAAAAAAAAATCGATTGACAAAAAAATTAAAATCTAACCTTCGAAATAAGTTGTGTAGGGAGGGAAGGTCGGAGGACCACCGGTAATGGCAACGGCGGAGTGAAAATGGCGAGAGACATAACCCAAGAAATAGTGAGAGAGAGAGAGTGTGTGTGTATAGAGGGCAAAAAGGCAAGACAGGAGAAGAAAAAAGCAGTATTTATATCTAGGCCAAAGTAAAAAATAGCAACGGAATTAATTTCGGTTGCTATTTTCTCAACTAAAAATTTTAAAGGTTATTTAAATAGCAACGGAATTAAATTCATTAATTCCAGTGCTATTTTAGTAACCTCAATGCGATTCAAGTTTGCTAAAATAGCAACGGAAATTAAATTCCGTTGCTATTTTAGCAACGGAATAGATTTGGTTGCTATTTTCACAAATGCAATTTAAGTTTGCAAAAATAGCAACGGAATTAAATTCTTAATTCCGTTGCTAATTTTCATCCCAAATTTTTCCCGCTATCAAGTGCCGCCATATTTAGCAACGGAAATTATTTTTCGTTGCTATATCTTGGCGCTAAAATCTCCCCCTCTTTTTAGCAACGAAATACAAAATGCTAAATCCCTAAAACTTCAACCAATTTTAGCAACAGAATTGGTTTCCGTTGCTATTTTTCCGTTTTCTTGTAGTGTCTGACTTTACTCATTCGAAGAGTTTACTTGCTAAATTGAATTATTTCATCTCTAATAATAAGCTATTTTCAACAGTGAAAACTAAGTGTAATATGAATGAGAATCTCTAGCTTCATTAAACTTCAAAATAAAATTAAACATAGATGCACAACTACATACTGTCATAAATTCTTATTTATTTAATAGTTCAGCACAAAATCTGTATCTGTAAAGCAAAATCTAAATTATTATACTCAAATACTCCAAGGGAAGAAAATAGCTTAAAATTTTTGCCTAAAAAATCCAATAAAAAAAGACCAAATAACTAGATGAATGGCTGCAGACCTTAAACACTATTCTTGACTGTGGCAGACTTGATGATGTCAACAAACTCCAGCTGATAACAAGAAAATAAAGACAACAATAAGCCATTTAAGTTGGAAGATACAACAAAAAACAGAATTAGAAAGGAAGAAACCATGGCAATGTCATGAATAAGGTAACTACCTTAAGGAAGCTCCCCCGACCAAAAATCCATCAACGTCTGGATTAGCTGCCAATTCTTTTTAGTTTGCATCATTTACAGAGCCTAGAACGAGACCAGAGGTGAAGAAGTCAGTTTCCAAGCAGAATTTATCATTCAACTTAGCAAAATAACTTGGGAGGCTCCAACAAATCTCATTTTTTTGGGGTATCTAATAATTTTTAAGGAATTGATTACAAAATGTAAAAAGGGCACATATAATTAAGCTGGCTGGGACAGAATGGTTGAAGATTCGCTGCTGATTTCAATTAAAAGTGAGAAATCCTACTACTATTTCGAATAATTATGAAATTAAATAATAAATACATCTAAATAAGATATATCTACCTCAAATTAAGAATCGAAGGTCGGTGGGACAAACCAACGGACAAAGGCAAGCGAATGGCTTCACTGACGATTCGAGGGAGGGCAGAGGCGGCGGTAAGCGAACTGGAGAGGAGAATCGGTTACTGGTGTGGTGGGTTAGGGCAAAAATGAAGAGAATAAGGATTCCACAATTACACAATACATTTTAGCCCTTAAGCATAAACAATAAGACGTAGTTTTAAGCATAAGCAATTTATTTATATAAGAAATAATTAGTGACGGAATTTTTAATTCCGTAGGTAATTTCCCTACAAAATTAATTGTCCGTCGGTATTTTACCTACGAAATTACAATTTCGTCGGTAATTGCCTATGGAATTCAATTTCGTCGGTAATTACCGACGGAATTTCATACCATCGGTAAATTACCTACCGAACAAAAATTCCTTAAAGAAATTACCTACGGAAAATAAATCCGTCTGCAATTTACCTATGGAATTTGATGTCCGTCGCTAATTTTCCGTCGAAAATTACAAGCCGTCGGTAAATCCTAAGTCCAATTTTAGCCACGAACTTTTGGCCCCAATTTACCAACGAATTTTCATTTCCGTCGCTAATTTCTGTCGGTAATTTTTGGCCGTATTTTTTCCCTCTAGTTTTTACAATGGAATTCAAGTCCGTCGCAATATACGAATCTATAGTATCATTTTTCCTACGGAAAGGATAATTCTGTTTGTAATTATCGGCAGAACATCGTCCGTCGGTAAATTTCTGTCGCTTTTGTAGATTTTTCTTGTAGTGCACACAAGACTTCAGAAAAATATTTCTATTACTAAATTGAGTGTGTATGGATATGTAAAATGAATTTTTAGCCTATCTATAAAGCTCTATCTCCTTAATGGATGGTGAGAATTAATATCTATATATCTACAATTCTTTATACCAATATCTAAATATTTTACATAGAAGGATATTATGAAATTTTATGGAACATTCTAAAAGATAGTATAGAACTTTAAATAATATTCTATGTGCAGAAATGCCTACCCAATCTTTTTTGACTAGTTAAGAAGAAAAGTAATATGATATTTTTATGAACTGGAATTTTTGTATATGACGAAAAACCTTACAAGCAAATATATTGTGAAGCACTGCATGCATATGCTTAATATGACGGAAAGTACATCCCTAAAATTTCATATATATCGATGAATTCAATTATATTCTTATAGATATATATAATTTAGACATTAAGTATGAATAGGAAGATAAATTCTTATATTGTTAAGATTTTTACCTTCATCTTTTAAAATATTAGCAAAACTTTGATCTACGGCAGAAAAATTTGACAGTAGAGAAGGTTAAAGCTTTGTTTGCTAAAAATGGGTTTTTTTTTTAAATAGAGTGATTTTTAAAAAAATTTCGAAAATAGAAATTACAATAAATATATTTTTAATTTTAGGATGCTAAATATCGGCAGGAGTATGTGCCGGTATCTGACATGGTGGATTTCGCATCTTTAACCTATTGGAGTATTTGAAAGTGGCAAAATATCGTGCCGATATTCGACTGGTGGGCCCTTTGGACTGCTGGAAATCGGCATGCTTTTGCGCCAGTATTTGACAGGTCATCATCAACCATTTGGTTCTTCTTTTGGGCTTTGATAGTGATAGGAAATTCAACACAGATTGGAAGATCAAACTGTTCATTAACACCACCTCTTTAAGCTACCGAACTAAATAGCAATCTTGATCTTTAAAACTAAATGATTCTTGAATTCTTGTTTCCATTTGTTTTAATGCTGATTTGAACCTTTTAGCATCTTTATTCATCTTCTTCCTCAAAGAAACATAATTTTTCTATACAGATTATAATGCTTGAATCCCCTTTTCTCCTTCGGAACGCAAATTGAAGAGCTTTAATTTGCTTCTTAAACTGCAACAAAACATCCATTGTGATTCCACGAATATCCAAAACCCTAACAGATCCATTAAGTAAATCGTTCAGAGATTTTTCATTCCGGAAATGGAAGAGAACGAGAAAAAGTGGGCTTCCTCCTCAATCTTCTCCTGCCAAAGCTGAAAAGTCTCTTTCTGCTGTCTTAATATTAAATAAATTCTTTTTCTTTTCAATAGAAAATAGTGAGCTAAGCTATGGTTTCCAAATTCCAGCTTTTCTCACTCAAATCCAAAAAGTCCAAACCAAACAAACCGATCCCCACTTTTCTCTCCCTTGTAATCCTCGACGCGAGAGAAATCTGTTATTATTATATCAAAAACCATCAAGGTTTAAAATTTTATGAATTATAAGCCAATTAAATTGTATTATAATTAATTACTATATTATTATTATGAAATTCATTTACAAAATTCACATATATTGATATAATTTGAAAAATAAAATTTCATACAGTAAAATAGACTGCCAAAAAGTATTTATAAAGTATGAAAATGAAAAGTTGATGTATAAAAATAATAATTTGAAGCAATATTATAAATTTGAAAAATTTAGACCTAAAATTATAGTATAGGAGCTAATTTATAATTTTTAAAATTTAAAATTTTAATTAGAAAAAAAGGAGAATTATGAAAAAAAATAAAGTTTTCCATTAATTTCTTAAATACTTTCCTTTTACAATTTTGAAAAATTGACGTATTAATTAAGCTTTTAAATAACTAATCTTTGTAGGGATAGATTAAAAGTATTAATTAAGACTAAGGAAACATTGATTGTGTTGCACCTTGTGTGTATAATTAAGCTGTTTTGTCACTTGTGTGTTTGATATTAAAATAACATGATGAATCAAGGTCTGTCAAATACCGGTGCACAAGAATGCTGGTTTATTTTGTCGGTTTCAAGCATTCCAATCGGTCAAAGATGCAGGGTCCATCATGTCAGATGCCGGCATATATCTCTGTCAATTTTAGCATCCCAAAATTAGAAATATATTTAGTGTAACTCTTGTTTTTGAAATTTTTTTAAAAAACACCATATTTTCAAAAAATCCCTGCTAAAAATTGACTTAAGTTTTGGTGCAAGAAAATTGCAGTTAAGGTTGAGATTTATTGGATAATTAACTTAAATTTTTCATATACTATTTAAGAATTTTATACCAAAAGACCATTTAGAGTTTTTCCCACTTAAAATGTCCTGAAAGAAGTTTTAAAGGGAACACAGTGCAAGAGTTTGGAAAATAAAACTTTATAGGAATTTAAATTGGTGATGCAATATTTCTTTATTGAAATTCAATAAGTCAATAAATATAAATCCTTTTCATTCGAATTTTTTTTACTTCTTTATGCTTATATTTAAAGAAGCTGAATTTATACCCAAAGACCTTTTAGAGTTTTTGCTACTTAAAAAGTCCACAAAGAAATTTTAAAGGGAATATGGTGCAAGAGTTTGGGCAGTATAATTTTATACGAATTTAAATTGCTTTTGCAATCTTTCTTTATTGAAATTCAATAAGTCCACAAATATAAATCATTTTAATTAGATTTTTTTTAGACTTGTATTTAAAGAAGTTAAAGTTATTGTTCCATCCGTTTCATAATAGTAATAGAGACACTTTTCTTTTTGTATAGTTTAAAAGAAAATTAGTTCTAATAAGTATAAAACATAATTTTATACATTATTTATCAATTATGCCCTTCATTTATGTCATGCACAATTATTATTGTATCAATAAAAAAAATGACCACTATTGGTGCATTAGAGTTGAAAATATAGACTGTCATGAATTAATTGACAAGTGGAACAAAAAATTTAATTCAAGTAGCTAGAGTATATAATGGAAAGATAAATTTAAATGTATTAAATATTATATTATTTTAAGTTTTATATGAAAATGGTATAAAGAATTGGATGTAAATTTGTAGACCGTTGAGAAATTAAATAAGGGTATTATAGGTCATTTATAAATTAATAATAGATTAAAAATAACAAATATCTTATATTTTGGGATGGATTAAAAAATATACTTCTATTATTATGGAACAAAAAAAAGTATCTTCTCGTGGTGCGCATGGGCCGCAGTTTTTGTAACTTTTGTTTGAGAATCACATTAAATTGTATAATTTTGTGAGATTTTTTTTGAAAATAAATAATTTTCATTAAGAATAGTAAGCTAAAATAACTGAAATAATACATAAGAGGGGAGACAAGTTCCAAGACCTAACATAAAATAAGCAGTCTTGGCAAAAACATGAGTTACACGCCTTATTCACGGATCTTTTTACAAATCCAAAACGGATTTTATCTACCGAAGCAGAGAGGATATTACAATCCGTAATAACAAGACCAAATTCAAATCAATTATAAGAATTAGAAACTAGAGATTCATAAACAAGTTGGAAATTTGTTTCAATGAAAGCCAAAGAAATTTTTGCCACTTTAAGCAAACTTAACACCTCTAGAAAATCGAAAGTTTTTGCTATTAAACGATTAAGGATACTAGGAGTGTATACGGTACGGTATAATTTGAGGATTTATAAATCTCCGTATTGTCTTGAAATTTTGGAAATTTTAAAAATTAAATATTATAACTGTCTTGAAAATTCGGTACAGTTCTATAAAAATTTAGTAAATTCGATACAATTTTTCGGTTCTTTCGGTACAAAATAATACAATACAATATAATCCGGTATTTCAAATAATTTAATAGTTTTAAAATTTTGCAAAATAAAATGACAAATAATAAATACAAAGTACATTAATAAAATACTTAATAAAGTTTAAATAAAGTTTAAGTCAAATTATATTAATAAAAAAATTAACATTCAACAATTTTCCTTTGCATTATGTTGACATTAATTTCAGAATCTTGAGCAATATCTAAAAGAAATCATAAATTTTAAATAATTAGGTCACAAAAAATATAAATATTAAATAAAAAATTTAAAAATTTATACAAATATAATAATTATCTGATTCAAATTTTTTAAATTATTTGGTTGACACCTCTGAAGCCAAAAATGTAGCCGATCTTAACCAATTTTGGCAACAAATAAGAATCTCGGCTGTAATCGAAGTTAAAGAACTTTTAAATTTATCTAAGGTCCTTCCTTCAGTGCTAAAATCTAATTCAGAAGCTACAGTTGAGCATTGAACAACTATAACATCTCTAGTAACCTTAGCCAAAATTAGATAATTTGACTCATTTATCTTCCACCAACTTAAAATACCAAAATCAGAAGAATTTTTTACTAATTTATCAATCAAATAAGTATCCAAATTTTCTTGAGATAGAACTTGCTCCTTATCCTCATTTTCCAAAAAACCATGCATCAACATCATCATCAATTTTATCAGAATTTAGTGGTGGATCTACGATTTTATTGGCATTAACTTCTTCTATTTTTATGTTCTTTTATCAATTCGTTCAAAGTAGTTGTCATTTTAGAAACTAATTTTTTTAATTCAAGCTCACCATAAAAAGCTGTATACTTTGAAATAATTGGTGAAATGTGAACACATCATGTAACTAAGTATAAGAAAACCAATGCCCTTGCTAAAACTTAGATATAGAAGCTCATAATGATCCATTTTTGATTTATTACCCGTTTTTCTTTTATTCTTTAAAGGATAAAAAAGAAGAATATTCATAGTTGCAAGTTAAACTAAGGATGAAACAAGTTAAATTCAAGACTAAAATTTAGAGAGAAAGAAAACAGAGATTAAACAAAGACATACAGGGGACAAACTCCACCGGACTGCAACAGAGCAAGAACAATTCAACATACCATGCCAGAAAGCTTCTAGCAGAAACCGAACTAGGCAATGGAAATATAAACCAACAAAACTTAGTGTCCAAAGAGCATAGTTGAGTTGCATCTCCCTAAGAAACCAAAAGAGAAGATCCCATTTAGATGAGCCAGGCAACCAAATCAGCCTTCCTGGATTGTTAATCTGTTGTTGCTCTGTTGCAGTCCGGTGCCAATAGTCTCTATATGCATCAATATAAAATTATAAAAATATATTATAAAAAAAGATCGGAGACTAACTAGTGGCTAACAAAGGAACATCTGCGTTGGATGAAAAAAAAAGATTGAAGGTTGTATGCTCTGTGCTATCGTTGCGTGAAAGGGATAAAATGAAAATTAACATAAATTGAATTAAATTACATAAATTAACAATGAAATTTCATTCTTTTACTGGTTGAGCTCAAATTTGGAAAGCGAGGGGCTGTGTGATGGGAGTGTAGTGAAGGTAAAGAGGAGGTATAAAAGGGGAAAGAGTGAAAGCTCTAAACCTAATTTTCCTGTAACCCTTAAATAATTCTATTTTAAATATTTTTAAAATTATTAACTACTTAATTAATTTTTTTACTCTCCCCAAATTTCAAAATAAAAAAAAATTTCCCCTCTTAAAAAAGTTTAAATTTAATTTTTATTTTTAACAATTTTTTATCATTAGAAAAATAATTTATATTTACCATTATTTATAAAAATGGGAGTAAATATAAAATAGTTTTTAAACAACTATTAAATTAATAGTCTAAATTAAATAATTTATAAAATGAATAATAAATGAATAGTTTAAGAATAAATGAACAATTTAATGTATATTTATTCAATTACTCATATAGATATTGTGCAAAAATAAATGAATATTAGTTGATACTGAAAGAAAATAAAATTAATTGCTAAGTTGATTATATACATATATAATTACATTAATTGATAAAATTTCATTAATATAATAATTATATATAATTATATTGTTAATTTGCACACTCAATTATTCATATAAATATTGTGCAAAAATAGATAAATACTAATTGAGTGATATTGAAAGAAAACAAAATTAATTGCTAAGGTGATTATATACATATATAATTACACTAAGTGGTAAAATTTTATTAATATAATAATTGTATTGTTAATTTAAATACTCAAATACTTATATAGGTATTGTGCAAAAATAGATGAATGCTAGTAAAGTGATAGTGAGAGTGTATGTACTCATATTATAAGTACATTCAATCATTAATGATATAAAAGTAAATAAAATTAACTGATAAGATAATTACATACTCGTATAATCATATAATTATATTAATTGATAAAATTTTATTATATATAATAACTATATATATAATCACATTATTGATTTACAACTCCATTACTAATATAGATATTGTACGAAAATATAAACATACTAGTTGGATGACACTAAAAATAAATGAAATTAATTGGTAAAATAATTATACACTTATATAATACATTAATTGGTAATATTTCATTATATATAAAAAAATATATATTTAATTATATTATTAATTTAGATATTCATATAGATATTGTCCTAAAAATATACGAGTATTAGTTAATTGATATTCAAAATAAATGAAATTAACTGATAAAGTACTTATGTGATAAATTACTTAACTTACATATCTATATAGATATTTATAAAGAAAATAAAATAATAGCTAAGTGATATTAAAGATAGATTAAATTAAATACAAATTGTTTTAGTTATATATTCATATTCATATTCATATTCATATATATAGAATAATTATTATAATAATTAAATTTTTGTTCTTAATAATTTAAATATTTAGTTTAATTTATTAACTAATTATTATCTTAATTTGTGTATTAAAATATATAATGTAAATAATTATGAAGTTAAATTTATGCAGTACACATAGAATAAAAATTATGAATAATATTTATATATAAATTATTAGTATTATATATAATAATTAATAAATATCGGTTCTTTCGATATAATTCAGTACAAGATAATTCAGTACAGTTCAATACGATTCCCGATCTGATTTTAGTTAAATATTCAGATTCATTCCAAATAAAAGTCAACGGTATAATTTGTTTGGTTTTAGTTAAAAAATCAACGATACAGTTCAGTTTTAGATTTTTTTTTTGATATTTCGATTCGATATAAGAAGATTTAGATCTGTGTAGGGATACCATAAATTGTTCTGCACCTTGCTGCAATGAAAGTACCATGTTGGTTTCTCGCCACAAACGCCAGTCCAGTTTGGGAAGTAGCCGAAAACAAAGTAGCATCAGTATTCAGCTTCAAGAACTCGTTGGGAGGAGGGGAGACTTTTAAATGTGATTGGGTTAAATATTTTATATATACCATTTAAGTTAATAAGATCTGATATTTTTTATCCTTGAAATAAGCTTATGGCGAACTATATAAATTTTATTTGCGTTTTATATTTCTCAATTTTTATTTTTATTAATTACTTTATTTATTACATTAACTTATCCATATAAAATTTTTTGATTTTAATTCTTACACTTTTTACAAGACGAGACAGCTCCATTATTAAAAAGAAAATTAATCAATTTATTAATATCGATTTTTTAAATTATCAACTATTAATCGGTCCATTATATTCGTTTAATCAGTTCATATATTTTTATTTTTCGATATGGTTAATCAATATTTTCAGTTAACTACTAAAATTTATTAGGGGTGATCATGGACCGATTAACCAATTCATGAATAAAAAAATTAATCAATCTATTAATATTATTTTTTTTTAAATCATTATCCATTAACCAATCCATTATATTTGGTTAATCAGTCTATCAGTTTCTGTTTTTCGGTTTGGTTAACTAATATTTTTCGGTTAACCATTAAAATTTATAACATAAAATTATATAAAAAAATTAGATAAAGTTCAATTCAATTTTAAATGTGTAAAGCAATTTAATATAAAAATTATGAAACAAATATAATTTACTAGCCAAAATTTATATTCTATAAATTAATAGGTAATATTATAAAATAGATTTGATATTTATTGAAAATTACTATTTTTGATTATAAGTCAAATAAAATTTTGGATAATATTAAATGTTATAACAAAACTCTAAAAAATATAAGAAAATATAAATTAAATGTTATTAAGTAAAATATGAACACCAATAAATGATAAAAAACAACATATATAAAAGTTAATCGGATACTATATATAAATATTAATATATAATTAAAGAGAATAACATAATATAAATTTAGTTTAAAGTATTATATAAATTTTATAGAAAAATATAAAAAATTAAGGTATAAAAATAAAAATATAATTTAAATATTTTTTAAGATATTAATTTATGTAAATTTTAGAGAGAAATAGAAAAAATTGAAATATATATATATATCTAAATCGATTAACTGTGGATTAACAGTTATCCGGTACTTAAAAACTTAAACCGTAATTATTAACAAAAAATGTAAAAATTAAAAGCCGTAACTGAATTTATCAGATCGGCTAATCATAAAAATCAGTTCGATTTCGAATCGATTTTGCGGTTAACTATATTTTCGGTTTTTTTGCTCACCCTTAAAATTTATAACGTAAAATTATAAAAAAAAATTCAATTTTAAATATAGAAAATAATTTAAAATAAAAATAAAAAAATAAACATAATATATACTAGCCAAAATTCATGTTCAACAAATTAATAGCTAATGTTATAAATTGAATTTGATATTTGTTGAAAATTAGTATGTTTAATCATAAATAAAAAAAAAACTTTGGACAAAATTAAGTATTAAAATATAGACTCTAAACATAAGAAATGTAATTAAATATTATCAATATAATATAGATACTAATACATATAATAAAAATAACATATATAAGGATTAATTAGTTACTTCATATAAATATTACTTTATATAATTAAAAAGAGTGGCATAATTTAAATATAATTTAAAGTATTATATAATTTTATAGAGAAATACAAAATATTAAAGTATAAAAATAAAAATATAATTTAAATATACTTTAAAATATTGGTTTATGTAAGTTTGAAGTGAAATAAAAAAATTCTTTAATATATATATATATATATATATATATATATATATATATATATATATATATATATATATATATATATATATATATATATATATATATATATATAAACTGGTGATTTAATGAATCATGAACTAATAATTAACCATTATTTAAAAATAGAAATCAAATTTATTAAAACTGATTAATTAAAAAAATTGATTCGATTGTATACTAATTTTGTGTTTAAGTAATTTTTTGATTTTTTTCTTACCTTTAACTTTTTTTTAAATGTTATATTGTACTATTGATCACCAGAGAATATATATATATATATATATATATATATATATATATATATGGTCTTGTTGTTTGAAAATAGAAATGAGTATTGTTTTGGTACGCATCTACTTTGAGTATGCTACGGTATGCAGCACTGGATAGAATGTAATTTTTTCTCAAGCGCACATTATTCTATATTATATTATTATAATATCTTACGAGCAAACTATTTGAACCATTGTATCTTTTTTGATTTTTTTTTTGAGAAAAAGAGCAACTATTAAACCAAATCACTCCAAAATTGCATACAACCAAGCTGGTGGATATTCCAACAAGACATGAAGACCAAACAAGGAACATGATGCCCTAGCTAAGCTATGAGCGACTGAATTCGCTGATTTTTTGATAAAACCAAAGTTAATGTTTGAGAGAGAATAACCAAGGAAAAAACAATAATCCAAAATTAATACTAGATCTGAACCAATGAGAGACTTTGAGATTAAGTACTAGATGACAATCTGAGAGTCAGATTCAACAATGATGTGCTATAGGTTTTAAGCCTTTATCCGACTTAAGACCTCCTTGATAGCCATGCACTATGCTTTTACTGCAGAATCAGTAATTAAACTGTAAAGGACCGAAGCTTGCTGCCAAGAAGTCACTTGCATTATTTTGTAAGACAGACCCAAACCTCACGTTCCTTGATATGATGCTAGATTGTTGTAGATTGCCTTTTTTGAATCCTGTAATCCCTTCAATCTCGCCACCATCCTCGTACATACTCTTATCCCTTTGATATTTGCCTCACTACTATCAACAACCATGTCTTTGCCCGAATCTTCTTGGAGCACCTGATCGAGATTTCTAAGCCAAGGATTGCCAACCTGCTTGCTATTGTGCCTTGGACCTGCTTTTAAGGAGCTGTCGGATTTCTTGACTAGATCAACCTGTGATGAAGTGTATCTTAAAGCATATAATCCATCTAAAGTGTCCTAGTTTCCCACAAACAAAGTAAAACAATAGGAGTCTTTCATATTTGAATTGGATAATGAACCAGGAACCACCTACTTTCTTAATCTTCATACTACTTTTCAGAGATTTTCGAACAGCTAATGTCACGATCACCCTGATTCTTGGATAAGAGTTCCATGAACCTTTGAAATTATTAGGATCAGATTCCACAAATCTGCCAATGTAATTACCCACTGACTCTCCTCCGCTGGAAAACATAAATCCAATAGGCATATTGTATATTTGTACCTATATTTCAAATTCATTAAAAGGAATTTTAGCTGGCTACATCAGCTGATAAAACAATAAAAATTGGTTATCGAATGTCAAAGGGCTTCCATTGATAACCCTCTTCATGTCTAACTTATGCAATAATTGGAACGAAAAGAGATTTGGGCCGATCTCGTTAATGTTAACACCCTGCACTGGCCTCTATAAAGAAGCCAGAGTATGCCTCAACATTAAAGTTGATGATTCCGTCGGATAAAAATCTACCCACCAGAGTATTTCGTTTCTGTAGAATCAGCATTTCCAAAATCACCTTCCAGAACCAGACTTGCATCTTCCTCCTCATCCAATGAAAGATTTGAATTAAGAGTTAAAATATCAGCTTTGCTTGATGACGCCATGAACAACAAAGCAAGATAAACACTTGTTATGGAACAAGACAAAAACTACTCGTTACGAAGATGAGACATGGTGAGAGAGGTTTTTCTCACAATAATATTAGGTCTTTTTTTTCTATTGTTATTGAACCATTCTATCTTAAATCTTAACAAATTTGTTCCAAAAGTTAAAAACTGAAACTACCAATGACAAATGCAAGCAAATTATAATTAATTAATATAATTTTTAATTTTTTTGAGGATTTTCTCACTACTGATACTGAAACAACTGCAGTAACACTAGAAATGGGTAATAGCAGAACTAATCAACAATCCAAAAGTCCTGGAGAAAGCTCGAGAAGAAGTCAATAGAGTTGTCGAAAATAGCAAAATTGTTGAAGAATCAGACAATTCCAATCTTGTTTACATTCAAGCAATCCTGAAAGAAACTTTTAGGTTACACCTACCAATCCCTATGGTTTCAAGAAAATCAAATGAAGATTGCAAAATCAATGGCTACAAAATTCCTACTAATTCATTACTATTTGTTAACATTTGGTCAGTTGGTAGAGATCTCAAGTATTGGGAGAACCCATTAGAATTTAGATCGGAAAGATTCTTGGAATTTTTTGATGATGAGACAACCTTAATAGATGTTAAAGGACAACAATTTCAGCTGTTGCCATTTGGAAGTGGAAGAAGAAGCTGCCCTGGAATTTCTTTAGCCATGCAAAAATTGCCTACTATTCTTGCGGCTATGATTCAGCGCTTTGATTTTTATGATTAATGATCCTAATCGTCATGTTCTTGACATGACTGGACGCCCAGGATTGACTGCTTCAAGGCTTCATGATCTTGTTTGTGTTCCTGTTCCACGTACTCCACATCTTCTTCAAGCATTATCTGATAGTTCTTGATATGCATTATTGATTGAGTTCTCTCTTAATTTAAAACTATATTAAAATAAAAGCTAAAGGATTTAATGTAACACCATAATAATTGAGCGATGATTTGAAAAGAAATATTATAATTCATTACCCGATAATAAGCTTGTCCTAATCTTTTACAAATTAGAAATAATGCCTTTTAAGAAAGTCTCAATCTTAATATCACATAGCCTGAATTAGTAGAAGAAAAAACTTGATAATTTTATTGAGAATATGTGAAACTAAATATAGTATTACAAAAAAGAATCATCCTTTTCCGCTCCTTTTTCTTAACTTCACAAATTAAATAGCATTTAAATGATAAATCTCTTAAACGAAAACTAATAAAGACCAAAATAGTTAATTAAATACATTACAAAAAACCAACAAAGAAGATAAACTTTAAAGGGAGTTTGGTAGCTGCCACATCTTAACACTTAGGAAGATCAGCAGGTGGAGGAAGCAATTTCTGATTGGGAAGCTTCCCATCCAACACAACCCATGCCATCTTCAACCCCCAACTTGTATGCACTTCCAAATGGCAATGCATAAACCATACCCCTGTTCCATTCATTTTAATTAGTCATCATTAAATTCATACAATGTTAAGACTAATCAATAATTAGATGCTGTAATAAAAAAAAAATTATACTAACCTGGATTATCTGCAAGAAACCTGATAGCAACCCATCCCCCAGAGGGCACCCCTACAGTGTTCCTTTCCACAGGATCAACCAGATTGAATTTTGCAGGGTCATTCTTTGGATCATAGTTTCCAAAACCTTGACCAACTACGAAGAAATTGAATCCATGCAAGTGAAGAGGATGACTTTCAGCACCAAGAATGCTAGTGTCTTGCATTACTAGCTCCACGCTTGTGTTAAATGGAACAATTACTAGCTTACTCCCATTGCTCACCATTGTGTTATTTGGTGGAATACCAGTGTAATTGAATGGTATTAATGGACTAATTGGAAAAAATGGACTATAAACACCATTTGATTGACCTGAAAAGTGAGCTTCAAGAAGAGCTATAGTTGGCATTACAAAAGACACATTATTCACAGAGGCAGCAAACATTGTTCCATTTGGCCCTTGACAGGTTTGGTTATGAGGGCAAGGATTAGTCCCTAGGCCTACTGTAAAGAAAAATTGCCTATCTACTTCCTGTGGCACATTGGCTGGAAATTCTACAGTTGCCAAGCTACGAAGTTTATTTGTGAAGTTAGTGGCAAATGCAGTGTCATTAAGGGCAGGCAAAACAGGTTTAAAGAGTGGAAAGTTTTTCGAAGAGAGGGTTGCTTTTAGGGGTGATTCATATTCTAAAATTCCTGCAACAGTCGAATTGTCAAAAGTGCCTAATCCGGTCACATAGGGTCTCGCAGTCATAAAAAATGTGGCTTTTGGAAAATCGGGTTTAGTTTTAAGTAGAACATTTGTGGTTTGGCCTGGGGCAATCAATAATATTTCAGCCTCAAATGGTTTTACATAAACTGCATCCACATCAACAATTGTAAGTGTGTGATTAGCGATACTGAAAAAGAGTTCATCATTGAGTGCTGCGTTGATCAAGCGAAGCATGTATATCTTGCCAGGCTTCACTTTTAACTTAAATGTATCTGCAACGATAAAACATTTTCTTTAATATCACATATTTAAAATACGAAAATTTCTTGACTAAAACATATAAATCGAGATAGCCATATTAAAAATGTTGACATATATATAAAAGCTATTTTTTTTTTCATATGAAAGCATGTCATTAATTTTATTGATGAATAAAAATATAAATTGAGCTTAGCTAATAAGCTTTTTTCCTTAAAATATACGAATACCTTTGGTCGAGCAATTATATAATGGGCCTGGAAGTCCATTAATGGTGTAAGCATCAGAGACATTTGGACCTCCACCTGTTTGAAGAGCTTGGTTAATGATTGCTTCAGTATCTGCATTGAACCATTCTCCTGCAAATGAAAGTAATGTGATTTACGATACCTGAATATTAATCACTATAAGAGAAAATTATACGCTTTAATTAGGTTAAGTAATTACCAAAGATGATGGGAACTTCCTTGTAAGGCTTCGCAAATGGATAAGGAACGCCAAGCTTAGGAAGAATTATGATGGGACCATAGAGAGTTGATCTTAGCCATGATATATGGGCATGCCACCAAAGAGTACCTCTTTGTCCAACAATGGTAAAATTGTAAACGTAGCTTTGACCAGTTTGAATAGGGCATTGAGTTATATATGCTGGCCCATCAGCCCATCCACTTCTAAGCTGCTTAATTCCATGCCTGTTTTTAATAAAATCATAGCTCGCAATTTAGGCTAATAATGATAATGAAGAGGAATTGAATCACACATTATTCTACACATGAGTCATAGTTTTACAACTTATATAATTTATTATAAATTTTTGGGAAAAGAAGAAGAAATGTGGAACTTATGCTTACCAATGGAGGGAGATGTTATTTTGAACATGGTTCACCACCTTTATAAGAAGATTATCACCCTCCCTGGCTACAATTCGAGGGCCTGGAAACTTCCCATTTACAGTTACAATGCTCTTGGTGTGGCACAATCTAGTCACATTTTGCAATTTTATCTGCAAAACATTAATTTTAATGATAATAAAAAAATTTAAAATTATTATATTATGGAGAGTATAGATTTGCAAATTATATATAATGCCAAAAATGACACATACATCAAACTTGTAGTGCCTGGTTACGCAGAGAGCATGCTGAGGAATGAGAGAGAGAGCCATAAGAGTGAAGAGAAAAACTCCAATAAATGACGATTTGTGAAGAAAATAAGAACCCATTTCTTGATTTTCTAGCTTAATTCCTCTTTGAGAGAAAAAAAGAAAGTTTAGAAGTAGAAAAGTGAGTGTGTATGCATATTGATGTATGGTTGTAGGACTATCTATATATAGATGTGAAGGAAAAAGGAGTTTGGTTGGTTGAATAAAAAGAATGTTATAATTAATTAGTTCAATGTGAATAAATGGAAATTTGGATATTATTTTTTAATAAGATCAGTTGTTGGAACAACTCAAGAGTGTAGTCAAAGACAATTTCTTTTCTTTGACCTTCTTTCTTTTCAAGTCAAACTTTCATCGTCCTATCCAACATTATTATGTGCTTCCATTTCTTTTTTGAGAAACAAATACTTCAATATGCAGTAAATTACTTTTTGCATAGTAGGGAGGGAGGCAAAATCTATTTTTATTAAGTATATTTCGCTTTTTATGTTAGGAAATAAAATAAATCCAAATAAATTGTTGATTAAAGTCGATTTATTTTCATCCATGTATATATATATATTAGGTGAAGGCTCTTAGGAGTTCAAATCCTTTTTAAAGTTTAGAAAAAAATCTTTATATATACATAATTGGACAGTGATATATAACAAATGAGCAAAGAGGAAAAATCTTTAATAAATGAACGTAAAAGATTTATTAAGTAGGTATTATATAACTGGAAAATATTTATGAAAGTGAGAGTTCACCTCATATTTTCATGTGCAGCATGTATTATTAATTAAGAATTAGGGTAAATTATTATATCATAAATTAATCAAACTCACATATTGTTAATCGTAAAAGAAACCCTTCTTGATAAAGCCAATATTTTAATAAAAATATATGGAAATTTCAAGATTTCTTTCCATCAAAAGGTCATTTTAGAGTTAGATGTGTGATTTTGGTGGCTAGTTTGAAGTTTCATTGTCATAAAGGGACAGCCAATTTGATGAATAGTAGGGGAACCTCAATTGACGCAATTTTCTTTCAAGCAAACTTAAACTACGTAGTATAACTATATCTCTTTTTTTTTTTTTTTGAAAGTAATATATATGATATATCTATGACTTATTTATAAAGGAATTCATTACATATATTTATCCGATTTTAGTGATATTAATTGGTAACGAGAGAAGAGAATATATTCTTTTTTGAAATTGTAGTTGCACCAACTCTAGTTTATCTGTCCCTCTTGTCAATTTATTGATATTTTTCTAGACAATGTCATGCATGCTTAAGATATACATATCTACGTTAATGAGTTTTAATTCCAATTCTCATTTCATTTTCAATATGAAGACAAACATTTTCAATCAATTTCATCCACTGTTTATGTGTCACTGTAGAGTGTTTATAATTTGGCCTGAATGCAAATGGAGATAATCAACTTTCTCGATTTGTTGATTAAATTTTATACTAAATTAGTGTCATTCAATTAAAATCTTGATTTTCACTTAAGTATGGCCAATAAAAAGCCAATTAACTTCTCAAAAAACATATCGATTCAAATACCACTACCAGAAATACTTTAATACTATGTCTTTTAGCTTTAAACAATATATATATATATATAACAGTAACTACTCATTAAAGACCAATGGACAGAATAAAAATCAAATATATGAGTAATGTACATAGAAATATTTGTCTCATCCAGGGGTGAGAAAAAAAAATAAAAATATGGTTAACTATAAAATTGATCCGAAATCGAATTAATTTTTTCGGTTAACTGATTCAATGGATTCGGTTATATTTTTTAATTTTTATATATTAGATTTTTGGATACCGGTTAATTTTTAGTTCACGGTTAACTGGTTCATATATAATATAATATATATTTTTATTTTTATACTTTTAAAATTTTTCATTTTTCTTCTACTTTTCTCTAAAATTTACATAAAATAATATTTTAAAATATATTTAAATTATATTTTTATTTTTATACCTTAATTTTTTATATTTTTTATGAAATTTATATAATAGTTTAAATTAAATTTATATAATGTCATTATCTTTTATTATATAGTAATATTTATATATAGTAACTAATTAATTTTTATATATGTTATTTTTTTATCATATATAATAGCATTTATTTACATTTCCTTATATTTTAGAGTTAATATTTTAACATTTAATATTATCCAAAATTTTATTTGAATTAAAATTAAGCATGTTAGTTTCCTATAAATATTAAATCTATTTTATAATATTAGCTATTAGTTTGTTTAACATGAATTTTTGCTAGTAAATGATGTTTTTGTTATAAATTTTAATGTTGAACATGAATTTTGGCTAGAAAAATTGAATTGAATTTTACCTAATTTTTTTTATAATTTTATGTTATAAATTTTAATGGTTAACCAAATCAAAAAATAAAAATCAATGGACTGATTAACCGAATATAATAGACTAATTAATAATTAATGATTTTAAAAAATCGATATTAATAGACAGGTTAATTTTTTTACTCATATAGCGGTTAACGGGTACATGCTCATTTCTCCCATCAATCATGTTACTAACTTTGATGGTTCTATATCTAATTTTTTTATACTCTTTCTTTCTTCATATTATTGTTTATCTAGTTGTTATTTTCTTTTCAATTAATTTTTTATTATTTATTTAATTGTTATTTTCCTGTCGATTAATATTTTTTTGATAAATCTTTGACAACATGGAAATGGAATTTGAATTTGACACTACAAAAAAAACAGGAATTTATCTGGAAGAAATTTCGTTGCTATTTTCCTATAGCAACTAACTGACCAACTGTCACAATTTGGCAGTCGCTAGCATTTTTAGCGACTAAAAGTAAAGTGCATAACAAAAAAAATTCCATCGCTAATTAACTTCTAAAATAAGTCACCCTAAGAATAAAAAATATTAGCGATTAAACATTTCATCGTCAAAATCCGTTGCAAAAAAATTTGTAAATTGCAAATAAAAAGAAAATTAGCAACACAATATATCGTCGCTAACAGTGCTAACAGTGCAAATACCGTCGCAATTTATTATTATTATTATTGTAACATCCAAAATTTAATTTATATAAATAACAATTTTCCAATATTATTACTTTAAAAAATATAATAACATAAAAGTAAATTAAATTGTATAATAACATAAAAAAAACTAATCCAAGTGTTCCGTGCAGAAGCTTATTAGCATCAGCAAACGGGTAGAGGTGGCCAATGATTGGCCATACACCAGCAAGTTCAGAAATCTTTCTATTCTTGCCACCTTTTTCACTCGTTGCCTCTTGAAACCTTGAATTGCAGACAAAGATAAAGAAGAGAACCACAGCAAATGCAATTAAATTGAAAAAAGTATCCATAGTTAATTTAAAGATTCACACTTATAAAATTGAAATTTCAATCCATTTATAGACCAACTTAGTAATATTTGGACAATATTTCAGCATGAAGCATAACAAAGTCCAATGATTTCTGGCAAGGTCCATGGCAGATATGCAAGTGCGCATATTATGCATGTTTATATGTCATACGTTTTTAATCAATCAATATGAATAAATTTCTGATACTATCATTTGAAATTAATATTTGCATCTTTCAATGTTTTAAAAGAATAATATGAAAGGCACCTTCTTCTGCTAACCAAGCAATAAAGGAAAATTACAGAAACAGGATAAAAAGACAACTAGAATGCAAAAAATCTACAACTAATGTTATTGATTTTATCTTCTTAAATATGTGCCATTATCATCATATCTATATAGATATAAGCACAACAATTCAACTTTCTAGCATCCTGAATAGCAACCTTTTCACAATTTTGTATGCACAGCAGTCCCATCCATGATTACCAAACCGTTCCTTCAGATTCCAATAAATAAACTACAGTCAATTATCAAGAAGTAACAGATAACAATTCTCAAGGTAGCTCTCAGAATTTCAATAGATCATCGTCCTCCCATTACAAGCTTTTCGAAAATAGTATCACCAACGTAAGTATAGTCAGAAAACTACTAACCTTATGCACAGTGTCAGACCTATAATTATAGGGATTCATATTATTTTCAAATAATACATAATTAATCTCTCCGATTTGGCATAAAAAATCAGTTAAATACTTTAACTTTATCCAATTCGATATATAATAAGCATGAAATAGGATGTGGCAAAACGCATGTAACCCACAGAATAACAGATGCGTTAACCATCCAATATTATTTCAGAAGCCCTAAAATGATCTTTTTACCCGTTATCTTCTTCTTCCTCTTCTCTCTTCAATGTCATCAATCCCTTTCAAATCAAAGAAGTCGCTTCAATCAACCTCAAATCCAAATCCATAAGCTCAATCGTCACCCAAATCTCCGACAAGCTGGCGGTAGAGCCTCCCTCCCCGCCTCAGAAACCGCCGTGTTTGTCTCTCAGGTAAAGAAGTTCGTTAGATCACTCAAGGCAATCTTAAAAAGAACGACGCGGTCGAAAAATTTGCCCGAAGACAGATCTCGTCTTGACCGGAGGAATCCACCGATGGACCCCGCAAGTCATGTGATTCTGCTGCTGCTATTAACCATGAGCCCGCTAATCATGGCTTTGGTCAAATTGGAGTTAACAAAAAAGTATGATTTGAGTTCATTGGCGTATCTTGGTATGCGGCGGTGCACCACTAAATAGTCAATTCTTGGTGTTGATAATATCGGAAAGAAGAAGAAGAAGCTGAAACAAATGGCCATGTCTAATCCCTTATCCATTCTGTTCCTCCCCATAGTCGTATGTTCATTCGTGCATGTCATGAATATTTAAAATTTTTAAAATGCATATTTAAAATTTGCTACACTCCACGCATGAATAAAAACTGTGGTAGACACTTCTGGATGAAATTTCATCAGGGCGGAAAAAAGTTGTTATTTTTTTTTCCTTTTAATAATTGAATCAATTTCACTGGCAGACCACCTAAAAGAGAAAAAAGAACTGGAAGCGTCTAATTTTGTGATGTTTATTTTCTAGGATTCTGTTGCTTAAGTTATTTCCTGATTTTCTGAGTTCTTGATTGGTAGCTGCATTATTTTGATGACACATCCCAGCAATTGTAGACTTTTTTATATCACTATTAGGGTTGTTGAAATTAATTGGAATTTGTGATTGAATTTTGATAATTTTGCTAAAGATAGAGATGTTTTTCTTGCAAGATTTAGATTAATTCTTTTTCTTTTTCTTCTTCTTTTTATTTTTGTTTCGATCTTTTACTGCAATGTTTCAGGTTAGTAAAAAATTCATTAATAAAAGTTACTGATGGAAAACCGACAGATATTCATTGTATTATTCGTTCATTTACCATGTCATCGTGTTTGTAACTCTCAGGCTTTCGTTATCTGGAAAAATGCATATGTTGTAGTTATTATATACCGAATAACTAAATTAAAGTGACCAACAGGATAAATTTGAAGTTTAGATATTCATCTGATTTTTCTTGTCAATTTGAAGAGGTTAGACATGCATTATCTTTTTATGCATAAAATTAACTAGCATGCTCATCTGGATTTAGAATCTGGAACTTCTGAACAGAAGAAAAAAAAAAGCGTATTGGTAACCACATTAGGAAATTCGGCAATAAACTGGCATAAAAACCAACTATCTTAGATATCCAAAATAAAAAATTTAATAAAAGAAAAAAAGTATGATTATATCATCTAACACTGTTCAATGTCAATGCAGTAAATAAAATTAAAATTCAATCCAACGAACTCAATGATCCAGTTTCCACAAACTAATTAACAATTAATCTTTCAAATTAGCTATCACTTCTTTATTAGATTCCCCAGTTATTCTAATTAACATATAATTTAGCAAGGAAGTAAATCGTCTTCCTCTTGTTTTGCCTACATCAGTGAGCCTCAACATACCCAAAATCAAAAACAATTCTCAACAATTAATCCATCTAAAATTAATTAACAACTAACAACACTAGCTATTGAGCACATCATTTCCAAATCAAGATATATTTATTGCTAAATAAACTGCCAGATCAGACCTTAAACTCGAAGAAATAGAATCAGAAAATACGAGAAATTAAAGCAAATAGAGGGCAGGGGGCACGAACCTTCAGCTGCTTTGAGCCATGAAGCCATTGATTAAAATCCTCCAATAAATAAAGCCCTAAACTCAGATAGTTTCGATAAGCCAATGAGTGCTGATCCCTCACAACACACGTTCAGTGAATCGAGCACTGATTTGCCGGCAAGTGAACTTCAAAGTGCCAGAGACCTGCCATGGGCGGTCACGTGCTCAAACGAGTCGTCTCTATTTCAGGTTTTTTTTTATTATTATTTTTATGAATTGATTTCTCTTAATAAATGAGAAGAATTTATATTTGCATGGCTAAATATATTGAATTAACCCAACATTATCGATATAGCTTTATCTGTCGATACAATAAATAAATATCTCTTCGTCAAATTTGTCATATAGAATTAGGAAATCACTAAAAATTCACCTAACGGTGCAGTAATAAAAAATGCAAGAGGTTTCCAATTCGATTTCTCTTAATAATATTTTTATAATTAGCTATTATATTTATGTTGAAAGAAAAAAATTATCATGTAGGACTTCTTTAGTTCTTTAGTTTCTAATTGAAAAAATAGTCAAATTTATTCTTAAAATATTAAAAATAGTAAATATTTACCTTTTAAAAATTTTTTGGGCCAAAACAACAGGATTTTATGTGGACCAAGTACCTCTTTAGTGATAACAAATCTAAAATATTAATAAATTTTCATTTCATAGTATTATATGATAATTAGGGCTGAGAAAAAATTTTAAAAAATGGTTAATAAACCAATCTGAAATCGAATCAATTTTTTTATAAACCAAATCGGTTTAATCGATTTAATTATTATATTTTGAATTTTTTGATTTCGGTCCAAGATCGAAAAAATTGACAGTTTCAGTTAACCGACCAATTTAACCATTATTTTTTTTTAGTTTTGTGATTTGAATATCAATTAACTATTAATCAATGGTTAACTGGGTCATATTCATATATTTTTATTTTTATGCATTAAAAATTTTTGTTTTTTTTATTTCATTCTAAAATTTAAATAGAGTAATATTTTAAAGTACATTTAAATTATATTTTTATTTTAATACCTTAATTTTTTATATTTTTCTATAAAATTTATATAATATTTTAAAATATATTTAAATTATATCTTTTTGTAATTATATATAATAATATTTATATGGAGTAACATATTAATTTTTATATTCGTTTATTTTTATCACATATATTGGTGTCCATATTTTATTTAATAGAATTTAATTATATTTTTTAAATTTGATTATTTATTTTTTTAATATATAATATTATCCATTTTTTTAGAATTAAGAGTGTTAATTTTCAACAAATATCAAATTCATTTTATAATATTAGATACTAGGGGTGTGCAAAATCCAAACCGAATAATCTGGCCCGAATTGACTCATTCGGGTGAGGTTGATCGGGTTTGCCGGTTCGGTTCGGGTCTGGGGATTTCGGATTTTTCGGATTGGGTTAAAATCACTCCAAAATCGACCCTAATAACATTACTATATAAGCCAAAAAGCCTAATTTCTTAACTTCAATCGTTTTTCCAGACCCCTACCAAATTTGTAATTTCTCTCCCTAAACTCATCTACTCCCTCATCGTCACCGACGAAACAATTCTATTCTCCCTCTCACCTTCTTCGAACCAAACTAGCAGTCATCATCTTCATTCTCCCTCGTTCGCCACCGCAGTCGCCGGCATCCTCAAAGGAAGTAAGTGAAATCAACTTGTATTTTGATTTCTGTTTCTATTCATCTTCTTCGCATTACTTTGACTTCGGTGATCTATGGATCATTGCAATGAATTGATGGTGATGTTGAAATATGTGAACAAGACATGTTGAAGCTCTATGTGGATGCTTCACTTTCGCTGTTTGGTTACTGTAGGGTCTCTCTTAATTGCCTATAGATTTGGCTTTGGTTTGGTTACTGTAGGGTCTCTCTTAATTGCCTATAGATTTGGCTTTGGTTTGGTTACTGTAGGGTCTCTCTCAGTTCTGTCTCCAGTTAGCGATTTTGTTCTTTCAAATTTTGATGTTACTTCTTTAAGGGAGAAATATGATGTTGCTTTTGGTGGTTCTAAAGTTGGATTTGAGATTGCCAGATTAGGTTATGGTTGTGTCTTTTCCAATTTTATTTTTTGCAATGTTTATGACCTTTCAATGTAGCATTTTTTAGGAAAGTTTAACTTAATTGTTTTATTGGTGACTTGATATTACGGTCCTTTTTGGTTGTCGTTTATGTGATGAAATCAATGAAGCTATAATGCAAAGATGCAAACATATTGTTGGATGATGGCCTTACTGTTAATTTGAGATCTTTGTTTCATTTTATATTTAGTAAATGATTTCAAGTTCAAAAAATTTTGTGAAATGTGTTTATGCTATTGAAAAGCATTACAATCACTTCAAGGTTGCTTACAAAATTTAAAAAAAGTGCTTCTTAGTAATTTTGTTCATTGATTTGTTAATCGATTTAAAGTTTAGGATCTGTTGAGTGTTATATATAGTAATCATGACTGTAGTTCTGGTATAATGCAATGTAAATCCTATTTAAGAGGCTAATTTTAATTGAATAAGTAACTTCAAGCTCAGTGTTACTCGTGTAGCGCTTCACGACTCGTGCTCTTTTTGGTTCCTCTGGTGACCAACTCGTGAACCTCATCATGAGTTGTGCTCTGCTTTGTGAGTCGTGAACTTCCATCCGAGTCATGCACTACTGCTTTCTGTTATACTCATGCACCTCTTCACAAGTCATGCACTGCTTCACAACTTATTTGCCCATTCTTCCTTATTGCACCCAAATTACCCTACAATGCAAATAAACACATAAACTAGACATAATCACATAAAATATAAATGATTATACATACTTAACTACCTAAATTAAAGTAAAATATACACTAAATAGTAGACCATTTCATACTTAACTACAATACGATAGTTAATATTATCTAATAACTTTTAAGTATATAATCATAACAAATCAAACAATTACAATTTACAACACTAAATGGTTTATTGATTTCAATATATATAGTTCATACTAAATCATACAATTTTCAAATGACTAGTGGTGATACCAACACTAAAATAAATTTGACTCAAACCACCTAAAAGAAAAGAAAAATGAGCATTTCAAGGAATTTTATTTTATAATTATTATTTTATTTGACATTCAAATAACAGTTTGTATAGACTATGTAAATACTAACATCCATTGAGAGTAGATACTTGAGGATGTAACAAACACATCAAGATTGAAGAAGATTTAGATGTCATTGAAAAACTTGAGGATGGTATGTATTTTATACTTTTTTGTTTAATATTTTATATTACTGTAATTTTTTTATTTCATAACTGTTTAATTGTTTATTCAATTTATAAAGTTGGAGAAATTTAATCAAAGTTGAGTTCAACCCAATCAAGATACATCATCAAGTATAAATCAAGGGAAATCATCAAATTTGGATAGTACAACGTTAGATGAATGAGTATAGTTAATTTTATTTAAGTACATTTTAAATTTTATTTATTTTGATATTTGTTCTTAATTTATAATTAATTATCTCTCATTATTTATAAATTAGGTGGTCATGAAGAAATTAAAGAGCAAAGATGGCATATTAACGTTTTTAATATATGTTTATTATTGTTGGATGTTTAATTTTAGATATTTAATTTGATTTTTAATGTTTATTGTAGATGTTTATTTTAATTATTGTTCTTATTATTTAATTATTATGTAATATATATTTTTTGTAATTTTTAAATTTTTAGTTTATTGTATTTTTAAATTTTTTTGATGGTGACTAGTATTGATTTGTATTTCAATTTAATTTTAAGTTTAAACAAAAAAATAATACTAAATTCAGGTTGATCGGATTAAAAAGGTCGGAGCTTGAAAACTATTGGGTTAATCGGGTAGGGATCCGATATTTATATATGGTTGGGACAGGTGAGAGGAATGCTAATAATTCGGATTTCAGGTGAGTCGGGTTCGGATCGGGTTGACCTAAACCCGGTCGATGCATACCTCTATTAGATACTGATTTTTTGAACATGAATTTTAGCTATTATATTATATTTATTTTATGATTTTATTTTTAATTATTTTACACATTTAAAATTGAAGAAAATATATATCAAGATATATCACAAGAAGTAAACATAAATACCTCTCGAAGTGCAAATTGTTGAAGTGAAATCGATTATTTCATGTTACCGGCAAATTTTTTCACCCACATATCACGAACTACGGGATTAAAGTATAGATCCACAAACTAAAAGTCCATCTGGCAAAGAGAGCATATGCGAGAAGACAAACTGATAGAATTTCGGTATCTTTAATTTTCTCTCTTATCTCAAATGAAGAATTTTAGCCCTTATATAGGGCTCCAATTAATGTAACATAAATTACCTTAATAACGATGAATTAAATTGGCAGTTACAATATTAAGTAAAAGATATAATGCTATATTAAATATGTCGGTTACAAAACTAATATATATAACTGACATATTAAGTGAAAATCCAATATGAAACTAATTTCATATATATTATTTTCTGCTCCAATATTATCTCTATTATATTTGGATCAATTTATCATCTCATGAGTCATAGACATATCGCAAACTCCTTCATCTCCCACTTACATATGACGTAACGATTTTCAATCATTCTCTCCTATCATATAGGCAGATAGTTCATATATGACGGGCATACGTCAAAAACACTAATGCTATACACCTGTTAGGGATATATAACATCTCAAAAAATAATATCTTCTCATAATTGTATGTCAAACCCTAGATAGTTTTCTCACATTTGTTGTTTTATCTTATGATCTCATAAAAATAATTTTTACATTCACTATTGTGTCTTTACTTATAAAGACTACAATAGGTATATTGATGAACCACGAAACTATCGAATGTGATCAAAAAATATATTTTCTTTTACTATATACTATCCATCATAGTCTAACTCGCTTTTCTAGTTAGATTCATCAGGTCGAAATTTTTTCCTGATCCTTTGGAGACTAACTAAGCTAGCCACACTAAACTATACTTTTGGTATAAGTTAAAGGTCCTGAGCGTCGAAAATCAGGATCTCACACTAGAAAAAATTTGAGATAATTCACATAAGATTCTCTTTCTTTGGTCAACTTAAGCACATATGGTATGATGCATGTGCTATGGTGTTCTCTCCTTTCCCTTAAAGGAGCACATATCTCATTATTATTTAACACCATACAAAAGCATAAAATTGCAATGCACAAAAGCATTCAACTTTAGTCCACTTCTTTCAGGACTACTTTTGACTTTTGGACAGAACATGATAGTTACATTTAACTTATAATGGGATTACACTTAATCCAGTTTGCATCTCAATCCAAAGCATACAATCTAATTTATGTCTTTATCTTACACCTTAACGAGATTAATCTTGTATTTTGTGTAAGACATCACTTTTATTTTGAATAGGTTCTCCAATTCATCATATATTCAAAAATTACCTCATCTTAATCTTTGTCAACCCATTATCAAAACTAAGGCAAACACCCATGTGAGTGAATTACTTCTCTATCTGACATACTCAATCATATAATAAATAACAGTAAATGTTCACATATAAAGATTCACACTTATGTATTGCCAAATAATAAACTTTATTATTATTCATAAATAATAATGTTAAGGGATTACATAAATAGTACAAATCAAATCCTATACAAATCTTGAGATCTAATGTATCTCTCAATACAGATTTTTTATTAATGGATCTACAATCATATCCAGCGAGAAAATATACTGTAAATTCAATTCTCCTAGTGCAATAATATTTTTAATTTATTGATACTTAATATCGATACATCCATCGATGACTGATTGTTACCATAGACTGTCATTAATTTCTCTAAGGCAGTTACTTTTAAATGGTTCACAAACCATTTCAGCCAAAATTGCCTCTTGTACTATAGTAGAGAAAGCGATAAATTTAGCTTCTAATGTTGATGGGGCTACCAAGGCTTATTTCTTGCTACTCTATAAAATAAAATCCTTGCCAAGCAAGAACACATAACCTAAAGTGAATTTTCTCTCATTCACATTAATTTCCCAATCAACATCTGAGTATCCTTTCAATTGCAGATACTTTCTTTAATAACAGAAAGAATAGTCTGCAATACCTTTGAGGTATCTAAGTATCCTCTTCACAGCTTTTCAATGTGCTTTACCTGGGTTAGACTGATATCTACTTACTATGCTCACTGCATAGCATATATCAAGTCTTGTACACAATATTACATACATTAGACTACCTATAGCAGTGGCATATGAAACATTCCTCATGCATTCCATTTCATTTGGCATCTCGGAATACATATTTTTGCTAAGAAACTAATTCTTAACAATGGGATTGTCTATGGGTTAAATTTTCCATATTAAATCGTTTAAGAATCTTATTATTATATGTCTCTTAAGACAGTGATAATAAACTTCTTGAGCGATCCCTTGAAATTTTAACTTCAAAGATATAAATTGTTTGATCCATATATTTTATCTCAAAGTTGAATGACAATCAATCTTTGATTTGATTTACATATTCTTTATCATTTTCAGCTATAAATATGCCATCTGTATACAACGTTAAAATGCCAAATTTATTTTCAAAGCTCTTTGAGTAAACACAATTATGTTCATCATTCATGTTGAACTCATTCAACATGATTGTTTCATGAAATATCAAATAACATTATCTTAAAATTTGCTTTAGGCCATAAATTGATCTCATCAATCGACAAACCTTATGTTCGCTACCTTCTTCAATGAAACCTATAGGATGCTCCATATAGATTTTTTCTTTTAATCCTCAATTGAGAAAAGTAATCTTTATATCTATTTGATGTAGCTATAGGTTCAAACTAGCCACCAAGGCTAGAATCAACCTTATCGATGTAAATCTAATAATAGGTGAAAAAAATCTTTTTATAGTTAATTTCTTTATGTTGTGTAAACCCCTTAGTGACTAGTCGAGCCTTGTATCTTTCGATACTGCCATAAAATTTTTTCTTTATTTTGTGAATGTCGATTTTCAATTGATTTGTGTCCTTCAGGTAGATCAACCAGTTCTAAAGTATGGTTCAATCTCATAGATGCCATTTCTTCTTGCATCGTTTTAATTCATTTATCTTTAGCTAGGTATTCTTATGGGATAACTAAAAAATCATTGTCATGAAACACGTTTTCTTTTAGATTTTTGTAATTCCAATTCTTGATAAACATATCTTATATATCAATCATAGTTTGAAATTCTTCCATTGAAATTAAGCTCTACACTTCCACTTAAATAAGGATCCTAAATGTCCATACTCCCACTGGAATTCTCCCACTAAAATTAAGCTCTATGCTTCCAATCAAATAAGGATCTTGAATGTCCATACTTCCACCGGAGTTAGGCATGCTTATCCTTCCACTAGATGATGGATCCCGAACATCTGAACTGTTGAGAAGAGAGTCTTGATCTTCTTCTTCAATTTTTCTCCCACTCGGATAGAGAGATCTAGATAGTTCATCTTCTTGAGTTTCATAAAAAGTAAAGTCTTGACTTACTTCGTCTAACTTTAAAAACTTATTTTCCAAAAATATGATATCTCATGATTCAAATTCTATTACTAAATAATTTGCTTGCTTATCCAAGAATACTTACCCTTTTGATACGTCAGAATATGACATAAAGATACTCTTTTATCTCTTGATCCTTATTTATCAAATTTATTTGAGATATCATGGACATAAATAGCATAACCCCAAGATCATAAAATGACTTAGGTTGGATTCTGATAAATCCACAAATCATAAAAAGTGGAAGCAACATACTTAAAGGGTACACAATTTAAAATATATTTGGCCATTGAAAAAGTATCTCCCCAATAGGAGATGGGTAAATTTGCTTGGGTCATCATACAACTAATGTTTAATCCTTTTTTCATCACATAAACTTTAAATTCTTCAGAAAAATTTTCTTAATCACGATCGGTTCTTAAAGATTTAATCATCTTATCCAATTGATTTGCAATAAGATTTATAAAAGTTTTGAAGCAACTCAATACTTCGGACTTATGAAAAATTAAATGGATATGACCATACTTAATATAGTCATCTATATAAGTGATGAAAAATAATAGGCTCCATGCTTTGCCCTAACATTCATTAGATCACAAACATCAAAATAGATTAATTTCAATAGAGTTTTCTGTCCTAGTTTTCATTTTTTGAATGGTTTTCTTACTATTTTTTTCAAGTAATGCTTATAGGTAGATAATTCAAGCTTATTCAAATCACCTATCAATTCTATTTTGGATAACCGGCTTATTTAGTCTGGATCAATGTGGTATAATTTAGCATACCATAATTTCACATTATTTTCATAACAATGTAAAATAGAAGAAGAAATTAACGAAAAACTAATAGTATTCCAATAATCAGGATCAATATCCATAATAATAAAATCTTTCAAAATAAAATTAGATCCATATTAAGCATCATCTAAATATAGTGTGTGTTGTTATCCTTAAAATGTAAATGAAACCAATTTTTATTAAAGTAAAAATAGAAACTAACTAGATAAAAGTATATTGATCCTTTGTCGCGTGGTCCATTACACCTATATCTATCATCCACAAACAATGAAATTTAATAGAAAGATATGACTAGATATACAGATTTTACTCACTTATGAGTCAATATGGTATATTTATTGGGATACATTGCAATCTCTTACATAGTATTCTTTCTATTGGCAGTTGAAGAAAAATTTCACTATCAAAATGTTTATCCTTTTATTGTCTTTGGATCATATGTAATTCTATTTGATGTTTTATCTTTTTAGGCTCTAAAGCCTTTTTCTTACTCTTTCCATTAAGGCTTAATTTCTTGTTTTGGTTAGAACTCATTTTACTATAATGAGACTGTGCCATATGCACTTCAACATTGATCTTAATTACTGTCATACTATCCTCTTCAAGTTATAAATGATAAGCGACATTCATAAATGTCTTTATATTATCCATATGAGTTAGTTGCATCTTCATATGCTCCTAACTCTTGGGTAAAAAATGAATAACTACTTGGATCTGCTACTCATTGATCATCTTATGATCGGGTTCATTAAGCTCACATATCATCTTATTCATTTCTTTTAGATGTTTTTGCATTATATGATTAAACTTTTCTGATTAGTATCAAAAAATTTGATCACTAAGGATTGAAATTGAGTCAAAGACATACCTTCAAACTTTTCTCCTGCAATGCGATCCATAGATTCATTGCATTTTGATACTTACAAAATTGTTTAGTGATGTTATAATCTATTTGCACTTAGCAATATGATACGAGCAGTGGAATATCTCTTTTTCATGCCATATAGGCATCTCGATCCCATTTATACAAGACTATGGTGCCATCCGAGGGTTCAATCATAATCAAACTTAAGGTTTCTAAAGCTTCTTACCCTTCAAGCACATATTAGATTCATATTTTCCATTTAGATCCTTTGATAACTAATGGAACATATATTGCACAATTTTAAAAGAGATCATGTAATACATGTTATTTACTATGCATCTAAAAAATTAACCTAATAAAACTGTCTATTAGATCCAAATTCGAAAAGGTTACATAAAGTTGCCAATTACCCTCTAAATCCTAATATCTAACCTTACAGGTTAAAAATTCATGTATAGTAAAGGTCTATTATTGGATATTAAGTTCTTAAACTTAATACATGATTTATATATAAGATAATCTAAGTCTTAACTCAATTATCATGCAATCATTTTACTCATAAAATATTGCTAAGTAATTAAAAATAAAATAAATACATTCATAATAAATGTTAAAAGCCAACATAATATCCTAAAGATAAATAAACTCATTTATTTAATCAATCATTAAATATCCAACAATGTAAAAAAACTTATAAAAAAAGATAAGATACATTTATCTTTAATCTAGTAATAGAAAAAATAAATCTTAATAAAAAAATTCACTAACCAATAATAACTTGACACTCATGTCAATAACTTAGAAGCTCAATACATCCAAATCTAACTTAGTCATTGGAACTGAATTAATGATCATACGCATCAACTGTGAAGGAACAACATGTGTATGATAATGAAACCATAGGCAATACACTTTACGCCCACGTCTGAGCACCAACTCAGACTGAGTGTTGCTTCTAAACACTTTTCGTTTAGCTACCATATATAAAAATCAAATTATGGATTCTCCATAATGTTCACTCCAGCACTCAACTAATAAGTTATGGAGTACCACATGGTAACTAAACGATTCACACATGATATCAAAAAGTGCCTGATGGTTCCACCCCCTTTTTAGGCCACTAACCCAAATTCACTCTTGCATATTTTCATGCATACACAGAATATGATGTACTATTGCATCAATGTCATCAGCTCAAATCTTCTTATGCATCCTCATTTTGCAAACTATTTATACTTTTACTTCAATTTCTATAATACATTGAGGAATCTGTGGGCATCTAAGAGTTCTTATCATCACCATTTCTATCACACATAACAGAAAATTAAATAGGAAATACACTTATGAATAAATATATATGATTGAAACTCATTTTAATCCAAAAATAAGGATAAACTATTACTTATAATAGTATATAAATAGTCAGTACACTCATATACAAACATACATATGATTGAAACTCATTCAATCAACAAATAAAGAAATATCTACATAATATACTTTTCAAACAAATTTGAAAATTTAAGAAGGCAAAAAAAATAATTTTCTCAATTTTTATTAATTTAAAAAAATTATTGGAATAAAATTCAAAAAATATTTTCTGGTCCTCATAAAATTTCCAAAAAATGACCAAAAAATTATAAAAATTGAGAAAATCATATTAGAAAAAAATTTAAGCAGATTTGGAGGTCGAAGGATGGCTCACATGCCCTCACACTTTTACAAGGGTGGGCCTCACGTGCCACATACACCACACGCTAGCTGAGTCACTCTGTCATATGGTGTGAGCCCACTGGACCATATATCGCCATGTCAGACCCACGCCTAGTACATGATAACCACTCATTGGTCCACATAGATGATATGTGTCATCCACATGGACTGACAGGTGCCACGTGGTAGTCAACCATTGGTCCACATGGCATCCAAAATGGATCCACATGTACCACATGGCAGAATCATAATCTGCCATATGGCGGATTCCTAACTGGATCACGTGTCAAACCGTGGCATGACTCATCAAGCCACATGCCTGGAAGCACCTGCCATGTGGATACCACATGGCATGACATGCTGAGCCACATGGTAGACCTTTGCCATGTGTTAGCTCCATAGGCTGCCATGTGGCAACGTTTGGTTGGTCCATATGGTGGTATATGGCATTATCTGGACCCACCCTTCCACATCAGCTGACGCGTGGCTCTTCACCATTAGGCCATATGTCATCTGCGATTGGGCCACATCGTTGTGTGACACATCACTCAGACGCATGGGCCTAGTGCATACCTAGGATGCATCCTCTGGCACATGCCCAACAATGGTGGCATGTGTATGCCACGCACCGCCTTTTCGGTAGTTTCAGACCACCGAATTTTTTCTAAGGCAAGATTTTTGAGATCCCTCAATCCAATTGTGTGGTCAAAAATAAAAAATTTCATCATGAAACTTTAATTACGGATTTTTAAATTAATTTTTTCATGTACAAATACACACAAAAAAATGTACTATCCAAAATAAAAAAATACCGAACAAATCTTATAGGCATACCAAAATAGTCTCTAAACATTTCTGAATTTTCACAAAAATTTAGATAAAAAAATACATGCCGGAACGTAAAAATAATGGCTCTGATACCAATGTAGGAAAATATATATCAAGATATATTGCAAGAAGTAAACATAAATATCTCTCGAAACGTAGATTATTGAAGCGATGATTATTTCACGTTACTGGTAAAGCTTTTCACTCGTGTATCACGAACTATAGTATGAAAGTATAGATCCATGAACTAAAAGTTCATCTGACTAAGAGAGAATACGCGAAGAGATAAACTGACATAGTTTCGGTATCTCTAATTTTCTCTCTTATCTCAAATGAAGAATTTTAGCCATTATATAGGGTTTCAATTAAGGTAACATAAATTACCATAAAAATGATGAATTAAATTGGCCGTTACAACATTAAGTAAATGAAATAATGCTATATTAAATATGTCAGTTACAAAACTAATATATATATATATATATATATATATATATATAGTAGATTCTCTAATTAAGAGAAAACCCAGTATGAAACTAATCACATATAAATTATTTTCTATTACGATATTATATCGGAATCAATTTATCATCTCGTGAGTCATGGACGTATTCCAAACTCTTTCAAAAATTGAATTTTATCTTCTTTTTTTTTATAAACAGATGTTATAAATTTTAATAATTAATAAAAAAAACATTGGTTAATTAAATCGAAAAAAGAAAACCAAATTATTGGTTAACGGTTAATAATTTTAAAAAATTGATATTAAAGTATCAGTTAATTTTTTTTATTAATGGACCGATTAACCGGTTTATATTTATCTCTAATAATAAATGATTATAAAATAACTCACAATCTTTCACTTATTTTTAACTATAATTTTCCGACTAAATAAATTTATTATTTAACACTAAATTTTTTAAAGTAATAATTTGGTGTGTACACGCATCAATATCGTCGAACGGTTAACACCCTAACGATCCAACGGTACATTGTGTACAAAAAATCACATCCTAACTTTTTGTAAGATTTTAAATCAGATATTGTTAAAAATAAAACTATATTAATGAAATTGAAATATTTTAGAATATTTTATGGACTTTATAGAATATTTATTTTTTATGGACTCTTTTAATAAAGTCTCTATTTTAAAATATATTAAGTGTTTGGGTGTTAAATTGTAAGTTTTTTTTTTTAATTTGAGAATTAAATTAAAAAGTGAGTAAAAGTTTAAGTGTAAATTTATGATAATCCATAATTAAATATCTTACAATAAAAAATAATTAAAAATAGGAACGTTGGCGTTTGGAATTCGGAGGGAAAAGAAGAAGTAGGAGAAGAAGGGAAAAAATAAAAATAAAAAAGCTGTGTTCTTTTCAGTTTCGGCTACCATGATTCCCTCAAAACCCAAAACCATCCCAATTCGTCGATTGATCAATCTAACACATTCTCAACAATACAAAACTTTTGGATTTAACAAATCCAAAACCAAAACCAGACGCGCTGCCTATCAAAAGCTTCAAAATTTCGAGCGAAGGGAACTCAGACCTTCTCCATTTATGACCAGTTTGAAAGAAGTACAAAACCCAGATGAAGCGTTGTCTCTCTTTTACGAGTATCACCAAAAGGGATTTAAGCATGACTATTCTTCATACTCTTCTTTAATATATAAGCTTGCTCGATTTCGGGATTTCGAAGCTGTGGATACTGTTCTTGGATATATGAAGGATAAAAATGTTCGTTGCAGAGAGAATCTTTTCATTGCTTTGTTTCAGCATTATGGAAAAGTTCAGTTGGTTGATAAGGCCATTGATCTTTTTAAGATAATGAAAGATTTTAATTGTGTTCGTTCTTATCAGTCTTTTAATTCCCTGCTAAATGTTCTTGTTGATAATGATAGATTTCTTTGTGCAAAAGAGTTATTTGGTAAATCTTCTGAATTAGGTTTTCATTTGAATTCGGTTCCGTTTAATATAATGATCAAAGGCTGGCTTGAAAAGGGTGAACTCGGTGAAGCTCACAAGGTGTTTGATGAAATGCTTGAGAGGAAAGTGGAACCGAGTGTTGTTACTTATAATAGCCTTATAGGCTATTTCGGTAGAAATGGTGACTTTGATGAAGCCAAACAATTGTTTGAGGACATGATTAAGAAAGGAAAACACCCAAATGCTGTAACTTATGCTCTATTAATGGAGGGTTTGTGCTATAGGGGTGAATATAAGGAGGCCAAAAAGATGTTGTTTGATATGGAATATCGAGGATGTAAACCAAGACTTGTTAACTATGGCATTTTGATGAATGCTCTTGGAAAGAGAGGGAAAATTGAGGAGGTTAGGGCTATGATCCTTGAAATGAAGAAAAGGAGGTTTAAACCAGATGTTGTGATATATAATATAATGATAAATTATCTCTGTAAGGAAGGTAGAACGGCAGAGGCTTATAAAGTGCTGTTTGAAATGCAAATAGGAGGTTGCGAGGCAAATGCAGCAACTTATAGAATGTTGGTTGATGGGTTTGCCCGGGTTGGAGATTTTGAGGGAGGCTTGAGAGTTCTGAATGCAATGCTTACAAGTAAGCATTCTCCACGCACTGAAACTTTTAATTGCTTCATTGTTGGTCTGGTGAAGTCAGGAAATATTGATGGTGCTTACTTTGTGTTGGAGGAAATGAAGAAACGAAATGTGGGATTGGATTCAGATAGATGGGAAGCTCTTATTAGGTGCTCTTGTGGGGAGCAAGGAGGTACAAGGGAACTTGTAAATGAACTACTGACCTTGGCAAAGTAATCATAATTAGGAAATAGGCAATGGTGGAAACACAATTGCAACATTTCTAATCGAAAGGGAATTTTCCCGTGATGGATGTTTGGTTTACATATTTGAACTATGAATCAGCAGCCTCGCTGAGTTTGTAAATGTGTGATCAGCAGTTTCATGAGTTGCCTAAGATTGTTGCATCTGTGGTTAGGCATGCTTGGCAGTCATCTCATTCGCCTACAGGAAAAGAGCCCCCTTTGTATTGGGACAAAATGAACTCTAATAAGAAATAAGAACATGCAGAGGGGCTTGCATTACATAATGTCCAATACAAGGCGAGAGAGGAGAATAGTGTATTTGAAGATTTGTAAGCTACTTATGGTTTTCATGATCAAAGGTCTAACCTCTAATCTTTCAACTTAGTTCCTTCAAGAAGGGTGATCCGGGAAGCCAGTTTTGGAGTTACACGGCTGCTTGGTTCTATTTTGCTGGGGACATAGTGGCATATTGACTCAAAAAATGAAATTGCAATCAGATATAGTGCTCAAGATGCTACAACTGTGTTGCTAATTATATGAAGCTGTTTTCCTGTTTTACATTGCTCTGTTTGCGAGGTTGTATTTCACTAACCTTTAAGCAAAGATAATTCTGAACCAGAACTAAGAAGTTGTATGGCTTGCTATCCGCAACCCTTTAGCCTACGAATTTGAATCATAATAAGCGAAGAAATTGCTAGTAGTCCACGCCATTACACTGAGATAACGACTAAACTATCTCTAGAAAAAACCTTCCTATAAATCTGTGGTGATGATTCTAAAAATAAAAAAGAAAATGCAGTTTATTGTTATACAGATAGAAAGTTAATCCCATAGAAATTCTATTTCAGCATAATAGCAATCCTTCGTTCTCTTTTTTTAATTATTTTTTTATTTTTATTTTTGGCAACATTTCAATCCTTTAATTACTTTGTTTAATTTACAGAAAATTATGGTAAGGATAAAAAGCAGATACATTAATATCAGCTTTGGGCTTCCCAAGATCCATTACTGTTTATGGACCTCAGTTTTGGGATCAATAAAAATAAGGGGGTTTCACAAAAATATCAAAAAATTAAAAAAAGGATTACCTTTAAAAATATCCCCTTTTTTTTTTCTTTTAAAATTACTTTTTTTTTTTAATTTTTATTTTCAAAAATGCCTCTTTTTAAAAATATCATATTTAACTCAAGTAGAATCTTCAAATTTACATTATCACTGCCAGCAAGATAATTAAATTAGATTTTAACCCCTCAGACATTAATCTACATGGTTTTAGATGATGCAGTAATATAATATCATCTATTTCTAGCATTGTTCAAGTATTTAGCTCAATCCATACAAATTCAAGAATTTAACTTGGATTAATATAAATTTAGGATTTTAAAATAAAATGATAATTTTTATACCCTCTTCCTTTTTAAATATCTATTTTGAGCTTTTCATCAAAATTTAAAAATGTATTAATTTATTTAGTAATTTATTAAATTAATCTTCTATAAGATATTATACCTTTTTAGTGGACCAATAACTATTTATTAAATAAAATTATTGTAAAATTAATTAAAGCAAACACAAATATAGTATGAATATACGAATGTAGAATTTTTTTTTTGTTAATCATTAATGCTGAATAACCACAATCGGATATTTATAGGTACAAAATAAAATAAGTAGACTTCTACTAGAATAGGAAGAATAATGAGTTTGATAGTCATCCAAATAATTGATAATTATCAAAACACTTTCCCTTGAATGATTATACACTATCAATATGTCTCGTTAACAATATTTTTCTTGGATGGTTATGCACTATTAATATGTCTCGTTAAAATCTTACTAAGAAAAATCCAATAGAATAAAAACTTAGCGAAAGAAAAAGAGTATAGTATTTATAAGCAATTTACTTCCCCTAAAAAATCAACAATTATAACATTTTCTTAAACTTACGTATTCTGATACTGTGCACATGCCTTTTAAAAGTCGAAATTGGTAAAACTTTGGTAAAAAGATCTGCTAGGTTGTCACTTCAGTGAATTCTGCAAACGTCAATTTGGCCATTCTTTATGAGTTCATGAGCATAAAAAAATTTTAGTAAAATATATTTGATTCTTTTACCTTTTATGTAGCCATCTTTGATTTGTGCAATGCACGCTACATTCTCCTCGTACAATATTGTTGGTTTGTCCTCCATCATTAATCTACGTGCTCCTTTAATATGCTGAATCATATTCCTTAACCACACACATTCACGATTTACTTCATGAATAGCTAAAATAATTGATAATTATTACAATATTTTTTTTGATGACTATACACTATGAATATATCTCATTAACAATACTCCCCATTGGATGACTATATATTATGAATATATCTTATTAAAATCTTGCTTAGAAAAATTCAGTGAAAAAAACTTAGCAAAAAAAAAAAGAATACGGTATTTATAGGTAATTTGTTTCCCTCAAGAATACGACAATTACAATATTTTCTTAAGCGTACGCATTTTCGATACTATGTACATGCCTTTTGAAAGTTGAAGTCGATAAGGCTTTGGTAAAAAGATCTGTTAGGTTATTACTTGAGTGAATTTTGTAAACATCAATTTAACCATTATTCATAAGTTCCTGAGCATAGAAAAATTTTGATCAAAATATATTTAATTCTATCACCTTTTATGTAGCTGCTTTGATTTGTGCAATACATGCTGTATTATCCTCATACAATATTGTTGGTTTGTCTTCCATCATTAATCCACATGCTCCTTTAATATGCTAAATCATATTCCTTAACCATACATATTTACAGCTTGCTTCATGAATAGTTAAAATTTTTTAATGATTTGATAAAGTAGTAGTGATAGTTTATTTTACAGATCTCCATGAAATAACAATATCATCACATGTGAAGACATAACCAGTTTGTGATCAAACTTTATGAGGATCAAAAAGATACCCAACATCAGAATATCCTACTACTTCTGACTTTGATTCCTTTGGAAAAAAATAAACCCATGTCAGAAGTGTAACAAAGATAACATATAATATGTTTCACCCCATTTCAATACCTTCGAGTAGGAGTAGAGCTAAATCTTGCTAACAGATTAACTGCAAAAGTTATATCTGGTCCAGTATTATTTGCGAGATATAAAAGTACTCTTATTGCACGGAGATATGGTACTTTAGGATCAAGGATTTTTTCATCACCTTCTCATCGATGAAAATGATCATTTTTCATATCTAGAGTACGAACAATCATTGAAGTACTCAATAGATAAGATTTATCCATATAAAATTGTTTTAAAATTTTCTCTATATAAGACAATTGATTTAAAAGAATCCCATTTGACAGATATTCAACTTGAAATACAAGATAAAATTTTATTCTTTCAAGATTTTTCATTTCAAATTTCTTTTTCAAATAATTTGCAGTATGAAAGATTTTTTTAGGAGTCCCTACTATGTTCAAATCAACATAAACTACAACTATAGCAAATTCAAAATTTATTTGCTTAATGAAAATACATGAAAAATAGAATTATTTTCATATCCATTATTTACTAATTCTTTGTAATGGCTCAAATACCAAATTAATCGAGAATAATATTTTCTAACGATAAATAGTGATATTGGGATGAATAGTACTTTTTGAAGTTAAAAAATATTTTATTTGATCATTGAAAAGAGCGTATTAGTAGGAGTTCATGATTCAAATTTGAAATCAAACAGAGGTCATTTAAGCCTCAAAAAGGTATTAAAAAATTAAGCCACTTCCAAAATTGGAATATGACTAGTTTGATCTGGTTTGACTGGACCATAAACTATGCTACAAATCTCAAAAAATACTATAAAAATATGGACGCGCTCGTATTGATGAGTAAAATTATATGGTAATAAAAATTATTTTTTTGGTGACTTTAAAAATTAAATTATCGGACTGGTAAAAGTAAATCAAATTGAAAAATAGTCTCTAATTGGCTTAAAAATATTCTTGGAGCCTACTGAATATATTTTGAGAATTATAGAAGTATTTTGAGTAAGGTTTGAACACAAAAAGTAAGAGAAAAATAATAATTTCATAAATGAAGTTCATAAATGACTTCAATTAGTGATATTAAAGTAATTAATCATAAGTGGAGGACAATATTGTAATTCAATGAAAGTTAAGTATAATAATGATAAAATAGGAAAGTGAGTGGCTTAATATGTAAGTTAATGGTCCAATAAGGGTCAATATGTAATTTAAAATAAAAATAATATATTTATGAATAAAAGATAGATTGCATGTCAAATAAGAAATTAAGTTTGAAAGTAAAGATAAGGTGGCACTAGTGTAAGTAAGTGATAAAAGAGTGCAGCATCGTAATTTAGTAAAAGTGCAAGGATCAAATCATAATTTAGCAAATGAAACGTTAAATTGAAGAATAAAATTATAAATGAATCCTATTATATAGTAAAATCAGGATTAAAATTGTAATTCTTGTACTTGAGTAAAAAGTAAAGACTAAATCGTAATTTTACATGTTATAGCATATATTAAGAGTAAAAGATAAGAAAATGAGCTATATGAGTGAATAGTGAAAATATAAGGTAAATTGTTAAATGTACAACTTTGAAGAGCACATTGTAATTTGCCATTAATAATAGTAAGAAAAGCACTAAAATGAAAATTTAGAAATAGTAAGGTCCATCAGTGTAATTAAAATTATATTAAATATTGTTTAAGAAATGACAAAAATAGTAATGTTTGGCAAGTGAAGGGCAAATTGTAAATTAAGGATTTTAGGGAGGATTTAATTGGAAATTAGTCCAAATAAGATTAAAGGAATTTTAGCCTACAAGTTGAATTAGAATGTGATCAATAAGTAAAATAAGTCTGAAAATATTATAGATAATGTTAATGCATAGGTTATTGATGTTAGTATTAATGATAAGAATAGTGTAGTAAATTAATTAGTGATGCTACTATAATGTTAAAGAATTAATCAAAGGGGTTAGCAAAGCATAGATAAATCATAGTAGCACTAAAAAGAAATGACAGAAAAATTGATAAGGAAAGTGAGGTAACGGTATTGCTAAATAAGATCCTAACACTTAAATGTAAAGGAATAAGAGTGTAAACATAGTAATAGTTGATTCTAATAGTTGATGGATAATCGAGATAGAGATATTAAAATAATTAATGACAGTATAATATGAGAAACAAATAAGCTTGTGTATACCTACATGTGATTAAGATATGAAAGTTTGGGATATGTATCCTATCATTGGGCATTGTTAATGCTCAGCGCGTAGTATTGTGACTTTATGCAGGTTTTAAAGATGGAAAGATTCAACAAATTTTGCAGACAGACATGGAGGATGATGTAAGGCTTAGGCATGGCATGTATGTTCTCATAAAAAATAGGAATGTAAATGTTAAAATTATGGTTATGTATTTGTATACGTTCAAACTGCAATTAGTGTTGCACACAAACTATTTGGTTATATAGTGCTTTATATTGATGATGTTTGAAAAAAGAATTTACCGAACTATCTAATTTAGTGCATTGGGCGACTGTAACTCTGATATGATATCTGAGTTAATCAGTCATCGTATATATAGTACAGTATTATAAGAGTGTTATAATATTCGCTTAGACGATTATACCATATGTTTCTGATCGCTTTAAGCTATACAAAGATCTTTGAAGTTTAGCAGAATACATTTCTTGAGACTTTTGATTATATGCTTCAGCCATCTTAAATTCTTCGGGGATTTTCATATAAATATCATTATCTAATGACCCGTATAAGTAAGCTATAACTATGTTCAGTAGATGTATGTCAAGTCCTTCAGAGACTACTAAGCTAATCGAAAATCTAGACGTAATTGCATCCATAACTGGAGAGTATATCTCTTCATAATCTATACCGAGTCTTTGTGAGAAACCTTGAACCACAAGTCTAGCGTTATATCTTACAACTTCATTCAACTCATTTTTCTTACGTACAAAGACCCATTTATATCCAACCGATTTGACATCTTCTGGTGTTAGAACTACTGGTCCAAATACTTTGTGTTTAGCTAAAGAATCTAGTTAAGCCTGAATCGCCTCTTTCCATTTTGGCCAATCGCTTTTTTTGTCGACATTCTTCTATAATTTTAGGCTCATGCTCATTATCATTTGTTATTTCAGAAGCAATTGCATATGCAAATACATTAGCAATAACAATTTCATCTCTTTCTAACATATTTACAGTTTTCTGTAAGATCTCATAATTTACCGATATCGAAACCACTTCTCGAATCGCTTCTCTAGAAATATGTAGTTGTGTATTTAAGTTGCTTCTGGCCTTTTTAGGATGATCAGTTGGATGATTTTTTTTATTTCTCTCTTCTTTTGAGGAATAATATCTTTTTCACCAATAGGTTTACCACGCTTCTGATGTGAACTAGACTCATTTGTTGTTATACCTCCAAGATATTTCACGAGAACATTTAATCGTGAAGGGATATTTGTAACTGAAATGTATGACTTGGTGGCCTTTTATGTGTCTATAAAGATATTGGGCAGCTGATTTGCAGCATTCTGCAATTGATTATTCTTTGAACTTCAAGTTCACATTAATTTATACGTGTATCAAATTTGGAAAAAGTTGATGTGTTCCAACTAATTTCTTGAGCTTTTGGCCCTTTTTCTTTTTCTTCCTCTAATGGTGGGAAAATCAATTCATTATATTGACAATCTAAAACTTTTTCTCAAAAAAGGTCATCAGTTAAAGGTTCAAATATATGATAATAAAAAGAGAATTAAAACCTACATAGATACCTAAATGTCATTGAAGACCCATTTTATTTCATTGAGGGGGAGCAATGGAAAAATATACAATACAACCAAAAGTCCTAAAATGAGATATGTTAGGTTGTTGATCAAAAATAAGTTGTAAAGGTAAAAAATTAATTACTGTATGCAGATGGTCGAATATGAAATAAAGATGCAGTATGAGTTATAGCATATCCCCAAGCAAATGCAAGAAGTTTTGATTTCATGAGTATAGGTCTAGCAATTAATTGTAAATATTTAATAAGAGATTTAGCTAAACCATTTTGAGTGTGAACGTATGCAATGAAATGTTGAACATTAATTCCTATTGACATATAAAAAACATAAAATGCTTTTGACGTAAATTCACCTACATTATCTAAATGAACTATTTTAATGGGATGATTAGGAAAACTTGACCTAAGATTTATAATTTGAGCTAAAAATTTAGAAAAAGCAACATTACTAGATGATAGTAAACCTCCATGTGACCATCTAGTTGAAGCATCAATCAAAACCATAAAATATCAAAATGATCCATAAGATGGATTAATTAAGCCACAAATATCTCCTTGTGTCCTTTCTAAAAAGACTGGAGACTCCAAAGGTAATTTAGATAGTGAGGGTCTCACAATCAATTTACCTTGAGAACAAGAACTACAAAAGTAATCATTTGATAAACGTATCTTTTGATCTTTTAGTCCATGTCCATTTGTATTCTCAATAATACATCACATCATGTTTGAACCGAGATAACTAAGGTGATCATGCCAAAGTATAAACATTTTAGGGTCTGAGCACTTCCAATACATATATTTTGATTCAACCATTTTTATTTTTGTGAAATACAATCATATCGAGAAACTTGAAATTTTCTCTAATATGTTCTAGTTCAATTTTGTGGATGTAATATTTAGACATTTGACATTTTCATCATTTGTAATTTCAATATAATATCCATTATGTATATCTTTCAAACTTAGTAGATTTCTTCGGGATCTACTTGAATACAACCCATCATCAATATATAATTTTGTTCCATTTCAAAGCATAATTTGGATTTTTTTGGAGCCTTCAATTATATTTGCAGAACCAGAAATCGTATTAATATTAATTTAAGCTAATGTTAATTGCATAAAATATTTCTTATCATGAAGAATTTTGTGAGTTGTACCACTGTCCACTAAACAAACGTCTACCTCTATAACATTAAATTTATTTTGTATTATCGTTAAATCTTATAAATTAAATTTTTTTATTCCTTCGAGTCGGGTTATTATAAACCACCAACTTGCAATAATCAATAGAGGCTATCGTACTTATAACGTGTTGTAAAACTAATTAAAGTAAACGCAGTCATATAGTACAAATATAAAATTTTCTCTTATTAGTCATTAATACTGAATACAAAATAAAAGAAGTAGACTTCTGCTAAAATAAAAAGAATGATAAATTTGATAGCCATCCAAATAATTGATAATTATCACAATAAAAATTAATATATACTTTTTTTAATGAGCCAATAACTATCTATTAAATGAAATTAATATAGAAAGATAATGTATAATTATATCTTATTTTTCGAAATAAATATTTATTTGAGAATAGAAATAAAATTCAAAATGAGTGCTTATAAAGGAGAATGGAAGAGGCAGTACTAGAAAATTTGTTTTTCCTTAGCAAAATTTGTGTGAAATTGAGCTTAATTTTTTTTATGAACTGGAGGAAGCTCGTGATTTAGTGTACGCATGTCATGGTACTTGCTTCTAATAAGAATAGTTCATAAAAAGTTAAATTGACTTAATAATGTGTATATACTGCTGTATTAAAAAATTACTTTTTTCATTAACCCTCCAATCATATATTTTTTTTAAATATCATATTAAATTGTCATTTGTTAAAATTTAAACTAGTCAAATTCCAAATTCCGGAATAGAATTTTTTCATTCTAGAATTTGATATACTATGTATACCAATCGGTATACCAAATACCAGAATATAATTTTTACTCTGAAATTTGATATACCGGATGCTATACCAAAACATGATTTTTACTCTTGTATTTTCGATATACCTGGTATACCGGCTGATATACCAAATTTCATAATATAATTTGCATTCTAAAACTTAGTATACCGACTGGTATACCCAGTATACCATTCGATACACCAAATTTCAGAACATGATTTGCATTCAAAATTTTGATACACAGACCAGTATATCAAATTTCAGAACATGATTTTCATTCTGAAATTTGGTATATCGATTAGTATAACTGGTATACCATTTGGTATATCAAATTTTAGAACATAATTTTTATTTTAGAATTTGAACGGTATACCAAATTTTAGAATAAGATTTTGATTCTTGAATTTGGATTTTAGAACTTTTTTTATATTTAAACTCTAATTATCCATCTTTCCTCAAATTTTTATATTTTTATGTTTATCAGCTCACTTTGTTTAAACTTTGTCTTTATGCTGTAAGATTAACTCCATCATCTAAAAGGATATTGGCCAACAAAATAGACCAAATTTGCCTTGCTTATAACAAAAATAAGGATACCAAAAAAAAAAGAAAAAGAAAAGAAAAATAAAATAACGCAATCTCCTCAATCTTCGAATGAGATGGATGGAATGTGTTTTGACCTTATCAAAATCCTCTACTTTTACACCCTTTCTTGTTTTAATAATCCTCTTTATTATTATTAAAGCATCACTCATCTTTGACAATTTCAATACTTGAAGGTTATTGATAAACTTCAACCCTTCCGGGGATTATTATTGATGAAAAAACGTTTACTCCGTGCAAGATAAATGAGAATTAAAGTATTTTTTTAATAACTCAATAAAAATTTCTCCATCTCATTTCAGCATTTAAGGTGGAGAATTAAAGTAATTGAGAATCAAAAAGTAAATGGGTGTTACGATGAGTGAATCTATCTTAAATAGGGTTATAAGTGATTTTCCATGGATGATTTGTTTGTCTATTAAAAAGATTCAGTAATCCTATTGTCATTATGTATATGTATTTATACAAATTACTAAATTAAGAACATTTTAATATGAATTTATGCTAAATAATAAAGACAAGCGATATAAAGTCGATTTTCTTTTTTAAAACTTTTTATTTAAAATACCTCTACATTCAGGTAGATCAAGAATTAATCAAAGCCACCATAGTTTAAATTCTTGGATATCTATTCAGGTTTTCCAGTCAACCATTTTGTTGAACAGTTGGACAACACTATAAAACTACATTGACACTTCTTTAACAACCCAATCGCAGTTAAGAAATTAAACTCAATTTGATAACAAAAACACATATTTCCAATTAAGAATAGCCAACACTGCTGCCAAGTTCTTTACTTTACTATTATTATTGTCATTTAGTGTGAAAAAGAGAAAATAAAAAAGATGAATATTTGAAGGAAAATTATAATATGCATACCAGATTATTGGAGAGCAGAGATGTGGAGTTCAAAACATTACTCCAATGGAGGAGAGAGTTACCGTTGAAGATGGACATGGGATATGATAAAGCATGAAGATGGGTAACGAGAAACTAATTAGGGCTTAAAAAAAAGAAGTTTTTTTAAAAATAAAAAATTAAAAAAGGGTAATTTTAAAACTTTTAAATTGGAAGGATGCATTTTTAAAAAGTATGATTAAAAAGGGTATTTAGTGTATTCCAAGTTTCCTACATAGTTCTGAACATTCAATTCATATTTTGCATTAGTTAACATATGTCATATAAGCTACACTTTGCACACATCTCATCCATCACACATACCTCTTGCATTGCTATCATTAAATACCCCATTTCACATATACATTAGTTACATACAAATATTAGGTTTAAAAATAATATTTACTAATAAATCAATAATTCCCTAATTCATACTCATCTCTACCATCATTTTAATTACAATATAATCACTTGTATAGCTTGAATTTGATATAAGTGTGGAAAATGGAAACATTAAATACCCTATAGCTATCAAATCACTAGATATTAATAATAGATACCAAGGGGTATCGAATTACTAGAGAGCATTTCAGTGTTAAATACTAGATATCAAAAGGTATCGAATCATTGGACACAGTCAATACTAGATACCTTATGGTGTCAAATACTAGATACCAAGAGGTATAGAATCACTAGACACCTTACGGTGCCAAACACTAGATACCAAAAAGTATCAAATCACTATCTCATATATGTCCACGACTATGTCCAATTCAAGCACAACATGAAGGCTTTTCACATTAATTTACTTCATTACACTAATTACTCATGTATGCACTATACATTACATTTTCACTCATATAATCAATCATGTTTCCAAGTCAATATACAATTATAATTTGATCATGTATCAATATGCATATTCTTACACTCATGCCCACATTCATAAAGAATGACAATATAAGCATCATCTACATACATACATTCCTTGAATGTATTTTATTCCAACTATAACTAAGTATATTTCTATATAAGATATGTTCACTTCATTATTATTCATTTAAGACATATAAAAACATCAATATGTCCATTTGTTCTCAATTGTATCCAAACACTTAAGATATATAATCAAGAATATATGCCATATGTTCACAACTAGCAAAAGTGTATAAAAATCATTTATGCACTTGTCATTCACTTTCATGCATTTTATTAAATTTCATATTTTAATGCATAATCACTAATTTCATGTTTATTACATCATATTCTACCTTTACATGTGTGTATATAAAGTTTCATTAGTTTCAAAGAAGGTTCAAACCGAATTCAGTAGCTTTCAAAAATAAAAAGTACATTAAAGGTATATGGGGAAGCAAAGGAACACATAGGTGGGATGATCTATTCCCAACCATGTGGACCCAAAAATTTCATAATTCAAATCCAGACAGAAGCTTACCACATGCTTGGGAAGAATTAGTCCCACCCATGTGCAAGCTAAAATGATATTTTATATGGATGGCAGATCTGGGTCATCTTGTGTATGATTTTTCAGTGTTTAAATGTAATTTTTTGGAAATATAGTATCTAACAAAAGGTTTCTATATTCCTTTAGTTTCTATAACATGAATAATTAAGTCATTTAGACTTCTAAAATATGAGATATTTATAAAATAATGCAAGCTGCTCCAAATAACAAGTCAGCCACCAACGCTTCACTTTGAACCAAATTTCGGCAGTCTTAAAGATAGAATTAGGTTCTATCCACTTTACAAAAAATTTAGGTTTGTGTCTCTAGTTTATGTTATCTTTTTAATCATCCTAATTAGAGCTCTCTAACTTAAGTTATAATCAAAACAATCACTACAGATCATATGATTCTTGCATCAGATTTTGCCCTATTACTCTTTTTCTCTACACTTCCTTCATGTATGCATACTTCACTATCAAATTCACATTCATATAACATTTAAATATTGAATTATACATTTTAGCACCCAAAATCAACCACATACGTGTTAAAAAAGCAGCACTTCCGTACCTATTGAAAATTATACCCTTGTCTTACCTAGCATCTTTAAAGCTTCTCCTTTTATTTATCTACTATCTTGTCACCAACTATAATTATAAAACACCATTCAATCATCACTTAAAATATGAACATGTTCTCTAATTTATATACTAATTGAAAAAGAAGAAGATGAGAGTTTATCCTTGCTCAATTCACTACTTTACTTGCCTTAATCTCTTGTAATCTATAACTTTTCTCTCTCTCTAATTACTTTCAGCTCAAAGCAAAATTTTAAGGTTTAGAGAGGAATAAGAAAGGAAACAAAAATTTAAAATTCTATTCTCACCAAAGCATGGCCGGCCACTCTTCTTTTAAAGAGGCAGATTTTTATGCCTCACTTTAAATGCATACATCTTATAGAGAGGATAGATGTTGAATCCTCATTGGCCACACTTTTTAATCCCTTGCCAACTTTCCATTTAATCCCTCTCTAAACTTTTAATTAACAACTCACTTAAATTACTACTTCATCTTTATTTTAGTCCTCACTTTCATGCATAAATCAATAGTTACTCAATTATTCATATACCCTTCACAATAGCATAAATTCCAATTATGTTTCCACTACACAGTTAATATTATTTTACACTAAAACTCATACAATCAAGTGCTTAATTATGTTCTAGTCCTACTATGATACATCTTGGGGCCTTACAATTTATATAGGTCTTTCAATTATGTCCAAATTCCTTGTATTTTCCATGTTGATTTGATTCTTCGCTTCTTAGGTCTTCCAACTTTAACTCTCCCAATAGGTGATAGCATAAATTTTTCTTCAATTTGTGTAGGTATATTCCATTTTTTTCAGGAATTAGATACACTATTCCTTCATAAGTTACACCATTGCTCTTTGGTGTAGTAAATTGAGCAATATTCATAAGGGTTCAAGTGATACTCATTTACTACTGCTAAAGCATGTGGATATGGCAATTTATCAATTTGGAAATTATTACAACTATAACTTTTTTCTTTCATGTTCATTAAATAATTCTTGTCGAATTCTCAAATAGTAAATGCATCATTGCTCGGTGCTTTAACTTGAAAAAAAGAAAAAATTTTGAATGATATAAAAAAGAGAATATTTTTATTTTTCCATTTTGGTGTACCTCATTATATATTGAGCTTTCATCACATACTAAACCCAAATAATACCTTAATTATAGAAAAAGGAAGTCAAATTGAAAATGAAGATGAATATGAACCAACATGAAATCAATTAGAAACCAAAAAGAACCAAGTACAGATTCACTAAAAAGAAAATGAAAAAAAATGAAAAATCAAATTGAAGATACATATTCTTTACTATCTTTCTACATTCTTCCACTTTTAACTATTTGCCCAAATTTTAAATTGCTTGTGATGACACATATTTATCAATATATGTTTAAAGAATAACATTATAAATGAATAGTTCAACGTCTAGCAAAATTCAAAATCTAAATTTCTTTCTTAAATAAAACTGCCTAGCTAATTGGTGTCTAACTTCATTATCCATACATGTGTATAGATAATTAAAAATAATTTGACAAAACAAGGTATCACCTAAAAAAAATTAAAGGATTTAGAGGCAAATTTCTCAAATGTGATGAATAAACCTAGTAAACCAACAAAATAGAAGAGGCAATAGAGTCAAATATCAATTCTTATGTCAAAAAGTTTATATAAAAATTTTTACAAACACCTTGCATGTAACAAATGAAATGTTATATATTGAGCTCTCATCACATATTGAACCCAAATAACACCTTAGTTGTGAAAAAAGGAAGTCAAATTGAAAATGAAGATGGATACGAACCAACATAAAATCAATTAGAAACCAAAATGAAGCAAGTATGGATTCATCGAAAATGAAAATAAGAAAAAATGAAGAAATAAATTGAAAAGTGAAGTGAAAACTTGCCTGAAATTGCGTGTTCTTGCATGAGATGCATTAAATACTATAGTAGGATACACAACAAAAAAACACTTTGTATCAATAAAAGAAAGAACCCATTATTTTAGAAATATTGGTTGAGATTGGAGTCTGTCTTTATAAAAATTTGTTATTTAATAGGAGTTTATGTATAGTTTTAGAAAGGCTTTTTTAAAAAAATAAAAATTAAAAAATATAATTTTAAAAGAAAAAAGAGGAGGGAGCATTTTTAAAAAGTGTCTTATTGTTTTTGAGCATTTTTGTGAAACTTCCAATAAAAGCACTTGATTTATTTTGGACATAATATATATTTACACCATTATATTTGTAAAGAAAAAGAAATTGGTACCGCTCAATCATCTTTCAAAGTGTGGATCAATTTCATATGCGATCACTAAATTAATGACTTATCATGTGAAAATAATTGATTTATTTTTTGTGATTTAAATATCATTGAACTTATCACCGTTTTACACAAAATTTATTTTGACCGATTTTCGATGATGCCTTTATTAGAATGCTGACGTGGTAAGTCGAAATATTGCCCTTGCCAGAATGTTGATGTGGCATACCAAAATGTTAATGTGGCATGCCATATCATATGTCTGGACACACATGACACGACATATTAGCAGCTGCATCACTATAAGAAGCCACGTCAGCTGACCACATCAGCATGTCCCACTTGTTGAAATAAACAAATAATAAAAAGACACATATCAAATTGATCACACATAGAAATCAAGTCAGAATCGGCTTTGATACCACTTACCACAGATCATCTGCCCAAATGCCCATTTGCTAAAGTGAGGGGAGTCCAGGTTTATAAACCTATGTTTCTCCCTTTGTCTTTTCGATATAGGATATGAGAAGGGATAAAAAAGCTTGAGAATATGATGAGATATGGTTTTTCTTGCTTTTTTAACCTAAATTCATCACATAAACATCACTTTTTTTGCTTTAACCATTTCAGTGGATGTTTATGTGATGGTTAATGCAAGAAAAATGATATTTATATGATAAATTCAAAGGTGAAAAAAAAAATCATATCCTATCACATAAAAATCACATGAATTCAAAGATTGAGAAGATGATGAGATATGATTTTTTTTCCACCTTTGAATTCATCACATAAATATCGTTTTTCTTGCTTTAACTATCACATAAACATCCCATGAAATGGTTAAAGCAAAAAAAAAATTATGTTTTTATGATGAATTCAAAGGTTAAGAAAGCAATAAAAGCCATATCTCATCATTTTTCTAAACTTTTTTTATCCCTTCCCATATCCCACATCGGAAAGACAAAGGGAGGGACATGGATTTATAAGTCTGGATGTCCCTCACCTTAACAAGATGGGTATTTGGATAGATGGCTTGTGGCAAGATAATTGATCCTTACTCGAATTCCATATGTCATTTTCCTATTTGTTTATTTCAACAGGTGGGGCATGGTGATGTAGCTTATTGTGGTGATGTGAACGTGTCGTGCTGCCTGTGTCTAGGCATATGACGTGGCGTGCCATATTAGCATTCCGGCATGCCACGTCAGCAATCCGGTCAAAATGATTTTTTTTTATAAAAATATGATAAGTTCAGTGACATTTAAGTCGTAAAAAATAAATCAGTTATTTTTTCATGATAAGTCGTTAGTTTAATGACCGTGGATGAAATTTATCTTTTAAAATGTCCTATAAAAAAATGTATAATTGTATTAAAAGTGCATCCACTGCCTTCTAAAATTGACGTTGTAAGAGCAAGAACTTTTTCTTTTGTGAATGCATGAATTTTTAATTGAATTCGAGAGAAAATAATAGTATATTTTTTTTTTTAAATTCAAATGAATGGTAGATGCATTTTCATTAGGCGTGACAATATGAGTCAACAACAAAAATTAAATATGTAAAAATTTTATCATCATCTATCATTAATACAAGTGTGCAATAATGCATCATAAACCAATATCACTATCTTTGTTTCTACTTATGCAATCATGAATGTTATTTCCTAAGTCCCCATGCTTATATACAGTGTGTTTTGGCATTATAATTTTAACAATTCTAGTTTTCTTGATATGTTATTAAAACTTGATAATGAGGAGAATTAAATTCCAAAGTTGAAACATGATGATGCTTAAAATAGAGATTTATGTCTGAAAAAGGAGAGAAACGAAACAAAAACATTTAAGATAACATATGGGTGATATTAACATTATTTTAGGGTTGTTGTCCCCCCCTTTGGCTTTGCTTTCCCATTCTGTCTTGTCCACATCTTTTTCAACTTTCTTCAATTCTATATATGTACTGCAGAACTAGCACTACAATATAACACTCTGTTGGCCACTTTCTTTGAGTTTGTTTGGTTGAAAATTATTTTGCACTGTTGTCAATCCGTTTTAATCATTGAGTTATTCATCATTTCTATTTGTTTTTTTATATCAACTTGAAGATTGTCGGATTCCATCAATTTGTTATACGATCCACATCGTTTAGTTTTACTAATAATTATATTCAATAAGCCTCTTAAAAAAAACTATATTAATTTTTTAATGCAAATTAAACTTTCATCATATCAATAAAAAAAATATGTAAAGTAAAAATAAAATTTTATACGCGGATATATATATATATATATATATATATATATATATATATATATATATATATATATATATATATATATAAAGAAAATTGAAATTAAATTATGAATTTCTTCTTATTTTTAACGTGCTCTAATCATATTTTCTACACAAAATAAATAAATCAATCGGTCAATAATAAGTTTCAAAAATTTGACTATCTTTAAGATAGCACCACCGCCAATATTCAATTGTTACCTGAAAAGAAAAATTTTGAAAATTTTATTATGCAAATGAATACCTCACTTTATATGGTAATTCAATATTAGCTTTGTTATAAAATTTTTCATACGCCATATCTAAAAAGTCATATATAATTTTTAAAAGAAAGAGAAAAAGAACAAAACCTATCATTGGATTCCTTAAATTTTCAACTTTTAATCCTTTTATTGAGTGAATATTTGTACTACAACATGTAATTCGCAATCCCTTAGCCCATGTATTTTTGTCATCTTTAAAAACGCATTTATCTGATTAAAGGGTACAATCAGGTACGGTAATGTACACGATGCGCGAAAAATATGGACAGTTGAACCAAGGGTGAATCTGGAAATTGGTCCAAATTAGTGAATATTGTATACGACACTACATCGAATTAAATCTCTAAGGTCACGTTTGGTTTACTGGATTGCACATAAAATAGCATAACATAGTACAAACTAATACAAGTACGATGTTTGAAAGAATTTTTGAAAAATTAATGTGAGGATAATATAATACAATACAGGTCTCATTATCCCAAATATACTGTATAAAATAACACATCACAAACCCTTGACTTTGTATAATGCGGTAAATATCGTATTAATATTAAATACTATCCCACCACCATTATTGTTGCTGTCACCACTATCACTACACCCTGTTGCCGCCGCCAACACCGCCACCACTGTTGCCACCATTATCGCCGCCGCCACCACCATCGCCTCCACCACCACACTACCGTCACCGCTACCGTCATCGATACCACCACAACTACTGTTATCATCATCGCTCCTACTACCATATCGTCGCCACCACCATTGACACGCTACTGCCGATACCACCACCATCATCATCGCCATCGCCACCCCTGTCATCGTAGTCAATAACACCACCACTACTGTCGACATCACCACCCCCACCACCATATCGTCTGACACCATCGTCACGCCGTTGCCGACACCACCACCACTGCAGCCATCACTATTGCTACCACCTCCGCTGCCGCTGTCACCACCGCCACTACCACCATTACCGTCATAGCCACCACCGCCACCCCTGCCAACACCACCACATCCCTCCACCTCCACCACCACCACCACACCCTTGCCTCCAACAACACCACGGTTGGTTACACCATCACACTGCAAACGCTACCATCGCCATCACCACCGTCATCGTTGCCACCACACCCTCACACTACCTCCGCCACCACACCATCATCACCACCGCCACCATCATATCGTCGTCGCTGCCACCACCACTCAGTCGTCACCACAACCGTCATTGCCATCACCATCGCTGCAGCCACCGCCACACTGTCGCCATGATCATTATCACATTATAACCAAATTTTCAAACTTATAATATTGAATGTATCAGCTAATAGCTATTATATAAAAATTATATTATAATTGATAAATTCTTTTATGTTTTGCTCAAATATTTCGTCAAATTCGTCGTTTAGATTTTTTCATTTTTTATCTAATTTTAATTTTAGAAATGCCGATCTTTCTAATAATATATAGTCATTTCTCATTATTTTTTTATTTTTTAATAAAAATTGATGTATTAAAATTTATATTTTATAATTATAAATTTTTATCTAAATTAGTTACAATAATATTAATTTAATTGTATCTATTTTTAATTTTTTTAAAAATAATATATTACGATATTATGCACCAAATACAGTATATAATAGTACGAGATAATACAATTTTGTATTAAATATTGTATAATATAATACAGATTAATATTGTACAGTCTACTACTATACAAGCTAATACTATACATGTTAATAGTATACATGTTAATACAATACAGTGAACCAAACGTGCCCTAAATGTAAAGATCTAAAGTGATGATGTTCACTATAGGAATAAATATGAAGCGTTCGATCAACTTGATCCCATCGCCCGTAATTGCGCGCACCATGAACGTTACCGCACCATATTAATCCTCCTTATTTTCTTCCTTCTCATTTACCTACTCCTTCTGCCATTGCCAACCACAGAGCTTCTTCAGTCTCTTCATTTTCGATCACCGTTTTTCAATCCGCCATCACTATGGTCTATTTGCATGCAAGCCATCGTCCCTGAATCTTCCATTATATTCCTCTTCTTCTTTTCTTTTTCTCTCCAAAAAGAATTTCAATTTCATTTTTAAGCGAAACCGGCCGGTTTTTTAGTTTAGCGGCGGTCGCCAACATGCTCCTAACGACGGCAGCTTCGCTCCAACGTATTTCGATTCATTTCCGGCGATTTTTCGGCGATCAAACGTGCCATTTAACGCAAAGTGAAATGCATGCGCTAATGGCTTATTAATAAAAAAAAAAAAAACTATGTATTATCTCAAATGAAAGCATAAGTATTTGAAAAAAACTTATGTATTATCACTGATCCCATCCTAATAAAGTTAATTAACCTCATAAATCATACTTTTTTCAAACCAAATTAAAAAAGGATAAAATTACATAAACCATAGATAGTGCGCCGACCAAAATCACCGAATCTGTGCATGGAAAAAAATCATATGATCCCTTGATGGGTGGATGGATGGATACATCTTTTGCTACTTTTCTTTTCTTTCTTTTGTTTTTTTTTCCCAAAAAAATTATTTTTCTTTGCTAGCCGCCGAAGATTTAGTCAAAGAAAAAAAAATGTGAATTTCCCAATGTATTTTCATTTTATTTTATTTTGTTGAAACGAATATTTTTATTGAAGTAGCATATAGAGAAGAGTATAATTAAGGTTTAGAAAAAGAAAATTCGAGAAGAAATTAATAAACTGGAGAAGCTAGCTGGTGGGTATCCCCACCATTAAGAATGAAGAAAAATTGAATGGACCTTCCAACTAAAAGTGTACCTTAATGTCATCATTTGGTCCTTTTGTGGGGAGGGCACGTTGCCTCAACAAACTCAGGAAAATGTTGAGTTAGAATTCTTAAAAGACAGATATAACCTAATTATTATGGCCTATTCTGCATGCAAAGGTGATCATAATTGCCCTTACTAGCTAAGAGAACTCCTGAATATTCCAGCTCAAAATTTTTGAAATGACTAGCTCGAACCGAAAGAGGACCGAAAAAAGTGAGTATCTATCTAATTGTCAAAATACAACAATCCAGAAGACAGAATAATGAAAAGGAAAGTCAGTCATGTCTGAAAAAATAAAAGAGTCGTTGAGTGCCAACCTTTGCCACCGATTAACATCCCATGCCTGCCTCTACTTCCACACCTTCTCAATATTCATGCTCTGTGTCTGTGTATGTGTGTTTTTTATTTTTTATTTTAAATTTATCTTAAAAATTGAAATACACCCCTCACTTATGTATATATAATGGTTATTGGTATATGAAAGATTACATGCTTTTGTTAATTTGGATTGGTTTACTGTGGGTATTATATATATATATATGTGTGTGTGTGTGTGTGTGTGCTGATTTAATACTTCTCATTTATTTTTCAAATAGAAAAAAAAAAGTAATTTTGCTCTTCAAATTGCAATTGGAGCTCAAATTTTTGCTAACATTTTAGAAAATATTTAAATAGCATATAAATATAATGACAGAGTGTGGTTCTTTTTTGTTATATATATATATATATATATTAATGAGATTATGAGGTTCTAATAATTAAATTAATTGGGATGACTTGCAATCATGTTAACCCATCATATCATTTGCAGTATGCATGCCTCCTGTTTTTAAATTAATATGCTTACAATTTTCAGCCAAATTTTGATTGGGAAATATATATATATATATATATATATATATATATATATATAATATATATATATATATATATATATATATATATATATATATATATATATATAGCATTTCCATTTGACCCCACAACATATAGAGAGAGAGAGATAAGATAATATTGTGTAAGAAATTATTAAAGAAGAAAACATGCTGAGAATTCCAGCCTAAGCAACCTTTTTCTTCAAAATAAAATAATTGGAATAATTAAAAATAATGTTTGTTCCAAGAAAATTAATAAAAATAATCAGAAAGCCACAACCAACAATAATACCAAACTAAATCTTTATATTTTCCTACTTTGTTCTTTATAAAACAGCTGGGACAAGAATATTCATATATATTTAAATATATGATTCTTATCTTATAAAAGGAGAAAAAAATACATTACATAATATACTGATTTAAAGAGCTAATTAAACAAACACATAAACTATATATGATTAAATAATATTAACAAAAGTAAATAAAAACTATGAAAAACCTTAATTGGTTCTAATCAACATCTAGGAGATGGAGATGGAGTTCATGAAGATTGATAAGGCCAAAGCTGTGCATTCTTCACTTTGGAGACACTGGCAAGAACGCCTAATGGGCTCACATCCCCTATCACTGTCACTTTCTTTGTTGCCAAATCTATGCTAAATGATCTCACTCCTGCCTCAATTTTTTTCATAAATTTTATGTTAGTATATATATTCTCAATTTTCAATTTTTTTTTTTAAAAAAAACAGAGTTCGAAATTTGAGTACGTCATATTGATGGATATTATTAGATTAAAAAATAATATCTTTATATTTTTAATTAACCAGTCTATTTTAAATACACCCAATACATCTGGTGTAATCAATCATCTTTTATGTTTTAACTTGTAAAAGTAATTATTATAAGAATTTGTGGAAATGAAATGTGAAGATGAAAAACATAATTGAGGGCTTTTTTTTTTGTGAAAAACAATTAAAGAAAAAAAAAGAAAAGTACTGACCTTCCATTTTGGAGATATGTTTTCTGAGTTTTCCTTCACATCCGTTGCAATGTATTGATACCCACAAAACAACAACCTGGAAGCTTAATTTTTATTAGCAAATGATTAACCATAATGTAAATTAATGATAATCTATGAAAAAAAAAAAAGAAATGATAAGAACCTGGTCACGTGAGCGAGGTGAGGAGGAAGGTTTAAGAGCAGGAGATTGATGGTTAGAAGACTTAGAATGGTGATATGGAGGATCAATTATCATAGCATCAGACTCAGAAATCCAATCAATATAAGGAACTTTATCATTCAAAAGATACCTAGAAGATGGTCTAGATCCCCCAACATCAGTAATATCAGCAGAGCTTTTTCTTCGAAATTCATTAATTTGATTCTTTCTCTTATTAGTAATATCTTTCTTATTATATGATTTGCTGCGAACAAAATTGGTCTGTTTGGCAGAAGAAGAAGAAGAAGAATGAGTTGGATTAAAGGGTAACTGGGAAGAACAAGAAAGAAGGGGTTTGGATTTGGGTTGAGTGGTGCCACGGCGAACCATGGATCGGTGGTCTAAGCTTGCACATATGGCTGTTGATGAAGGAGATGAACAGAAAATATCCACTTTTTTCATTTTCGGATTTGCATCAGATCATAATACCAACTCATTCATATATATAGTAGGAATATATGTGTGCGATGACAATCATGTGAGTAATTTAATCTAAAAAATTTTAAAGTTGGCCCCTAAATTATATATGATACACCGGATATGTGTATATTGTCCGTATTGAGCCAAAACCTTCACGATTTTGTTCTTAGGGTGTTACCCCAAAATGCGTATGCAGAGAGATGAGCTGGAAGACTTTATAAAAACTGTTTCCAACTCAAATTCAGCCGATATGAGATAGGAGATAATGGGCGTTATCAATATATATATATAAGAAGAGAAAAAGAAAAAAGCAAGTTGACGGACGCAGAAATTAAGAAATGAAAAATAATTATAGCTTTAGAAGGCTTGTGATTAATCTGGATGCAGTGCCTCTCTAACTTTCTTTGAATTAATTAAATTGAAAATGTTAAGGTGGGGTTATCATACTTTGTTTGGCATGATTACTACCACTAGAGTAGCATTTTAGCATTGGAGAAAAGTCCTAAAACTCTCCTTTCTCATAATTATTAATACATCATTGGGTTTGCAAATATATGAGGGGACTCAGTAGTTAGTAGTCTTCTTCATCAATCAATTTGGCTTTCATTAATTCTTTTGCCTCTTTTGAAATTAATTAATTTCCCAATCATAAAATCAGTATAAAAATATCATTCCGAAATTACAATTTTGTGAGAGTAATGAATTAAAAAAGAAAAAACTAAACAAATATGCAGTCAATATGACGCATCATATTAACTAATCAATATGGATTTATCCTAATCGAACAATACTAACCAAGCATCTAATCTTTAATGATCTCTGGTGATTTTATTAAACTGGAATGGAGTGACTAAATAGCATCGTTTTTGAATTCTGACGCATATATAAATATTGTCTAACGAAGAAAATTATATTTCTGTGCATCTAAATTAATTATAGAACAAACATTGTCTTATATCATGATTTCATGGATTAATTTCTGCAAGGAAAAGATCCACAATATAATGCTATTATTATATATGCTTAGGGAGTCGGTAGTATTTTGCCCTGTAATTTCTCAAAAATTATTTTTTTGCCCTTCAAATTTTTGGAAATTGGTTTTGTTTTATTTTCTTTTTATACGGTTCGAGAGAGATTGATAATTTTGATGTGGAAATTGAAGTGACACAATACACACGCACATGTACGAGTTCGTAATTCACATCATCCCGTCCACGTTATAAATAAGCCATTCTCTCCATTGATCTATAGTTTAAAATTACTATTTAAAATATAGTTTAAAAGTACAATATAAAATGCGAAACTAGTTATTTAACCATAATATTTTATAGGCATTGTTATTTTATCCCGCAATTTCTTTTTTCTACGTGTGCATAAAAATATATAAATCTTTCTTTCAATAAAATAAATAAATAAATAAATAAATAAAAGTACCATGTAAAAAATGTGAAACTAGTTGTTTAACCGTAATATTTTATAAGCATTGCTACTTTATCCCTCAATTTCTTTTTTTATATGTGTACATAAAAATATATAAATCTTTATTTTAATAAAATAAATAAATACAAGTACCATTTAAAATGTGAAACTAGTTGTTTAACCACAGTATTTTATAAGCATTGCTATTTTATCCGGCAATTTCTTTTTTTTTTTATGTGTACTTAAAAATAAATAAATATTTCTTTTAATAAATAAATAAAAGTACTATAAAAATGAAAAGTTTTATTGTTTTAATGTAATTTTTAATTAGGTATTGCTATTTTTTGATAAATCCCTTCATTAACGTTTGGAAAATTTTATATTTATAAGAAAGAACAATATCTAATTAAAAAATATATTAAAACAATAAAAAAATTTCAGTTTGTGAGGTATTTTTATTTTTTTCTTTATTAAAAAGAAATTTACATATTTATTATGAATAAATTAGGAAGCTAGCTCAAAATTTTCATTTAATGAAAAGTATTTCTTGGATATAATTAAAGTATGAGAAACGAGAGGAACAAGAAAACTATTCTTGTTATTGCATTACATACTTTCTTAGAGAACAAGAAAGAGCTATTTATACAAGATGAAAAACAGAGCTAAAGAAACCAAAGTTAGCTAAAATTAAAATCTGTTATTTCCCGCCTTAGTTACCACGTGAACTAAACACTAAAACAGCTTACTGTTTTAGTGTATAATAACAATCAACTATAATACACTAAAACAGCTTGTTGTTTTAGTGTATAATCTTCAAACGGTGCTAATTACATAAATTTCACACCCCCTCCTCAAGTTGGAGCCTTCAAGCCATTGAGTAATCCCAACTTGGACAAAGTAGGCAGCATGTGATCCAAAGATAAGGCTTTAGTGAACAAATCAGCTGCTTGTTGTTTTATGGGAACATGAGAAAGATGCACAAAACCAGTAGACACATGATCACGAATCAAATGACAATCAATGTCAATGTGCTTGGTTCGGTTATGTGCAATGGGATTATGTGCCAAGGAGATGGCTGAACTACTATCGCAATACAGTTGAATGGATAACTGGATTGAAATACCAAAATCTGCCAGTAAAAACTGTAACCATTTCAACTCACAACAAGTTGCTGCCATGCTTCTATACTCAACTTCAGCACTTGAAAGACTGACGGTAGTTTGCTTCTTAGTCTTCCATGAAATCAAGGAGCCACCCAGTAAAACACAGAAACCAGTCAAGGATCTCCGTGTTTCCTTGCACTTAGCCCAATCAGCATCGCAATAAGCAATCACCTTGGAAAAATCAGACTTACTGCTATAAAAGAGCCCATAACCCATTGTGCCTTTCAAATATTTCAAGACATGTAAAGCAGCTACCAGATGATGCTTACATGGTTTTTGCATGAATTGACTAAGCTGTTGAGTCACAAAAGACAAGTCAGGTCTGGTAAATTGCAAATACTTCCTACAAGACGCCTGTAAATAGTAGGATCAGGTAGCAATTCCCCTTCGACTGTAAGATCAATACCATGATCAGTGGGATTGGCAACAATTTTAGCACCAGTAAGGCCTGCATCTGCCAAAATATCTGCTATGTATTTGGTTTGAGACAAGAAAATACCCTCTACTATTCGAGTAATCTCCAAGCCCAAAAAGTATTTTGCTGCACCTAAATCATTGATGGTAAACAAATCATGCAAATATGATTTCACAACATTTATAGCACTTTCTTAAGCTCCCATAATGAGAATATCATCTACATAAACCAAAAGAGCAAGAAAATTACCCTTGATCATCATAAAGAAGAGACAACGATCATTATAAGATCGATTGAACCCAAACTCAAATAATTTCTCAGAAATTTCTTTATGGCATTGTCTGCCAACCTGCTTGAGTCCATATAAGGACTTAACTAAGCGACAAGCCTGACCCTTCTGAGCTTTGCTATACCCCAACGGTGGTTGCAAATAGATTTCTTCATCCAAATGACCATGCAGGTATGATTATTGACATCTATTTGGTGAATTGGCCAATTAAAAGCAGCCCCAACAGCAAGAAAAACTTTGACTGTAACAGATTTGGCTACAGGACTAAAACTCTTATGATAATCCACACCAAACTCCTTATTGAATCCTTTGGCTACTAGTTTGGCCTTGAATCTGTCAACTTCTCCTATGGCTTTGTATTTAATACGATAAACCCATTTTGTAGCCAATGGTCTTTTATGAGCTGGTAATGAGACAACCTCTCATGTGTGATTTGCTTCTAAAGCTGAGAGTTCTTGATTCATAGCAGAAACCCATGCTGGATCTTGCTGAGCTTCATAATAGGTGGTAGGCTCCTTGAATTGAGCAATGGTAGATAAGAAAGCCTTGTGATCAGTGGACTGAAACAACTGAGGTAAAAGATCAGTGGAGTTCTGAGAAGCGTAAGTGACAAAATCTTTGAGCCACTGTGGTTTAACAGACTTTCTGGTAGAATATCTAACAGAAACTGAGGGAGGCACAACATCAGTGGATTCCACTGAAGTCAATTGTGTAGCAGGTATGTGATTCCTAGAATTTTGTGTATCATCCGATTTTGAACTATAAGGAAAACTTGTTTCAACAAAATTAACATCTCTGCTAACATGAATTTTTTTACTGTTTGAATTCATGACCTTAAACCCCTTTTTCTTGGAGTAAAATCGAGAAACAAACCCCTGTGTGCTCTTGCCTCAAACTTATCTTTGTGTGGCTGTACATCAGGATAAAAACATTCACAACCGAAAACATGAAATCTTGAATAGTCAGGAGCATGACCATACAATTTTTCATAAGGAGTAGCCCACTGAAGCACTTTGGTGGGCAACACATTAACAATGGCTACTACCATCTGTATAGCTTCACCCCAAAAACTAGTAGGAAGATAAGCCTGAATCAAAATTGCTCGAGCCAATTCCAACAAATGCTTGTGTTTTCTTTCCACTGTACCATTCTGCTGTAGAGTATATACACAAGACTGTTGATGCACAATAACCCTGTCCATGAACAACTGACTACAAGCACGATTAACAAATTCCCTGCCATTGTCAGACCGGATTATCTTGACTTTAGAATTATACTGAACTTCGATCATATTCAGAAAAGTAGTTAGAGCAACAATAGTTTGAGCCTTTTTATGCAACAAAACAATCCAGGTAACTCTGGAATAATCATCAACAATACTTAAAAAATATCGAGCTCCTGTTAATGACCTTTCTTTATAAGGACCCCATAAATCTACATGGATCAAATCAAAACAAGCATTTGACATAGTGATGCTTCTAGAAAAGGAGAATCTATGTTGTTTAGCCAAATAACAAACGTTGCAATTTTTATTCAAACAATCAATAGACATAACATCATCATGTATATGACTTAAAGCCTCAAAAGAAGCATGCCATAATCTCTGATGCCAAATATCTTCTGTAGGCATTTTATTACATCCATTTAGTGAAAACAAACACCTTTGCACTACATCTCTACACTTAGAATCAAAAGAGTGCTCATCCAGTAGATAAAGACCTTGATGATTCCAAGCAACCGCTATAACCTTCTTACTCCCCTGGTCCTGTAGACAGCAATAATCCTTGCAAAAAATAACTTCTATAGAAGCTTGTTGCAGTAATCGACTAACTGACAACAAATTATACTGAAAACTAGGAACCAGCAAGACTTTGTCCAAAAACAACCTATCCGACAATTGAACTTCCCCTATCTCTTTAACCATTCTAATCTTTCCATCAGGTAATGTAACAATTTGTTTGGAGGACAAACTATGTATATTAATCAGCCTACTTCTCTTTATAGTCATGTGAAAAGTAGCTCCACTGTCAATAATCCAATATTCGTCCAAAAGGAAATCAAAATGCTAAGAGTTTAAGGGTTTGCCTTCACCAGAACCACCGATGTCAACACCTCCATTAACACTGTCCACTGCAGGTCTTGAATCATCAAGAAAATCTGCATCAGCTTCTATTTCACGGAAACAATTCTGGTTTTATTTGCCTCTCACCATTGTAGGATCAATTTAGAACCAGCTCTGATACCATGAGAAACGAGAGGAACAAGAAAACTATTCTTGTTATTGTATTATATACTTTCTTAGAGAACAAGAAAGAGCTATTTATACAAGATGAAAAACAGAGCTAAAGAAACCAAAGTTAGCTAAAATTAAAATATGTTATTTTCCGCCTTAGTTACCAACGTGAACTAAACACTAAAACAGCTTATTGTTTTAGTGTATAATAACAATCAACTATAATACACTAAAATAGCTTGTTGTTTTAGTGTAAAATCTTCAAACGGTGCTAATTACATAAATTTCACAAAGTATATGTTGACAACTTCTTTAGTTAACGGGAAGAAAATGAAATTGAGTTTAATTGATTTTCAAAAATTAGTTTATTAAGCAAGAGTTTGTCCAAATTTTTATAAAAAAATATTATATTTTCATAACTAGTCAATATGAATTATTTAACATACTCCTCTCACGTTTAGGGTCGAACGCATGTAAAAAATTGAAGCATAAAATTTGTAGTTTTGAACATATGAGAGTGGCCCAAAATCAAGTACTTCTGATACTGTATGGAAAAAAATATGCTTAAATTTAACTCAATTTCAAAAAATAATTTTTACAGTAATGATTATCCAAATTTTTATAAGTAATATTATATTTTTATAATTAACGGACATAAAATATTAATGATTATTTAAAAAAAATGGCCCCCACTAACAGTTAATTAAATTAGTCTCTCATGAACTTTACAAATGTCATAACACTTTCCCCTGGTCATAAATTAAGTTAAATAAGGAAGATCTTGAAAGTGAATTTCTTCTGATAGACTCATCGATTGCCTTCTAATTAGTAGAACTAAACCTCACTATCTCATCTGGATTTTTTTAGTTATCAACTAACTAAAATACTTTTCACTAATCATTAATTAAAAAATAAATCACTGATTTATTTTAAGTAATGAGATGAAATGGTAGAATTTCACTTTCTGTTAAATAGTGATTCAAATTTTGTATTTTATGTATGAAGTATCAGTGAGTGTTTAAAAGCAAGTATTTTGCATCGCTTTATAGATCCATCTCACACAAATCTTAATTAATCAGATTGGTGCATTTTGGATGTATGCGAGATGATTATGTACATAGAGAAATCATGAATTATATTAATTTTGAAAGAAACTTTACTTAATAAATTTCGGCTTTAATTTATCATAGATTAATAAATTTTGACTTAACGGTACTAATTTATGACTAGAATTATAAGATATTGAGTTAGAGTTTCCACTGGATTTCCTATAGACTATAACCAAAAAAGAAAAAAAAAATTAATACATGAGAATTATTTGAAAATTCACAGTAGTGGATCCAAGTGTACATAATTACAACATAGGAAAAAATAAAAAAATTAGTACATTTAGAAAATTTTTCCCATACGTGTCCTACACGTGATAATTAGTTACAAAAATGAGAATGTTGTCTTAATAGTTTTTTTTTTCTTGTATATATTTTTTAAATTCTTAGGAACTCATTTCTAAAAGAAAATAATTTACAATTCCAAATATTTTTAGCTTATTATTAAAGATATTCTTTTAATTAATCAATAAAACTTTTTTTGCATGAATGAATGGATAGATTTATTTAATTAATAATAATAACAACAACAATATCGACAACAACCAAAAATATGACACGTATAATGCATACCCATACAGAATTTTTACAACCACTGTATATATGTTGTAAGCCAATCAACACTTTTAAAAGTACTAAAGTCTATCACTCCATTAAAAATATAAAAAGTTTTGAATTTATACTTAAAAAAAAAATTTATCATTTTTAATTCTTTATTGATACAAAAACTGAAAAACATATTTCCTTTATTTCATGTTAGTTGTCATTTAAAAAAAAAAACATTTATCACATTATAGAATGTGTTCTCATAAAATCAAAATAATATTTATTTTATATGTTCAAATATATTAATATTTTCACGAATCTTTTCTTTAAGTATTTTTTTATTTTCATTAAATATAAGAGAATGTATTATATTTTTTTAATTGAAAAAAAGCTAAGGATTACTTTAATAAACGTGAAAAAAAGTGACAACTGACATGGAAATAAAATAAAAAGAATAATTTGTAAAATAATGCATTTTATTAAGGGGATCGCTATTCAGTTATAACCGAATTATTTCGGTTATTTAATTCGATTTTGGTTATTAAAATATATAAAGTTTAATAATAACCGATATTTCTTAAAACAAAATCGTTTTGTAAATTTAAATTCGGTTCAGTTTCGATTAATGACATGAAAGAAGTTCAAGTTTTTAATGCGGTTAGTTTGATAATTTGATTTAAAATTTTATTAAAATTCAATTTTCAGTTATTTCAATTAAATTATAACTAAAAAAATCAGAGCGTATTTATCTCTAAATATTATTACCATCTTCCCAAGAGTTTCGTCTATTTCGTGAAGGTTATATAGAGGACAATGACAGACTTGGTATTTGGATATTATTTCTATCAATGATTTGGTCAATCATGAATAATTGGTTATGAAAACATGTAAATCGAAATTTTCCATAAATGATGAAAGGATAACAAAAAATTCATTTATTTTCATTATGAAATGCTCATACAGAATACTAGTAAGGATTGAGCAACTGAGTATTCAACTTCCTTAAACTATTTTTTTGTCTAGAAAGGAGAGCACCGATGTATACATACCCTGCACCTGAATTTATATATAATAACGTCCATCTATTACCAAACACAAGCCATTTATGGATCTTATTGGAAAGTTCGTGCAGATTCAGTAAAGTTTCTTTTTCACTACAAAAGGGTCAAGACCAAATAAACACTCATTCTCCTTATGTCAAAATAAGAGATATTTCGAGTCTTTCTGTAAATAATACAAGTTAAATAATGATGGGCAGTTAATTGCATAGGATGGACAAAAGCTGAATTTTACTAAAATTTCAAATTCTGAAAAATAAATCCAATTACAAAAAAATCAAGTCAAAAGTGAGGAAATATAATAAATAAAATTGAGAAAATATAACAAAAAATTTTTCCTCATTAGTAAATATAGATCACATATGTATAAAAAAGAAACCAAATGCTTAATTTCAATCTTAAAAAAGAAAAGAAATGGCTGAATTTAAAATATTTCAATATACTGAGTGTAAATATTATCGGTTTGAATGCTTGATTTTTTAAATATATAACCAAAGGAAACACTTTATTGTTAATTCAAGGCAAGAGCATCTCTTTTAGTTATTATCCATTCTTTTTTGGAATTAAAATATAATTTTTTTATGAGACATTATGTATTTATGAAACATTATTTTATGTTGGTGTAAAATGAGAAATTGTCTTTGCAGTCAGGCATGGAAGATGTGTGACTTTATGTATATATATACCAACTTTCACTTTTGTAGGTCCCGAAAGACACTCAAGAGGGAAATGAATTGAATGTCTTAAAATTTTTTAGCCAAATTTCTAAAAGAACAGAATTGTTTGCAAGTACAGATTTCTGATAGCTTTTCTAATAGAGAATGTAAAAAATGCAAAATAATAATAATAATAGATTTTGCAAGTTTCTCTTAAACTTCAAATATATTTCTGAAAAAATGTTTTAAATTTGTTGTGAATATTTTAAAAATTCGTTTTACAAAATTTTAAAAATACAAATTTTCAGAATGTAAAACAGAATTGTAGAAGATAGAAAATATATCAGAAAAGTAAAGCACACGTAGAATTTATAGTGGTTAGGCCAACTTGCCTACATCCACTCCTCAAGAATCACACTTGATCTTTTATCTCCACTCTTAACTCTTTTAAGGGCAATAGTATAAGCCAATATACAATCCTATATATATCTACCCACAATCTTTTTCCCAAGTAAAAAATTGAAACACTTACTAGAATTTTTCTTAGGTAGAGCCAACCAAACTCACATTCTTTAAAAAAATAATTCCTCACAAATAATTACAACAAAAACTATAATCAATTGAGGATGATAAGTAAAGATGAAGTGTAAGATGGAAAGTGAGATTTAAAACAAGTAAACTTTCTCTTAAGAGTTAGAAAATTTTTTCAATATTTTCTCTAAACTTCTAAATGATCTAATATTATATATTTATACCCAAAAACTTGGTTTGAAGTGAGAAAACATAAAAATAGCCGTTCAATCAAAAAGTTGCCCAGATTTCTAATTCATTTTCTAATGACACAAATTCTGACAAACCATTTTCTAAAATATTTTCTGAAAAAAATCAGTTTTAACTAAAACAGTATTTATGACTTAAAAATATTTTTATGCAATTTTAAGACTTAGAAAATATATGCACGAGAGATAAATCATGCCTCAATTTGATCTTACAATTTAATATCCTAAATTCCTATATACTAAAATATTCTTCAACTTGATATTCATGAATTCATTCCACAATCTTCATTTTTTATAATTACATCAGAAAGATATATAGAGATACCTGCAACAAATGCTTAAAACAGATTTTTTTAATAGAATTTATTTAAGGTTTGATTATCATCAAAATTTGGATATGGCCTTGAGCCAACAACTTTAATTAGTTGGTTCGTTTTTTGTTTTCTTTCTCTTTTTCCTCATCTTTCTCCTTAATTAATTATACTCTTTCATTTTTCCTTTCTCCCCACTTTATCCTCCTTTTACTTTCTTAATTTATATTGAATGATTTTGTATAAATTGGCATTTTACAATGGATTAATGCCTATTTTTACCCTCAAACTTCTTAAATTGCTCATAAAATACTTTAAAATCCTTTTCTAGGATCAATTTCATTTATGGTCATTGGACTTAATCAATTTCATTTATGGTCATTGGACTTATGCTTAATCGTCCAAAAATAATTGATTTATTTTTCGTAATTTAAATATTATTGAATTTATCACCTTTTTGTTAAAAAATTATCTTGACCGATTTTCAACGATAATCTTTACCGAAATTTTGATGTGACATGATATGCCATATATTTAGATATACATGGCAAGATACGTCAGCAATCACATCACCAAAAGAAGTTACGTGTGTCCAGGTAGCCAAAAAAAAGTAAAAATCATAAGCAAATCAAAAGAGATTAGGGATAACCGATAAATATTTTAATTTTGCTTTTGTCCAAACTAGATGTTAAGTTGTTCAAAGAATTCAGAGTAATTACAGGCTTTTGTTTAAGATAATGTCCAACTTTTTCCATTCAAATTTTGCTTTTGCCTTTTTGACGTATAAATATATATTAATTTCATATATGATGTTAGTGGCTAGTTTCCTTACTAAGCTACTAAACAACATATTGATGAGTTGTTAATTTGTGATTGTTTAAGGGTTTTTTTCATGTGACCTTTTTTTTCCCATGCAATTTATGTCCATGCTATAAGCTCTGCCCAACCGCAATAACTTGATGAAGAAAAGAAACAAATTTAGAGCTCTTCAGTATTATTTATTTATGCGTATTAAGAAAAGCAATAAACAATAAAAATTGAAGAAATTATATTATAGTTGAATATAGATTATAGTAATAAATCAATACGTATGCATTTGGTACGTATTCATTTATACTGTTAAATTATATAGATTTATCTTACCGAATGTTGTATTTGTGCGCTTATCTATTTCATTTTCAAAAATTAGTATCTTTAATTTGTATTTTACAAGTGGCTTTTTTTTCGGAATTTTTTTATGAATTTGGGGTGATTTTGAAAAAAAAATGAAAAATGATGCTACATGAAAAAAAAAATTAGAAATATGGGGTGCTGAAAACTGGCAGATATGGATGCCGATATTTGACTCTTTGAATCCCACTTAGTTGACGGTTGGAGTGCCAAAAACCGGCTTGATTTAATACTGGTATCCAACATGTGGACCCTAGCTTGGGATGGAAACCGGCTTGATATTGTGCCGATTTTCGGCTGTCTCAGAACCACCATCTTTTTTTTTTCCTGTTAAGTGTTATTAATACGGAATGCTATTTTCTCTTTCCTTTCTTTCTAGTGACCAAGACGAAGACTAACTTCCTTTTTTCTTTTTTTTAATAAATTTGTATATAAATATAAAGGCATCAGTTTGTTAAAATATAATATTTGTTATATTAGAAATATAAATACAAGGCATCAGTTTATATCTCATATTATTTTTTCTAATATATTTCTAATATAACAAATATTATATTTTAATAAAATTTTTCATTTCCTTCTATTGTATTAAAATTAATCATAAAATTTTATAAAATCAATATTTATTATATTATTTTTGCTAATATATTTATAATATACTAACAATCCATAAATATGCAAATATTTTAAATATATATTTATATGTTTAATTTAAAATTAAAAAATTAAAATTAAAATATAAATTGTATGCATTTAGCATGCAAAGACAATATTTTTTTAATTTAGACAAATAGCACACTTAAAAATTTGTAAAAATTTATCACTACATTTTTTTCAAGTATTTCATATTTTCCAACCAATTAAATTAAATTTATACTTAACAATCCATAAATATGCAAAAATTTTAAATATGTATTTATATATTTAATTTAAAAATTACAAATTAAAATTAGAATATAAATTTTATGTATTTAGCATGCAAAGACAATTTTTTTAATTTAGACAAATAGCACACTTCAAAATTTGTAAAAAAATTTGCAAGTATTTCATATTTTCCAACCAATTAAATTAAATTTATACACTATAAAATTATTGAGTAGTATATAATTTGAAAAAATGCAAAATAATTAATTCAAAATAATCAAAATAATTAAGCACATTAACTTATACGTGAAACCATATTACATGTGTTATTTTTGTTATTTACATGCAAAACAATTTATTATTTGCTTGAGAAATAATTTTTAAAAATTTTCCAAATTTCATAATTGTTAAGCTGCTAAAAGAGCACTTATTTGATTGAATTTTGCCTATTATTTAGCATTTTTAAGCCAATTTTAGGTGCTTTTCATTGGTTTGTTTATTTTTCTGAATGCCGGAGTGAATTTTGAGGAAGTTGTATTTTTTGGGCTATTTGTTGATGATCTGAAAAAGCAAATAATTTTTGGAGTTAATTTGGAGCAAAGAGCTGAAAGTTGAAAATTCTGGAAGTTGCCTTGCCTAAGAAAATCGCCCAGTTGCCCAAGGCAGAAAGTCAAGCCTTGCCCAGTTTCCTTGCCCAAGTTGCCCAAGGGACTTGCCCAAGAAAAATTGACAGTGAACTGCGATTTTTCAAGATTATACCCATCGAATTTAACCTAGCTGCCACTTAAACCCCAGCTAGTATTTAGAAATTTTAAGACTTTATTTTAGGAGTAAAGAGGCAGTGATTGGGGGATTTTAGAACTCTTTTAGGAATTTTATTTTAAATTTCCTAGTTGGGTTGGATCTCTTCCCTGTTTTGGTTATTATTTAAGAAAATGAGTCCTCAAGTTGGGGGAGATCTTCCTTCTGCGATTTTTGTAACTGAAATTCTATAGCAGGGGTTTTCTCAATTTCTACTTTTTATTTTATGAAATTCTCATGGCCATGAGTGGCTAGAATATTATTTTCAGTTAAAGATTAATTCAAAATCAGGATTTATTTCACTGTGAGATTGTTGTGTTTACTTTTTTGTTCTTTATTTCATATGGTGTTCATGTTGTTTACTATAGCTTAGAGAAACCTTTTCTCAATTGTTATTTATTTCATATTCAATGAGGCGTCATTGTTCATTAAATTAAATAACATACTGCTAATTGAAGTTATCAAATCCGTAATTGTTTGGTAGATTCAATAACAAGTAGCGATCAGTGTAGCTTCCTCATAAGGGTTGTTATGTTGAGTAAATGCATGATTTGGTCTAAATCATTCTCGCTTGTAGATTGGTTGGCTTAGGTTGGGTCTTTCTAATTCGTAATATTGTTAATAAATTAAATTCTTGCGCTTGTTAAGGGTTGTCTATTAATTAGGAATCAATTACAGTCTTACTTGGTTAATTCATTAATAGGGAAAGATTAGGTTAGGAGCGCGAAGCCAACGGCCATAATTGGCCTATTATTTGATTTTTTTAGAATTATTTCTTAATCTATGATCAGTTGAATGAATCCTGTGTGGTGAATATCTTTAACTGGAATCATCATCCCTTGAATTTTCTCTTAATTTATTTCTGACTCATTTATTTATTTACTTCAGTTCATTATTTCACTTTCAATCTATAAACTCCCCCATTTAATTTTACTATTAAAAATCTGGTTGTTTAGAATTACTTTAGTGCTAGTCTCTGTGGATTTGACTCTTTCTTACCATATTTGCAATATTATTTGTTGGGATAAGTTAGGTTTTTATTTTTTGTGACTTCGACACCCACCAAATTTTGGCGTTGTTGCCGGGGACTAGTCTAACTTGATTTAATTTGTTAATGACCAGATCTAAAATTTCGGGAGAATTATTGTTCGACTCTAAAATTGAGAAAACAGCCCGGAGATTGAGGAAGGAGATAAGAATACGTAAAGCATTTGCTGGAACTTCCTCCAACCAGCAAAAAGAAAAAGAGGCTGCTGATTTTACTTAATATCTAGCTAAAATAGAAAAGAAAAAGATGGAGAAAAGAACCTTAAGAGAGTTACACACGCCACCATTGGATCAGCAACTGCTGTGCATTACTTACCCAGCGGTAGACACTACTTTTGAGCTGAATCTGGATTGATTCATTTGCTGTCCACTTTTTGAGGTTTAGAAAATGAAGATCCTCACAAGCATCTTAAGGAATTTCATATTGTTTGCTCATTATCGAGGAGCAAGTAAAATTAAGGGTTTTTCATTTCTCCTTAACCGACTCAACAAAAGACTGGTTGCTGAATTTATCGTCTGAAACTATCACAACCTGGACTGATATGGTAAGAATGTTTTTAGATAACTTTTTTCCTGCATCTAAAGCTGCTATAATTCACAGGGAAATTAGTGGGATTTGATAAAAAGATGTAGAGTCGCTTCATGATTACTGGGAAAGGTTCAAAAGATTGTGTGCAAGCTGTCCTCAACATGGTATAAATGAGCAGTCCCTTATTCAGTACTTTTACGAGGGTAGGTTGAGTATGGAAAGGAAAATGATTGATGCAGCAAGTGGTGGAAGTCTCAACAACAAAACTCCAACTCAAGCACGAGAATTGATCCAAAATATGGCAGCAACATCCCAATAGTTTGGGCGTTATCAAGACCCTTCTAGACAAGTAGATAAGGTACAATCTTCTTTCCTTGAAGAAACAATTAAAAATTTCACTTTTTTTGTGCAAAACATGGCTGCAGGTAAGGCTCATCAAGCTCAAGTGTGTGGAATTTGTGCCTATACTGGACATACTACTGATATGTGCCCCACACTTCAAGATGAGTCACAATAGCAAGTTAATGCGCTGGGTGGATATGGTGGACAACCCCAAAGAAAATATGATCCATATTCAAATACATATAATCTGGGGTGGCGTGATCATCCCAACTTCAGTTATGGAGTAAGGCAGCAAAATTCACAGCAACCTTTCCATTCAAGAGCACCACCACAGCCTTCTCAATCAGCTCCTAAGCAAGGCATGTCTCTTGAGGATGTTGTTCATTCTTTAACAACTAATGCCAAAGATTTGCAGCAGCATGTAGAGAAGACAGATTCTAGGCTTCAGAACTTGGAAAAATAGATGAGCCAAATAGCAATGTCTTTGAGTATAATAGAGTCCCAAGGACGTTTGCCTTCGCAAACCATAGAGAACCCGAGGTAAAATGTGAGTGCAATTGTTCTAAGAAGTGAAAAAGAGCTGGAACAATCCTTGCCCAAGGGGGATAATCAGAAGAAGGCAAAAGAAGTGAAAAAAGAGGCAGAAATAGAGCAAACAGAACAGTCTACAGGTAAAAATTCAAAACAGCCCCCCGTTTTAGTTATACAGCCCCCATTTCCTAACAAGTTAGCTAAATCAAAGAAGGAGAAGGAGGAGAAAGACATCTTTGAAACTTTTCGCAAGGTTGAGGTAAACATTCCATTGATTGATGCTATAAAATAAATACCAAGATATGTGAAATTTCTCAAGGAACTTTGTACTAACAAGAAAAAATAGATTGGTTAGGAGAAAATCACTGTCAATGAAAATGTTTCAACTATTATTCAAAGAAAAATGCCTAAAAAATGCAAGGATAAAGGTATGTTCACTATTTCCTGTAAAATTGGTAATTTAAATATTAAAAGAGCCATGTGTAATTTAGGTGCGTCTATAAATGTCATGCCCAAGTCTACTTATTCCTCTTTAAATGCTAGACCTTTAGAAGAAACAGGAATAATCATTCAATTAGCAAATAGGTCTATTGTTTATCCCGAGGGATTGTTAGAAGATGTGTTGGTTCAGGTTAATGGTCTGATTTTTCCTGCTGATTTTCATGTGATCGATATGAAAGATGATGGAAATTCAAGGGAGTCATCTGATATTCTATTAGATAGACCATTCCTTCAAACAGCTCGAACTAAAATTGATGTTTACAAAGGTACCTTCAAACAGCTCGAACTAAAATTGATGTTTACATCTTTGAAACTTTTTGCATGGTTGAGGTAAACATTCAATTGATTGATGCTATAAAATAAATACCAAGATATGCAAAATTTCTTAAGGAACTCTGTACTAACAAGAAAAAACAGATTGGTTAGGAGAAAATCACTGTCAATGAAAATGTTTCGACTGTTATTCAAAGAAAAATGCCTCAAAAATGCAAGGATAAAGGTATGTTCGCTATTTCCTGTAAAATTAGTAATTTAAATGTTAAAAGAGCCATGTCTGATTTAGGTGCGTCTATAAATGTCATGCCCAAGTCTACTTATTCTTCTTTAAATGCTGGACCTTTAGAAGAAACAGGAATAGTCATTCAATTAGCAAATAGGTCTATTGTTTATCCCGAGGGATTGTTAGAAGATGTGTTGGTTCAGGTTAATGGTATGATTTTTCCTACTGATTTTTATGTGATAGATATAGAAGATGATAGAAATTCAAGGGAGTCATCTGATATTCTATTAGATAGACCATTCCTTAAAACAGCTCGAACTAAAATTGATGTTTACAAAGGTACCCTCACTATGGAAGTTGATGGTGAAATAGTGCAATTCAATGTGTATGATGCTATGAAATATCCATGTGAGATGTCTTCTATTTGTGGAATTGATGTTATTGAACCTTTGACTCAAAAAGTGTTTGAATTGGATAGAACTAATAAGTTGCAAGTTGCTTTGAATGAAAATGTTCACAGGGACAGCTTTGATGCAGTAGAAGAGGAATTATATCTTGAAGAAGAGTTATAAGTAGTATTGGAGTTAGAAGCTTTGAAACCAATGGTAAATGCATCTAATCCTCTGAAATTAATTAGCACTGACCAAAAACTTTTATTATCTATTTTGCAGGCACCGAAATTGGAGCTTAAAGTATTACCCAATCATTTGAAGTATGCCTACTTGAGTGAGGAGAAAACATTTCCAGTGATTATTTTCAATAAGCTGACTTTTAAGGAAGAAAAGTTACTAATTCAAGCCTTAAAAGAGCATAAACAAGCCATTGGATGGACTATTGTTGACATCACCGGCATAAATCCCTCTACGTGCCTGTATAGGATTCATTTGGAAGATGATATCAAACCCAGTAGACAAGCACAAAGATGGTTAGACCCACCAATGATGGAAGTTGTGAAAAAGGAAATCCAAAAATGCTAGATGTAAGAGTTATATACCCAATTTCGGACAACAGTTGGGTGAGTGCAGTCCACGTCATACCAAAGAAGATGGGAATCACAGTTCTAGAGAATGAAAATGGCGATATGGTGCCCATCCGAGTCCAAAATGGGTGGAGGGTTTGTATAGACTACAGGAAGTTGAATACCTCTACTAGAAAAGATCATTTTCCACTTCCTTTTATTGATCAAATGTTGGAAAGACTCGCTGGAAAATCTTACTACTGTTGTCTTAATGGTTACACGAGTTTTTATCAAATATCAGTGGCGCCCGAAGACCAAGAGAAAACAACCTTCACATGTCCCTTTGGCACATTTGCTTACCGGAAGATGCCATTTGGACTTTGCAATGCTCCAACGACTTTCCAACGTTGTATGGTAAGTATCTTTTCAGATTATGTTGAGAAAATAATAGAGGTATTTATGGATGATTTTACAGTTTATGGTAACTCATTCCATGAATGTCTATCTAATTTAATCAAGATTTTGAAGAGATGTTTAGAGTCTAATCTTGTTCTTAATTATGAAAAATGCTATTTCATGGTAAATCAAGGATTGATTTTGGGCCATATAGTGTCTTCAAAAGGAATAGAAGTGGACAAAGCTAAAATTGATGTTATTCAATCTCTTCCTTACCCTGCAAGTGTGCGAAAAGTTCATTCTTTTCTTGGACATGCAGGATTTTACAGGCATTTTATAAAAGACTTCTCCAAAATCACCCAACCATTGTGCAAATTATTGCAAAAGGATGTGGACTTTGAATTTGATCAAGCATGCCAAGATGCATTTGATTAGCTAAAGAATAGGCTGGTTTCTGCACCTATAATTCAGCCACCTAATTGTAATTACCCGTTTGAGATCTTGTGCGATGCAAGTAACCATGCCATAGGGACTATTCTTGGCCAAAGAATTGAGAGAAATCCACATGTGATTTATTATGCTTTAAGAACATTGGATAGTGCACAAAGAAACCACTCCATGACGGAAAAATAACTTTTATCCATTGTTTTTGCTCTAGAAAAATTTAGGCAATATTTATTGGGTACTAAGATAGTTGTTTTTTCTAATCATGCAGCACTAAAGTATTTGTTGAAGAAAAAAGAAGCCAAACCCCATCTAATTCGATGGATTCTCTTAATGCAAGAATTTGATCTTGAAATTAAAGACAAAAAGGGGTATGAAAATTTAGTAGCTGATCATCTCAGTAGATTGCTGTTGAATAAGGAAGCATTGCCTATAAACGATGATATTCCAGATGAACATTTATTTGTTGTCGATACTTTCAACCCCTAGTATGCTGATATTGTGAATTTCTTGGTTACAGGTGCCATTCCTGCAGAGTTTTCCAGGTTTGAGAAAGACAAATTGAAGAGAGATGTCAAATACTACGCTTGGGATGAGCCATATTTATGGAAATATTACTCCGATCAAATTATTCGACGATGTATTCCTGATGATGAGATGCAGTCCGTATTGAAATTCTGTCATTCTGAGGCATGTGAAGGTCATTTTGGTCCCAAAAGAACAACCCGAAAAGTTTAACAATGTGGTTTGTTTTGGCCTAATTTATTTAGAGATGCATATTTATATTGTAAGTCCTGTGACAAGTGTCAAAGAACACGTAACTTAGGACCCCGAGACCAAATGCCACTCACGTCTATATTAATTTCTGAAATATTTGATGTGTGGGGTATTGATTTCATGGGACTTTTCCCTTCTTCTTTTGGCAATTCTTATATTTTACTTGCAGTAGACTATGTTTCTAAATGGGTTGAAGCTAAAGCCACAAAGACTGATGATGCCAAAACTGTGGTGAATTTTGTCAAAAATAATATATTTAGCAGGTTTGGTACCCCAAGAGTGCTTATAAGTGACAGAGGGATGCATTTTTGTAATAAAATCATGGATGCACTGCTAAAGAAATATGAAGTCACACATTATTTGTCAACTGCTTACCACCCCCAGACAAGTGGACAAGCTAAAATTTCCAATAGAGAGGTAAAGTCTATACTGGAAAAGACAGTGAATTTAACCAGAAAGGACTGGAGTGAGAAGTTAGAAGATGCTCTCTAGGCTTACAGGACTGCCTATAAGACATCTATCGGTATGTCACCATATCGACTGGTGTATGGCAAACCCTGTCATTTACCAGTAGAGTTAGAGCATAGAGCATTTTGGGCCATAAAACGTTGCAACATGGCATTAGAAGCAGCAGGTGACAATAGCAAATTAGAGTTGCAGGAATTGAAAGAGTTAAGAAATGAGGCATATGAGAGCTCACGAATTTATAAAGAGAAAACAAAAAGGTTCCATGATAAAATGATTTCTAGAAAAGAATTTCAAATTGGACAGAAGGTTTTATTATTCCATTCACGTTTGAAACTATTTTCAGGGAAATTAAGGTCCAGATGGATAGGACCTTTGTTGTTACTAATGTTTTTGCTCATGGTGCAGTTGAAATTCGAAGTTTGGAAACTGACAAAATTTTTAAAGTTAATGGACATCGCCTCAAACCATTTTATGAAAGATTTTTGGCCCAAGGCAATGAGGAATCTCAACTGGCCATACTTGGACTGGAGAATTAATTCCAGGAATGTCTGGCCAAAGACGTTAAAGAAAGACGCTTCTAGGAGGTAACCCAATATTCAGCCTTGCCCAAGGCTGAACTGTTACTATTTAGATTTGCTCTTTATCTACCAGTCGTTCACGTATTTTAATTTTTCTGAAAAAAAAATTATTTCAGGGGCTTATTATTTCCTGGGCATATCTTTTGAATGATGGGTTTATTAGGAATTTTTTTTTCCAAGCTTAGATTTAATGGTTTATGTGATTTGCTTTGTTTTTGGGTTTTTACGGTACATGGGCTTCCTTTTTTGTGGGTTTTCATAAAGCAATTTTACCTCATCACAAATTTTACCTACTTTCTTTTGTTTTTAATTTTCACCCAAGTCAAATTGCTTTTACTTTCACTATTGACCATCTTCCCCACATCTAAACCCTACCATTTCTTTTTCACTTGCAGGAGATTCACAACAACCCATCAACCATGACCCACCGGAAAACCATGTCGTCGCCCCACCTTAGGCCACTGCATCACCGCCAGCAGCAACCCACAACATAGCAGACACCGTCACAGCAGCAGATGCCGCAGCAGCAGCAGCGCAACAGCTAGGCGAGCTAAGTGGCGCTACAGCAGCAGTCGTCGTCGCAAACCCAGCCAAGCCCAGCTGCACCGCAGTCACCATCGCCAGCCGACTTTCCTCCCGCGCCACCACGCGTCGTTGACCCACCATCCTCCTTTGCGATCGCCGATCCAACCATTTCTACTTACCACACTCATCGTTCAACCAAATCTAGTGGTTTACCCCCATCACAAGTACGAGATAAAGGTAAACGACTCGTAACTTATGCATCTAGGTAGGTGGAGGCTGGTTTGGTTGATGAAAGCACTTCAGAGGATGAGTCCGACCAAGGAGATGCACCCATTCATGACAAGCCACCTCAAAAATTACCATGGCTTGCAACAAGTAAGAGTCAATTTCCCCCAGCGGCACATGAGTTAGGATGAAATCTTGAATTTGATAGAGAGGAGCACAAGACAAGGTACTATTCCCTTGAAACTTTAGATATTGTACCAGGTAGATCTTTTGATGATTCTGCTTTACGTGCTTTGGGATTATGTGATGAGGTAATGGAATTGATTGATGGTATTGGTTGGTGTTGCTTTTTTATGATCAATATGCCTGTGTATGATGCTTTGGTCAAAGAATTTTTCAGCACTTTCAAGTTTGACCATCAAGGACCTAATTTTAATTTAGCTTTTCCATTTGCTTTAACTTGTAGACTGCTTGGCACATGTAAATATTTTTCCATCACTACACTTAACATTGTTTTGGGGTTTATCACTGAAGATAAGTCTAAAACAAGTGCTTATTTGGATATGCTTTGTGATTATCCTGACGAATTTGATGCCTTACCAGTTTATAGAGAGTTAATCGGGATGCCTAATATTGAGTTCTTTCCTGGCAAATCTAAAGCGTTTTATTTCCAAAGTGTTGCTTTGTGAATCATCCATCGTTTCTTAGCCATAAATTACTCCGCACGTAATGATGATAGCACTGTTGTGACAAAAGCTGAATTATTCTTTTTATGGTGTATGGTTCATGAGAAAAGAGTTAATTTGGACTACTGGCTTGCAGTCAAATTGGATAAACTTTGTTTAAAACCTAAGAAGCTTTATTTGGGGTCTTTTGTCAATAGCCTTGCTGTTAATGTTGAATTGTTGGATGTAGGTAATACCACAATGCATGTTGCTTATACAATGCCACCAATGGATTTAATGTTTTTGGATAAATTACACTTGTTGCAATGTGGCGAGAAAGGAGCCATTTCTTTTGTGGATGCAGGTGCTTTGGCCAAGGATAGAATTTTCAAGAAGGATACCAAGAAGAATGCCCCAAAAGCATCATCACAGGCTGCTACCTCTGTTACCTATTCCACCACACCCACTATTGCACTTGAAACCCGCTTAGAGCGCATTAAAACTGTTATCCACCAGTTGCAGGCGCATCTTCTGGCCTACTTTAAGCATTTGGGGTTTACACCACCACCTCCTTCGCAGCATTGATCGATTGGACTCACCCTCCTCCACTAGGGCAGTATTCGTTCTCTCTTTTGTTCTTTTTTCCTTTTTGATGCCCTTTGCCCCACGATTGTTTAGTTGTTTCGCATTGAGGACAATGCAAGGAGAAAGTGTGGAGGAGGGATTGAGATAGAAGTGTTGTGCATTTTTGTGATGATGTGTTGATTTCTTTAGACGTACTTTTGGCTTCTTAGATTGTTGTGAATATTTTATATATATAATTTTGGTTTGTTGAAGCATAATTGTGGTTAGGTGATGGGAGTTAACACTTGTCCCATGGATTTAAAGGATTTATTCTTCTCGTTCATTGTTCTTAGCATCTGTCGAATTGCATTCTCTTTTCCAGAAGAAAATATTTATTTTAGGTCAATTCCTTGACCATTTAGTTTTAACCTATTGGATGTTAGGCAGAAATTAGTCAATTTCTTGATAATTTACTCTATTACATACATTTCATGGTAGCCTCGGCATTCTTTTGAATTGAAAAATTCAAGGCTCGAATTTAATAAGTGAAATAAATTTTTGTATGAACTTAATTTGAAATCATTGCACATTAGGTGATTGTTAAAACTAGTTGAGACATCAAATAAATCTTTGTGTGTTTATGTCTTGGGAATCTTATTGCCAGAATGAAAAAAAAATAAAAAATGGGAGATTAGCAAATAAAATTCTACTTCGTTATCCATTAAAAATTCGAATATGAGTAGAGCTAGTAGCCGCTTAGATTTGTGTTGTCTGAGTAACCGGGTGTATGCGGATCAGAACTGGGTGCCCTCACGTAAAAAGGACCTCTACATTCCTTGTAAGCAATCATAGTCTTCCCCATGAAAAAAAAAGAAAAAAATAAAAGCATCAAAAGTAAAAATGATGCCAAAAATAAAAGTTTTGGTAGTTTGATTCCCTTGCTTGTTGGAATTTGTGTGTGTGTTGTCTCTTCTGGTTTGGCAACCCATCTATGTGTATTGATTTAATTTTAAACTAAGACCTTAAAATTCTTGCATGCTTAAAATATTTTGAGTCTTTTTGTTTCCGATTTAAGAAAATTGTTGAGGAACCCATATTATATGATATGAATTAGTAGGAAATTATTTTGAATGTTGTTCTCTGATTTGCCTTGCACTTTAATATGGTTGGAGCTTTTGGGCTTGGATTTGGTTGAGGATGAGAATACTTCTGACTTAAACCCCAGCTAGTATTTAGGAACTTTAAGACTTTATTTTAGGAGTAAAGAGGCAGTGATTGGGGGATTTTAGAACTCTTTTAGGAATTTTATTTTAAATTTCCTAGTTGGGTTGAATCTCTTCCCTATTTTTGGTTATTATTTAGGAAAATGAGTCCTCAGGTTGGGAGGGATATTCCTTCTACGATTTTTGTAATTGAAATTCTGTAGCAGGGGTTTTCTCAACTTCTACTTTTTATTTTATGAAATTCTCATGGCCATGAGTGGCTAGAATATTATTTTCAGTTAAAGATTAATTCAAAGTCAGGATTTATTTCACTATGAGATTGTTGTGCTTACTTTTTTATTCTTTATTTCATATGGTGTTCATGTTGTTTACTATAGCTTAGAGAAACCTTTTCTCAATTGTTATTTGTTTCATGTTCAATGAGGTGCCGTTGTTCATTAAATTAAATAACATACTGCTAATTGAAGTTATCAAATCCATAATTGTTTGGTAGATTCAATAACAAGTAGCGATCAGTGTAGCTTCCTCATAAGGGTTGTTATGTTGAATAAATGCATGATTTGGTCTAAATCGATCTCGCTTGTAGATTGGTTGGCTTAGGTTGGGTCTTTCTAATACGTAATGTTGTTAATAGATTAAATTTTTGTGCTTGTTAAGGGTTGTCTATTAATTAGGAATCAATTACAGTCTTACTTGGTTAATTCATTAATACGAAAAGATTAGGTCGGGAGTGCGAAGCCAACGGCCCTAACTGGCCCATTATTTGATTTTTTTAGAATTATTTCTTAATCTATGATCAGTTGAATGAATCCTGTGTGGCGAACATATTTAACTGGAATCATCATCCCTTGAATTTTCTCTTAATTTATTTCTGACTCATTTATTTATTTACTTTAGTTCATTATTTCACTTTCAATCTATAAACTCCCCCATTTAATTTTACTGTTAAAAATCTGATTGTTTAGAATTACTTCAGTGCTAGTCTCTGTGGATTCGACTCTTTCTTACCCTATTTGCAATATTATTTGTTGGGATAAGTTAGATTTTTATTTTTTGTGACTTCGACACCCACTAATAATATATATACTAGACCTATAAAATTTAAATTCACGCGATTTTGATAAAAAAAAGTAATGTCTTACCTTTAATTTTAAAACTATATAACCTCCAAAATTATCACCACCTACATATTAAATATAAAAATGAGATTAATAATAATATAGATTTTAATTAACAATTTTTAATAATGTATAATAATAATATTACCTTTTTTAATGGCAGATAAAAATTTAAATGCTACTAATAATATTAATTACTTTAATTAGAATTGAATTGTAATATTAATTTAAACAACAAACTCTGAAAATTAAAGAAAGTTAAGAAGAGAATGAAGAAGACAAGTGACAAACAAAGTTGGAAGGGAAAGTGAGAAAGAAATGGATGTGGAAAACGTGAGATACAAACTGATGCCTTTATATTTTTATCCAAATTTATTTAAAAAAAAAGAAAAGAAAAAAGGAAGTTGTTCTTGATCACGAGAAAGAAAGGGAAGAGTAAATAGCTTTTTTCAGTTTTCAATGTTAATAACACTTAACAGAAAAAAAAAGATGGTGGTTCTAACATAGCTAGAAACCGGCATAATATCAAGCCGGTTTCCATCCCAAGCTAAGGCCCACATGTTGGATACCGACATTAAATCAAGCCGGTTTTTGGCACTCCAATTGGTCAATTACGTGGGATTCACAGAGTCAAATACCAGCTTTCATGCCTGTCGATTTTCAGCACCCCATATTTTTAATTATTTTTCCTATAGCACTATTTTTTGAATTTTTTTTAAAATCACCCCTGATTCATAAAAATTCCCTTTTTTCCACCATGTGGAATCCAATTTGCAATATTTTCCCAAAAAAAAAACAATCAATTTGCAATAAGAAAATAAATTAGAATTATGAAAATAATTTTAAGATCAAATGTTTGTAGAAAATAATTTTGATGGGCGGTATTTATTAATTTTCTAATTATTTTCATTTATATCACAGGATAGATAAAAATCCAGCAATAAGGTTGTTAAGTACTATTGTTGGTCGGATGAGTTCTTTTTAAATATTTAATGATTCAGTGGAAATTTTTTTAAAATATTTGGAAAAATTGACTCTACGACATAATAAGTTTGAAAATTATTTTCTCAAAAATAAGAAACTTTTTAGGTTTGTTACTAATTTTAGATACCACACTAATATGAGAAACCAAAGAAAGTAAAAAATCCGAGATCTATGTCTCAAAATAATTAAAAGATTCTTGAGTAGCTCAATCTATAGTTTCGAATAAGTTAAAAGATTTCCTAGTACAGAGCATATTTAGCCAATTGGTATCAAATTTTTGGCCTATATACCTATTGATAATTACAGAAATTTCACAAAGAACATGCCCTTGAACAGAAATAGGGGTAAGTCGACTTTAAGCAAGGTACGGGGTGCTCGATCGGATAATTGGCTTTCGGACCTGCAAAAGAGAGGTTAGTCCGGTCGGCTTGTACATTAACACTCCGATATTCAAGTTAATAAACTAGAGAAAATTGTTATAGAGAGTAAAATGTGAGAAGATTTCGGGGGATATGTTGAATTGTGGAATAAACCTACTATTTATAATGTGGCTAAAGGCTTGTATAGGAGGCTTACCCTAGCGTTGGTGTAGGCTGGCATGAAGGTGACCGCTTACAGGTAGCGATTTGATAGAAGCGTGTGTCAGAGAACTTCAATGTGTCTTATCCGATCGGACAACCTCGTTTCGCCTATCTCACTTGACTGACTAACAAATCCTAGATGCCCTTGGGCTTTCTTAAGGCTGGACTTTCTTGAGAGGCCCTAAATGGGTTGGGCCTAAATAAAATATTGAGCATTATGACCTATAATAGCATGTTAGAAGAATTTTTTTTGTTATACGAATTAAAGTTGGATAATTTTTATATATGTTACAAATTGAAGATAAAAAAAATTATTTTTACAAGAATAATAGTTGGATGACTAATTATGCAAATTACCCTTTAAAAGTTTGATATATATGTATTGAAAAATAAAAGATACAAATTAAAGATTCAAATTCAAAAATTAATAAGAAAATATCAGGTAAAAGGAACGTAATTTTATTTGTAATGTACTAAAAATTTTAAATTTAATTTTTTTTGAAAGCAAAACTGTATTCTATATCATAAATAATCAAACAAAATTTTCAAAAAGTATTATTGTCATAAAATATATTGTAAAAATAAGATAATATTAAACTTAATTAAACAGGTTAGAAAAGCAGATTAAGGTCAAGATACTCTGCTTAAAACCGAAGCACGAAGCTTTAGAGTTGGATTTATTTTGTTGCCTTGTCAATTTGGGAGTCGAAAAATTGCATGCTTTTAAAGGCAGTATAATGTATATCACTAAAAAACATTTTGGTAAATGTTTTATATTAAATATAACAAATTATGATAGAAATGACATAATTTCGTAAATTATTGTAATGTTGAGAAGTGAGTGGAGCTTTGAAATTTTTCAGTCAATATCCATCACGATTGGAAAAGTATGTCTCCTTGTATATATATATAATCTGGTCATCTACCGAAAACGTAACTGAGATAGTAAGGATGCCTGCTAGTTTAATCAGTAATCTCAAATTCGAATCCTGAAAATGTAGCTCTATTAAATAATCCATTTGCACGGATCCATTTAAAACATGTCGTGATCTAATCCAAAAAAAATAAAAAATAAAATCTGATCAAGATGAAATAATTTAGACAATTAGTTTCCACTTTTCAAAAACTTATGGGCTAGGCCACTCAGGTAAATAATTTGGGTCTCAAAGAAATATAATCTTAAGTATTGAATATGGTAGTTGGGCCTGAACCTGCTCACTTGACCTCGAATATATATTAGTTAGTTTAGGTGAATTTTGAATAAAATAAAAAAAGAAAAAAATGTTATAGCGATAACCCTCAAGGCCCATCAAATAATACAGGCCCAATAAGTAATTACCACTCTACACGTGCTTAGCCAACTTCGCACGTGTGTCAGAAATTAGGGTTTTGCGTTGTAAGAAAATACATAGTAGCGGTTTCTGTTTCTCTATTCCAGCTTCTTCGGCGAAAGTGGGTGAGAAAGAAGAAGCAGAAGCATGGGTGAGTTGCAAACTAAACCATTGCAATTTCTTAGGTGTAATTGAAATAATATATCTTTATTTGATCTCTTATTAATTTCATTTTTTTGAAAACAAAAGCAAGAATCAAGGTTCATGAGTTGAGAAACAAATCAAAGACCGAGCTATTAAGCCAGCTGAAGGATCTAAAAGCAGAGCTAGCTCTCCTTCGAGTTGCTAAGGTCACCGGTGGCGCACCCAATAAGCTCTCTAAAATGTAATCTCTCTCCAATTTTATGTATGTGTATAAAAATGTGGGTATTTTGATTATATGATAAATTGGCAAATAACGATTGTTTGTTTTTTGTGTGGGAATACAGTAAGGTGGTGAGGCTTTCAATAGCTCAGGTTTTGACTGTAATATCACAGAAGCAGAAGGCTGCTCTAAGGGAAGCTTACAAGAACAAGAAGTTATTGCCTTTGGATTTGCGTCCAAAGAAGACTAGAGCCATACGTAGACGCCTCACTAAGCACCAGGTGCTTTTATTATCTGAGATTACTGATAAATCATTTTGTTGGATTTAATGAATTTCTTTAAGCTTCAAAATTGAATAATGAGTTTGTGGTTTATTGCTCTGTTGTAATTCAGAACGATGCTTTTCAAGATTACTCAGTTACCAATTCTTGTTTGTTTGGGTGCTGTTGATAAATATAAGTAAATTTGTGGTGATGTGTAAAGTATTGATCCTAGGTATTTAGGCTTGGAATCTTTTTCCGATTAAAAGCAACAGTTTTTCTTGTCTCCCATGCATGAAGAAATATCTCAGGACCTTGAAAGCAACAGTTATTGTTACCAATAACTAGGTATTTATAGTTGTTGAATAGCTCAGGACCTTCAAATCTCTCTGTGGTATTCTTGGATTGGTGCTATTCAAATGATGTTGGAGGAGTTATTTCTATGAAAAAGAGTCTTGGTGATTGGATGCTCTAAGCGGACTCTTTGATTTATTTATATTCTAAAGCAGACCTTTGCATCCATCCTGAGATCCATGTTTGTTAGCCATCCTGTTGAATTCTTGACGGCATGAAATTTGATGAATGGATCTGATGGAGCTTTGATCCTATTGTTATTTTGGTTAAGGGCCTTATTGATTTGTGCTAGAATTGACTGAACCTACGAATTTAATTGTAAGAATTTGTAGCCGTTGGGTCATGGTGCTAAAGAGCTGTGCAATAGGATATTGTCCATAGTAGTCATTGCCATTATGGCTTTACCAGAATTAACCTAGCATGGGGATTGTTTTGGTACGTGGAATGTAGATGATGGGAACCTCAAGCTATATTTCTTAGGAATGTGGTATGATGAGGATTGACTTCTTTTGATCATTTTGTCAAAAGGAAATATATTTACCTACAATGAGGAACTAAATGCCAGCTAAATAGAGTGAGTAGGTTTCTTTCTATTAATCATAGTTTCCTTTTCGTAGTTATGGAGTTAAATCATCTTTTCTTTTTTATTATGTCTTAGACAAAAATAAAATGGGAAGATCTTTGGGACATTATATATTTCATTAAGACAGTGTGGCAAAATAATGAGTCCATTGTGGAAAGTCTGAACATTACTTCCAAATGTTAGTTAATGGTGCTCCACATTTTGTTCACGCATTCCATGTTGCAAATTTGCCATGGAGTTGAAAAATTTACTTGGCAAGCGGGGGTTTTACTAGATCCAGTCAGCCATTGCCCTCCTAAGAATGCTATGTTTGTTGCTGCACTGCTTTATTATAACATTTTGGTTTTCATCACTTGTTATTTTTCTTTCTTTTGGTCTTGATCATGAATCATGATGAATGTTGCTTGCTAGAAATGCCAATTTGAGAGGGTTGCTGGGTGATGCAAAATTTTCTCTATTGTAATGGACTTGTATGCTGCCTTCTATTTTATAGGCATCTTTGAAGACACAGCGTGAGAAGAAGAAGGAGATGTATTTTCCAGTGAGGAAGTATGCCATTAAGGTGTGAGGTGGGATCTACAGTTTAAGGTGGTTTTTGTGTTCCCCTTATGAAATGTCATGACAATGATTTACATTTTTGCTTTGTTTTATTCTTTTTTTTTTTGGACTCTCACCATACTTCCAAGTTCTATCATTAATAAATTGGATCTTAAATTATTTTGTTATACATGCTTTCCAAGTTATATCATTACTTCCAAAATTCTATCAATTTATGTTTGATTGAGGACATTTTATCTTAATTTATAACGAACCAAAACAAAAACATCATGTCTACTCTTAATTTATAACGAGCCAAAACAAAAACACTAATATGATTTGTTAATTCATATCCGAACACTGCTAGATTGAGGGATAAATTGGGAGGGCGTCTAAGTTCCTTGAAAAAAGGCCAGGTCCATGCGATTTTTAAGTCAAAGTTTTACCTATTAAATTACTTGTATGGTCCTTTTCTTTTTAAAATAAATTTTTTAGTTTTATATAATCACCTAATGTTAGATTTTATAGTGTTTATTCAATAAATTGGATTTTTGTAAGTTGGATTGATATGAACATGATGTTCAGAACCATATCTGACAAATCACTAGTGAAATTAGGAATTTACAGATTAAAGATTTAATCCCGGTATCAATGTATCATTGAGGTGATATATCTATCAACATAATATCACGTATTGAAGTGACATATTTTATTATATGTTAGTGTTATTTTAATGCATATTAGTATTATGGTTAAGCGTTAATTTAAAATTAATGAAAATTATTTATAAAGATATTTTTGTATAAATTTACATCAATTTAGATCGCATTTTCTCCAAAATAAATAGTACTGAAGGACCATTTTTGTACATATTTTCTAATAAAAATAATAATAATAATTTGACTGATAGGACAAGTATGAGAGAGTGGACCCATAATTTGAAAAACGCCTCAGTGGCCCATCCATCCATAAATATACGAGGTACTTTTGTTCATATTAGGCTTAATTGTTGGCATCATTCCTTACTTCACACTGTTTTTTTTCAGCCTCCAATTGGACAGCACTTTGTAAATAAGTTCAAAGCACCTAACATCAACAATGTCAATAAAGAGCATATGTGTAATTTAAGAAACGTTCCAAATGGGAAGAATCAATTCATAAAAAGATAACATTTTGAGCGACCACAGTGGGAGTCGAACCCACGACCTTTTGATCCGAAGTCAAACGCGCTAATCCACTGCGCTATGCGGTCTTGGTGCATTCGTTTTTATTTCTAATATATTATATCCATTATATCAGTAAATTTGCTTCCCATTATTATTTGCAGCGAAAACGAAAGTTAACCAGGACACTTTTTTGCACCTGTATATGCCTGTAAAAAGCTACCTATTAGAAATCAAAATGTAATACTTTGATGTGAAATTTTTTTTATAAAGTCAACTTTGCTTCTCAAGTTATTTTTGAAGCTAAAATATCGGTAAATTTTACACAAATTGGTAAGATAATGGAACATTTTGACATTATATTCAATAATTATAACGACATTAGAAATTAACGGTGGTCGATTTGAGTAATAAGTAATTCAAATTATCATTAATAAGATTATAAATTCAATTTTTTTCGTGCATGATACGAATCCTATTGAAAAATAAGCTTTTCATTTATGAGTTGAATAATATCAAATTATGAATTAATTGATCTTATATCTCTCACAATAATAGGGGTATTTTCAGCTTGTCGCAATACCGCATTGTTGAACTCGGGCAGAAGGTCGGTTCATCTAGAGTACTTTCGAGTCTCATCCCGTCCTCTAGAAGGCCTGGACCCTCCAAGACCATCATTAACTCGATCGTTCATTTCGGATGTCGTGCTTTCAGTTGATCTCAATCTCGCCATAGCTCTCAATGAAAACAATAAATGGTAAGGTTCAAGTTGTCAAACCTTTGAAGTGAGCCGTAGCTGTGCAAACTGATCAACTGGCTGGTACCTGCAAGAGATTTTGCTTGGTTGAACCAAACATTAACACTCCGAAAATTAAGTCAGAAACTCATATATGAGTTTTGAGATAAAGAGAGTGTGTGTCCAGGATCGATAACCGGAGCCACTGTATACTACGCTATTTATATGAGGCACGAGAGCACACAGAATGCCTGTGGTGTGGCCGCTGAGATGTCAAAGCAGGTGAGCAACGATATGACATGAAACATGTTAGAGGTGTAGGCTCTACGATGCGATAGTGGATTAATTAAGACTAAATGTTCCATCAATTCAATCGAACAGCGCTTGGCTAGCTTCCTACGTCTACTTATCACGCTTCAAATTTCTTTGTAAATAAATTTCGGTCTTTTGGATCAAGATTTACTTAGACCCAAAGATAATCCAATGTTATCAAGATTGTCAAACATGAGAAATAAATAAATTTTGGTAAAAATCAATTGTCTCCGAAAAAATTGAAAATCCAAACGAGTTCAAGAAATGAGACTATGAAATGGACATACATGCATGTAAATATACACATTGGAGTAGGAAAAGAAAAAGAAATTGAATCGAACAGAAACATTAAATTAAGCGTGTATTGTCATTACTTACATGTCGCAATCAACAGCACGAACATAAGAACAAACAGGTCATATATTAGCTTGGGTTCGATAGGTAACCATACAATTTAAGTAAGTCAACAACTTTGGGTTATATATAAAATTAGTTGATAATTAGCACGTTTAATTGAAGATTTGTCAATAGCTATTTTTGTTTAAGAAATAGAGTTGAAGTTTCTTGTCCGAGTAAATTGTTTTTCCTTGTTATAGAATAGACGGTTCCACCATGGATTAAAATTACATCTATAGCATGTTGTCCTCCTTAATTTCTCTTCCTCCATTCACATTTTATTTATTTTAGTAGCTCAATTTATATGCTGAAATTAATAAATAAAAAATTCAATTTATTCCAATATTAATTTTTAAGTGAATTTACTTTCGGAACTTGTTGGGAAATTCCATTTTGGCCTAAATGTAGTCAATTTATAGGTGACAAATGGACGGATTAGATGGATTTGGATTGAGTCATTAATTGATGGATCATTAATGAATGGGTCATTAATAGATTGAGTTGATTTGGGTCGATCCATGAATTGAATGATATATATAATTTATTTAAAATACGATTATTTTTTGTATCAACTTATTATTTTTTTTTTCTTTTTTTGTCCATTCTTATCAGTAAAGTAAATTATTTAAAATATATTAATTTTATGTTTATTTCACATAACAATCAACCATATCAATTTTCAAAATAAAATATATCTATTTTAATAAATTTAAAAATAAAAATATTAGTTCAAATTTTAAATATAATTAATTATTAATTATTTAGTTTCAAAAAGGATAAAATAAAAGTCAAATTTTAAAAGGCAATTGATAAAATAAAAATAGAATAATACATAAATTAAATTATTTATTTATTTATTTATTTGTGAAAGAAGAAAAGTTGATAAATGGATTTAGCCAAAGCTGTGCATTTCTTTGAAACAACTAAAATACTGGCGATGATGATGATGGTCATATCATTGTTTGTGCTCTCGTCTTGGAAATTAGAAGTCATTTATTAAATAAGCCCAATAAAAAGAAAAAAAGAAATGATTAATTACCGAAAAACAATAGATGAAAATCAATATGATTATATATTTACATTTATATATTATTCGCATTTGATTCTTTTTATGGATAGAAATAATTTTTTACGAAAACGTAAATTCTATTAACGATGATTTTTTATGTATTTATTGAATTGAATTTGTATATTAGCAGCTATAAGTTATTGAGTTAATATCCAATGGATCAAAATTAAAATTTTGACAATCCACATAAAATATTTATTGGGTTAATACCCAATGGATCAAGATTTTTGAATCTTGAAAACACCAATTGGGTTAATATTCAATAACTCAATGGATTGAAAAGTGAGATAGATCAATTTTGAGTTGACTCAATGGATATTAGATTGGGTTGAATTGGGTTAAAAAATAAAATAGGTCAATTTTTTGTTGTTTCAATGGGTATTCATTTATATTGGGTTGGGTTTGGGTCATTTTTTTTTAATGGATTTAAGTCAACCCATGAATTTGAATTAATTTTATCAGCTCTAATTTTGATAAATTTTTATATCCGCATAAACAAGAAATGACATTTACAATAAATTAAATAAATATTTTGATATATTTTTAAATACTTAAATTTGGATTAGTTTGACCTAAAGTTGAAAATTATGACTAGTTTGATGAAATAGTTAAGATGAACTTAGATTAACTTTTGAGGTAAAATAATACTTTTAAATTTATATCGATAGTCAATTAAATTCCTATAGTTTGAAATCAATTTAACATTTATAAAATCAAAATTAAGTAAAAAATAAGTCATTAAAAAACAAAAATTAAGCCATATAAGTTTTAATTAAGATAAAATATTTTGCTTATTTTCAACATATTTATGTCATGACTGAATTAACATTTTAAATTTGTTACAAATCTGATAGCTAAGTATTTCCTAATTTAATTAAAGTTAGACAAAAGTTGAGACGACAAATCAACTCATCAACTTTAAAACATCATCATTCTATATTTTATGGCACACCAAATTATTAAAGTAATAATGAAACTTCTTTTCAAAAGGAAAAAGGCAATGATGAAACATGATTTTGGCGACGTTAAAATATTGGAATAGTCATACTATTTTTTTTTTATTTGAATAATAAAATGTGAGGTTTTGAAGGAATAATTGGCCGTTAAGTATAAAATTATAAATTATAAAGCGATGAAATTAAGAACATAAATTCAGATATTCAATTCAAAAATAAGAAACATGAATGTCTCTATGTTGAATTCTTTATACAGTAGAATCTCTTGTTTATATCCAAAGAAACCATTTCTTTCATAAGAGAATTGCAAATATCATTTAAAAATAAATAAAATAATAATATTTCTAATTATTTATTGCTCAGAAGTGGGAGAGAGAAAGGGAAAGCATCTTTATTCAATATATACCATAATATATAAAATACACATTAAAAGGAACTTCTAGACAATCAAACTTGAACAAGCCTCTTGTATCTGACTGAGTCGTCAACATTCCCCTAATCAATTTTTTATTTTTTTACGTTCCTAAAATTTAGTCAGAATCTCCTAAATTAAATATGTTTTATATGTTAAAGGTAACTTCATACAAGATCTTGTATTTAAAAGAACAAAAAAAATTGTATAGTAATTATCAATTAATAATAAGAATAAAGTATTTGAAGAATGATAATGTGGTATACCCAGTCCAGCTAGAAAGCCTTATAATTAATAATGTAGGGCATCTATGATTCTATACCATAAATTTATAATTGGACCTGGTCACTGTGGACTACCATAAATATTTAGATCAAGAAAGATGAGTACTAAAATCACACACACAATCATTTTAAGGGTAATCACTATGAAATCATCAGTGTACAATTACAGATTTTACTTAAATTATAAATTCTTGATCTTTTGTATTTTTTTCATAATTTTTCAAGCCAACCAAAATAGGAAAGAAATAGTATAAAGTTTTAATTGGTTCATGCAATTCAAATCCTATATATAATTGCAATTTAAATTCAATTCAAAACACAGAAATACCAGTTTTTTCACTCTTTTTTCTTCGTTTTGAACTATTTTGATTATTCTTTATACATACATAAACACAAAGCTCACTACAAGGTCAAAAATAAAGTCAAAATTAATGAAAATTGCATTTTGCTTCAATCTGTGGGAATGTAAAATTGACAAAATAAATAAATGGGTCCAATTAGGCGCTGCCTCACGTGCTTTTGTAGATGTTTCGTTTTCACAGATTGCTGCCCATCCTTAATTGACGACTCTTTTTTTCAACTTTAATCAATTCTCTTATTTGATTTCTTTCTAGTTCCCGTATCAAACAGTATTCTATAAACTTTGGATTGCTAATTCTTAATTAATCAAAAAAATCAAAAGGAAAAAAAGAGAAGAAAATAAAATGAGTATTTTTTCGTTTTCACTTAAATCATTTTTATTTAAATATATTATATTAATTAAATCATATTATTTTACACCAAATTTTTTGCTATTTTAATATAGGAACTTTTTAAAAAATGTGATGTTTGGAAAACTTAATTTGAGAAATGGTAAGTTTTTGGAATTACTTGAGAAATAAGGGTGGGGATGCTCAATCCCGCAACGAATCTCTGCGATAATGGAATGGGAGGCCACTCCAATATCAGTGAACGAGGTGAAAATTGGTGGGTTAATGGGATTTGAGAAATAATATAATATTACTGCATGATCTGTGAGTTAGTGGGATTTCCCTGAACATTTACAGATAATTAGAACGTGATTAGCTATGAAATTTAAAAATAAAACGTAAAAAAAAAAGAGATGTGAAAATTAAATAAATACAAATATATATTTCATTTTTGCAGTTACTTGTTGCGAAATCATATCAATGGACCCTACTCATTTTGAAATTTTGTGTCACACTTTTTGACCGTCTCGTTTATTGATATTGGAGTGGTTTCTACTTCCATTTTCGTAGTGATTCATTGCGAGATTGAGCACTCCTACCCCTATTTCTCAAATAATTCTAAAAACACATCATTTCTAAAATTAAGTTTTTCAAACACCCAATTTTTAAAAAAGTCTCTTTAATATACATGTCTCTCAAAATTTACAAGTTAATTTCTTTGAATCTAAAAAATTTACAGTTTTAGATTTCATAATTTTAATTAGTACATATTTAAGAAGAAATATATAAATTTATTATTAATTATCTCATATCGATTAATTATAAAAATATAATATTTTTTAAACCGACTTTAACTATGCTTAATTAGGATTTCACTATCAAACATTCATATTATTACTTATATAACTTGTAAGACAACTTGATCATCTCTCTTTCATTTTATCGATATTCATTTTTTAAAATGATTTGACACTTATTTTTTTAAATAAAATTTTGAATTCGAATCTTATAAATAAAAATATCTCAAACTACTTACTTTTATAGTAGATTGATTAAGTTGAAATTAGATAACATGAGTAATTATATCAAAAAAATATAATCTTTTTTTAGTTATAAAGTTCAAATATTGAAAATAGTACATATATGTCCTTTCAATTTATTTATTTAAAAAAATACCCCTAAAAATTAAAAATAGTATAAATTTGCTCTTATTCTATACTTTGAGAAGCAAATATGAATTATTTTTAATATTTTGAGGACAAAAATAAATCATTTTTTCATATTCACAGTCAATCACAAAGTTCATATTTGCCTTAAAGTATATACAACTGTCTATATTTGCCATCATAAAGATAAATCTATACTATTTTCAACAATTTAGGGACATTTTTAAAAAAAAAATCAAAGGCAAATGTATAGTATAGATTTATCTTTATGTCTTCAAATGGTTAATTAGCCAATAAATTAATTAATTAATTAATTCGAAAACTTTTTTAAAATTGGTGTGTTTAAAAATTTTATTTAGGGAAATGGTGTGTTTTTGAAATAATTTGAAAAAATAAAGTGGAACGGTTTAATCCCGCAACAAAGTACTGCAAGAATAGAAGAGGGGCCCACAACAATTATGGTGAATGAGGGGTGACATGAAATTCTGGGGTTACTAGTCTAATTTCGCAACAAGTACTTGCGGGAATAGAAAAAATTATTAAAATTAGTAAAAACTAAATAATAATAAAATCATAATTTTTAATTTTAAAATTTTATGTACTTAAGTTTATATTTTGTTTGTTATAAAGATGAATTTAAAATTGTATGTAGTAAGAATTCTATATAAAATAGATATATATAGTTAATTGTTATTATAAAATTTTAGTTAGTAAAATATTTTAATAATATATGAAGTAAATATTTTAATAATATATTAGCATATTTAATGTATGAAAGTCATAATTATAAAAAGATATATTCGGTAAGTATAACTTATTATGACAAACATTTTTTGTTTATGAATTTATTCATAAAACAAATATATTACATATGAAAATTAAAATTAAAAGTAACACCTTGAAACCATAAATCAAACAATCGACATGAAAATAAAAATGAAAAATTATCGCATGCAGTAGTTCCCACACCCTAACACTTTCCTATCTTATACCTTTTTTTTTAATCAAAACTTTCCTATCTTACATAAAAAATCAATATCCACATACGAAATATTTGTCATAATAAATACGATATATTACTTGAAAATAACACTTGCCTCGTATGTTCTAAAATATGAGTCACTTTCTTTATTTATAGCGTAGTTATATGTTACTTATTTAATATGTTCTTATTTAAAAATGATGCAGTATTTGCCCCATAAATATATTTTGGATAAATTTATTATTAAGTTATTGAAAATGATAAGCATTTACTGTATATTTATGGATCAAAAAATTTTAAGTGACTTGTTATACTGTCTTATTACGGGCAATTAGTAAGAATTTAATATTTAATTTTTTTATTAAATTTTTATATTTTAAAACAAAATAATACCTAATTTTTCAAAAAAAATGTTAATATGTATATTTAAATTGTTATGACGCGTTATACGAATACTGTTGATTTAAATTTTTACAAATTTTTATATTAAAATTTTGAACTTTGTTCTATATAGTTATGCTGTGTGTGTCATAATTTGGGCTTAAATGATTTTGAACCGATAATATTAATGGAGTCAAGCCAGTCAAATTTGCACAAAAAAAAAGACAAGCAAAAATTCTCCTATTCTCGCAACTACTGGTTGCGGGATTAGACGATGGATCCCACTACTCATTTCACATTTCTGATATTTTTCGTTCACAGCTCCTATTCCCGCAACATCCTATTGCGAAATTAAGCATCCTCACTCTTTTTCTCCAAATACTTTTACAAACACATTATTCCTTAAAATAAGTTTTTAAAAAACGTCATTTTTAAAAAAGTTCCTTTTTTAAAAAATGTCATTTTTAAAAAAGTCCCTTAATTTCTACAGGGCGCACCTTATTTTAATCCATGGATTAAATGACTAAAAGATGAATAAAATACTAATAATATTAGAATCTCCAATATATGTCATTCATTATCTAATTAATATAATCTTTATTATTGTGTGGTGACATTTCATTATCAAGCTCCACGAGAAATAACAATAAAGAAAGTAAGAAACATCCTTGCTAAAGACTCAAATCGAAACGTAGTTTAGTGATGTAATTGATTATGTGGTCTCATAATCACTTATTCATCATTAATTGTGTATTTGACTTAAATGATTTGAAATCATTAATCATAATTATATGGGTGTTAATATAAATTTGTCTCACTAATTATAATTAATACTCTCTCTACGACTGTTTTAAATCACTTTTGATATTCTTATAAGAATTAAAAAATGTTCCATTTGTTTTATTTTATACGTAACTTTTAAATAAAATTTAAATTATATTTATTTGTTATTTTTATAATTTTAATATAATAGAATTTATTTTTTTATTTTTTTTATTTTTCAATAAAATTAAAATCAATTATATTTAATAATTTAATTTTAATTATGCAATTTAATACTAAATTAAAACATATTTATTATTTTTTAAATTTTAATAAAATATTAAAAGTGATAGATAAAAAATAATAGAACAAGTATTAATTAAACTTAACTTTACTATTAAATTGTATAATTTTGATTAAATTATTAAATTTAATTACTTTTAAATAAATTAATTTTTATTGGATGGGAGTGAGTATTGATTTTGGCATTATATATATGCCACGAAAAAGATGATGCAACAGTAGAGGTGGCAAATAAGCGAGTTGGACGGGTTTGGGTTGGGTCATTAATGTATTGGGTTATTAATGAGTCAAAAAATATGGATCATTAATGAGTTGGGTTGATTTGGGTCGATCCATGGATGATGGATTCTTCACAAATGGCCTCATATTCTCGTTACTTCAACATTACAAAATATCCGTTTTATAAAATCGAATTCCATTGCTTTTCGAGTACTTGGAAAAATTTGTATGATATCAAGCCAATAATTTGAAATTAATTACGTATTAACAACATACGAACGTTTCATTTGCTAAAAAAATAAAATTAATATCAATGAATCATTTATTTATAAAATAAATGGTAGTAGTAAGTATACATCTGCATTGGCCCATGATATGGCTAATGTGCTATTAATTTTGTCATAAACCGAAAACCTAATGTTATTAGTAACCTCAGCATTTATTTTGTGGGACTTGGAGTTAGCGGATGTCTTTGACACAACCGATGGCGGTGGACCCACATTAGGATGTGGGGACTACTCTTGTACGGTCGTCCACTGATAAAGAGACACATCACTATCTTAAAAAGCCTAAATCATTAGGTGTATGATTTATTGGCTTCAATACCTGATTCATGGACGGACGCCATAGCTTCTGCTTCAGCAGAGAAATAGGTAGCTCATTTGAGTGAATCAAGCAGCCCTGCTTTGAGAGGTTCATTACACTCGATTCTCTGGCGAATAAACTGAAATGGGTATGCGTTAATTTGGAAGGAGGAAGATTGCAAAGTGAAGGATTTTAGAAGGTTTTGACAAGATATTGAAACTGTTCGATGAAATTCCACAGAGAGAAAGGAGAAGCTCGAATTGGCAGGAGGAGATGGAGAGAACGAGGAGGTGATGCGATGGAGAAGAGATGTAAAGAGTTTGGGATGAAATCGATGCAACCTTCTTCCAAGTGTAAAGCTTCAGCTCTTTCTGCAATTATTAAGTTGTAAAACGAAACAACATCAAATCTCACCCCACATAAATTTATTGTTGGGTTTGGATTTTATCAGGGTATTGTGAAGAAGTTGGATTAATATCCGATGGGTCAAGATCTTTGAATCTTGAAAACACCCATTTGGGTAATACCAATGGGTTGAAAAGTGAGATAGCTTAATTTTGGGTTGACTCATTGGGTATTAGATTGGGTTGGGTTGGGTTGAAAAATAAAATAGGTCAATTTTGAGTTGACCCAATGGATATTTATGTGAATTGGATTGGATTTGGATCAATTTTTTTAGATAAATTTGGATCGACCCATAAGTTTGGGTCAATTTTGCCAGGTCTATGCAACAGTGTGTGTAACACCCTTACTGAACAGTCTAACTGAAATATGTGATAACCCAAATTTTTTTTTAAACCTTAACTACTCTATTGACTACAGACTCGTCTAATAAAAATTACTTAGAAATTAAGTATACCGATCAAACTATAATTGTCCACTTGACTAATCACCAAATAAAAATCCGGCAATATAACAACTAAACACTTGTCCAATCCACCTGAAAATCAAAGAATTTTCTCAGCCCTTTAGGGGCACTACAATACAAAAATAATTTCAACATGCATCTCATACATCCATTCTCATTATTAATCACATTTTCTTAGATGATTCAATATTACATATTACACTCTAAAACCATTATAATGCTCCAAAATAAAGAAAAATTTACATTTTAAATCGCCACACTACATCTGTAAACTTCAAAGGTGATCTGCCCACACTAGATCCCCTCTTCTGATGGTTGAGCCATAGCAGCTGTCTAACCAGAAATAAGCCTATCCTAATACCTACACGGATAATAAAATTCGTGCTAAGCTATAAAGTTTAGCAGGAAACAATATAATCTAAAGATAATCTTTACAATACATAACATTTATTATACAAGTACAAAGTTTAATGATGCTGCCAGCTGATACCTTCAATTACCTTAAATCCAAACTTTTGCATTCAGCAATAAATCATAAGCATAAGAGAAGGAACATATTACTCATATAGGCAATAAAACTTAATAACTTAATAAGCAATTTATCAGTAATTGTTACCACAAAAGATGTTTGGAATAATTCCTTCATACATATATATCATTTAAAATATAGTATGCATTCTAAATTCACTTTCATGTAATTATCAAAACAATCTTGGCAAGGTAAACTATAGGTTACGTAACACCATATGATACCAAATATTATGCACTTAACACGTAACAGAGTTATATATATACCTACATATACATATGAACAAATATCACAAATTAAGAAACTAGCTTATGGCTTCCAGAAACAATATAATTATTGAAGACAAATTCTTAGTGTACAATACTTACTCGTAATATATAGATCCATAATGCGTATATAGTGTTAAGAAATCTCATGCTCATCAATATTGTAACTTTCAATTTATTATCTGTTTTCTATATATAAGAGAATAATTCTTAAGCAAATTAGTTTTGAAACTGTAACATTTCTTTTCTTTTACACTTTTTAACTTATTTTCATATTAATGCCCCTAGTACAGACCCGGCAGAAACTTTCAGACCGGATATGCTGGATGTCGATCTCACAGGATCACAACAGAGATAGAGAAATGACCCCCAAAGGGCCAATTCTCATAGAGCAGAGAACAGAGACAGAGAAGCCATGGTGATCAAAGATCCAGTCCATAGTATAGCAAGTCGTCATGACTTGTACTGCGGTACAGAGATATCCCTATGGCCAGCCAATTATCTCCTGAGCTAGGTTTTACTGTCTGACTCGTTCTAAGGGCACAAATTTCACTTTTAAATATTTATCAGATTTCTCTTCTTTTCAATTACTTTCCAATCCAGAAAATACAATTATTCAGAATCTTCAATATTTTTGTACAGTTTATGAACTATCTTTCACTCATGTCATGAATTATTTCACAATAATTCATCAAATTCTCTTTAAAATATTCTTCAGTCATCAGAGGAATCTACTCTATATGGATTCATTTAAATTACATTAAACTTTCTAATAGGAACATGTTAACAATACTTATACTAGTCATAGTAGTTCATGCATTGCTAGACTGTTTTCATGAGAGTGAAATCATATATAATCACACCAACTGTGAGTGCCTAAAACAGTGCATAAACACATAATCATTTCAGAAGGACATACCTGCATGGTTCATCATGATCAACTCTTTTGAACCTCTGTACTTATTATATCATTACTAAAACATTTTGGAATAATAAACTAGGCAAGATGATTAATTGATTTTTTTCTAGCAAATAAATGGGAAAGCATTTTGTAGAATCTAATATTAAACAATTATTCAATAACAATTTAATAATATAATCATAATATTTCTTGAAAAGTTATGCTAAAAATGACAAACAGAAAAACCTTACTTATTACAGTATAAAATTATAAATAAAATTTAAAACAATTAAAGCATCTCTCAAGAGAGTGCTCAACCACTCAATGAACTGAACAAACCATTTGATGGAGTGTTCACTGACCAAGGAACTGCAAAACTGCATCCTTTCACAACTCATCCCACAAACTTCAAAGTGTAAAAGATATTTTATTTATATATATATATCAATAGATTTTTCCCTTAGTTTCATGTTAACCAAGTTCAACGTCACTTCTATTAACAATTATAATTCATTGTTCATTCAATTATACCATTAACACTCAAATCAAATCAAGCTCAAACTCTATCTTGCCTAGACCAGCCTAACTAAATTCACTTCAAACGTTACACTTTCAAAAACTATTTCCTCACTAACACTATAGCTCATTTACTTTTACAGAATATTATTTTCTTATAATAAATCCAATATATGCAAAGCTGATATAAAGCATAATTCTCATACAATAATCACATTTCAATTTACCTTACTAATATCCAACATCATATATATATATATATATATATAGACACACACACACACACACACACACCAATCAAACACGTATAAGATCAAAGGAGTTCCCGAACCTGTTAGTCGAATTTGCTACAATCTGTCTGTCACCATGCTCACCAAACTGGTCATCGGAGACTCATTAGAGCTGCCCATTGATAGCTAGGACCACCGGTAGTTACCAGGTACCACTCACATGCCCCAACACCGTCGCATTTGGTCGGGATCTAAGCTGGAATGTCCTGTTTCGCCGAGGTCCGATGTATTTGCTACCGGCGAGTGGGGAGAAACGAAAGGCAAGAGAAAGACCGCCTCATCATTAGGAGTTCACCAGTGCCACTCATGCCATCAGCCGTTGTCACCGGTTGCCGAAAGGAGGATAAGTGGGTTCGATAAGAAGAGAGAAAATCGGGGCAAAAACGACGTCGTAGGTGGAGGTAGACGCTGGCAATGGGGAAGAGACGGCACACGAGTTGCCGCCGACGAGAGTGGCTAACATAGTCACTGATCGGCGCTCTCTCTCTCTCTTCATTTTTCCTTGTTCTCCTCCCTTTTCCTTCCTTCCTCCTTGTTCTTTCTTTATTCTTATCCTTTATTTAATTATTTTTTTCTCTACTAACTCCCTCTCTATTAAAAATAAATCCTAACTTTTATTCATTTTCAAAAACAACCCACACATACTAATTGTCCTTACAATTTATACCAAACAATTTATAATTAATTCAAATTTATCACTTGCCTTCACTATTTTAATATTAAATTCACACATTTAATCAATCTAAATCAAATAATAATACATTGGGTCATGCATTTTCGACTAGGGTCATTTTTGGGACCTTACAATGTGCGTGTGCACCATCGTTTGCATAGTCTAAACATAAAAGCGCCGAAGGCATCTTTCACCTTGAGCAAAAATTAGAAATTAGCAACGTCATTAAAACCAGATTGGATCGATCAATCGACCGGTTTAATAGCAAACTGAAAATTGATCTAATTGATTTAATGATTAAAAATTTTAAAAAATCAGTATGAATCGAATAAAATTAGTATAAATAATGAAAATTGGATAAAAATCGGATAAAACAGGAGAAAACCAATTTGAATCAAAAAATCATTTTTCATCAAAAATATCAATTTAACATTATTTTTTGCTAGAAAAATTATAATATAAATATAAATACAAAATAATTAAAAATTAGACAATTTTAATAAATTTTTATGAATAAAATAAAAATTATGATTTATAATTAATGAATATTGTTGAATATTTGTAATTTGTTACTATATTTATTTTAAATATTTATTATAAATAATGAATAATTTGAAAATATTGCTTTATATATAATTAGTGTTTAGATGATAAATATATTTTTTAAACTATTTTTTATTTTTTATATAGTTATATTTTCATAATATTTATAGAAAATTTTAAAAATAATATTATTTACACAAAAGAAAAAAATCCAGTTAAATTCTATCAAATTGGTTGAATCAAGAATTTTTTGCATCTCTGATTCTTTATTCGGTCCGATTTTAATAACATTGAAAATTAGGAATAAGAAAGCCAACTTGTGACATACACTTCAAAACAAAATAAACTTCTGAATAGATTTGTGAGGAAGATTTTTTTTATCAATAGAGAGTACTCTTTTTTTTTTAAAGACCAAATTTTGTCTTGTATTTGATATACTTATATACTTTTGGCTAAAGTTTTATTATTAATTTGCAAGTTAAATCTCTTAATTAGAGTAGAGTGAAATGACCCCCTCAATCCGCATATTTTGATATTATGCTGTCTTAACATTATAAGTGTTTGTGCATATGCTATTACCAATATAAGTAAAACATATAGTATTTTCAATTTAATTATTATAAAATCTTAATTATTTTTTAATTACGAAGGGTAATATTGCAATTATCAAAAAGTAATTAGGCTTCTAGACTTGACGGTTTAATTAATGGTAAGACTAGTGAAATGAACTCGTTATAATAGCGCAATACATGAGTTGTATATAGGGTGGATATTACTCAGCCTACTATGGAAATGAACTATCTTCCTTATAACCATTCTCCTGTTTCTTATCTTCTTTTAATGCGACATTCAGTTTGTTTGTTTTGTTGACCTGGTTTTAAACAAATAACAGCAAACGCAAACAACAGGCAGATAAGTCCAATTGGTTGATTGGATCACACAAGCTTCATCAGCCATATGCAGACTGTGTTTTATTAATTAGCCCTTTTTTTATTACTTAATTAAGTCATAAAAAGTCATGCGTATTAATATATGATTATAGTATTAATTAAGCTCGAAATCTCCGATACCGTTGGATGGTTAGTCAAAAAAGAGTTATTTAATTAACCGCAAGCAACACCTCATGTAGTTCAGGCCACTTCTGGGGGACACACATCCGGGACAAGGTAATAAAGAAGACAAATTTAGGTGCCTCATTCATGGAAAAGACTAATCTCTCTTTATTTTCAGTATCATTTTGAAATTAATATTAATTAATTTAAATGATTTGGTTTGTAATTTTTTCTTTTAAATACTTTTTTAAATTCGAATCTTATGAATATATAAAATTAATATTGAAATATAGTTTTATCCTATGATAATATGATCCGATTTAAACTGAATTAGTTAGGTTCTATAGGCTTTATTATGCCATATTGAAAACTTGAAAATGTAATGGATATTTGGCAATTCAATATTTACTTAATTCATAAAAAATTATGCACTAAATTTTCATAAATTTTTGGTTTATTTATTAAAATTGAAGATAATCCATGCAAGAAACTAGAAATGTATCAGAAATTTAATATATTGTATGTATCCATTTTATTTTTCTTTCTTTCTTTCTTAAAAAAAAAAACTAGCTTTGCAATCACGTCTCCTATTTTTATTTATTTTTTATTAAATGAAATGTGTGAAAGAAAAAAAATATATTATTAATTAGGGTGTAAATGCTTGATCACTTTCTAGATAGGTATTTGTTATGAATTCTCTAAATTCAAAACACAAAGTAAAAAATAAAGTCTTTGAATTTGAAATTTTCATTTAGCCATATATATATATATATATATATATATATATATATATATATATATATATATATATATATATATATATATATATATATATATATATATATATATATATATATATATATATATATATATATATATTCCGCTTCAATTTCAATAGCCAATTAATTAAACTGCTAATTAAATATATGTCCTTGCTGTGCTGTGCTTTTGCTTTGCTTGGAGTGCTTAATCCTTTTTGGGATTACGTTGAACACATTTTAAAAGGTCAATTTCACCAATAATCACTCAACTTTCGTCAAATTACCCAAAAATAACCAAATTATTTTTTGTAACATAAATATTACTGAACTTATCATATTTTTATGAAAAAATTATATGCACCGTATTCCGGCGAGAATAATTGCCGAATTGATGACATGATATATCACGTTATGTGCCTGAATACACGTGATACGTTCCACGTTTGAATCAATTTCAGCTACAATCACTGAACTTATAATTTATCACCCAAAAATAAATAATTTATTTTTCATAACTTAAATGTCACTGAATTTATAATATTTTTTCAAAAAAATCATATTGACTGGAAACACATGGAGATAGGGGTGAGCAAATTTTGCTTCAAACTGAAAAATCGAACCAAACCTGATTTTTTTAATTTTTCAGTTCAGTTTTGAATTTTAAAAATTTTTGATTTTTTGGTTCGGTTTTTGAAAGAAAAATCGTAAAAAACCAAACCGAACCGAAATTGTATATAATTATATAATTTTTTGAATTTTTTAATTGAATAATTATTTTGTACATGTAAATTATCTTATTTTGAGTTGTAAATTATATGAGTACATTTATCAATCATTAATATCTATTTTTTATGTGATAATTTGAAATTTTAACTATTAAATTAAAAATCGATTAAATAAAAAAATTTATTTAACGATTTTATTTTATTATTTATTATATATTTTGGAATTGTATCTTTAATTTGAACTTTTATTTTGTACAATTTAGATATTTTTACTTTAGTATAATATGATTTATAATTTTATATAATTTTTAGACATAATTTTTTATTTTTTTAAAAGTAGTTTTAATTTTCAGTTTTTTGGTTAACCGAACCAAATCGATTGAAAATTTTGGTTCGGTTTGAATTTGTTTATTCTATAAATTTGGTTCTGTTTAGTTGATTAAAATCTTAAAAGTTCGATTTTCGATTATTTCGATTCGATTCGATTATTGAACAGAACCGACCGTTGCACATGACTATATAGAAATGGATTTATTGCTACATCATCAGTTATAACACATTAGCTATGGACGTATTAGCTATAGAGACACATAAATTGCTGATGTGTTAAATATGATACATTAGCCGATGATGGTGATTTGACTGCTGACATGTCAAATATGAAATATTAGCTTATGATATGTCAATAAATCCATCACCATGAGTATCGATCAATATGACTTTTTTGAAAAAAGATGATAAATTCAGTGACATTTAAGTCACGAAAAATAAGTCAGTTACTTTTGGGTGATAAATTGTAAGTTCAGTGACCGTGGCTGAAATTGACTCAAACGTGAATCGTGCCACGTGTGTCCAGGTATATAACGTGGCACGCCATATCATCATCCGGCGAGGATCATCGCCGGAATCCGATGATCATGACTTTTATGCAAATATGTGATAAGTTCAGTAATATTTATGTCACAAAAAATAATTCGATTACTTTTGGGTGATTTAACGAAAGTTGAATGACCGTGGGTGAAATTGACCAAATTCTAAATTATCAATTGTTAATGATTTAAGTCTATAGAAGTATCAGTTTTTATCATGTTCGATTATCGTTAAATTAAAGATATATTGTTTCATTTTATGACATTAATTTACTTAACAAAATATTAGTATATTGTTAAAATTGAAATTTACTTGACAAAATATTATCATTAATTTACTTAACAAAATATAAAACTGTTTGTATTTGACATTTGGAGAATACTATGGATACTAAAAATGTAGAAATGGAGTCAATATACTTTAGTTTATTACTGGTGTATAGATTATGGTACATTTTGAGTTCAAATTCCATCAGGGCTAATCAATTAAAAAAATAATCAGATTTTTAATCATTTAAGCTATAAATATTTTCATACGCATATAGTTTTAGATCGGCAAAAAATGAACATTTCAATTTGATTAAAAGAAATTTATATATTATGTTTAGTTTGGCTTTCGTTGATAGTGTGAAAAATCATAAGAGTGAGCAATGGCTAATGAATATACAGAAGAATGATTAAAGAAAAAGGTGTGAGCATAAAAAAGAAAATAAAAATACACTACAAAAAAAAATACAGAATAGTGATGAAAATTAGCGAGGATAATAAAATTTGTATCTAAATGCACAATTTAGCGACAACATTTCGACGAAAAATGATTTTTGTCGCAAATATTGTTAGGGGCGAGTGGAAAAACAGATTTTGCAACACTTTAGCTGAAAATAATTTTTGTTGTAGCTAATTTTGGACGCCAAAATTTTTGCACAAAAAATAGAGACGACTTTGCGAGCAAAGAACACTCGTTAAATCTTCATTCATGGCTAGTTTGACATATGAACCGTTTAAGTCCTCGTTAATTTTGCGAGGAAAAAATCCTGGCTAAATTAGCATGGAAAAATTCCTCGCTAACGGTTAATATAGCGGTTACAACTGCTGGTGGCATAGAAGAAGATCTTATAAAATGTCTTGCTCCCACATATAAAGGTAACTATCTTTCATTAATATACTCCCTGATTTATATATAAAAAAAAACAGTGCAGATTTTAATGATTTTTGTTAATAAATTGATGTTGTCTTTTTATCTAATAAAATAGGTGTCTGGATTTAAAATTAACTTCTACATTTGCTACTTAGAACTTTCATTTGGGTTTGATGCCACTTAATTTTGATGCCAAAATATAATGAGTGACATGATATTTATTGTGGAACCAGACTAGATTTTCTGTTTGCTGGTTGCAAATGAATTAACAAAATAGTGTGAATATGTCTCAGTTCTGTTTCAGTAGTTGAGCAATTTAAGCATTTTTTTTTAAATTTTACGTAAATGATGTGCATTGTTTACTGTTAACTTAGCATAAGCATATTGTTTTTTGACATTATGAGTTGCCCATTTTCCTCTTATTATGTTTGCTTACTTCTGAAAGCTTATTTGGATTGCTGGCATGTTCCATTTTGTGGTGGAAAATTACAGCATTATAGGTTCTTTTTGATTGGATTGTTGGGATTGAATGGGAAATTACAACATTATAGGTTCTGATTGACCATGGTGTTTTCAATTGCAGAAATGCTAGTTTAGCTAAGGATGTCTGTCCAAAGCTCTCTTGTATCAACATGATGCAACCAAATGTTGCTTGTGAAGATGGGGTTCCTTAATTTCCAATGTTCAATAATCCTTTCAATACTAGGTTGTGTCGTTGGATTTCTACATCAAAAGGGAGGAGCATGGAAGTAAGTTAGAAAGACGGATGCAAAAAGAGTCTGGTAAAACTGTTAAAGAGATGCGGAGAGCCAAAAACTTAAAGAAGAAGTTGATGACTGATGACGAGAGGCTCATTTATAACCTCAAGAGAGTATGCTTCTTAGCTTGACTGATAGTTTTTAAGCAGAATGGTTTCGTGATTGGCATATAATTTAAAAAATAGGTTGTCTAGATTTTTATCATTGAATGGATCATGGAGGTAGCTTATCTCTGTCACATATTGTGCATCTTTTTCTGCATTTGTAATTCTATATTTTTGGTTTCTGATGTGACCTAATTTCCTTTCTACTGATTTCTAGATTTTAAACTCAGTTCTTTCCACTGTGTTTTTGTGTTTTAACAAAACTACTTCTCCTTCTCTTTTGGATGGTTTTATTTTGCTAGGTTTTTTTTGGTTGTTTGCTGCTTCGTCTCTCCTTCCTATTAGTTAATGTTAAATATATTAATTTGTTACCTTAGCTTATTAATTAGTTATTTCATTATATCAATTTGTTAATTATTTGTTTGTTAATTAGTGTTTTGTTTGTTTTGTCACTTGTATAATTAATTTATCTTTGAGAATTCTTTCTTTGCAATTTGAAATCATCATGTTCTATGGAGCAAAATGAATTGGATCCAACTAATATAACTACTCTCTATGTGCTATGATTATTAATTGACTGAGGTATCACGAACTGAGGCAATTTCAGCTATGTGATGGGAGACAGATTGTTGCATGAGCAAAGTCAGAAGCAACCAATTATGAAAGATTTGTTGTTTGAATCATTGTTTCGTGGAGGTTGAGGTAGACAAAATGTGAGTTTTTCCTTACTCTCTCCTGTACAAAACTTTTGTGTCGAATGAAAAGGAACAACAACAAATTAATGAGAGCTTAAGTTTATTTGATATACTTAAGGCTTTAGATTAATCTATCAATCTTGTTGCCATTTCCATGTTCATAATTTTTTTTTTCATTTTTAAAGTTGCTTTCTATTATAAGGAACACAAACATTGAAATTATGCTTTTCCCACCTTATTAATTTTTTTGGTGTAATTGTTATATGCTCCATTAATAATTGCTTAGCTGAGAATTGGGTGAAGATTAGGAATTGCTTAGCTGAAAGTGATATTTGCTCTAAACTTAATAGGAATTATGTCACTCCTCATCAATTCTTCATGACTCATATTTCTCCTCTTCAGGTAATTATCTTGCTTCTGCTTCTACTGTAGTTTGAGTTTGAAGTCTAGGATAAAGTAGGCTATAGAGAAATTGATGAACATCACCATGCAAAGGTAATGTAAAGAATGTCTTGAAAGGTGCAACTAGCTTATGTGCATTTATAGTCAGATTTTTTTTTCCTTTGCATTACCTCATGAGTATTGGAGACTCATCTATATATGAAGTATATAGGTCATATTTTGCCTTTTTATTGTTACTATTGTATTTAATCATCTATATATATGTCATATTTTACTTTTTTTTTGTATTTAATCAAGTTATGCAAACAATGGTCAGATGTTCAAGATCAACAATTAGAAGATCAAGTTATAATAATGACAATGGATGGAGTTCTTCATTATCTGCAATCAATCACTACACAATTATAGAAACTAAAAACAATTGGCATTTTATGAGCTATTTATGATTTTTAATTGTTACTGTTATATATGGATGTATTATTTTGGATATATTATTAGCAATGCTATACACTTGTAAATAACAATTTATTCATTAATATATATGTTTTTATATTAAATATTGAGTGAATATAACTTTATTATTTTTTAGTTTATTATTTGAATAATAAAATTTTCATATTAAATTAAGAAAACAAAAAATTTTATATTAACATTTAGCAAGGATAAATCGCATACTAAATTTAGCAAGAACGATATTTGTCACAAAATGCATGTTAAAATTTAGCAAGAAACTTGTCCTAGCTAAAATTTAGCGACAATTTAGTCCTTTCAAAAGTTAACGAGAACTAAATCTCTCACAAAACTTAGCAAGGACTAAAGTTAGCGGGACTAAATCCTCGCAAAAGTTAGCGAGGACTAAAATCCTCGCTAAAATCAGATAGAATGATTTTTGTTACAAAATTTTTATCCTCGCTAAACTGATTTAGCGATGAAAAATCATCATTTAGCGAGGAATTTTATCCTTGCTATTTTGCATTTTTCTTATAGTGACTGAACATTTGTATTTCACACACATGCAATAAAAGTCCAAGTATATGTTCTTGAAATGTATAAATTTTCTTTTATAATATAGATAAGGAAAAAATCATATTTTAATTCATATATTTTAATGATTTTACACATTTAATTCTTATACTTTTAAAATTATATATCGAGTCTCCAAACTTTTTAAGTAGAACATATTAAATTTAAAATAAAAGACACAAACGATAATATAATACATACTTGGTTAAAATTATATGTATTTTAATAAAATTTTATTATTTATAATGTTCGTTTGAACTTAACGTGTTCTAATAGATAAATTAAATGACCTATTGTTTAAGTTTGAAAGTATATGAATTCAATGTGTATATACGTAAAATTTGAGAGATGCAACATATAATTTTGAGATTACTTGAACTCAAGTGATCCACCAAGCAGTACGAGAACGTATTGCCGAATCTCTCAGCCAACTGTACGAGTAAAGAATGCTTTCTATATCCCAAACCCATCACTCCATTGGGAAACAATGGCGATATAAAACGCAAAAAAATGATTTTAGATAAATTTATTGGGTAACATCAAATGAATTGAAAAATATAATAGGTCAATTTTAGATTGATTAAATAGATATTGGGTTAGATTGAAAAATAAAATAGATCAATATTTTTATTAATTTATAGAATATTTATTTAAATTGGGTTAGATTTAGGTCAATTTTTTTTAAATTAATTTAAATTAATTTATAAATTTGGGTCAATTTTAATAGGTTTAACTCCATGCATTAACATCCATTTCAGGGAAGATTTTATTTTATTTTTTTATCAACAGAGAGTACTCTTTTTTTTAAAAGACCAAATTTTGTCTTGTATGTGATATATTTATATACTTTTGGCTAAAGTTTTATTATTAATTTGCAAGTTAACTCTCTTAATTAGAGTAGACTGAAATGACCCACTCAATTAGAGGCCGGCATGCCTCTTAGTACAAAGGCTAAGTCAACCAGCCAAACAGTAAATCCTTTGTATATTTTGATTAAAAAAAAAGTAAATACATAATAGTCCATAATCAATTATGTCAAATCAACAGAAAAGAATAAATGCAAAAACGTACCAAAATCCATAACCATCAAGCATGCAGAAATTTTAAGATTTCTGATTGACACAAAGATCTAATTGTTTTTTAGAATGATGTGATACCAGGAAAAAAAAAACACATTAGAATTAGAATTATCCACGTACAACCATAACCATAACCTATTGGTAGGGTGGCTCAATTTCTAATTTATTCATTATAAATTAAATTAAGTCTTTTAAATTTCTACAAATTTATAAAGTAATTTTTTTAATAAAATAATTATTAAGTACAATTGAACTTAAAATTAATCATATCACTTTTATTCGGACTAAAATTATAATATACGATATTCACATATTTAATTTATATAAGTTCATATATTTTCAACATATTTTTATAGCCATTCGACATCCAAATTTCATCAGTTCTGCTAATTTAAATTTACATTAGATATATTTATAAATAAAAATAAAAAGTTCAATTTTAAGTATTTAAAATTGTTTAATATTCAGAACTCAAATTCAAAATTTTTTTCATTTCATTTGAAAAAAAAATATTAATCCGCATATTTTGATATTATGCTGTCTTAACAAATATAAGTGTGTGTGCATATGCTATTACCAATATAAGTAAAACATATAGTATTTTCAATTTAATTATTATAAAATCTTAATTATTTTTTAATGACGAAGGGTAATATTGCAATTATCAAAAAGTAATTAGGCTTCTAGACTTGACGGTTTAATTAATGGTAAGACTAGTGAAATGAACTCGTTATAATAGCGCAATACATGAGTTGTATATAGGGTGGATATTACTCAGCCTACTATGGAAATGAACTATCTTCCTTATAACCATTCTCCTGTTTCTTATCTTCTTTTAATGCGACATTCAGTTTGTTTGTTTTGTTGACCTGGTTTTAAACAAATAACAGCAAACGCAAACAACAGGCAGATAAGTCCAATTGGTTGATTGGATCACACAAGCTTCATCAGCCATATGCAGACTGTGTTTTATTAATTAGCCCTTTTTTTATTACTTAATTAAGTCATAAAAAGTCATGCGTATTAATATATGATTATAGTATTAATTAAGCTCGAAATCTCCGATACCGTTGGATGGTTAGTCAAAAAAGAGTTATTTAATTAACCGCAAGCAACACCTCATGTAGTTCAGGCCACTTCTGGGGGACACACATCCGGGACAAGGTAATAAAGAAGACAAATTTAGGTGCCTTATTCATGGAAAAGACTAATCTCTCTTTATTTTCAGTATCATTTTGAAATTAATATTAATTAATTTAAATGATTTGGTTTGAAATTTTTTCTTTTAAATACTTTTTTAAATTCGAATCTTATGAATATATAAAATTAATATTGAAATATAGTTTTATCCTATGATAATAAGATCCGATTTAAACTGAATTAGTTAGGTTCTATAGGCTTTATTATGCCATATTGAAAACTTGAAAATGTAATGGATATTTGGCAATTCAATATTTACTTAATTCATAAAAAAATATGCACTAAATTTTCATAAATTTTTGGTTTTTTTTATTAAAATTGAAGATAATCCATGCAAGAAACTAGAAATGTATCAGAAATTTACTATATTTGTATGTATCCATTTTATTTTTCTTTCTTTCTTTTTTTAAAAAACTAGCTTTGCAATCACGTCTCCTATTTTTATTTATTTTTTATTAAATGAAATGTGTGAAAGAAAAAAGTATATTATTAATTAGGGTGTAAATGCTTGATCACTTTCTAGATAGGTATTTGTTATGAATTCTCTAAATTGAAAACACAAAGTAAAAAAAAAAGTCTTTGAATTTGAAATTTTCATTTAGCCATATATATATAAGATATTCCACTTCAATTTCAATAGCCAATTAATTAAACTGCTAATTAAATATATTTCCTTGCTGTGCTGTGCTTTTGCTTTGCTTGGAGTATTTAATCAGTTTTGGGATTACGTTGAACACATTCTAAATTATCAATTGTTAATGATTTCAGTCTATAGAAGTATCAGTTTTTATCATGTTCGATTATCGTTAAATTAAAAAAATAATTGTTTCATTTTATGACATTAATTTACTTAACAAAATATTAGTATATTGTTAAAATTGAAATTTACTTAACAAAATATTATCGTTAATTTACTTAACAAAATATAAAAATGTTCATATTTGACATTTGGAGAATACTATGGATACTAAAAATGTAGAAATGGAGTCAATATACTTTAGTTTATTACTGGTGTATAGATTATGGTACATTTTGAGTTCAAATTCCATCAGGGCTAATCAATTAAAAAAATAATTAGATTTTTAATCATTTAAGCTATAAATATTTTCATACGCATATAGTTTTAGATCGGCAAAAAATGAACATTTCAATTTGATTAAAAGAAATTTATTATGTTTAGTTTGGCTTTCGTTGATAGTGTGAAAGATGGTGGGAGTGAGCAATGGCTAATGAATATACAGAAGAACGATTAAAGAAAAACGTGTGAGCATAAAAAAGGAAATAAAAACAGAACATTTGTATTTCACACACATGCAATAAAAGTCCAAGTATATGTTCTTCAAATGTATAAATTTTCTTTTATAATATAGATAAGGAAAAAATCATATATTAATCCATATATTTTAATGATTTTACACATTTTATTCCTATACTTTTAAAATTATACGTTAAATTTCCAAACTTTTCAAGTAGAACATATTAAATTTAAAATAAAAGACACAAACGATAATATAATACATACTCAGTTAAAATTATATGTATTTTAATAAAATTTTATTATTTTTAACGTTCGTTTGAACTTAACGTATTCTAATAGATAAATTAAATGATCTATTGTTTAGGTTTGAAAATATATGAATTTAATGTGTATATACGTAAAATTTGAGAGATGCAATATATAATTTTGAAAATATAAAAATATAATGTATAAAAATATTAAAATTCAAGAATTAAATTATGAATTTTGCCTATAAAAAAACATAAAATATAACTTTGCATTACAATTTAATTTGAGCATGAAAAAGAACATAATTTTAGTTTCAATACGGTAGAAAAGGTATGGAAATGAAAGATTTGCGATTTCAAATTATGATTTTTATTATAAGTTGGAGGATCATCCAAGAATAGATGTTTAATATAAAAAAAGAGACAATCGTGAAATATTTGGAAGTTTAAAGTGTAAACACAAAATAAATAGAAAGAGAGAGGAAACTTGTATTCCAAAGATGGTAAAAGCTTTTGACCCCACAATACTATTCGCTTCGACGGCAAGCTAATCGCTTGCGTAATTACTGATTATTAAGCACTAATTCGCAAAAATAAATAGAAAGAAAAATTAAACAAGGAAACGAACAACAAAACACAACACAACACACCGCGTAGACTCTCTAGACGCAGTCAAGTCACTCTCTCTATAAGTACCCCTTCGACTCAACTTGGAAGCATCACTTTTTCTCTCGCTGGAATATCTTCAACTTGCTTTTGCCTTCTTAGAATTCTCTCTCTACCATTTCCTTTTGCTTCAAAACTCATCACTCCACATGCCGCGAAAAGGAATGAGAAGCATATTTATGAAACCATCTCCTTTGTCTTCTCCGATAAGATCACCGCCGCCTCGCCATTCATTTTCTGATACCACGATGGATGAAAATATTGACAATGCACTTTTACTCATTTCTAAATGGGACTCACTTGATAGTAATTCTTCTTCTGCTGCCAATTACTGTAACATCAGCACACTTTTCACCGGAAACCGCCATGAAGCCAAACAGTATCTCAACTCTATCAAAAACCTTCAGACCGCCATGCAATACTATATCACTCAATATCCCACTTCTGAAAAGCTTGTCAAAGCTCAAAATCTCATGCAGATTGCTATGAAACGGCTCGAGAGGGAATTCTATCAGATTCTCAAGTCTAATAGAGATTATCTGGACCCCGAGTCGGTTTCCAGCCACTCTTCTAGAGCTTCTCGATCGAGCGTTTCGGATTTTGAAGATGAATCGGATGATGAGTCGTCCAGATTTGGCGAGTCGGTTTCTGAAATGGAGCGCCTCTCTATGGTGGCCATGGCGGATTTGAAGGCGATTGCGGATTGTATGATTGCTTCTGGTTATGGAAAAGAGTGCGTGAAGATTTACAAAATTGTGCGCAAATCGATTGTGGATGAGGCTCTGTATCATCTTGGAGTTGAGAGACTGAATTACGCTCAGATTCAGAAGCTGGACTGGGAAGTACTGGAACTGAAAATCAAGAGCTGGTTAAATGCAGTAAAGGTGGCCGTTAAGACTCTGTTTTATGGCGAAAGGATCCTCTGTGATCATGTCTTCTCTGCTTCTGATGCCATAAGAGAGTCTTGCTTTGCAGATATCACCAGAGAAGGTGCTTTGTCCTTGTTTGGATTTGCGGAAAACGTAGCCAAGTGCAAGAAAACTCCGGAGAAAATGTTCCGCACTCTCGACCTCTACGAAGCAGTAGCCGATCACTGGCCTGAAATTCAATCCATTTTCAGCTTCGAAACCACCTCGATTATCCGTTCTCAGGCGGTTAATTCACTAATCAAGCTCGGAGATGGAGTTCGAATAATGTTGACGGACTTCGAGTCTGCTATTTCCAAAGATAATTCAAGAACGCCTGTTCCCGGCGGGGGAGTTCACCCTCTCACCCGCTACGTAATGAACTATATCGCTTTCCTCTCCGATTACAGCGGCATCCTCAACAATATAGTAGCTGATTGGCCATTAACTGTGCCGTCTCCGTTACCGGAATCATACTTCGGTAGCCCTGAGGTAGACGAAGGGACAAACTCTGGAGTCTCTGTTCGATTAGCTTGGCTTATACTTGTTCTGCTTTGCAAACTCGACGGCAGAGCCGAGCTTTACAAGGATGTAGCTCAATCTTATCTGTTTCTGGCTAATAATCTCCAATATGTGGTTAACAAAGTCAGAAATTCAAGCTTGAAATTCCTTATCGGCGACGATTGGATCACGAAGCACGAAGCTAAAGTGAAACAGTACGCGTCGAATTACGAGCGCACGGGGTGGAGCAAGGTGTTCGCTTCGCTGCCGAAGAATTTAGCAGCAGCGATGACGTCTCATGAAGTGGCGGAACGGTTCAAGAGTTTTAACTCCGCCTTTGAAGAAACTTACAAGAAACAGAGTTCATGGGTGGTGCCGGACTCCCAATTGAGAGACGAAATTAAACGTTCGGTGGCGGGGAAGATCGTGCCGGTGTATCGGGAATTTTACGAGAAGTTCCGAGTGGTGGTGAGGCAGGAGGTTAGGAACAGCACAAGAATGGTCAGATATGCCCCTGACGATTTAGGAAATTACTTGTCGGATTTATTCTTTGGAACCAACGGTGGAGAAAGAAGCGTTTCGTCAGCTTCTTCTGCGTCGTCGACTCCAGGTCACTCTCGTGGTGTGCGAAATCGTTGAGCGCGTCCCATTTTAAAATTCTTTCTTGTGGATATAAAAAAACATATGAATATTTTATTTATAAAAATAAACGAAGAAAGAGACATGTACATTTTCACATGTGCATATGTTAGCGAATGGACCGTTGATAATTTTGATACTTGTAAAGATATTCATGAGACTAATACAAACTCTTTAATTTTTGAGATAAATTATATTCTCACCTTTTTTTTAATCCATCATTTTTATTATTTTTCTAATAATTAAAAAATATTAATTAGACCTAAAAGTATTAAGTTATATAATTTTAATTAAATTATCAAATCTAATTAATTTAAATAAATTAACTTTTATTAAAAAATTTGAATTGAAAAAAATTAAATTACATACAGATAAATGAAATTTAAATTTTATTTAAAAGTAATATTTTCTCTGTTTTATTTTAAAAAATTGTTTTCATTTTTTCACGATAATTAAAAAAATTATTGAAATATATCAATTTCATAAAAAAATGATATGAAATGAAAAAAAAATGCCCTTTTTGTATTTTTAAAATGTTTTATTTAATTAGAACTTAATAAAACAAAAATTTATTACCTTAATAAATAACTACAATAAATATCACATTTACCTTCAATTATCTCATTTTACTATGTACATTTATATTTATGAGTTCTTCTATATATCCATTTATGTTTGCCATTATCTTTTGATCAAAATAAAAATAATTCTATAAAAAAAATATATGTAATAAATTATATGATAAATAGGGATAAACAAATATTTTTTTTTTAAATTTTGAAAAAGATATTTGCAGTGTAACAAATTAAAAAGGAAAAAAAAATATTTTAAAGTGAGATGAAGAAAGTATATAAAAGAGAATAAAGGGAGTATTAATAATATATTTGTTTATTTGAGGAATTTTTAGAAATTTCCAATTGTCATATACTGGGATTGAAGCAAGAATAAATACGCGGCTAACATGATAATTAATGAGGTGATAACGTCCGTAAGCGTGTATGTATTGATAGGTAGAAAAGTATTAATTCTTGATGATACGCAGAAAAGTATGGTTTTACAAGTTTGAGGGAAAAGGAAAAGACCAAATAAAAGCTTGAATCCTTTGAAATTTTCCCAAAGATTGTCGAAGAAAAGATTTATGCAAATCAATTTTTTTTGTTATATGTCCATAATTGTTTTTATTTGGTAATTATAAGATCAAATTCATGATTAAAATATATATTTAGCTAAGTGTATAAGGAGTGGTTACTCATCAAACTAACATCTTCACATTTCCTATACATTTAGGGCACTATTTTCTTCAATTGTTTGACGATGCTGGTTTTTTATTCTTTCTTAAATAAAAGATTCCCCAAGTGAATATTTTGGATATTATATTGATTCAAGAAAACAAAAAAAAAATTCGACAAGAGGTTGAGAAAAGCTAAGAAATTGATTATTTACGAATGAGTCTAAGAAGAATTTCCACGCACAAAAGCCGGAGTTATCGGACAACTACTAAGAATATACATATCTTAGGTAGCAAGATAGCAACAAACTAGTAATTAAAAAAATGATAATATATAAATTTCACTCTAAACTATCATCATTTATCAAATTTTTTATATACAATAATTATATATTAAATTACCTTCCTAAATTTATTGAAACATCAGATTAGCCAGTTAAACTTATTTAAAATGTAAAAAATACATTTTATACTATTGAAAATATTAAATTATCCATTAAAATTTGTTAAAAATATCAAATTATTCCATTATTACTATTTTACACGTATTTTTTATGCACCAATTATTAACTGACAAATATCTTACAGGGATAATATAATATTTTCAATAATTTCATGGGACATGTAATCAATTTAGAATAAAAAATTTGATAAATGGTGATAATTTGGGCATTGACCCATCAAAGAAAAACCGAAAAGACATTGGAATCAAATTAAGAGTTAATTTTAATTAAGTACTAATAAATAATTTTTTATTATTTAATTAAGATGTGAAACAACATAGGAGTAGTAGTAGGTAATGAGAAGAAGAATAGGTAATCAGTAATATTATTGTAAAGGACAGGACAGAAGTATCATTGCATTCTGATTTAGTTTTCAACGCTTTTCTCCATAATGCTAAGTTTATGTTTGCCGGCAATTTGATGTTATTTCCTATACGCAATTCATCATTTTCCCATATATACATAACATTTTCTCTTCGTCTCCACTTCTAAAGTCTAACCTCTAGAGACTGTCCATACTAACTAAGATTTAAAATAAATTTTCCTTTTGTCGCATTTTGTCCACATTTTTTTATTATAATAATAGTAATACCAACAATAGCAAAAAAAAAAAAAAAAAACTATTTTCTCAAATCATCACCGACATCATTTATTCTGTAATAGCTTTAGTTATGAAATTTTCTTCGTTGAAGGAAAATAGCTTAAAGTTAACGTTTCAAGGCCCATAAGTAAATTAATGGGCCTTACATATTAAGTCTGTAACTGTAGCTAATGGCGGTTGTCTCAATGTCTTGTGTCTCTCATAAGCCCATACCCGCAAGAGAGCGTAAAAAACAATCAGATTGCATAATCATGCACAAGGATTCAGCAAATTACAAGTAAAAGAAAGAAAGAAAATGAGCAATTTATCTCGACTGCGGGAGTAAAGCCATAGAGTGTCATGGTAGAGGATCTACAACTCTTATCCAGACCATTGTATAACGTAGCTAGTGCTGGAGATCCCAGTCCAGCGTCAAGAGCCCCTAATAACAAGAGAAACGAGGAATCAACAGTGCTATCGGAATTCGCAAACGAGGAACATCCGTACATCACTGCCTCCGGTATTTCAAGAAGAAGAAAATACACACACATACAATAAATTTCATTACTTTCGTTTGAAAATGGTGATCATGAATTGGAGTAGAGATCTGGACTAAAAGAGTTTTAAAGTTATAATATCTCCTGAGGATAATATTCTAGGCTCATTCTCGTTTTCTCTCTCTACAATTTATTTCACAAAATCATATGATTGTTTAATGTGAATTAATATGTTTTAATTACTGTATTCAAGTGATATGCATGTTTAATTGAGATATGATTAGAAGCTGGACTTCAAAGCATGTTAGAAGTATGATTAACCCTTGGATTCCTCTATTATTATGTTATTTTGAAGCTTTGTTTTATTCTTTTTAATTCTATAAGTATGCGATTTTAGTGTATTTTATGCATGATTTGTTGTTATAATTTTTTTACATGATTTAGGACCTTATAAATGCATGTTTAGGATTGAAAACTCATTTTGCATGATTTCTTGCATTTTTGCCATGAATCTCTGTATTTTGGTGTTGTCCAAAGGTGATGGACGGGGATACAACTCGATGGACGACCGTCTATCATCTGATAGATGGGACATCGCGAGCTCATCTGCTCGTCCCGTCCTTCATTCATTTTTGGTTAGCAAATTAGTTAAAGGCTTAGTAATCAATGAAAAATCCTTAATAAATCTCCTATAAAATCCAGCATGACCCAAGAATGACCTAACACCTTTAATAGTAGTAAGTATAGGTAACTTCTCTATTAGCTCGATCTTAGCCCTATCAACCTCTATTCCCCTTTTAGAGATCTTATGTCTTAATACTATCCCCTCATTAATCGTAAAATGGCACTTCTTCCAATTAAGTACCAAATTGGTTTTCTCACATCTAGCTAGGACCCTATCTAAATTATTCAAACATAATTCAAAGGAATCACCATAGACTGAAAAATCATCCATGAACATCTCCATTATCTCCTATATCATGTTCCCAAAAATAAAAGTCATATACATTTGAAAAGTGGCTGGTGCATTACATAGCCCAAAAGGCATCCGTCTATAGACAAAAGTCCCATAGAAGCAAGTAAAGGTAGTCTTCTCTTGATCACTAAGGTATATGAAAATTTGGAAATATCCTAAAAAACCATCTAAGAAGCAATAATGAAAATGACCTGCTATCCTTTCCAACATTTGATCTATGAATGAAAATGGAAAGTGATCCTTTCTAGTGGCCGAGTTAAGCTTTCTATAGTCAATACAAACTCTCCATCCCGTGGTGGTCCTAGTAGGGATTAAATCTCCATTATCATTCCTCATTACGGTCATACCCCCTTTCTTTGGCATACATTGGATGGGACTCACCCAAACACTATCCAAAATTGGATAGATAATGCCAGCATCTAACAATTTAATTACTTTTTTTTACTACCTCTTTCATGTTAGGGTTAAGCCTTCTTTACCTATCAGCTCTAGGTTGGTAATTGTCTTCCATATGAATTCTTTGTATCACAACATTGGGATTAATTCCTTTTAAGTTAGAAATTTGCCAACCTATACTTTTTATTCTTCTTTGCATAACTCCTATTAATAATTTCTATTGCTCTCTAATGAGTTTATTTGACATAGGCAAGGTTCTGTTACTACCCAAAAAGTCATACCTCAAATGGCTTGAAAGCTTTTTTAACTCAACATTAGGTGGACTTACAATGGATGGCAGCAAAGGTGCCTCATTTCGGTATAAAAGTTCCAATCTTGAACTTTCTTACCTTTCCTCCTCTTGTACTTGTTCATCAAGATCCTCTTTTTGACCTGCATCATCTAACACTTTCAGTACACATGCATCAATAACATTAAATTTCATGCACTCATTTTCATCCATGGAAAACTTAAGTGTTTTATCCATATGATACTCCATTTTATCCTCCCCCACTCTTAAGACTAAGGTTCCTTCATAGACATCAACTATTGCCCTACCAGTCCTCATGAATGGTGTTCCTAAAATTAATGGGCACTTAACATCATATGCAAAATCCAACACCACAAAATCTATAGGCAAAATAAATTTATCTACTTTAGTTAACATATTCTTAACTATGCCGTATGGTTTTTTTAATGGATTGATTAGCAAGTTGCAAAACCATTGAAGTAGGTTGAACAACTTCTAAACCTAACTTCTTAAAAATAGAAAATGGCATGAGATTTATGCTAGCTCCTAAATCACACAAACATTTAGGAAACTCCATATCCCCTAAAGTATAAGGAATAGTGAAACTCCTCCGATCTTTAAGCTTTGTAGGCACATTATTAGTAATTATGGAACTACATACTTCAGTCAATTCAACAGTAGATAAATCTTCCCAACTCTTTTTCTTAGAAATTAATTCCTTTAAAAACTTAGCATAGTTAGGAATTTGAGCTATAGCTTCAATGAAAGATAAACTAATATGCAAATGTGTTAACTTATCAAGAAAAGACTGAAATTGCTTATCATTATTTTACTTCTTCAAATGCTGTGGAAATGGTGGACTACATTAAAAAAACTCTACTTTTGGGAACACCATCTATCATGTCTGCGGTTGGTATCGTGCTTGCGACCTTACCCGATGCACCATCTATCGTGCCCATGGCTAATATTGCGCTCAAGATAGAATGCTCTTTCTCATCCTCATTTGTTTTATTTCCCTACAAAACTCCACATTTATTATCTAAAACAAATTCATTGGTGTAGGCTTTACCTGATCTTAACGTGATGGCCTTCATATGCTCTCTTGGTTTCTCCTCCGTACCACTTGGAAGATTCCCTTGTAATCTCAAGGGTAATGTATTGGCTAATTGGCCCAACTAAGCCTACAAATTATGGATAGACAAGCCCTGATTTTTGTTAATTTGATCAAATTTCATCTTCAGCCTCTTTTGGTTCTCCTCTTGTGTAATGAACTTTAAATTAATGCCCTCTAAGAACCTATCCATTTTAACCTCTAAGGCTCCAAAATGGTATTAGGGTTGTTGGACCCCTATACCACCTCTATTCTGACTGTTATCACCCCCTATAAAAAATTCGAATGGCTTCTCCAACCAAGATTGTAAGTGGTTCAATACAGGTTACCACACCCTTATCGTTGGATAAAACTTGCTCCTCCGTGCTAGCAACACCCAAACTACACACTTTACTAACATAGCCTCTTTGACATCATTTTTTACATGGATTAGATAGGTTGCCTCCAATACTTAGGCTATCAATTTTATGACTCAATACTGCAACTTGTGCTTGCAAGGCTACAACCAAATCAATTGAGTGTACCCCTTTCCTATCGGAAGAAGTGGATTCCCTCGCTCTCTCTATTGGCCACATATAATTATTTAACGACATCTGCTCTAGCAACTCAAATGAAACATCCATCATTTTTCTCATTAGAGAACCACTTGCTGCTGCATCTATTGTTCCTCTAGTGGTAGGGTTTACTCTATTGTAGAAAGTTTGCATAAGCAACTCCCTTGGAAGATTATGATACAGACAACTTCGCTGCAATTCCTTAAACCTTTCCCATGCTGCATACAAAGATTCATGGCCATTTTGTACAAAAGTAGTAATATCTTTAATAATCTTGGCGATCTTTGCTAAAGGAAAATATTTAGAAAAAAATGCTTGAGCCAATTGGTCCTAAGTCGTAATGGATCCTCTAATAAGAGAATTTAACCATGCCTTGGCTTTGTCATTTAACATAGAAGGGAATAGTCTAAGCTTTAGTGCATCCATTGAGACTCCATTAAGACTCCAAATGATCATTTGGATCCTCATTTGCCAACCTATAAAACTATATACTATTTTAAATCATTTGTAAAAGAAAGGGTTTGATTTCAAACTGATTTGCATTTACTGTGGGTCGAATGACTCCTTGTTGTGCACCGCTCAAAGCCGGCATAACGAAATCCATCAATCTCGATGGATTGTCTTTCGCCATGGTAACTCTTTTATTTTTCTTTTTCTTGGGCTTTCGATTGCTCAACAGGAACCTTTCTATCTCCGAATTAACTTGTACAAGTTCTTCTTATGCACTTCATGTTCTAGGCATAAACTTGAAACACTCAAATCCTATAAAAAAAATAACAAAACTAATTAAATGCTATAATCCAAAATCATGAATCAAGATTGATAATGGCAATAATCATAAAATCTTAATAATCCCCAACAATAATGCCAAAAACTTGATGTGTGCTAAACCGCAAGCATACGGTGTACCAGTTATAGTACTTAAGATGTCGATCCCATGAGGACTAAAGATTATTTATTATGCACTACTACTACTCGATTTTAATCTTGTTTACAACTATCAATTTCAGACTGTGAAACTAAGTTAATAAATATAAAGATAAAGTTAAATTATTAGTTAAAACTAGCTAATGATAATCAAAGAAGATAACTTGGATGTTAATGAAGGATTAACGATGATGAAACCCAATTCAATTCTTTAAGTTTTATAATAGTCCTTTAAGCAAGCCAAATTGGAATAATGTTCTAATCCACTCTCTCGAGATGAATTAGAGTGCCTAAAACATGCAATTACAATACTAATCCGTTAATTCTCATTAATGAACTACTTTATTACAATCACATATTCTAAGAGTAATTTTCAATCTATAGCAATTATCTTAACATATTGATCTCTCAAGCAATGCTTTAATAATGAATTCCTATTAGCTATAAGAAAAAGTATATCTCTCAACTACACTTTAACTTATAAAGATAATTTAGTTGTACTAATAAAGAATTATGCTTTGGAAGACTACTAACATTAATGGAAAATAAAACATTAATAACATTGTTCAAGTTTCCTAAAATAACATTCATTTAATTACAAACAAGAAAGAAATAGATGAAAGAGAGTGAAAAGAAATCCCTCAACCCTTTCCAATCCTTTTAAGAGATTATTTTCTTCTTATGTGTTCTTTTTCAAAAGATAAAATAAATTGTACTTAAATTTACAAGTATAAGAAATTAAGAAATATTCTTCTCTAAAAAGTAAGTATCTCTCCCTATATCAATGTTCAACCAAATTCTTCTTAAATAAGATTCCAAGATCGATGTCTCTTCAAGTGCCTCTACCGAAGAATGCAACCCTTGATGAAAGTGCATGAGACTCAAGTCATCTTTTCAAAATAACTACCCCAATGGCTAGCTAGCGACAGTACATAGAGCTTCAGCCTCTACTTTCTTTCTTTGTCGTGCTCGCGACACCTTCTGCACCCGTAATAGTTAACCTTCTTCAAGACTCAATTCTGCCCATTCTTCAAATTTTTCCACTTTTACCTATTAAACACACAAATCACGCAAAACACATAAAGCACATAAAATTCACACATAAACTTAACTAAAAACATTTAATAAACACACTAAAACTACACACATCATTGAACTGCATAACCAAACATGGGGCACAATAATCGGCTAACTATAGAAAAGAAAAATTACAAACTAAATGCACAAAGTTAACCTAAAAAATGAGAGACACCTAAGGTTTTTAAGCTCAAGAAACATGAAATCAGCAAAATCTGAAATGAATTTTCAATCAAACAAACCGAAATAGTGCAATCAATGAAAAATATGTATTTATTAGAAAAACCCACAAGATAAAACTAGAAAACCAACAACGAGCATCCCCTTAAAGAAAAAATAAAAAACCAGCTATTGAAAGGCCTAAGCAAAGAATACAAATTAAAAATTACAAGATAAAGGAAGAAACTTACTTTGATCGAGTCTTCAAGGTGAAGAAACCACACCTAAAGAAATACAAGTCCCGATCCAGGTAAAGAGGAAATGAAAAAGAAGAGTGAAAAGGAGGTGGCTGCGTGTAATGAAATGGACGCAGAGAAGGAAAAATTAGGGATTTAGGGAATTTTTTCTTAAAATGTAACATTTTTAGGTTAATCCAAATTTTGATCCTATTTGCAGATTTTTCCCGAGCGAAATCGAGTTTACTCTTTTCGATTTTCATATTAGATCTACTAAAATTCCTTATCGAGTTGTGATCCAATCGATTTGACTAGTCGTGCCAAATTGAGTTTAATAACCATGAGAATGATAAACCCATCAAACAAACATGTTAAGAAAATAAACTTTAAAAATAATTCATGTTTTATAAGATCGTTTGCAAGAAAAGTTTCATTTTTCTTGATCGATGAACATCCCAATCGAAGTAATTAAAAAATTCCAGTCTCTCGACTGGAGTCTTATTTTCTCAATCGATGAACATCCTAATTGAAGTAATTAAAAAATCCCAATCTCTCAGCTGGAGTCTTATTTTCTCGATTGATGAACATCCCGATCCAAGTAATAAAAAAATCCCAATCTTTCGATTGAAGCCTTATTCTTCTTGATCGATGAATATCCTAATTAAAGTAAACCTCCTAATCGATGTACATCTTGATCGAAGTAATTAAAATCTCAATCCTTTGATTGATGACTCACTTCCCCGGTTAATGATCAATATAAATAAGTTTCAACCTAAAAAACTAAGGGACTCTATCGCTAATCATAAATGGCTGAATGGTTATCACGAAAACATAAAAACCTTAAATTTTTGATCTCCTTTGAGAACAATTGATTGGTCAAAGGAGGACAAATGATAATACTCTAAAAAAATCAAAACGACAGGCCCATCACTAGAAGGCCCAACGGATGCCTTTTTTAGCCAATTGGCTAAAGCACAGGAAATAAGGTTGTCCGATCGGATGTGACCTCTCCTTGATATGGTGAGGCTATTTCATACACACTACTATCAAATACCATTACCTATACAATAGACAATACCTACTTCAGAGTAGGATAACTATTTAAGAATACTATTCAACCTTCTTGAGCTCTATAAATAGCAGGTTAATTTTGTGAAATACACACACTCTCTCTAGATTTATCTATATTTTCTCTTTCTAAAAACTTTTCTCTAATTGCTAACTTAAGCATTGGAGTACTAACGTCTTGTACAATTGGGATATCATAATTTTTAGGGCCTGCAGGCTATGATCCGATCAAAACCAACCCTCAAGAGCATACGGACTCACTTTCTTTTCTACTCAAGATTCTATCCATATTTTATGAAAATTTTTGATTTATCATTTGGTGCTTTTGTTGAGAGTTGATGGTTGAGAAAAAAACATCCAACTCCCACACCTATGGAGGAGTACATATTTATACTATTGAAAAAATGCATTATGAAAGTCTTCGAGACTATATGAAAGATAGCTTATGGTAAAAATAAAATTTGAAACTAAAAGAAATCAAAAAATTATGTGTCAGGGCCAAAAGGAAGCAAAATGTCTTCATTTTGAAATAACACATAACAAATGCAGAAGACTCCAAGAACTAACATATTGGGAAAAGTACTAAGAGGGATGAAATAGTAGCCCCTCTCCTTATCTTCAAACAAGTCAAATAAGGGTTTCTCCTATTATTGTCTTGGAGAAAAGGACCGACCTCATGGCCCAAGTGTCAGGGTAAAAGGGTCATCTTAAAAGGACCTTTCCTTATAAGCGATAGATCTTATCAAAATGGAGACCTTCATAGAAGCAATTCTATAAGTGACTTTGGGGAAATCATACCTAATATTGAAGAAAGAAAAAATTACCTATGCTAATATTGAAGGAGGATGAACTATTTCCCTTCCTCAATATCGTGCATCGAAGAGCAAATCGTCACAGTCCTCCCATAAAAAAAGATGTGGAAGGAATAGGGAATCACCTCCATACAATTCGGCAACCAGCTTCTCCTTTCAGAAAACATAGAAAAATAAAGTAGGGATGAAAGGATAAAGCATGATTGGATGCAAAGGAAAGGAAAAAAACCAGGCAAGCAGGAAATGCCTGTTCCATGTTCGATCGGTCCAGAAGGTATTAAGAGGAGGAAGTCAAGTTGGAGAAAGGAGGTACTAATGCCATATGAGGAAGAAATGTCAAACAAGAAAGTAGAAAAAGAAGCAGAGTAGATCCTTAGGAAACCATGGCTATTGATGTCAAAAACTGACAGGTCACACTCAGTTGATACATTTTCCTACTATAAAGAAGGCCCTAAAAGAAGAAGTGCCTCTGAATAAGGAAAAAATAGTCATAAAAAGCTTATCAAATAAATTTTCACTATCTCGATCAAAAAATCGATGAAAATTTGCTATTTGCTATCCTAATAAAAAGATCGATGAAAATTTGCTATCCTGATCGAAAGATTGGTGAAAATTTTACTAAATTTGATCGAAATATCAATGAATAAAATTTGTTTATCAAATTTTATTTCTTAACTTCATTTGACAAATGTTCTCCCAATCAATCCAATAAACATATATTGCAACTAATAAAGCGACAAGCATAAAGTTTATTCAAGCTTTTTCCATGATATTACATTTAAAGTTTACAAAGAAAAAAAAAGAGAAAAGATAAAAACACAAAGAATTGACTCAATTTATAAGAGCTTGGAGGTACATGTGGCAATTCCAATAAATGAGGAGTCAAAGAAAATGAATAGTCGTAATAAAAGCCCGAAAACCAAAGAAGTAATAAAGGGAATTTAATTAGCTTTATTCCCAATAGACATAGTCAAAAGACATCTCCAAAAAGATGTGATCAAATACAAGCAATGATCGGATATGAAAGCAGATACAGAAAGTCATCAGCAAAAACATCAAACTTTGACCGATCGATCAAAATAGAGACTGCTTTGAACCTGTGAATAACAGAGGATGAAATACATGGGTTTTGGCAAATTAAATCGCTTGGAACAAATTCGCATCTTCACAAGATAAATGCCACTTGGATTATAATATTTCTCTTATAGTTTTTAGTAGTACTTATTCACTTAGTCTTTTAAATATATCATAGGACAGATAAAGAAGCAAGGTTAGAAAATTGCATAGTACAAAGTATACGAAGGATAAAGTTCATTAAAAATATAGAGTACATGGATAAAGAGCTTTTGCTGCTCTATAACACCCTTATAAAACTGTACTATACGTACGATGACTGATTAACTCAGATGATACCTCAGAGTTACAATGACCCGATGCACTAAACTAGACAGTCCGGTAAATTTTTTTCTTTCCAAACATCATCAACAATCAAGTACTATAATAACCAAACAATACATATGCAATACTAATTACAGTTTGGATTTATACATATGCATAACCATAATTTTAACACTTACATTCCTATTCCTTATGATAACATGCATGCCATGCCTATGCTATCCATCATCCTTTCTGCTTGTTTGCAAAATTTGTTGAATCTCTCTTTCTTCGAAACCTGCACGTAGTCACAATACTACGTGCTGAGCACTAAAATAACTAGTGGTAGGATACACATCTCAAACTTTCTAATCCAATCACATGTATGCATACACAAGCTTATTGTTTCTCATATTATACCGTCATTTAACTCTTTAAATAATGTTACTTTGATTACCCATCAAATACTAGAATCGGCTATTATTAAGTTTACACTCTTATTCATTAACATTTAAGTGCTAGGGTCTTATCTAGCAATATTATCACTTACTTTACTGATCAAATTTTCTATTATTTCTTTCATTACTACTATGATCTATCTATGTTTTGCTAACCCGTTTGATTAACTCTTTAACATTATAACAACATTATTAATTAGTTTACTATTACTATTCTTATCATTAATACTGACATAATAAACTATACATTAATACTATCTATAATATTTTCATCCTTAATGGCCCTAACATTTTCGAACTTATTTCACTTACTGATCTCATTCTAATCCAGCTTGTAACCTAATCTTCCTTTAATCTTATCAGGACTAATTTCCAATTAAGCCCCTTTTAAAATTCTATTAATTTACAATTTACTTTTCACTTGCCAACTATTACTATTTTGCCATTTCTTAAATAATATTCATTATACTTTTAATTACACTTATGGACCATACTATTTATGAATTTGCATTTTAGTCATTTTCCTACCATTATTATTGGCAAATTACAATGCGGTCCCTAAAGTTGTACATTTGCAAATTTTACCTTATATTTTCACTATTTATTCTTATAGCTCATTTTTTCTATCTTTTACTCTTAATACATGATATGACATGTAAAATTACAATTTAATCCTTACTTTTTACTTAAGGATGAGAGTTACACTTTATTTACACAGTGCCACTACTCATTTTTACTTTCACATTTAATTTCCTATTTAACGTGCGATCTCTAATTTAATCACAAATATATTATTTTTATGGCAATTCACATGTTAATCCCTATTAAACCATTATCTTCCACATTAAAGTACTCATTTTTCTATTTGATCATTTATATTCTTAACTTTCATTGAAGTACAATATTGTCCTTCAATTATAATTAATTACTTTAATATCACTAATTAAACTCATTTATGCATTTCATTTACTATTCATTATACAATTTGTAATTTTGATCCTTAACATATTATTTTCTTGCTACTTTACATTTTAGTACCAATTATTTTCATACTTTACAATTAAGTTCACTTATATTTCATTTCCATTTGGGAAATTAACCTCTATACTTTTATTTATTACATAAGCATTTAAACATTCAGACATGCAATTATTCATTCAATCACTTGGTCATTTATTTTGTTGCACATTTCCAAAAGAGTTTTCTTATTTTTGCCACACTTACCATTAACACTTACCATTTTAATTATTTTTAATTAATTACAAAATTGTCAATTTTACACTTTATTTACAGTTTTATCACTAGTTCACTCATTAGCACTTGACACCGACTATTTGGCATACAAATTATCAATTAGTCCTTATTTTGATATTTGCATTTCAAATTATATTTTGATCCTCCAAAATTATAAAAATTCATTTTAGGCTGTTTATCCACTATTTTTACCATTTTTACTCCTTTTATTCATTACTTTACCATTTTTGCTCACTAAACTCATTATTTAGGGAAATTACCAATTTGACCCTAAACTTTTCATTTTCTTTCATTCAACTTTCTATTTTCACTTCACTTTTTTGCATTTTTAGTTACTTTTACCATTATGCTCTTAGTACAATCCTTGTAGAAATCTTAAGATCGGATATATGGGATATAGACCCTATGGGCCCACTGCATAGAAATAAGGAATGATCCCGAAGGATCATTCCAATACTTTCACAGAATATAATATAACAATCAATACAGAAATTATAGGGGATCATTACGATCCTACCATAACAAAGCAAGTCGCTATGACTTGCACTACGGTATGGGTATTCCTATGGCTAGCAATTATATTCTGAACTAGATTTAAACCGCCTGACCACTACTAAAGGTAAAATTTCTTATTTACTTCAAAGTCACTTTTCACACTTTAACCTTTTCATTTGCTTTTACATGTCAATACACTAATCATTCCACTTTTTTTTATCACTTTGTATATTTTGTGAATTATCTTACCATAATTTACCATCTCCATTCAATTTATGAATTACTTCATCATAATTCATTATTTTCATTTTAAACATAACGCAATTTCACACTTGAACATATTCATGCATATTCCAAAAATTCTTAATAAATTAATTGACACTTCTTTTCATGTATAAATTCATTTTAAAAGCCCTCAATCAATTTTTAGGCTTATATTACTTAACAATACAATGTCACTCCACTTAACATTATTATATAATTATCATTCCATAACCATGCATTAAATACATATTTCTATAATAGTTCAAATTTGCTAAAGTATTTTTCCACCGTTGCCTAATATTACTATCTTTAGAATTGATGTGGCTGTCGTCATTTTTTATTTTTTTCATACATTTCAATCTTTATATCATCAATTATTTATTTCAAACTTTTATATGCTCGGGTTTCACCTAAGATACACATTTTTTATAATTTTAACTTTAGATATAATATACTTAAAAATTAAAATATATTTAAATAAATTTTTAAAAATTACTAATAAATATTTTTATATTTGTTCTACAGTGTTATGTCCATTAAAATTTCAATTATTTCATTTTCTAGCCAAAACTCTATTCGACCATCATGTTCCAACTTCACATTCAATTCTTTTTCCACTAATTCCAATTTCATATAATTTGTTCTTTATTTGTAACCTCATTAATACAATTACTTCTTTTTAAAATGATCATTTATCCAATTGAACTTATTTATTCTACTACTTAACATAATTCATCAAAATATAGTTTTATGTATATACATGGCCTCACCTATAATTCAAGTACTAAATTTATTTTCTGCATTTTAAACTTTTAAACTATCATTTATAAGCTCTATTCACATATTTATAACCTTAATTTCAATTATCCATGCATATTTTATTAAAAAACATATTAAACATAACCTTAAACTTATAAAAATTTGATGGAAATTAAGGGATATTACATCCATTAACCTTGAATTCTTGTTCTTCAACATCTACTCCTTATTTTATTTATCTTTTTCCTTTTAAAAATTACTTCCTCCTTCCTTGAATCTACATGGGCCGAATTCTTAAGCCTAAGAAATCTCATTTTTTCTTTCTTCTTGATTTTTAACCATTTATTTTCTTCATTTGATTTCTATGATCTTTATCACTTCAAATAAGCTCCAAAGATAAGGTAATTTAATTTAGGGGATGACAATCACTTGAGGTAAGTTGATTTAGTGGAATATTTTATGAGAGAAAATGAAGGAAAATATGGAAGCAAGGATGGCCAAATCGACCAAGAAGAAAAAATGAAAGAAAAGGAGAAGTTGAGTGAAGTCTCTGAAAAATTGTAGATTTTTAGGCTATTTATAGGGCTGGTTTGGCGTAAGCTTGGTTTAACCAAAGTGGTTAGGCCTAATTAAGCCCAATTTGATTTTTAGACCCATTTAATGCACTCTAATTCATTTCTCTCTCTTTCCAAGCTTAAATTCACTCAAACTAAATTCTATAATTCTTAAAATAATAAGTTAAGCCTCCATAAAAACTTTCAGCTCAATTGGAGTTCATTTTTGATTCGGTTCACTCAAACTGATCCGGTTAGCAAATTTTCGATGTTAATGTAAATTCTAGCAATTTTTAAAGATCATTACTATTTTTAAATAATTACTTTTTTACCATCAAATAATTATAAATACTAATTAGATCCCAATTGAAAATTCTTGCAATTTTCAAAGATCATTACTATTTTTAAAGTCTCGATCAAATCCATGATCAATCGGTTACTGTTTAAACCAAAATTATTATTTTTCTCTTGCTTACTGAGTTTAAACATTCCTAAAAATACTTCCATAATCCTCAAAATATATTCATTAGGCTTCATGGATATTCTTGAGCCAATCAAAGACTATTTTTCGATCTGGTTCACTTACCAATTCGATAACTCGATTTTTAAAATCATCGAAAAATTAATTTTTCATTACCATATAATTTTACATCTCATTTAATTTAGATCTAAAAATTTTGGTGATTTTTAGTGGTCATTTACTTTTTTTAAAGTTTCGATCAAACCTTAGTCAACTCGGGCACTATTTGTACCGAAATCATGAAATTTTCTTATTTTCAGCTTTTAAAAATTTATTTGACCTAATTTTGATTTCAAATTTGAACTACGGGCTCTTGGTGATATGCTCATTCTAATGATCAAATAAAATATTTTTAACTTCGGAAGGTATTATTCATTCTGGTGTCACTATTTATCGTCAGAAAAATATTTTTGACTAACTGATATTTGGGCCATTACATGCTCGAGACAAAGTACATGGATAAAGAGCTTTCTTTCTCAAAAAAGAAGAAAATAAAGAAAAAAAGAAGATAACAAACAAAAAAATAAAAATTCGTAGCCCCGCTACAACAAGGCCACCTCTCATTCAAAGCAAGCCCCCTCCCTATAATGGCATCAATATAGGATCAGCCGTGAATAGTATTTTTCGATAGTAAACAGTATTTTCTGGATGAGATGAAAAATATTTTATTTGATCATTGAAAAATATTGATCACGGTTAGTCAGGAATTAAAATTTGGAGTGAAATCAAGATCAAATAGACCTCTAAAAGTTAAAAATACAAAAAAAGAAAGCGGTTCGATTCAAATAGTAATTAGGTTGACTTAAATTTGATCGAGTCCTTAAAAATAGTAAATGAGTTTTAAAAATTGCCAAAAATTATAGATTTACCTAAAATGATATTTAAAATTTTTTGGCTATAAAAGGTAATTTTTCAGTAACACTAGTAATTACCGAATCAGAATGATTGAATTGGATCGAAAATGAATTTTAATTGAGTTAAAATTTTGTGTACAATATATTTTATGCATGTTATGAATGATGGAATCAAATTTGGGATGATTTATATTTGGGATGATTTAGTTTTGAAAAGAGAGAAAACCACAAAAAATTACAAATCAAGCTTAAAACTAGGATTTTGGACCTGATAATGGGCTTTGGGTGGACCAAGGCCCAACTTATCAAAGACATTATAAAAGAAAGAATGGAGAAGATATTTTGTGAGTGAATCCTTATCTCTTCAGCCTTTTTCTTCCTCTTATGTGGCCGAACTCTACTTCTTAGTTTATCTCTCAAATTTCTGTCATCTTTGTTTTAAAGTCTAACTAAATCAAAGCATCGAAGTGTAATTCTATCTCTCTATAAGGTTTTCAAGGTCTTTACTCCTTGATTAGAGTGAGAAAAGTGGAAAAAAATAAAGGGTAATGTGAAAGGGATCAAAGTGGGGTAAGTAAAATCCAAGGTTTTAAATTATTTTAAAAGTACATGTAGATGTTTTTAGGTGTCTAAAGTCCATTTATGAGGTCAATTTGAGCATAAAAGATCAAAATCATAGAATTTTGCTTGATAAGAAATTTGGCCTATGTAGGTTCTCAAAGTGAAGTTCAAGCTTCCAAAGAAAAAGACAAGAAAAAGGAAGTCTAAGGAAGCTAAAGCAAGTGAAAAATGTTAGTGACTATAAAATCCATCAATTTTCATCATTTTGGTATGAAATTTCATTACGTAATCTAAGTGAACTTATGTAAAATGCATGTTTAATTGAAATCAAGCTTAGATTAGCTAGCGAATAAGAACCTTGGTAATGGCCATTAAAAAGCCTGAATAGAATTAAAAGTAATGGTGTGATATAACCCTTACTTGGCTGAAATACCCTTTAGTGTGTATTAGGATGTATTTGATGTATTTCTAATGTTTAATTCCTTAAAATGAACATAGACATGAAATTAAGTGTCCATGAATTTATTTGAATGTTATGGAATTTATATGGATATTTTTTAGAATAAATTTGTATTATGTTTAAAGTGAATTTGATGAATTATGGTGAAATAATTCATAAAATGAATGAAATTGATAAATTATAGTGAGATAATTCATAAAATGTGCAAAAGTGATGACAGAATTGAATGACTAGTAAATTGAAATGTAAAAGCAAGTGAAAATGTTAATGTGAAAACTGATTTTGAAATAAATAATAAATTTTATCCTTAGTAGTAGTCAGGCAGTTTAAATCTAGTTCAAGATATGATTGGCTAGCCATAAGAACACCCATAATACGGTGAAAGTCATGATGACTTACTTTGCTATGGTAGGATCGTAATGATCTCTCATAATTTATGTTCTGTGAAAGTGATGGAATGGTTCTTCCAGTCTGAAGATTTTTGTCTGGATTATACTAGGGGCATAATGATAAAAATAAGCTTAAAGTGCAAAAATGAAGTGAAAATGAAAAAGGACTTAATTGAAATAAAATAAAAAGTTTTGGGTCAAAATGATAATTTTTCTAAATAACAAGTTTAGTTAGTAAAAATGAATTTTTGTAATTTTGGAGGATCAAAATGTAATTTGACATGAAAATTGTAGAATGAGGACTAATCGATAATTTGTATGCCAAACAATGAATTTAGTGAGAAAATAAGTGAACTTGTGGCAAAATTGTAAATAAAGTGTAAAAATGGTAATTTTGTAATTAAACGAAAAATTAAGGACTAAATTAAAATTTTACCATAGTAATGGTGTTGTATTGAAAAATTAAAAAATTTTGCATGATTAATGCATTTGTGCATGTGTTGGAAATTCTTAGATTTATAGTCACCACTAAACATATTTAATGCTCAGTACGTAGTGTTTAATGCGTGTAGGTTTCGAAATTTGAGCTGAGCAAAGTACATAGTGGAGCCTAATGTTTGACAAAAGAAGAATAGTTAGAAATTCTTTTATATGGCATGTATATATTTAGCTAATTTTGAAGTATAAGATGGGATTGTATATGAACAGTATATTGATGTATATGTAATATGAATTATGATAGGAGGTGGGAATTGAATGAATGTGATGAATAAATATATTGTTTATAATGGTTGTGCCCTGTGGGGCTGTAGAAATTGTCTATTTTTCAGGTTGGATAGGCAAGTTTTATGCCATTATATTATCGAATTTTTATTTATTGAATAATAAATTGGACAGTTTTAGGTCATCTGTAAGTTTTAAATTGTAACCAATAATGATTGGAAAGGACTTGTGATTATCGGATAATGATTTTGGATCAGTATAATTTTTTTCGGCTAATCACTTAAATCGATAAAACTCAGGAATAGTAAAGGTGTTACATTTTGTGGGATCAAAGCAAAGGTTTAGACGATTCTAAGATCGGAGTGGGATCAAGTAATTGGTTTATATGTATATACATGTCAATTATTAGTGGAAAAGTGTTATGGATCTAATGTGTACTTGCTTCTTTTTGTTTTATAGTGAAAAGATATCTTTCAATAGAGATCGTGAGGTGGGAGATGGTGCGAGTAAGGCATCTTTTAGCATTGGGCAACGTGAGGTCCCACAACAGCAGGCTTCATCACCAGTAGTGCCACCTCAACCTCCACGGCTAGACTTCCTTAATTTTATAGCTGATTATATGCAGCAGAGATTGTAGGCAGGTCAGGCATTATTGCCATTGGCAACAGCTCAGGTACAACCATCAGCTCCACCCAGAAGAAATCCCATTTTAGAATAGTTAAAAAGATTAAGAGCTGAAGACTTTCATGGGCATGACCCTTTTACTCCTATCCTGGTAAAAGAATGACTATTTAAAATTAAGAGATTGTTTGAAATCACCAATAGCCCATAAGAAGAAAAATTTAAAGGTATTCTGGCTTTGCTTCAAGGACCAGATTTTATTTGGTGGGATTCAGTTAGGAGGCACACCTTAGTGGATCAGTTGAATTGGGGTTTCTTATGACACAATTCGAGAAGAAATTTATTGGGCCAGAGTACAAAGAACCTATGCATGATGCCTTCTAGAGGCTGAAGTAGGATAACAAAATAGTAGCAGAATATTAGTGTGAGTTTGAGCATTTGAGTGCTTATCTGGATGAAAGTTAGACCACAGAAGAAAACTTTTGATAGAGATTTGAAAGAAGACTACATACTGAGTTCAAGTAGATTGTAGGGAAATAAAAATAATCCGACTTGAGATCTATGGTTGAGGTTGTTCTTAAGTTATAAGCTATACAGATAGAGGAGGCCGACAGGCGATCCTGATTTCAGTAGAAAATGAAGCTAGCATAATCCAGTGCCAAGAGAGGTTAGGGTAAGAAATCTAGGGGATCTTTAACACCTTAGAGCTATACACTAGCTACTTTAGGCCATGATCAGGGCAGTACACCTCGTGGTAAGGCACCAGTTGCATCTGTAGCCAGCACACCCCGAGATAAAGAAAGTGGGATACTAGTGACATGTGATCATTATAGTAAAGTTCATCCGAGGGAATGTCGTTACTTGACTGGGGCTTGTTTTTAATATGGTTCGAAAGACCATCAAATCAGAGATTGTCCTTTAGTGCAAACTGCCTCAGCTATATCTCCAGCTCCTGGTTCTAGATATTATACATCGAGAGGTCATGGTAGGGGAGCTGCCCCTATCACATCAACATCTGAACCAGTTGAATAGTCATCTTAGGGTCATAGGCATGTTGTAGTTCAGACTTATACAGTCAGGGCTAGAGAAGATAATGATGCTCCTGATGTGATAGTAGGTAAATTCCTATTACTGTTTGATTCAATACATACTCTTATTAATCCTAGTTCTACTCATTCCTATATAAATACTAAGTTAGCATGGGGTAAAGGGATGAGAGATGCATGTTTAGACCAAGATATTCTTGTGAGTAATCCTTTGGTGCATAGTATTATAATGAATAAAGTGTACAGAGAGTGCTTTATTAGTGCTCAGGGTTATGTTTTCCTGGTAAATCGAATTGAACTTCCATTTCATGAGTTTGATGAAATTTTGAGGATGGATTGGTTATCCACCCACCAAGCGACGGTAGATTGTAAACGAAAGAGAGTCACTTTGAAACCTGAAGGAGGTCGGGAGATCATAGTTATAGGTGTGAGAACCGCCTTCTTATCACATCAGAGATGTGATTTATGCTATAGCTGTCAAAAGATTGATTAGAAAAGGATGCATGGCTTATTTATGTTATGTAGTAGAAGCAAAAAGGGAAGGTCCAAAGGTGTCAGAAGTGCCTATAGTTAGAGAGTTTCTTGATGTGTTCCCTGATGAATTACTAGGCTTGCCACCTGATAGGGAAGTTGAATTCTCCATTGATGTTGCTTCAGGCACTGCTCCAATCTTCATTGCTCTTTACAGAATAACACCTATAGAATTAAAAGAATTAAAAATACAATTACAAGAATTGCTTGACAAGAGGTTCATTAGACCTAATGTGTCACCCTGGGTGTACAGTGCTGTTTGTGAATAGGATGCTCTGATTGTGCATAAACTACCAATAATTAAACAAAGTGACCATTAAAAATATATACCCTCTTCCTCACATAGAAGATTTGTTTGATCAACTGAAGGGAGCGGGTGTATTTTCAAAGATTTTCTTGAGATTAGGATATTATCAGATGTTAGTGAAAGAAGAAGATGTACCCAAAACTACTTTCCACACTAGATATGGTCACTATGAGTTTCTGATCATGCCATTTGAGCTCACAAATGCACTAGCAATCTTTATAGACTTAATGAATAAGGTTTTCCACCCTTATTTGGACCAATTTATGGTAGTCTTCATTGATGACATCCTGATGTATTCAAAGATACCGAAAGATCATAACAAGCATCTAAGGATTATTCTACAGACCTTGAGGGAAAAGCAACTATATGCCAAGTTTAATAAGTGCTATTTTTGGCTGAATAAAGTATCTTTTCTAAGTCATATAGTGCCTGTTGAAGGCATAAAAGTGGATCCTACAAAGATTGAAGCGATCCTTTAGTTGAAGCCACCTAAGAATATTACACAAGTGAGAAGTTTTTTGGGTTTGGCGTGCTATAGGAGATTTATAAAGGGCTTCTCCACCATTGCAGTTCCTTTGACTTGGCTGCTGCAGAAGAAAACTAATTTTAAATGGATTGACATATAATAGGAAAGTTTTGAGAGACTTAAATGTATGTTAACAAAAGCTACTATACTTACTTAACTAGATTCAGGCAAGGATTTTGTGGTCTACAGTGACACATATAGAAATGGTTTGGATTGTGTACTGATGCAGGAAGGCAAGGTGATTACTTATGGCTCTTGACATCTTAAGATTCATAAGAAGAAATATCTTACTCATGATTTGGAGTTAGCAGCTATTGTTTTTTCTTTGAAGATTTTGAGGTATTATCTGTATAGAGAAAAATGCTACATCTACATAGATCACAAAAGTTTGAAATATTTGGTCACTTAGAAGGAACTTAATCTTAGATAGAGACACTAGTTGGAGTGAATTAAAGATTATGACTATTTCATCAACTACCATCTAGGAAAAGCAAATGTAGTGGTTGATGCACTCAGCATGAAATTTATGTCAGGTAATTTGAATATTTCAAATGAATGTATTTGAGTGATTAATTAATGTAAATGACTAATGATAGTGTTTATATCTCTTCGAGCTATGAATGTCACTTTAAGCTTGGGCACAAGATGGAGCATTGATAGCTGAAATGCATGTGAAGCCTGACTTTGTACAACAAATGAAATTGGCCCAAAAGCAAGATGATCAATTGGTGGCCATTGTAAACAAGATTAAAGAGAGCAGTGATGAGGATTATTTTTTAGATGATTATGGTAGCCTCTGCTACAAGAAATGACTCTGTGTTAAAGATCGGGAGGAACTAAAGAATAATATCCTTACTGAAGCTCATTAGAGTAGCTATGTAATGCATTTTCGTGGTAACAAGATGTACCAGAATTTGAAAGATTATTATTGGTGGTCAGGTATAAAGCATGATGTGATAGAGTTTATGGGCAAGTGCTTAATATGTCAACAAGTAAAAGTAGAACACCAAGTTCCATCGGGTTTGCTTCATCCTATTTTGATACCGAAATGGAAATGGGATAGAGTGACTATGGATTTTGTTATCGGATTGTTGGTGACTCAAAAGAAACACAATGCAGTATGGGTGATCATTGATAGACTTACCAAGTTTGCTCATTTCTTACCAGTGCAAATGAATTTTCCTTTGACCAAGCTGGCATAGATTTATATCAGTGAAATAGTGAGGTTACATGGAGTGTCATTATCTATCATTTTTGATAGGGATCCTAAATTCACCACACATTTTTGGAAAAGTTTGCAATAAGCTTTGGGGACTAGACCCCACTTTAGCACAACATTCCACCCTCAGACAGATGGTCAGTCAGAGCAGGTGATTAAGATACTAGAAGATATATTGCAATGTTGTGTGTTGGATTTTGATAGAAATTGGAAAAAATATTTGTCTTTGGCAGAGTTTGCTTACAACATCATCTACCAGTTCAGCATAAAAATGGAACATTTCGAGGCACTTTATGGGAGGAAATGTAGAACTCCTTTGTGTTAGACAGAATTGAGTGAAAAGAAACTAGTAGGATTTGATTTGATTCATGACTCGAAAGAAAAAGTGTGAGTTATCAAAGGTAGATTGAAGGAAGCTATGGATCGCCAGAAATCTTATGCAGATTTGAAGAGAAAGACATAGAATTCCAAGTCCGAGATAGAGTGTTCCTGAAAGTATCTCCTTGGAAGAAGTTTCTAAGATTTGGCAAGAAGGATAAGCTGAGTCCAAGATTTATTGGCCCTTATGAGATACTTCAGCGAGTAGGTCTTATAGCTTACTGGTTAAAGTTGCCATCGGAGTTAAAAAAGATTCATGTGTTTCACGTGTCAATGCTTCGAAGATACAAATCTGATCCTAACCATCTAATCACTCTACAAGAGATCCAAGTGCTGGTTGATATGACCTATGAAGAAAGACCAATGAAGATTTTAGTTAGAGAGATCAAACAGCTCAGGAACAAGCAGATTCCACTAGTTAAGGTGCTTTGAACCATCACAATATGGAGGAGGCTACATGTGAGTCAGAAGCTATAATTAGACAATGATATTCTCTGCTCTTCGATACAAGTAAATTTTGAGGATGAAATTTTTTTAATAGGGGACAATTGTAATGGACACAATACTAAATCAGCCGTGAATATTATTTTTCGATAATAAATAGTGCTTTCGACGTGAAAAGTACACCTGAAGGTGAAAAATATTTTATTTGACCATTGAAAAATATTAATCACGGTTAGTCCAAGGTTAAAATTTGGAGTGAAATCGAGGTCAAATATACCTCAAATAGTCAAAAATAAGAAAAAGGAAGCGGTTTAATTCAAATAGTAACTGGATTGGCTTAAGTTTGATCGAGCCTTTAAAAATAGTAAATGAGCTCTAAAAATTGCCACAAAAATTGCAGATTTGCCTAAAATGATATTTGGAATCTTTTGGCCTATAAAAGGTAATTTTTTAGTGACACCGGGTAATTATCGAATCAGGCCAATCTGATTAAATCGAATTGAAAATATACTACCGATTGAGTTAAAAGTTTGTGTACAACCTATTTTATGCATGTTATGAATGATGGAATCAAATTTGGGGTGATTTAGATTTGAAAAGGGGAGAAAACAAAAGAAAAAATTGAAAATCAAGCTTAAAACTAGGGGTTTTGGAGCTAAGAGTGAGCTTTGGGTTGGACCAAGGCCCCAACCTATCAAAGCCCAATATAAAAGAAAGAAAGGAGAAGATATTTTGTGAGCGAATCCTTATCTCTTCAGCCTTCTTCTTGCTCTTATGTGGCCCGAACTCCACTTCTTAATTTCTCTCTCAAATTTCTTCCATCTCTCTCTTGAATCCTCACTAAATTCAAACATCCAAGTGTAATTCTATCTCTCTACAAGGTTTTCAAGGTCTCTACTCCTTGATTAGAGTGAGAAAAGTGGGAGAAAATAAAGGATAAAGTGAAATGGATCAAAGTGAGGTATTGGAAATTTAAGGTTTTAAATTATTTTAAAGGTACGCCTATAGATGTTTTTAGGTGCCTAAAGTCCCATTTATAAGGTCAATTTGAGTATAAAAGATCAAAATCATATAGTTTTGTTTGATGGAAAATTTGGCCAATGTAGGCTCTCAAAGTGAAGTTCAAGCTTCCAAAGGAAAAGGCAAGGAAAATGAAGTCTAAGGAAGCTAAAGCAAGTGAAAAGGGTTAGTGACTATAAAATCCATCAATTTTCATTATTTTGGTATGAAATTTCATTTTTTAACTTAAGAGAACTTATGTAAAATGCATATTTAATTGAAATTAAGCTTAGATTAGTGAATAAGAATCTTGGTAATGGCCCATTAGAAAGCTTGAATGGAATTAAAAGTAATGGTGTGATATAACCCTCACTTGGATTGAATTACCCTTTAGTGTGTATTAGGGTGTATTTGATGTATTTTTGATGTTTAATGCCTTAAAATGAATATATACATGAAATTAAGTGTCCATAAATTTATTTGAAATTTATGAAATTTATATGGATATTTTTTAGAATAAATTTGTATTATGTTTAAAGTGAATTTGATGAATTATCGTGAAATAATTAATAAAATGAATAAAATTGATGAATTATAGTGAGATAATTTATAAAATGTGCAAAAGTGATGAAAAAAATAAAATGTTAAATGTGAAAACTAATTTTGAAATAAGTAATAAATTTTGCCCCTTAGTAGTGGTCAGAAGGTTTAAATCTAGTTCAGGATATGATTGGCTAGCCATGGGGACACCCATACCATGATGCAAGTTATGGCAATTTGCTTTACTATGGTAGGATCGTAATGATTTCTCATAGTTTCTGTTTTGTGAAAGTGATGGAATGGTTCTTCGGGATCATTTCTTATTGCAATACTTTGGACCCGTTGGGTTCACATCCTGTATATCTAGTTTAAAAATTTCTGTCGGGATTGTACTAGGAGTAAAATGGTAAAAATAAGTTTAAAGTGCAAAAATGAAGTGAAAATGAAAAATGTGAATGAAAAAAGACTTAATTGAAAGAAAATAAAAAGTTTATGATCAAAATGGTAATTTTTCTAAATAACAAGTTTAGCAAGTAAAAATGAACTTTTATGATTTTGGAGGATCAAAATGTAGTTTTTCATAAAAATGGTAGAATGAGGACTAATCGGCAATTTATATGCCAAATAATGAATTTAGAGTTAAAATAAGTGAACTAGTGGCAAAATTGTAAATAAAGTGTAAAAATGGTAATTTTGTAATTAAATAAAAAATTAAGGACTAAATTGAAATTTTATCATAGTAATGGTATTGTATTGAATAATTAAAGAATTTTGCATGATTAATGCATTTGTGCATATGTTGAAAATTCTTAGATTTATAGTTACCATTGACCATATTTAATACTCAGCACGTAGTGTTTACTGCGTGTAGGTTTTGAAATTTGAGCTGAGCAACGTACATAGTAGAGCCTAATTTTGAAGAAGGAAGAATAGTTAGAAATTCTTTTGTATGGCATGTATATATTTATCCAATTTTGAAGTATAAGATGGGATTGAATACGAAAAGTATATTGATGTATATGTAATATGAATTATGACAGGAGGTGGGAATTGATTGAATGTGATGAATGTATATATTGTTTATAATGGTTGTGCCCTGTGGGACTGTGAAAATTGTCTGTTTTTCAGTTGAATAGGCAAGCTTTATGCCTTTGTATTATCAGATTTTTATTTAGTAAATAGTAAATTAGACAGTTATAGATCATCAGTAAGTTTTAAATTGTAACCAATAATGATTGGATAGGTCTTGTGATTATCGGATAATGATTTTAGATCAGTATAAAAAAAATTCTAGCTAATCACTTAAATTGATAGAACTCAGTTATAGTAAGGGTGTTACACTCCCTTCAGATTAGCATCAACAAAATGGAGAAGAGAGTACATACTTGAATCCTCCACCATGACTCAAAGAAGGTCCAGGGCTGAGAGAAGGAAGCAACAATGAAGATTGGAGGTCATATGACCTGCTGTCGCAATTCATATTTTACTAGGAAAAAACCTAGCTTTTCATTCATCTTTCTAAAATGGCAAGCCACAAACGAAAAATGGGAAAACAATCAGGCGGCTTCATATGAAAAAAAACTTCAAGAAAACTCAAAAAGAAGACTTCAGGGAAAAAGTGAGAAAAGATGAACCTATTTATAGTACTTTCCATCCCCAGAAAACTAGTCAAAGGAAGCCACGTGCTCAACAATTTAATACGGAAGTAAAGATGCAACAATTAAAGTGCGAAAGATGAAGCAATAAAATTTAAATGGGCACCCTTTCCAGATCGTTGTTTCTGAAGCAACGTGGAAAAAGAATCGACAGTCTGAATATTCGCTGTTAGATGAATAGACAAGGAAGGAATGATCGACAATGCCTTTAGGAGACCTTTCATTTCGTAATAGATATAGTTAAGTTGTCAGGATTGGAAAATGTAACAGGAAGGCAAAATGGTCAAACACTTGAATCATAAGTCAAGAAAAGGCCACACAACCTCGAACGACAAAAACATCAAACAAACAGGTTAGGAAAATAAAATTTGAAAATAATTCATGTTTATAAAATCATTTGCAAGAAGAAGTTTCATTTTTCTCAATCAATGAACATCCAGATCAAAGTAATTAAAAAAATCCCAGTTTTTTGGCTTGACTCTTATTTTCTCGATCGATGAACATTCCAATTGAAGTAATTAAAAAATTCCAATATTTCGGCTGGAGTTTTATTTTTCTCGATCGATGAATATCCCGATCAAAGTAATTAAAAAATCCTAGTCTTTCGACTGAAGCCTTATTCTTCTTGATCGATGTACATCTCGATCAAAGTAATTAAAATCTCAGTCCTTTGATTAATGACTCACTTCCTCGATTGACGATCAGTGTAAACAAGTTCCAACCTCAAAAATCAAGGGACTCTATCACTAATCACAAATGGGCGAATGGTCTTTATAAAAATATCAGAACCCTAAATTTTTTATCTCCTTTGAGAACAATCGAACTAGTTGAAGGGGGACAAATGATAATACTCTAAAAAAATAAAAAATAGAGGCCCATCACTAGAAGGCCTAATGGATGCCTCTCCTAGCCAATTGGATGTGACCTCTCCTTGATACGGCGAGACTATCTGACACACGTCATCATCAAATTACCATTACTTATATAATAGGTCATACCAGTTTCAGAGTAGGACAACTATTTAAGAATACTGTTCAACCTTCTCGAGCTCTATAAATAGCAGGTTCCCTTTGTAAAATACATATGTTCTCTTTCTAGATTTATCCATACTTTCTCTCTCTAAAAAGTTTTCTCCAATTGCTAACTTAAGCATCAGAGTGCTAACGCTTGGTACAACTGAGCAATCACCTTTTGCAAGGCTCATAGGCTATGATCCGATCGAAACCAACCCTCAAGTGCACATCGACCTCACTTTCTTTCCTATTTAGGATTATGTACATATTTTATGAAAATTTCTGATTTATCAGGTACTATAATTCCCTTAATGTCTTTCTTAAATTACTAAAATGCCCCTAAATTTTTTTAAATGGTGCTAAAATGTCCTTGATTATATTTTGATTAAAAATATACATGGCGCTGACGTGGTATATTTTGCCACATATTAATGCCAGGTTAGTGTTGTTAACTTGGAGTTGATTGTAGGTTGACGAAAGAATATTTTAGTATCGATTTTAGAACATCGAGGTATTTTTTTTCCAAAAACAAAATTAAAAGCATTTTAGCCATTTGAGACAACATTAAGGGCATTTTAATAACTTTTTCCTTTAATATATCAATAAACATATAAAACTTGTTATTTCTTCTAGAATTTTATTTTTTATTACATATTTTAGATAATATAATTAATGAAAAACCATAAAAATACATACACAACATAAAATCGGGCTCGACTGAACTAAGCCTGTAGTTTATATGCAAAGGCCAAACCCACTTACTAACAAGTAGTCTTTTAATTAGGTTCAGGCCAAATCTAATTTATATAACAAAAATCATGTCTAACCTGCAAAATTTATTGGATGAGTATTTGGTTGTATGCCTATATGTAAGCGTGGCTAAGAAAACATAGTGTTATATATATAGAAAAATGAAAAAGTAGAGGCTTAAATTTGAGACTTTTCATTATATTGAACACAACAAAAAAATTGTCAATTAGCGATGGCAATTTCTTTGCTAAATGGTAATATTTCGTCGCTAATGTGGTTAAGCGACTGCGCGATGAACGGTTGCTAATTTATTTACAATGAAATTTGAAATCAGTCGATAATTAGCGACGGAAAATTCAGTCGCTAAAAAAATATTCCGTCGCTAATTATTTTTAAAATTAATCACCCAAATAAAATAATAATTAATAGCAACAAATTTTCATCGCTAAATCCGTCGCAAATAATTATTGTATTAATAACGATAGTTTGTCGCTAGTAACTCCTGCCTCTAAATTTAGCGACGAAATTTGAGTCACTAATTATTTTTAAAATTCATATTTCTACATATTAGCGACAATTGGTTGTCGCGATTCTGTCGCTAAATTATAGCATAATTTAATTTTTTGTATTAATTAATTTTCATCCTGTAAAATCAACAACTTATTTTACGATATACAGAATCAACATTTAAATTAATTTATTATATAAGAAAATTATAATTTAATTTATATAAATAAAAATTTTGCAATACTATTAATTTAAAAAGTATAATATCACATGTACATTACAACCAAAAAACATCCGAGCAATTATTTTTCAATAATGAGAGTTAAGTGCTTTATCCATTTAAAATGGATTGTATTTGTAAATGCCTTGAAAGTAAATGGCTTGAAGAAAAGAAGAAACAATTGTATCTCATAACAATTATAGTGGTGACCTTTAGATAACTAAGAAAATATTCCATATGTAAATGCTAAATACAAATGGTAAATTAAATCTATAAATTTCTATTGACAGAAATAGAAACGATAGAGCTCATATGAGATTCCTCTTCTGAAGTAGCATCTACAACGTAGTGCCTCCCCACCTACATGATATATCAGCAGAAGTCAGAAGAACATATGATCAGACACTTAAACATGAAGACAGGAGAATATTGATTATATAGTTGCAAATAATGAATGCAGCATGATTTGTTATTCTAAATTTAATTTCAGGTTCCAATATGAGCTTTAAAACAAATTTACAAAGTCTAGGAGTTATCACATTTCACATCATGCTAAAAAAATCCAAGTTACTGGACCAATAGCTAGCAAGTAGCAACACATTATAAAGTAAAATCTATTTGGTACCTAGCAGCAGCTAGCAAGTAGCAATATATACATACCATTAGATGGAACTTATTGGGGCCAGCAAATGGTTCAAAAAAAATGATCCACTTCTGTGTATCATCACAATAACACACGTATCTCTTATGCTAATCACAAAAGCTCTTTCCTAAAATGATATTCAAACAATAAAGGTGCACTGCAAGTAAATAAAGAAAAGCAGCTTATTTTGGTCATCTATAAGCCTAAGAGCGGCTTATTTTGGAGGGAAAATTTTGAACCAAGGGACTTGAGCAAAAACAAGATCTTAGTTTAAGTTTCTTTTAGTGGAAATCTGCAAACTTTTAATGAACTTGGCTCATTTATGAAGATTAGAGTCAAGACTTCAAGGTGAAAACTTATTCGAGGTGAACTTGAAAACACATTCTTATAAGTATTTCAAATCTACACTAAATTAAAACTCAATTTTATTCAATCTATGAATACATGAAATTACATTAAAAATAATATATGATTTATCCACCACCAGATGTAATACACAACAAATGTATTAGCTTGTACAAGATATCATTTTATTCGCAAACAGTAAACAAGATATGAAACTTGAGAAAAGTGCTTAGGCAGTATCTCTAACCCAATGCGGCAGACATATGCTACTTCCCTTGCAATTTGTATTAACTATGACAATCACAGTGCATACACCAATATACCTTGCAACCTATAAGTAGTCTTTCAATCATAAGCTTATTTTTATTTCCATTAACTATTGAAATTCAATAGGATAGCCATTTCTACATGGATCTAGATACAAGAAAATCTAACACCATAAAATCCCTTGAAAAATTACACGATTACACCAAAAACGAAAAGCAAACCATCAAACTTAAATTTTAAATCATTATAAATAGAAAATAGCAAGCATGACCAATGATGGAAAACAAATTTTAGTCATCTATTTCTAGCAATGCATGAGACTGCAAAAAGAAACTGCTACGCTATAGTGTTCTTTTGAAGGAGAAGAGAAAGTAATTTATTTTAAGGAAAAGGACATCAAATAAAAAAAAACCTGGAAAAGGACATCAAATAAAAAAAACCTATCTCAAGACAGTTAAATTTACTAAAACAATTAAGCTAAAATCACCAGCAAAGTTATATTACAGTCCCAATGCAGGAAAAATCAAATAAAACGACAGCTAATTTCAGAGAATACAACAAAAACATTATCAAACAATTTGCATAGTACTATTGTTTCATACCAGATGGAATTTCATTTAGCAGTATTTTTCAAAAATTTACAACACCAATTAAATCCTTGCATGTAGGGTGAAGCCAATTTAAAATAATGAACATAGCTTTCATGAGCAACAATTATCACGTCCATCAAATTAGATAGGGGGTTTAAAATGGTGAACAAATAAAATAAGAAAAGAATAAACAAATAAAAAAAGGCATTAGCCAGTTTGAATGCTTACTACTAAGTCAGCCAAATTAATCAACAATATATATAAACAAACACAAACTTGCTCTAAATAATTGAATACATAAATTTTATTTTAATAAGAAGAAGCAATCTTTCCGTATCTCAAGTAATTGAGAAGATAAATTAAGTCCTTTTATAATCCTCCCTGTCATCCCGCAGATCCTCCAATTGTCAAGCCAAATAACAAATGTCAAGCACAATCACAACTTCAATTGAAAAAATAAAAACAAGTAGCTATTATAGTTGACACTAAATACAAATTAGCCAAATAATGCACATTTGTTGTTAATTCCCAATGCACTAACTTCATTCAGTAAACAAAATCATCATAGATCTAAAATAAAAGCCAAGAATAACATTAATCTTACCAGTAAAAACATCACCAAAACCAGAGAAGGCATCCTTCAAAGATTGGTCATCGGTCCCATAAGAAAGATTTGAAAAACAAGTGTTATGTGTGACCTTTTTTTTTTCCTTATTTCTAATTAAAATATGGGTTTATTTAATCATTTAAAATAATCATATTGATGTGAGCAACAAAAGGAAAACATCACAAGCAATATCTTGTAATTAATGAACTCTCAATTTTGTGCTTATCAGACAGAAATGCATCAACACAATGATCAGTATTCAAACACTCTATCTTAGTACACATCCTTTAAATTATAAATTCTTAGTGGGGTCATGTAAAAAAATAAAATAAAATTATAAGGGTTTTTTACTTTTAGTTCTTAGTTGAGTGGGGCAATGTTAAAAAAAGAAAAAAGTTAAACTTATAAAAGTATTTTTTAATTTCTTTCTTAGTTAAATGGGGCCAATAAACACTACTCAACAAAGCCTAGCTACGTCCCTGGTCATATCATCTTCAAGACAAATAGGATTCTTCTTTTACTTTAATTTTTGCAGCTGTGACATTACCTCCTATTTTTCCTTGCATGGCCTTGTAATCTGATTTCTGATTTGCTAATGCCAAAATAACATTTTGTCACTTTCAGCTTAACCACATTCCAATCATATTTGAACTTCATCTATACAAGTTTACCTGTACTATCTTCAGAAGAAATGCATTCTACAGAATTAAAGTAATAGGAAATAATCTTAGGTCTAGTTGACTAATTAGAAAGAAAATTCACACAAGATCTCATTTCCAACTAAAGTCCACCTTTGGCAGAATTGCTAAGTTTTAGTTCATTTCATTTGGCATGCAATTTCTAATGATTATGATCTAATTATTTGACAGAAATGATTTGCATAATACTTCAGTTGTAAACCTTAATACAAGCATACATCTAAATTATTCTCTGTTTTCTTTTCCTCTTAAGAAATAAAAACTAATATTCTCTACTTATTAATTCTTGATTAAAATTCTAACAAAAAAATTTTGATTAAAAGTAATTGAGCTGCTTTTAATTATCTAAAAACAAACATCAGCATTAAATTGGATATTAACATATTAGCACTATTTAAAGACCACAAAAACTAAAAGGTTGAGATTGTTATTAATACCTAAATCAATGAATCCACCATTCGTACAACACATAATTATAATTTTAGATCCAAACAGATCAAATGCACCACAAAAATGGAAAAAATATCCTAAAAACTAAAGCAAAAATCTCGGATACAAATGACGAAGCAAGAGTGTACACAAAAAGAAAGAGAAAGTATTAAGAGACGGAATAGAGAATACCTTTAGGTTCCTTGTTAGTGATGTAAACAAAGTAAGCAGTTCCAAAATATAGTAAAAACACAGTGAATAGTGAGATACAGACAAATCATATTACAAACACAAAGAAGGTTAAATCATGCCAGGATAATAAGTTAGAAATGTAACCTGCACAACTTCTCTGTTGAAGTAACGACCAGCAAAATCTGATGATTTCCAATTTTTGCTTTCACAAACAATATTTCATACCAATCACAAATAGTCTGAATCACAGACTACACTACACAGCAATTGCAGTTAATAAAACTAGAAGAAATTGTTTACAAAAAATTAAAAAAATAGCAAAAATATAAAAAAACAATTGAAATTCATTTACCTCAAACAACAAAATAAACACACAGCAAAATCCCTGTCAGCTTTGAGTCTGTAAAATCTCTTCAAGAAAGTTTAACAAGAAAAAGATTAAAACACATTAATAATTAACAAAATAACTAGACGTGATTAGCTAAAAAATACACAAATAGAAAAATGAAGAGAGAGAAATAGTCTTGCGGTGTAGAAATTTCACCAAGCAAGAGATCGAGATCATTTTAACATTACAAGAGAGAGAAGAGTTATAAATTGATAGGTGAATTTGAGAAGGTGAGCTTCGATGAGATCGCTTTTGATGCCATGAAGGCCGAAACGAAGGGCATCGTCTTGGATGCCATCGATTTCCAGATCAGTAATTGGAGAAAGGGTAACCATGAGGATGTTATTGGTAGTGGGGAAGAAGATGAGAAGAATACGGCTGGAGAGAAGGGATTAGGCTCCAACAAGATCGATTCTGGGAATTTTAGAATGAGGGAGAGGAGAGAAAGAGAGAAATATCTAAAGGAGACAGTAGCGATGGTTGCTTCACAACGAGAGAGAGAGAGAGAGGAAAGAGAAGGCAGCAAGAGAAAAGAGGGAGAAGAGAAGGGGATTGAAGAGAGTGGTGAGGCAGAGGCATGGGAAAGGGTCGACACCAACAAGATGAGAAGCCACGGGAGATGCTAAAGCTAATTAGGCTGGCGACGAACAATGGGAACGGCGATGACATTTGAGCAGCCATTTGGGAGAATTTGGCAGGTTAGGAGTTTCTAATTTGGGGAAAAATGTCGGAGATTGATATTTTGGGTTTTTATATCAGCACATGACTGAAATTAAAAACAAAATTATTTAATTCACGATGCCATTAGTTACTGAAACATAAAACATTTAGCGACAGGAAAAATACATCGCCAAATTCATCACAAATTATGGCACCTTATTTTTCCTCCAAAATTAATAACTAAAACTTTAGTCGCTACATTTTTTTGAACTAATTTTATAAATAAAAAATTTTAAAAAATTGGCGATAATGCTTCTATCTCTAATTCAGTCGCAAAATGTGGCACGGACATTTTCCACCAATAATTAGCGACTGTTTATATGTCTCATTGCTATTTCATCGCACAAAAAATGAAAAATAACATTTTGACGATGCAATTATAAAACAATTGCGAAACTGTCTTTAAATTTACGACGGAAATGAAGTCGTCACTAATTTTAGTCGTGAATTTATAGTTTTTTTATAGTGAAAATATATAGGATTTAACTTTAAAATATATCTTTAGAGTAGTGGCATAGTGTATACACCATGATCTGAGATTGCCTAGATGAGAGTTACTTGATGATAGGGACACAATATATTACTGACAACAGGTTTGGATCTCGAAGCTCCAATCGTTAATTTTGAGCATTTTCTCTAAGATTTTCAAGAATTTTCAAGTATTTGCAAATGATTTTAAGCATTTTAGCAAAACATGCATAAAATCCTTGGTTTGGATATCCAGTGGTGGTAGACGGCCGTTTTTCACTTGAGAGGTGCCCCTTTATGGGTCCCTCTCACCTGTATAGGCCAAGCTAAGGGATATTTTAGAAAACTCTAGATTAATGATGAGGGACGACAGCTCCTCATTGAGGGCTACCCTCCCTAGCTTAAAATCTCAATTTCCTCACTTTTTTTGGATTTCAAAAAAGGTAATTTTTATCTAAAAATGAATTTTTATGAATTTGTCACATTTTATCTCCAGATTTAGGGAGTTTTGAGTTGGATTTGAACTCAAACTCTTCCTTAGGAGTAAAATAAAAAATCTAGGGTTTCAAAAGGGGAAATCACTTTTCTTGAAAGAGCGACTTTACAGAAGAAGAAAAACTCAATTTCTTTCTCTTTAAAACCTTTTGCTCTAGCAATCTTTGTTGAACACATATACTTACACAAACGAATTTCATACTTTTTTATGTGAATTAAGGAGCACGATACGAAGCTGAGGTCGTGACTACAGGAATCATAGAGTCAAACTATCTTCTGAGGATAATATTTAGGCTCACTCTCACTATCTCTTTCTTCAATTCATTTCATATGATCACTTAGATGTTTGGTGCTATTCAGTACATTTTAATTGCTATATTTGAATGATATGCATGTTTATTGAGGTGTGATGTGTTTCTGGGTTGAATATGTTAAAAGTATGATTAATGGTGTGTCTAGAAAGAGGTTCCTCTATTGTTGTGTTGAAGAGCTTTATTTTATCCTTCTTTAGTTTTGTAAATATGTGATTTTAGTGTATTTGATGCATGGTTAGGTGTTTTAAGTTTTTTTGGTATGGTTTAGCATTTAATATTGCATATTTAAGGGTAAAAATTCATCTTTCATGATTTCTGGCCACATTTACATGATTTTCTACATTTTGGTTCTATCCAAAGGTGACGTACAGAAAAATGAACCGACAGACAAGACATTAAGGGCTCATCTTTTCATCCCATCCCTCGCTTCCCTTAGGCCATCCCTCTCCTATTTTTGGTGTCAATGAGAATATTTTGGGAAATTGTTCTTATGTATTTTATGCTTTTATGTATTTTTATGTCATTTATTAATTTCTTATGATATTTGTACATTTTTCGATCCGATTTTGCTTTCGTATGAGATTTTTCTGTACCTAAATCTCTTCTGTTTGTACAAATAGATCTGTGATTATTTTCATTGTGTTATTTAAGGATTCTAACTAATTTATTTTTGGTGTGATTTTTTGAGTATTTGATACGTTTGCTAAGGAGGTTTTTTACATGGTCTTTTATATGGGAATTGATTTTAAAACTCAATTATAAAATAACGCCTAATCAAGATGTCTAATAAAAGTGATGTCTCGAACACCAATCTCTGTTTGGGTATCAAAATGTCAAGATTCATTTCCCAATGTTCTGTTGGGTGGTGACTCCATGATATCTACCTCTTTCAGTCATATTAATAGATGCCTTTATGGGTTGATCACTAGCAATAAATTGGGCTTGATCCTTTTTTATTATGAAATAGCCAATTTATGAGTCAAGTGAGCCTCCTTTGGTCTCGAACCCTAAAAGTTGGCCTCCGAAAACTCAATTGGAAATGAACGGATGGCTTCGGCATATGTCACAATGGCAACTCCACTAGGTACTAAAAATATCTTGCTTCGAAAAGTATCTAGGTTAAGTTATTTATATTTGAGTTTTGTTATTAATCCTATCTTCTTTTTAAATTGCATTTCTTACATATGTCTTAGAGCTTTAGAATTAAATTGGGCATCCCTTTTTAGCTCCGGTGTTATTCTAAAGAACATCCTACATTCACTCAATGTAGAGAGGTATCAAGAAAACCTATCGATCATTATGCTCGTGATGAGCTAGATCTATTGGTAGGAACCATACTTATGTAGCTCTAAAGTTTGATCACCCTTGACTTAAGCCCATATAATGACAATAGCAATTTTTTCTAGGTTATGTAACTATAATAATATTTTTCTTGCTGTGTAGACCTTTATATATTGATCAAATTCAAATGAATCAGGAGGGTTCCAGTCAAAGGCTGCCATAGCTTGGTAGGCCTAACCCAATCTATGTTAGTCAAAATATATAATGATTAAAGCCTATACGATTGCACTTTTAATTAGAGAGGTTATACTGCCAATTTTTCATCGTGCATCATACACATCTATTAGATACTTTGTTGATCCATGTGCTAAGCCTACCTAGGAAAGAGATAACATAACCTTTTATGTGGGAGTAACAAGGTTGAAAGGCTATTGTGATGCTTGTTTGTGGTTGTAATTGACTCCTAACTAAACCATACATTACATTTTTAGAATACATTTGCTATTTTTAATGACTCGATCAAATCTAGATCAATCTAGTTACTATTTAAACCAAACCGTTTCATTTTTCATATTTTTGACTTTTTGAGGCCTAGTTGACCTCGATTTCACTCCAAATTTCAACCTTGAACTAACTCTGATCAATATTTTTAGATGGTCAAATAAAATATTTTTTTACTTTCGGGTATACTTTTCACTCCAAAAGCACTGCTCTCTATTGAAAAATACTATTTACAGTTGATCCGATATTAAAGCTATTGCAAAACCAAACATATGCTTATCAAGTATGGGGCTCTACATCACAAGTCTTCTCCTTATAGGCCTTAAGCAAACAGAGTGGTCGAACCAACTAATAAGAATGTGAAAAGAATTTTGACCAAAATGATGTGAACTTATAAGGGTTATGCCAATAAACTACTACAACAAATAAAACATCAATAGGGGCCACTCTATTTGCTTTAATTTATGGAATAGAAGCAGTACTGCCAGTAGAGATCGAGCATCAGTCTTTGAGAGTAGTTTTGAAAGCTGAGCTGCCAAAAATAGAATGGGTTAGGTAAATGTTATTGCAGCTTAAAAATAAAAAGCCTATAATCACTGCCACGATATAAAACATAACCACTTATTATTAGCAAAATATCAATTGTAAAATAAATTTCAGAAAAGCTTTATGTAAAACTTACATATCTCTTTACTTTGGCAAATCTTTTACATAAACAACATTAAAAAGGGTAAGCTAATTTCACATCTTTGTATGGACCTTGATCAAGCTTGATATTCTATTTTGATTAATAAAACCCAATATAATCCAAGAAAAAAGGCAACCCAACACTATAAGCAATAATGGTTTCCATTGTTGCTGCTTTATTCGTAGAAGTCCCCATAGATGCATCTATCTAAAATACATAGATGGCCCAGTATCCAATGGTATCTTTTTGTAACATTTATTGGAAAAAGGATATCGTCAACTTCTACCTATGGTCTAGCATAATAAAAATAACCACCTAAGATATAACCAATAATAGTTTGCTCATTCTTAACTAAGCTCATGTCCTTTCCTTTTTTCAAAATTTTTTTGTAAAATTTTTGTATATATTGGTTAAAAAAATTATCAGTTGTCGTAAAGTTCATAGAAATACCATCTGAATATTTTCCCTTCTTCCTTATGTAGTAAAAGATGACATTTAAATGCTGTAGATAAAATAAATATAGAAAGCAATTAGATTAAAAAGAATAAAAAAGATAAATTAATATACATCAAATACGTTCACAATATACAGAGAATACACACCTAATCCTATTATAAGTGTACTTACAATATACTATACGTTAACACATAATATACATGAAGTATACGCTGTGTATATTAAGTACACACACATTATATAACTAGTACACACTAAGTATTTAATAAATACACACACAATACATATACAGTATGCTATTAGTACACACAATATACAACTAGTATACACATTATATATAACTATTACTCACAGTTAACTACGTATGGTATGATTTTGAAGGAAGGAAAAATTTATAAAAAAAATGACTTGATGTAGTGGTCGTATGAAAAACATGTGTGATAAGGCTTAATTTAATTAAATTCATATGATATTAAACATATAAGAGATAAGTATATGATTAATAAATTTATATGAATGCAAATGAGGTATAAAATGATTAATTTGGTATGATAAAAAAAATAATGCAAAAAAATTATGATATATGATAATTCATATTGCCCTTAGTGAACAGTGGATAGTCCAAAATCCCAGGATAAAATGGCTAGCCATAGGGGCATTTACACCATGATATTAGTGTGATATACAGTGAAATGTGATTTATTGCTTAGCCGACTCATTATTTAGTATCTTGGAGAACTGTACCGTACCCTTGCTATACGATCACTCTTGGAGATTTATGTAGTGTGTGGGCTGGAGAACTGTATCGTACCCTAGCCATACGGTCACTCTAGTCTATTGGATTCCTCATCCCACTTATCCAGTCCGAGAATTTCCATTGGTGATAACTAGAGGTAAAATGATAATTTTACATGCAAATCGGGTAAAAGTGTAATTACAACAATTTAAATATCATAAATGTGAATAAATAAAAAATAAAATGAAACAAATGAGGTTAATAAGTCAAGTAAGGGTAAAATAATAATTACGTAAGAAAATGAAAATTTGGAATGCAAAATAAGAAAAAAATATATCGTATAGTTAATTGGTTTAGAAAATGAATGGAAAATACAACAAATATGTTAACAAGGGCAAAATCGTATTTATGTAAAGAAATAAGGACCAAAAATTAAATTGTGCAAAAAGAAAATATTATATGGAATTAAAAGAGCATTAAAGTAGAAAATGTTGTTAATAGAAGTAAAAAGGATAAAAAGATGATTACATAATAGAGTAAGGGCAAAATTGTAAATATGCCATTGCTATAGTGGATAAAGCAATTAAATTGAGTGAATAGGTGAAAAAGGGTAAATCATAAATAAATGTAAGTACAGGGATCAAACTATAATTTGCCATCCTGAGAAAATTTTAAGGGACCAAAATATAATTTATGCACTTAAATTTAATTAAAAGTCAAAGAAAGTCAAATTAATCAAAGTTAAGATAAATTTGGTAAAAATAAAATAAAAGTCAAACACTAAGGATTAAAATGGAAATTTGCCAACTAATTTGAAGTGAGAAGGAAAAAGAAATTTATTTGATAAAAAACTGAAGTTAATTAGTGTAAAATTAAATAAAAAGAAGCTATAAGGACCAAATTGAACTTTTTCATTGAAAAAGGAAAAGTAAGTGGAATTAATTATGGAAAAATGAGTATTAAGGGAATTAAGTCAAAAGGGAATAATAAATAAAGTCAAATGTGATGAGCAAAACTTTAGGAATTTAATTGTACTGTGTCATTGAAGTCTAAAACATATAAAAGTTGATAAGGAAAGATTAAATATGAGAATTGCTTAAGAAAAGGGGAGCCAAAATTTTAAATAATAGTGATTATGAGGAACTACAAATTCAAGAGCCAAATAGTAAAATTAAAGAAATCAAATTTAAAAGAGAAAATAAATTCATAAATTATTTGGTATAAATAATGATGAGAAAAAATGATTGTGATGTAAAGAATAAAATAAAATGAAGGTAAATCAGTTAATATGAACTAAAATTTTGAGTTTGACAAAAAGGGGCTAAAGAAAAAATTTGAGTAAATTTAGTATAAATAAGAAAAATTGTAATTGACTCAAAAATTTGAGAAAATTAAAGACAAAGTTGTTATTTTTAGGAACTGAAGTGAAATGAAAAGACATTTTATCGTAAAAAATATTAAAAAGGAAAAACTTGAGTGAATAGTAAATATAAGATAGAAATTATAAAAAAGACCAGTTTTGACCGAAATAAGAATTTTAATTGATAACTTAGCAACATACAAAGTCTAAGTGACATGAAAAAAATAAATTAAATTTAAAGACTAAGTGAAAAGGCAAAAGGAAGGTAAAACAAACAATGACTGAGTATGGGAAATTGAGAAAGACAATATAATAAAGTATTATATAATCAGTTAATAAGGGAATTTTATACGCATACTAAAGTTAAATGATATAATTAAAAATATGCAATAAGATGAATTTATGTTAATAGAATAAATTGTAATAAAAAAGAAGATAAATAAAATAGTTATGTTAATGATATGAGAATCAGTTTAAGAAAAAAAAAAGAAATATATATGTACAGATATATAAGTACTATGAACAAAGTGGCAGTTTAATTAACGTATCTATATATCTAATGAGTTAAATAAGGTAATAAATACAATCGGATAATAAATGAATTTAAATACAATTTATTTGAATGAAATCTTGTATAGTTGTATCCACCACTAGGCAATAATATTTCTTAGCGTGCAGTTTGTTGACTTCGTGCAGGAACAGAAAATATGGGGACGTGAAGAAGAAAGATCGAAGGGCATGTACATAAAAATGGTTGGGATCGCATAAATTGATGCAGTTCAATTTGTAATTAGTGTCTGATATTTTAATAATTGCAGTTATTATTATATAAATAAATAATGTTATGAATACTAGTTTATGTGTATGCAAATGATATGAGAATGACTGAATATTAATTCTGTAAAATATATGGAAATTATGGATGAGAGTAGGTTGTTGCAAATTGAACCTTGTTTTAACTTTTTCATGCATCTATTGAATGATTTAGCCAGTCAACTGCATCCTAAACTAATCGAAACTCACGATGCAATAATCGAAGTGTGACATAACGCATGTGGTAGATACCTATAACTCTGATTTAAGGAGGAAGCTCAGACAATAGCTGCAGCTTCTTAAGAAGCCATACCTGAAAAAAAGGAAAAGCCATTGGGGTGAGTTGGGTTCATCTAAAGCAAAAATAAGGCAAAGAGATACGTGAAAATTCAAAAGGATGCATATTTCAACAAGAAAAGTTAGTGCAAAGACCCATAAGAGGCGTACTACCTTCAAAATTAAAGGACATGCCTAAAGAAGCAAAGGACCGCAAGAGAGAGTCAGGGTTATGGCAAACTGCATACAAGCCTATGATGGTCTATACTACGATCATAAGAAATAGGTTGCGCGCACTAGTAAGCATCAAGTGAGACAATAGAGCAGCAAGAACATCGATCATCTACTCCAGTGGGAATATCCTTTTGAAAGGAACTAAACCTCAAGCCTCGAAAGGCAGAATACCGAGAATATGGACCACCTCTCTAAGATATTTGAAAATAAAGGATGGTAGGCAAGACCGGACATTAGGCTCAAATCTAACACCAACCATAGCAGCAAATTCCTCTAGTAGAGGATAAAGCTCCTGATGAGTGAGCCTAAATACATAGAGCCTAAGATCCCAGTACCGAGCGATAGGAAGCAGTAAATTCCTATCTAAAGACATCCTCCTTAAGAATCTCAAACTGGAGTATGGAACTAATCGATGGTCCTCTTAAGTTTTTGAGTCATCTAGTAGCTGATATAATTTTGCAAGTCCAGTGGTAATGGTGATAATTATTTTTTTAAGCAATCTGAATATAAAAGCAGTAAAGAGGAATAATAAATGACTAAAATAAAATAGATGAAAAGAAAAAGAAAAAGAAAGGAAGAGAGAGAAAAATACTTGATGGGAGCTTATGGGAAGGTGAAAGGTTAAAGGTATAAAAATCAAGAAATTCAAGCACTATTTATACAAAATGATAAAGGACAGCCATCCCTCACCATGAGCGAGCCACGGACAGCCCGTCCCTTACCTCTAAAATGTCAAAAGTCACTAATTTGCATGTCTCATGAATTGTCACTAATTTGCATGTCTCGTGAATTGCACTTACATGTTATTGCATTTGCCTTTATTTACATTTTGTAGGGAATTAAAAAGTTTGATGATATGAATATTTAACCCTGGAAGGTCCTAAATGCAAAAAATCATTTATCTCGAGAGGCATGATGAATTTTAGGGGGTATTTCAGACTTTTAGATACCATATGTATAAAAGGCAATAAAAACATGTAAATATTATGAAAAAATGTTGTAACTCATAAAATGAGTGTTAATAATGTTGTAAATTAATTTTAGATGGTTAAAGGTCAAAAAATCGATGAAAATGGTCAAAATGGAGTTAAAATGAGAAAATTATGTTTAAATTAAGGTTGGAGGGCATTTTGTTTTTTTTTTTTTTGCCTTAAGGAATGGGATATACCTCTATCCTGTCTATCACTAGCGATGGAAGGGCTTCCTGTCCCTCACTTGATTTCGGTAATAAATAGCCTTTTTCTTCATTTTTTCAGTAGAGCCTCCATAACTTCCATTTTCAAAGCTTTTTCCAATTTTTGAGTGTTTCTCTCTCGTTTATCATCTATTTTTTGAGCCATTCACACCTACAGACTTCTAGGAGCAAGGCACACTTCAAGGAGGGCCCTTTTTTGCTATTTTTTTCTTTTTCTTTTCATCTTCCAAAAGTAAGTAACATTTAATTCTTTTCATTTTTCCCTTTATTTCTTAGTTAGAACATAAACTAGGTTTTAAAATTTTAGCTTTAGGCATGATGGATGCGAGCACCCTGTAGTTTACTTATTTTTTTATTTTTATTTGTTAAAAATCAATAATGCCTTGTAGTTTAAGTTATATAGTTTAATTGCCAAACTTCCTTCGCATGACATTGTAGATAATTAAAAGCCTTGTGTATGAGCATGTAAACCTGTAATTTTCCTCTTTTTAGCAATAATGTATATGCTACCTTTGTATTTTTAAGGGCACTTTTGTATTGTGATTGCAACATGTAATTAATGACCTACATTTTATGTTGTTTTACAGCCATGATGGCCTGTCGTTTGTTGTCTCAATGTAAATAAGTTTCTCATGCAGGAGGCGGTTTCATTCCTAGCCGAAATGCTACCGAAATTTTATGCTTCCCATAAATCGTTAAATATTAGTAATTGTATTGTTTGATGTCTTGGATGGCCTGTATGTTGTTTAAAGTGCTTTTTGTGCAGGGGGAAATATTATTCTTAGCCGGAATGTTGCATAAATTTTATTCTTTTAAAGTGTACACTACGTCTTTTTTCTTGTTTTTACATGCATGATTGGTAGAATTATTTATGTCAAGCATTCCTAGTTTAGATCAGCTATAAGCATTTAACTCAACATAATGTCAGAAATTCTTGCAAATCCTAACGTTTTGGCTTGCGTGGGACTCAAGTTAAACCTCGAACTAACATGTAACATTTTTTTTACAAGATGCTTCATAGAACAACATGTTCCCAGCCATCCCAGCCAGTGATAGCTTATATGATGCCTGAGCAGGCTATGAGATATCAAGCTCTGGGCCGGGTTCAGTATGGATCGAGCCAATTCATATCCAGATAATTCCTCGAAGACTTTAGATTACTATAGGAGGCTGACAGATTGGACAGATTTATTTACCCAGGCTATCAGGACTTACTCAAACATCAATAGAGAGGTCATTGCCACCCTACATTATGGTGACTACTCCAGGTCAGACATAGAGGAGGGAGTCATCCAGTTTTGGGCCTTGGACATTCGCTATAACCTTACGAGACATAGATTTGCAGAGGTTATGGGGCTTCCAAATGGGTTAGGCACAATCACACCACCTCAATTTGTAGACATGGATAGATGGAGGGTTGTGAGACTATCGGAGACTATCTATGACTCAGATAAGGTGAAGAGCACCGTGTTGGCTCTTCAAATCTATAGGTACTTCTAGAGAGTATTATTTGCCTCATATTTGGAATGCACATGAAGTCCAGGTAGCATTAATTCGGTGGATATTACTAGCCTATGGGGGGTGCAGAAAGGTCACCACATAGATATCATGTATAAACATCTAGGAGCATTATATTCTTCAGTTCCTCCACTTATGGGCACCCAAGTGCATTTACATCGACTTCACCTCCACCATTTATTCCACCATCGCCAGCTCAAAAACATTTAGCTTCTCTATTTGATGGCATTTTTAGTTGGTTGGCAGCCTTAGAGAAGGCCAATAGACAGCAGGAGCAAACACTATAAGCAGTTCTTACAATAGTTTAGTCTTTATATGGCTTACCAGCTACTGTACAAACTTTGCAGGATGTGATACAAGGTATTAGAGAATATTTAATTGTTGTAGGGGAGAGCTTTAATTATACTTTATAGGTGGTTGATGACTCTCTGACTCAGCTTAGAGATTACGACACCCATATCGAGACTAAGGTTCTTAAAGCCAGACGGACCATGGTCGAGATTGAAAAGGAGTTGAGGAGGTATATCATGTACTTGAAGGGAGATCCGATGAGGTATTTAGAGCTCCGCTCTAGAGTGGTCCTTGAGGTAGGATAAGGATTAGAGAGGCTAGCAGGTGTGATAGTGCAGATCTTATAACCTTTGACATCAGTGCTACCAAGCTTCAGATTTACATTTGAGCAGGTAGGGGAGCAGCCACCACCAGCACCTTGGGCCATGGTACCAACCAGACCTTCAGCTCCTAGACCACCTCTAAGGCCAACTTATCTCAAAGCATTGGGGCCACTTTAATGGATTGTTTTGTATTCAAGGAGTTTATCTTTTGTTATGATACTTTGATGTATATAAAATTCAAAACATATATTTATGCATTTTGTGTATATATTTTATAGTTATTTTTTATTTACATCTATCACTCAGAATTGAATGAATAAAAAGGAAATGGAACTAACAAGGAGATGTATAAACAAGATAAAATGGTGAGATATGACAACAAAAGAGAAAGAGATAAAAAGATAATAAAATAAAAAAGGCCCAAAAAGGCCAAATCCAATAAGCACTGCACTAACATTCAACATTTTTCACAATAGGTAATGATCACCAATGTAATACCCTTATCTCTTCTAACACTGTTCCAGCGCACCAAAGACCGAATTTTTTTTTGTTTTTCCAACTTAACCTCTAAATTTAAAAACCTTATTAATATTTACTTAATCATTAGCTACCCTTCGCCGATAACCTACAACTTTTTAATTTACTATGCATTTAATAAAAATTTTGCAATATAACGGTTTTACATAGTACTAGCCTCCTGAAAAGCAAACAAATCACACAGCCTCTCAGAGGCACAACAATCAATAATATCAACTATAACCATTCATTGTCATCCATACCATCTCATTCACCATCCACATACAACTTACTAAAGTAACTTCAGTTTACAGTACATGTCCATCAGTAACATTTACACATATATACATGCCAAAATTTCTACCACCATAGCAACCTAAAAGAAGTCTTGTAATCTGAATTCTTGCTCCTGCTCCTGTTTACCTGCACGCAGTAAAACTACACGCTGAGCACTCAACATGTTCAGTGGTGACTAATAATCGATACATTTTCTAACATTATCATTATTATTCTTAAGTATTAATATATATATATATATATATATATATATATATATATATATATATATATATATATATATATATATATATATATATATATATATATATATATATATATATATATATATATATACATAATTATAAAATTAGTTATTATCATATTCAAAACACTAACTTAACATTTTCTATAAGATTATTCATTTTAGTCACACAATTACAATTTTGCCATTATAAATTCAATTACGATCTTTAAACTGATAAATGAAGTAATTTACATTTCTTTACACTTAATTTGTCATTTATAAGCAAAATTACATTTCAGTCTTTGTTGTCAATAAAATTCATTTTTTTAAATAATTTAACTATTATCTGATTATTTTATCCTTATTTAATCAATTCTCATTTAATTTACTAACTTTTTACACTTTTGAAAAAAATTACCATTTTGCCCCTAAATTTTCTTTTTCTTTCATTATGGTCCTTTTTCACTTTCTTTTCTTACTTTTCCTTGTCTTTTCATTTCTTTCTCAATTTATTACCATTATACCCCTAGTACAGACCCGATAAAAAGTCTCAGACAGGATACACGGAACATGGATCCCACGGGCCCCACTAAAAAGAGAAATGATTCCCAAGGAACCATTTTCAGAGTACTGCACTTTTTACTTTCACTTTACACTGAAGCTATGGAGATCAATGATCCTACCCATAGCAAAGCAAGTCGCCATGACTTGCACCGCAGTAAATGGTGTTCATATGGCTAGCCAACTATATTCAGAACTAGTTTTTACTGTCAGACTAATTCTAAGGGCACAATAATAGTTACTTTATAAACTCTTTTTATTTCCGAAAATCTATCGATTGACTTTTTTTTTATTCTTTTTCATTTACTATAATTTAATCTCATATTGTTCCATCTTTTTCACTATTTTTATGCAATTATTAACCAATAATTCAATTAGTTTTAATACACACATTAACATTAAATTTTTAATAAAATCCCAATAAATCCAATAAATGCCAATAAAATTTATTTATGCATTATTTATTCCTTAGTGTCATTTTTCATTAAAATAATCACTTAATTCACTATAAATTACAAAATTCATTATGTACATACACTATACATAATCTTAAAAATTCCCAAATAATTTTTAAATATTCTTTAAAAATTCATAGCTTTTAATTATTAAATCTACTATTATTTTAAGCTAACATATAGTATTTTCATGCAAATTTCTTACCATTTTCCCTTATAATTAAATTCGGCCATCACAAAAATACCTTCCTAAAAATTATATTTCATTCATTAAAGCCTTTATTTCACCTTCTTCCATGTCTAATTTCATTTACCTATCAATTAACCACTTTAAATATTTTTTCCCTAACTACATAATTAAGAAAAATTCATAAACTTAGAAAATGTAAAGATTAATTAGTCATTTACAATTTTTTCTTGAACTAGAAAGTCTAAGCTTCCTTTTTCTTGCCTTTGTCCTTTGAAAAACTCCCTCTTTCTTCACCACCTACAAGGGCAACCCATTCAAGCTTAGTTTTCTTTAATTTCTTATTCTCAAATGCAAAAATCAAGCTCATAATCATAATCTACACCCAAAAATCTATGAAAAACCACTAAAAAATCAATTTAAATCATTAAAATTCTTAAACTTCAACTTACCCCTTTTTCTTTCTTTCCTTGATTTCTTCACTTCCTTTGCCCAAATCAAATAAGTGAAGCTATTTTAGTGATCTAGATAGATGGAACTACAACTCCTAAGTTGGAATTTATGAGAAATTTTTGGTGATTAAGAAGCAAAAGAGAGAGCGAAGAGAGGGAAGAAAATTCTGCCAAGAAAGGGAGAGGAAGAAGATGGGCTGATTTTTGGAGATTTCTCCAGATTTTTGTCTTTTATATACCTCTCCAATGGGCCCAAAATTGGGCCAACCCAATGTGCTTAGCCTATTTTTCTCTTAAGGCCCATTTAGGCCTTTTTAAAGCCCAATCAAATTTTTCTCTCTTTCAGCCATCAAATCACTCCAAAAATAATTTCATCACTCTTATCACATCAAAAATAGCTAGTATGCAAACTTTTGGCTCAATCGGAGTCCGTTATCGGTCCATGCAAACTTATCCATCCAATTTGACAACTGTCGGTGTCACCGAAAAATTTCATTCTCATCACTAAAATATTCTACACAAAAATTCATGTAGACAAGTAAAATCTGGCAATATTCAAATTTTGTTTACTATTTTTAATTATTTATACAAAATCAAGTCACCTTCGCTATCAGGAAAATTGACTCGCTGCCTTTTTTGTATTTTTGACCTTTGGAGGCCCATTTAACCTCAATTTCACTTTAAATTTCAACACCGAACTCTCCATGACCAATACTTTATGATGGTCCAATAAAATATTTTTGACTTTTGGTATCCTTTCGGGCTCGAAAAGCACTATTCACCATTGGGAAGCACTGTTCACAGCTGACCCGGTGTTGAGGCCATAACAACCAAAGGGTATATATATTCTTCCAACATAAGGAAAATATAGACATCCTTGTTCATCATAAGGAGCAACCTAAACAAGGAATCATAAGACAAATGTTGAGAACAAAGAATTATCGAACAAGAGGTAAAAGCCAAATGACGAAGTAAATTCAAGAAAAATATGCCATCATTAGAAAAAGGACTTTCATTATCTTAGCCACTCTTCATGAATGCATATTTTTCAAAAACATCCCCATTGGAACATTACTTCAAGAGAGTATCAAACATGCTTTTCAAAAAAATTAACCAACAGCAATTTGATTCTGCATGCCCCAGGCGCTAATCAAATTCAACCAAGTCAGTTTGGTTCTGAATGCCCTAAGAGCTAACCAAATATATTCAAGTGACACTGATTCTACATGCCCCAAGCGCTAATCAGATATATTCAAGTGACACTGACTCTACATGCCCCAAGAGCTAATCAAATACATTTAAATAACTTGACTTTGCATGCCTTAGGCAATAATCAAGAAAAATCTTCTTTTCATCTTAATTATGCATACCCTAGGCGCTAATTGGACAAGTGGAGACTCGTTGCCTTTAATGGAGTTAGTTTCAAGCCTTGATTTTGCATGCCCTAAGCGTTAATTAAGTAAAATCTTCTTTTTATCTCAATTTTGCATACCCCAGGCACTAAATATTGTACAAGTGGAGCCTCGTCATCTTTAATAGAGTTAGTCCCAAGCCTTGATTCTGCATGCCCTAGGCACTAATCAAGCACAACCTTTTTTTTATCTCAATTTTGTATGCCTTAATTAGGGATTAATTGGACAAGTGAAGACTCACTGCCTTCAATGGAGTTAGTCTCAAGCCTTGATTCTGCATGCCCCAAGCACTGATCAAGCACAACCTTCTTCTTTGTCTCAATTTTGCATGCCCCAAGCGCTAATTGGATAAGTGGAGACTTGCTGCCTTTAATGGAGTTAGTCTCATATCCTAATTCTGCATGCCTCAGGCGCCAATGAGGAACTTGAAACGATAAATTAATCAAGAGATTTGCTGCCTCATGTATACATCTTTTTCCTTTTACTCTGAATTTTGGTTCACTTTGGCATCAGTGAACCAGCTCTCCAAAATTAGGGACAGCTGTAGACACCGTGACTCAAGGTAATCTAGATTAGGATTATCCGATGATAAGAACATAATATATTACTAACAGTAGGTTCGAATTTCGAAGCTCTGATTGTGAATTTTGAGCATTGTCTCAAAGATTTTCATGGATTTCCAAGTATTTGCAAATATTTTAAAGTGCTTTAGCAAAATGTACATAAAATCTTTGGTTTGGATCTCTAGTGATGGCAGACGGACGTCTATCACCTGAGGGTGCCCGTTTGTAGGTCCCTCTTACCTGTACAGGCCAAACTGAAGGGTATTTTGGGAAATTTTGGATTAGTGATGAGGGACAGCCGCCCCTTATTGAGGGACACTCATCCTTAGCACAAAATCCAAAATTTTCACATTTTTTGGATTTCAAAAAAGGCAATTTTTATCTAAAAACTATTTCTTCCGAATTTATGGGATTTTATCTCCAGATTTGAGACATTATGAGTTGGATTTAAACTCAAACTCTTCCTTAGGTATAAAATTAAAAATCTAAGATTTCAAAAGGGAGAATCACTTTTCTTAAAAAAAGCTACTTTAGAGAAGAAGAAAAACTCGATTTTTTTCTCTCTTTAAAATCTTTTGCTCTAGCAATCTTTGTTGAACACACACACTTATACAAATGAATTTCATACTTTCTTTTGAGAATTAAGGAGCATGATTCAGAGCTGAGGTTTCAACTACATGGATCATAGAGTCAGAATATTTCATGAAGGTAATATTCTAGGTTCACTCTCACTTTCTCTCTCTTCAATTCATTTCATATGATCACATAGATGTTTTACGTTTTTTAGTACTTTTTAATTGCTATAGTTGAATGATATACATGTTTATTAAGGTGTGATGTGTTTCTGGACTGGATAGGTTAGAGGCATGATTAATGGTGTATCTAGAAAGAGGTTCCTCCATTGTTGTTCTGAAGAGTTTTATTTTATCCTTCTTTAGTTCTGTAAATATTTGATTTTAGTGTATTTGATGCATGGTTAGATGTTTTAAGATGTTTTTGGTATGGTTTAGCATTTAATATTACATATTTAGGGGTAAAAATTCATCTTGCATGATTTCTGGCCATTTTTACATGATTTTTTGCATTCTGATTCTATCCAGAGATGATGGACGGAAAGATGAACTGACGAATGGGACATCATGGGCTCATCTCCTCGTCCCGTCCCTCGCTTCCTTTAGGTTGTCCCTCACCTATTTTTGGCATATGTGAAAATATTTTGTGGTATTTTTCTTGTATATTTTATGTTTTTATGTATTTTTATGTCATTTATTAATTTCTTATGATTTTTGTGCATTTTTTGATCTGATTTGGCTTCCATATAAGTTGTTTCTGTACCTAAATCTCTTTTGTTTGTACAAATAGATCTGTAATTATTTTTATTATGTTATTTGAGGATTCTAACTAATTTATTTTTGGTGTGGTTTTTTGAGTATTTGGTACTTTTGCTATGGAGGTTTTTCACGTGGTCTTGTGCATCGAAATTCATGCTCCCGACTTAATCACCATCACCACTTCCTGAACATTTCGATTAACCATTATTTTTATTTTATTTATTATGGTTTCTTTATTTAATTTTCATTATTATTTATTTTTTGGTACTTCATTTCGGATGTATTATTTTCGAGGATGGAATAATTAGTAAAAATGATTTTTCATGCACGCCAAGAAGGAAAAGATACTTAAAACATTTTGTACTTAATTAATTGAGTTTTGTCTTCAAAGCTTGGACCAGTGTCCAATTTTTTACCCAAAATTCATTGTATAATGAAAAAGCCTTTTGTAAATATGTATGGGGAGCCAATGCCTCCAAACTTAATCAATAGCCCATTTTATGTATGATATTTATTCTTGTATACTATTTTCTGTGGAATAATTTGTCTTTTTAATAATTTCTAAGTAGGATTTTATTTTAAGTATTTATTTATTGCTTTTTGTTTGATGGAGATGTTTACTTAAAATCTATCACTTGCATCATGTGAGAGAGGATAGGAGATTGATTTTAAAACTCAATTAATAGCACCAAACCAAAATGCCAAATAAGAGTAATGTTCCGAACAACAATATCTGTTTGGACATCAAAAGGTCGAGATTCCTTTTTCAATGTTATGCTGGGTGGAAACTTCATAACACTTATCTCTTTTAGGTTCATTCATAGATACCTTCGTGGATTGACTATCGGCAATAAATTATGTTTGATCTCTTTTTATTGCGAAATGAAAAATTTATGAGTCAAGTGAGTCTACTTCGATCTTGAATCCTAAAAGCAGGTCTCCAAAAACTCAACCGAAAATGAACGGATGGCTCCGGCGTGTGTCACACGTAGCTTGCCTTTGTTGAGTGGAGTCAATTGGCTCCACTAAACTAAGAAAATTTTGTACAAACTTTGATGATTTAAAATTTTTTGATGAATTTTTTTTTATTGATTATTTACTTATTATAATTTTGACGTAATGAATCTAGTGTTATGTATAAAGTTAATAAGGATTGATGCTGGACTTGACACGTTAAAATGTGAAAGAAACTAATGAATTAAAACGGAAACTAAAAGATGATGATAAGGACTATACATTGGATTGAATCTCAAGTAGCATGGGTTGTGGACTTTTAAGAAAGCTACTATATATGAACTTAACATCTGTACTTGCACTGCTATTTAATATCATGAATTTCTTGCCATGAAACTACTATTACATATAGCTGTACTCAACAAAGCTAAAGGCTAAAGGCCATAAAGCAGAACAAACTGGGTATGTATTGGGGTCCAACATGGACCAAACATGCATAATTTTTAGTTAATTCAATTAAAAAAATTACTACCATTATTTAAAAATTTTAATCGCAAATTAATAAAAAAAACCGCTTGAAATTTGAACGTAGTAATTTAAAAATATTTAAAATTTCACAATTGCAAACTAATTTTTTTTTTCTCAAATTGGTCAATTTAAATTTTTCCGCCTGATGAAATTAAAAAGTAAAAACGTAATTGAATTAACAAATGTATTTTTATTTTATATATATAGACGCCTATCCACGAATTGATTAACAGATCTATATAGTTGTGGTAACTACTTTATAGTTACTTTTGAATTGGTTTACATATCAAATTATTATTTTTTTTTAATTGAAGCAATTTTAGGCAGACTATTTATATCCAATTCTATGCTCATTTTACATAACATAACTAGTTGAATTTTACTTTTTTATTTTTTTTTTTATTTTTTGCAATTAAGAAGTTAGTGTTAATCAATTGAAATTGAAGTGAGACATTGACATGATTAATTAATCGTGTTTATTGAGAAAGAGACAATCTTGAAACAGGAAAAGTATTTTAGGAGAAAATTTTCATATTTAATGATAATCAACTAAAATGATGTGATTTGAGTCAAAGAAAAAAAATGATGTACCGGAAGAATGAGCGAAAAATTAGCCCATGCAGTCACTTTAATTATAAGATAAATATTAAACAATTCTCATTTGTCATCGTAAGTCAATGGACAACTCCATTAAAATATTTCATTAATTAATGCTTGATTAATCCCCTAAATAGTAAATATAAATACTACAACAGTAACAACTAACAACCTCAAAATCTTCAGTTGTATTCGTCAACTCTTGACGATGTGGCCCAAATATTAAAAGAAATAATACTTAAGCGTAAATAATACCTATATTACTAAAAAAATATATAAAATATCCTGTAAACTTATTAAAAATATCATATTAACTTTTGCTATTATTGATATATACGTATATAGTACATGTTTTCTATAAAAAGGTAAGTTAATATTTTTGATAAATTGAATGTATTAATTCGGTATTCAATTAGCAAAAAGATAATAAAATAAATAGTAATAATTTAAGAAAGAATTTATATATTTTATTAAAAATAATGTAAAAAAATATATTTTAATACTATCTATTTATTAATATTTCAAATTCGAAATTCAATATGATAGATCCTTAACCCTCTGAACCTAATTTTAATTAATTGAAAAATGAATATATATATATATATATATATATATATATATATATATATATATATATATATATATATATATATATATATATATATATATATATATATATATATATATATATATATATATATATATATATATATATAACTTTAATTTGTTCAACATCTTTTATTAAAATGCTTATGTCATTCAACAACTAGAAATATAAATATTACACGCCCTATTTTCATTGTATAGTTTCCACGTTTGTTTTACAGACGTTACACGTTACCAATCAATTCTTGATATTATTATTTTTTATCCTTTTTCCAAATTTTGGATCAACGATTAGTTGGAAGTTGCAGAATCAAACAAAAGTAATTAAATAAATTCACTAAAAAAAATAAAAAGGATGAGCAATTAGCCTGCAAGTTGTAAAGGAATTTAAGGCAGCTAGCTAATTCAAAAGGAAGCGGTTGAATTGATACCATAGGGATGCATATGCACATGATAATGTAGCTAGTTGCTAGACGTCAATTTAAGCATTATCCAACCATTAATTTTAATTATATATATATATATATATATATATTTCTAATTGAAGGAAAATAGATTTTTCAAAGAGAAATTAATTTGATGGGTTTGATTCATAATCTATACTTATTTATATGAAAACGTATACCAATATGAAATGATAAATGCGTGCATGGGCCGAGTATGATGTAAAATCTGTCATCTGCTGAAGATTTTGACTTAATAATGCTTTTATTTTAGAATGAATTGAATAATTTGACAATTAATATTACCATAACTATAAACCATTTTTATGAATTTTTCTTCAATATTTTCTTTCAAGTGAAACTGATCCACCCATCCAATTTTTAATTCATAATTCATTATTTTATTTAAGTGAGAATTTTTTTTCTTCTTAAAAAAAACTTAAAATTTAAAAACTATTTTAAAAAATTCATTTAATCGAATTTTAGAAAGAATTTTACTGAAAAATTTTATTGGCATCCCAACATCACCCATTTATCCAAATGTATTACACATAAGCTACCACATCAGCCTGCCATCTATATCAACCACCAAATCACCACTAATGATGAGAAAATATCACGTGTAAAAATATTTTAAAAATAAAAAAATATCATAAAATTATTTCACATGTCATTTTATCGTTGATCTTGATATAGCGGTTATTGTTAAAAGTCATAAATTTAGTTGTAGATTTTGAAATTAATGGTGGAGACATGAAAATGGATCAATGGTAGTTGAGGACTTTGAAATTGATGGTGGAGACATGCAAAATGAATAGTTGGGCAAAAATGTGAATTGAAGAAATATTTCTAGCATGCAAAATAAATAGTTGGGCAAGAATGTGAATTGAAGAATTCATGGCCATTTTTGTTGATTTTCTCATCATCAATATGCCTATAAATATCAAGGCAATTTTTGCCTTCATAAAAGACGCGTACTTCATATTGGAATTTTTTTTTTCTTTTGGAAAGCTATTGCAATAGCTTATTAGAGAGAAATTTGTATTTGTGAGATTTATTTGCTTGTAATTTTTTTGTGAGTGTTAAAATTATATCTCCTTATATAAAAAAATTTATTGTCATCAATCTTTGATTCCAACAGTTGGTATTAGAGCTTTGGTTGCAATGGCCTCCAACAATTCTACTCCGCTGCAGCTTCCAAAATTGAATGGAAGAAATTACAATAATTGGATTGTACAAATGAAAGTATTTTTCAAGTCACAGGAATTATGGCATCTTGTGGAGAGAGGTTACGCCGAAGTAACTGATCAAATGATATTTGAAGTTTTACCAAAGGAGGAGAAAAAATTATTGGTCGAGAATCGCAAGAAAGACCATAAAGCATTATATGCTATTTTTCAAGCAATTGAAGAATTGATATTTGACAAAATATCGAGTGTAGAAACCTCAAAGGTGACGTGGGATATTTTACAAAAATCCTATCATGGAGATGATCGAGTCAGACAGGACGACTTCAGACTCTACGAGGAGAGTTTGAATTATTGCGCATGAATGATTCAAAATCAATTTTTGGATACTTTGATCGTATACAGTCGATCGTAAACCAACTAAAAGTTAACGGAGAAGAGCTTACAGATTCTCGAGTCATCGAGAAAATCTTAAGATCTTTGACCGACAGATTTAATTATGTTGTCACAGCAATTGAAGAGGCACATGATCCTTTTATCATGACAATAGAAAGATTGATGGGTTCATTGCAATCGCATGAGCAGCGAATGAACCAAAAATTTCAGACCTCAAATTTGGAGCAAGCTTTGCAAAGTCAAGTTCAAACAAATCATGGAGGTTATCAAAGAAATCGAGGTCGAGGTCGTGGATCTTGGCAAAACAAAAGTGGAGGATCTTGGAAAAATCAAGGATAAGGAACCTGGCAAGGCAGAGGTAGAAATTCTAATTTCACCAGTAAAACACGAGACAAGTCTAAAGTCAAGTGTTTTAATTACAACAAATTCAAACATTACAAATCTGAATGTCGATCTAAGGCACAAATAGAGAAGACAGAACAAGTACATGCAGTTGATGCTGATGGAAAAATGGTGCTAACATGCAAAAAGAATAATTCAAGCATTATGGATACCAATGTATGTACTTGGATACTGGATGCAATAACCATATGACGGGCCAAAAGGAGTTTTTCTCACAGTTAGATGAGACACTTCATGGTGATGTTAATTTTGGCAACAAGTCAAAAATTTCTGTAATGGGAATGGGAAACATTAGTATTAATTCCAAAGACGGTATTGGTGTCACTATTGTAGATGTTTACTTTGTGCCTGTACTTTTTTGAAATTTGCTAAGTGTTGGGCAACTTTCTGAAAAGGACACAAAGTAAATATAGAAAATAAAGTTTGCACCATCCATAGTCCGAATAACAAGTTGATCTCAGCAGTGCCGATGACAAAAAATTGGATGTTTCCATTGACATTGCATACAAAAATCATTTCAAGTTTTTAGGCCATATTGAAAGACAAAAATTGGCTATGGCATCTTCGATTTGGCCATTTGAATTTTCGTGGGCTAAAGTTGTTAGCTCAGAAAAATATGGTGATTGGTCTTCCGGTGATAGATTGTCCAGATCAACCCTGCGAAGGATGTATTTTGGGAAAGTAACATCGACGTTTATTTCCAGTTGGAAAAGCAAGGAAAGTAAAGCAACCATTGGAGTTGGTGCATACAGACATCTGTGGTCCTGTAGAGGAGGAATCAATAGGGAAAAAGAGGTTTATCCTAGTTTTTGTGGATGACTTTACCAGAAAAATTTGGATATATTTCTTGAGCCAAAATCAGAAGCTTTTGGCAAGTTCAAAGAATTTAAGGCTTTTGTTGAAAAGCATAGTGGCTTCCATCTGAAGACTTTGAGATCCGATCGTGGTAGAGAATTCACATCAAATGAATTTTATGATTTTTGTAAAACTCATGGAATCAAACAACAATTGACTGCGAGTTATATTCCTCAGCAAAATGGTATAGCTGAAAGAAAGAACCAAACAATCTTCGAGATGGCAAGAAGCATGTTGAAGGCAAAAAAGTTGCCAAAGCCATTGTGGACAGAAGCCGTAGCATGTGCAATGTTTTTGTTAAACAGATGTCCCATAAGAAGTGTTCTTAGAAGAACCCCAGAAGAAGCATGGAATGGTCATAAGCCAAACACTTCATACCTATGAGTATTTGGATGTGTTGCATATCCCCATATACCAGATCAAGATAGAAAGAAACTTGATGATAAAAGCCAGAAGTACATTTTTATTGGCTATAATGATGCTACAAAGGGTTATAAGCTTTATAATCCTATCACGGAGAAGGTGATTATTAGCATAGATGTTCAATTTCTTGAAGATAAAGCCTGGGAGTGGAACCAAACAATTAATGGCAGAAACATCATCATTGAAGGAGAATCATCAATAAAAGAAGTATCTCAGACAAAAAAAGCTCCAGATTCACCTGCTAGTTCATCACGATCACCAATTGGAGAGCCAGAACCACAATTATGACGCTCGCAGAGAGTTCATGAAATACCAGCAAGGTTCAAAGATTATATTATTGAAGGAAGTAATGATAGTGATGAGGTCACTGATGAAGCTATGGTAAACTTCTGTCTGTTTGCCAATTGTGATCCCATATTATATGAAGATGCAACAACAGATGAGAAATGGGTCAAGAAGATGGATGAAGAAATTAACTCTATTGAAACAAATGAAACTTGGGAGTTAACTTTTTTACCACAAGGCAAGAAACCCATCGGAGTCAGATGGTAGTACAAAACAAAGTACAGGCCAGACGGTCAGGTGGACCGATACAAAGCCAGAATGGTGGTGAAAGGCTATAAGTAAAAGTCTGGCATTAATTAATTTGAAGTTTTTGCACCGGTGGCTCGAATGGACACAATCCGAATGATCATAACGTTGGCAATTTTGAAAAATTTATCAAATGGATGTTAAGTCTACATTCGTCATCGGCTTTCTTGAAGAGGAAGTCTATGTGGAATAGCCACAAGGCTATGTGATACAGGAAAATGAAGATCGAGTCTACAAGCTAAAGAAGGCATTGTACTGGTTGAAATAAGCACCGCGAGCTTGGTATACTCAGATCGACACATACCTAGTGACAAATGGATTCCAGAAATATCCATATGAGCATGCACTGTATATCAAGTCAAATGTTGATGGTGAAATTTTAATAATGTGTCTTTATGTTGATGACTTGATATTTACAGAAAACTCTGAAAAGATGTTTGCAGAATTCAAGGAGGCTATGACTAGCCAATTTGAGATGATTGATCTTGGATTGATGTCTTATTTTCTTGGAATTGAAGTAAAGCAAACAGATGAAGGCATATTTATTTCACAGCAGAAATATGCTAATGATATCTTGAAGTGATTGAAGATAGATTCTCTCAAACCGATTCGAACCCCTGTAGTTGAGAGACTAGAGTTGAAGAAAGAAGGAACTAGTGAGCCGGTAAATCCCACTTATTTCAAAAGCATCGTTGGAAGTTTGTGATATTTGGCTTCGACTAGACAAAATATTACTTACGGTGTGAGAATTATTAGCAGATTCATGGAGAAACCTTACCGATCACATTTACAAGCAGCAAAAAGAATTTTACGGTATGTTAGTGGTACCCGTGGATATGAAATTTTATTTACTCATACTGATGATTTCAGTCTAGTGGGGTACATAGATAGTGATTGGGAAGGAGACACTGAAAGTCGGAAAAGCACTTCCGGATATGCATTTTTTCTTGGAACTAGAGTGATTTTATGGTCTTCAAAGAAGCAACAAGTAGTTGCGCTCTCAACAGCTGAAGCAAAATACATGGCAGCGACGTCAGCAGCATGTCAAGCAGTATGGCTGCAAAAAATGCTTTATGAATTAAGGCATGAACAATAAAATCCTACACGGATTATGTATGATAACAAGTTTGCTATCGCATTATCCAATAATCCAGTTTTTCACGGGAGAAGCAAGTACATTGATATTAAGTATCACTATATCAGGATATTGATCAAGGATGAAGAGATTGAGCTAAATTTTTATAAATTTGAAGATCAAATTGCGGACATCCTGACGAAACCAATGAAGGCAGATTCATTTGACAAGCTAAAAGCAATGCTTGAAATTACCATAATTCCAAACTAAATTTAAGGGAGGCTGTTAAAAGTCATATATTTAGTTGTGGATTTTGAAATTGATGGTGGAGACATGAAAAATGGATCAATGGTAGTTGAGAACTTTGAAATTGATGGTGGAGATATGCAAAAATGAATAGTTGGGCAAGAATGTGAATTGAAGAATTCATGGCCATTTTTGTTAATTTTCTCTTCATCAATATGCATATAAATACCAAAGAAATCTTTGCCTTCATAAAAGTAGTGTACTTCATATTGGAATTTTTTTTCTTTTGCAAAGCTATTGCAATAGCTTATTAGAGAAATTTTTATTTTGTGAGATTTATTTGCTTGTAATTTCTTGTGAGTGTTAAAATTATTTTTTTCTTATATAAAAAATTCTATTGTCATCAATTTTTGGTTCCAACAGTTATGACTATTGTCATCAATCTTTGGTTCCAACAGTTATGACACCTATCTGATGTGGTAAACTGATGTGACATCCAACAAGGATATTTATGTGACATCCAACAAGGATATTTAGTAGAATTTCTTTTTAAATCCGGGTAGAGTGGTTTTTTTAATAGATTTTTTTTTTTTAAATTTAGGTATTTTTGTGTTAAAAATTTTATTTTAAAACTTTTCGGTTAAAATTAAAAAGTTCAATAATGGTGTATAAAATTAAACAAATAATTTGAATTTGTTAGAATAATTGTGCTCACCTTTGCTATACTGCTTAACTCCCTTAATCACTGCATTAAACCTATTGAATAGAGATATCTTAACATAAAATACCATATTAGGAAATTCAAAACCAGGCTGATTAATTGTAGGTAAACTAAGGGTTTATTTATTTATTTATGAATAATAACATTCAACAAAGAGCCCTCTATATATTATATATATTATATATATAGACAGCCTCTACGTTAATATGTATAAGAATACGGAGAAATTCATCGTTTTGTATTAAGAGTTTGTTATTAGGAAAAAATGCTGTTCCTCTGTGTATCTTATTGTTACTTGTTAGATGGTCCCTCTTTATAATTAAAAAAGGAAAAAAAAAAAAAAACTTCAAACATAGTTCATTAGCCTTACTATAAAGTGATAGAGCATTATCGTACTCTAAAATATCCCATAGTTAGAAAATTCTTTTTTTTTTTTTCACGAGCATCATTTAGCCGTAATTAGGCATTTTACTGATACAGCATTATTGTTCTTTTCTTTCTTTTTTTTTTTTTTTTAAAGCAATATTGTTGTGCACATCTTAATTAGACGGTAGAAGTCGATGAAGAGAGTTTATATTATTGTTAGCCAGTACTAGGGGCGGATCCACTCAATGAGAAGATATGCTTGTCCATCATTATCGTTAATCAATCAGTAGTTTACCTAGTACACATTTTGGAGGCTAATATGCCGTCCTATATTTAATGATTTCAACTAATATTTCGTCTGCTCATCTAATTTTTTTAATATATTTTCCGAATGAAACTAGACCGATTCAAATTTCTATTTAAATGTTAAAGGCATTAATTGAAAGCTAGTAGTAACCAGCAGACGTTAGGCTGCTAATGACCGGTGGCTTACTAATTGTAATTTTACGTAGCAGTTCTATTCATTTAATACATTACAACCAGACACTAAGTAAATTTTTTTTAACAGCATTAAACATGCTTCCTAATTCATATACACTCAAATTATCTATTTTGTATTTTCACTTCAAATATTATTGATTTGATTGTGCAAATCTTTTTTTAATGAAAACCTATAGTATTTTTTTTAGCTCGTAACTAAAATAGTTGATAATTATCACATTCAATTGTAAAATTAAAATTTAGAATTATATAATGTGGAAAATTAATTAACATCTCAATTGTTCATTTTCGTTGAACATGATTTTTATATTCTTTGATATTAGAAGAAGATCAGTATACATTAAAACAAAAGATCTTGATACAGTTTATTAATTTTTATGTAAATTACTTTTGAATTAAAAGAATTCAAATATTAATCTCTGATTATTTTGGTATTATAGAATTTATTAGACATATTTCAAGAATTCCAGTCGATCACATAAAACAAGACAATAAATAAATGAACTGTTTATATATAAATGAGGCATATCGTACTTAGTTTGCACAATTAATACAGAAACAATACATGGAGCTTGACGAAAACCTAAAGTAAAAGTACCAATACAAGCAAATTCAA